>LR738710.1:461774605-461958983 GCA_902687465.1 Secale cereale
CAACTACAACAACAACAACAACAACAACAACAACAACAACAACAACAACAACAACAACAACAACAACATCTAAAAGAGCATGTTTAAGTCACCTCGAAACTAAACATGGCAAGCGGTAAGCACCTCATCAAAGTACACATGAAGGTGATCCCGAAACACACAAGCATGCATCATTGAGGTAAACACAACAATAGCAACGAGCTCAACAAGATGGCATTTCATAACAAGTGAAATAACCTCACAGCCACATGGCACTTTGCAACGATGATAAACATGGCAAGAATAAATCTAACATGCTTCCTAGTACATACAACATGTAGAGCATGGCAAGACGAACACGTGGACATGTCATTTGCATCATTCGGACAAACGCGCTAAAAGATATCACATGGCAAAGATGACATAAAAACATCACATAACAGCAGTTTATATCATGATGCACTCTTGCAACAGCAAAACGAGCACCTAAATGATCTCTAACATGCATGACAACAACAGGTAAAACGTAGAGCAAGTCTCCACGAACGTCTGGACATATTATATGCGTGAATCGGACCAACACACAAGGAGATCTAGCAGTTCTAATATAGCATCACTGATCAACAAAAACAGGGGCTTAGGGAAAAAAAGGTCAACCTCACAGATCTGAAAGTGTAGATGGGCTCGGTCTGGATCCGGCCCGGCTGGACGGAGGCGGCGGCCCGTGCGGAGCTGGGCCCGCGGCGGCTGCGGCGGGAAAGCGGCGCGGTGGCGGTTGCCGGCCTGGAAGGCGCGGGATGCCCGGAGGGAGGCGCCGGCCTGGCGGGCTGGGACCTGGAGGCGGGGAGGCCCAGCGGCGCGCTGCTGGCCCGGCCAGGGATGCGAACGGGGCGACGGCCCGGCGAAGTGGCTCGGTGGGGCGAGGCGAGTCGCTGGCGACTGCGGTGCGGAGAGGGAGCGATGGGCCGAGGCGTACGGGCCCAACGCTGCTTGCTGGCGACGCTGCGCAAGCCTCGCGGCGAAGTGGGGACCCGACGGGGAAGTGCGGCGGCCTGGCTGGGCCTTCGGGCCTGCGGGAGGACGGCGATGCGGTGCGGTCGAGGGCCTCCTAGCGCCTGGCGGAAAACCGGCGATGTGGTCCAGAGGCCCTCCCTGGCGACTGGCGACGAGGATCTGGTGGGCGTTGACTTCGGGGATCGATCGGGAATTGATCCCCCGATCGATCCAGTCCGGTGAGGTGGCTGGGATCTGAGAAAAAAAGGAGAGGGGAAGGAGGAAGAAGAAGGGGATGCCCAAAATTAGACTAGGGTCTAATATATAGCAGGTTTTTAGGGTTAGGGGGAAATTAGGGTGTTAGGAGCCCTCCGATCGCGATCCGACGGATCCGATCGCGGGGGAAGATTAAAAGGGCCTAGGAGAAGATAAAAGACTGCAGTAGGGGTGTTTCCGGGACACAAAGTGAAGGCACTTTGGACCCACAAGAACAACGGATGGAATAGCAACGGAGTCCAAACGCGACGAGATTTGAGAGGCGGGTTGCACACAACAAAACAACAACACACACAACAACCTCGCGGCACACCGGTAACGTTACACACCCAAACAACAAAGTAGGCCTACGGGACGTCACGGACACGTGAGGGAGCTCCGGAACACGAAACGGACAACGGGAAGGAACACGCGGAACCGGATGCAACCGACAACACAAAAGCAATGCGATGCACAAGTCTACATGATATGAATGAATGCCACACACTCACACAACAAAACGACGAAAAACCCGAAAGACAAAGAGCCCGGAATGGAAACAGATGAAGCCGGAGATATATTATAAACTCAAAAGGGAAAGTATTACATCCGGGGCATTACAACCCCTCTATCCAGGACTCCCTCAAAGGGGTCCTACCATATCAAGCCCCCAGACCACAAAAGGCCAAGTAATGGGGATTGTTCTCAGAGCGGTGGGAGGCATGTGACTTTGATTAGCAAAAAGCTGGCAGCCAATGCAGTGTTGGACTAAGGTTTGGGCTTGGGCAGTGGGCTAGAAAAAGCCAGCTCGAAAAGCTTTGCCTACGAGCGCCCGGGCTGCGGCATGGTGTCCGCCCATTCCAGCGTGTATTTCAGTGAGAATTTGCCTTCCCTCCTCTTCGCAGATGCACCTATGTAGAACACAAGTAGTGCTTTTCTTATAAAGTTCACCTTCATGAACTTTGTAGGCTTTAGAGCGCCGGACTATGCGGCGTGCCTCATTTTGGTCATCGGAGAGTTCCTGCCATTTAAGGTAAGCTAGGAAGGGCTCTATCCAGGAGGCTATGACAACCATGATTTCGTGAGCCGAAGGAGTTTTCTCCATGTCTGGGTCTCCGATGACATCTTCGTTAAGTTCAGCCGGGGGTATGTTCGGATCCGAGTTCATATCGCTGCCTTTGTCGTGCCATGTTACTGATGGCTTGAATAGATTATCCACAAAGGTGTTAGGCGGGACGGGGTCTCGTTTAGCGCCCATGCGAGCGAGTATGTCAGTAGCCTGGTTATTATCCCGGGCTACATGGTGGAATTCTAACCCCACGAATCGAGCCACATTTTTAATATAGCATTGCGATAAGCTGCCATTTTTGAATCCTTCGTATCAAAATCTCCATTAATTTGGGAGATAGCGAGGTTTGAGTCTCCGCGTACCTCGAGGCGTTGTATGCTCGTGGATACAGCTAGGAGGAGACCATGCAATAGGGCCTCATATTCGAACGCATTGTTCGAGTCCGTGTACATAATCTGTAGAATGTACCGGACTGTATCCCCTGTTGGAGATATCAATATTACGCCAGCCCCCAATCCGGCTAGCATTTTTGAACCGTCAAAGTACGTTGTCCAATGGGAATATGAGCCATACTCTTTAGAGAGTTCGGCTTCAGTCCATTCTGCGACAAATCAGCCAACACCTGGGATTTAATAGTCCGGCGTGGCTTGTAAGATATTTCGAATGGTAAGAGCACGATGGCCCATTTGGCTATGCGTCCAGTAGCGTATTTATTGTTAATGATATCATTGAGTGGTACCTCTGATGCCACTGTGATTGAACACTCTTGAAAGTAGTGTCCAAGTTTGCGAGATGACATGAATACCGCATAGGCAATTTTCTGGTAGTGGGGGTACCGTGACTTGCATGGTGTCAGAACCTCGGATACATAGTATACGGGTTTTTGAAAGAGGAATTTATGTCCCTCTTCGGCTCGTTCGACGATGAGCACGGCACTCACTACCTGGTGAGTGGCTGATATATACAGCAGCATTGGTTCGCCAACACCGGGGGCGGCTAGGATTGGGTTGCTCACTAGTAGAGTTTTTGTTTCTTCTAGTCCAGCTGTGGCCGCATACGTCCATTCGAAATTTTTAGTGCGTCGTAGCAATCTATAAAGTGGCAATGCTGTTTCTCCTAACCTGGAGATGAAGCGGCTTAAGGTCGCTACGCAACCTGCTAGTTTTTGCACTTGCTTGAGGTCGGTTGGTAATTTGAGTT
Organism: Secale cereale; assembly: GCA_902687465.1. Lineage (NCBI taxonomy): Eukaryota > Viridiplantae > Streptophyta > Magnoliopsida > Poales > Poaceae > Secale > Secale cereale. The sequence goes on from LR738710.1 coordinate 461,778,102, forward strand.
CTGACAAGGCCCGGATTTTAGCTGGGTTAACTTCGATTCCTCTATGGGATACAATGAACCCTAGTAGTTTTCCGGCTGGAACGCCAAAAACACATTTTTTCCGGATTGAGCCTTATGTCATATTCTCAAAGGTTTGCAAACGTAAGGCAGAGATCTTCCACCAATGTCTCGACGTGTTTAGTCTTAACGACTATGTCGTCAACATATGCCTCCACTGTTTTGCCAATTCGGTTTTCTAAGCATGTTTGAATCATGCGTTGATATGTGGTGCCAGCGTTTTTAAGTCCAAAGGGCATAGTGTTGAAACAGAAAGGACCATACAGGGTGATAAATGTCGTTGCGGCCTGATCGGATTCCTTCATCTTTATCTGATGGTATCCAGAGTAAGCATGAAGGAAGCACAACGAGTCGTGTCCGGCCGTTACATCGATAATTTGATCAATGCGAGGCAAAGGAAAAGGATCCTTGGGACATGCCTTATTTAGGTCTATGAAGTCGACGCAGAGGCGCCAGGATTTATCCTTCTTTGGTACCATGACTAGGTTGGCTAGCCAATTGGGTGTTTAATTTATCTTATGAATTCGACTTCTAATAGCTTGACTAGCTCTTCTCCCATTGCTTGTCTTTTGGGTTCAGAAAATGGTCCCAGTGACTGCTTGACTAGTTTGAACCCTTTGATAATATTAAGGCTGTGTTTGGCCAGCCTGCGTGGGTTCCCGGCATATCTGAAGGGTGCCAGGCGAATATATCCCAATTTTCCCGAAGGAAGGCACGTAACGCGCTATCTACCACCAGATCCAGCTGTGCCCCGATAGACACTATCTTGTTAGGGTCCGTTGGGTGCACTTGGAATTTTAAGATTTCATCTGATGGCTTGAAGGAGGTAGATTTCGATCTTTTGGCAAGGATTACAACGTCCTTGTCCACCTTTGATCGTAAGGTAGTTAATTCTTCGGTCGCAAGGGCTTCAGATAATGCCTCTAAGGCTAAGGATGCCATCTTGTTCTCGGCGCGGAGTGCTCTATCCAGATCACTTGTTAATGTGATCACTCCATTGGGCCCTCACATTTTAAGCTTCATGTACCCGTAATGGGGTATAGCTTGAAAGCGTGAAAAAGTGTCTCGTCCTAGAAGGGTGTGGTATCCGCTATGAAAGGGAACAATGTGGAAGAGCAGTTCCTCGGATCTGTAGTTATCAGATGTGCCGAATACTACATCGAGCTTAATGCTTCTTGAACATCGAGCTTCGCGGCTGGGTATAATTCCTCTAAAGGTTGTGTTGGTGTGCTCAGTGCGGGATTTTTCGACCTGCATTTTTGCAAGCGTGTCCTCATATATGAGGTTCAGTCCGCTTCCTCCATCCATAAGTACCTTAGTGATGCGAAAGATGTCCACTATTGGATCTAGTACAAGAGCTGCTGATGCTCGGATCGGCCGGACTCAGGGTGCGTCTTCGGCAGAAAAAACTGATTGCCATATCGCTTCATGGGCTTGCAGAGCTAATTTGGTAGACCTCGACAAGTTCACGATTTGCTCTCTTGTGGCGATTGTTTGAGGAGAACATCTGGAAGATAGTGAAGACATCGACGTCTTTTTCCCTTGATACGGCGGGGGCAAGGATTGTCGCACCGCTCTTTGCTACCTGCCAGAGTACCCAACACGCTCTAAGGTAATGGTTTGCGACATTGTCCGGGGCTACGTGTATTTGGCAAGGTTTATCGAGCAGTTCATCCAGTACAGACCTGTGCCTTCAAAAGGGTTTGTTCTTCTTGCCCCTAGGCATATTATTGGATGACCTGCTAGGGTATGACCGTTTAGCCTTGATAGTGTACTGTCCGGACTGTTCGAAGGTGTATTCTGGACTTTCCAAGTGTTTTCCATTGTGCAGTACTTTTGTACTAAATGCGACAGTTCTGTGAAACTCAGAACACGACATCGGTTGAGGGCGTTCAAGACTCCCTCGTCCGTGAAATTGTGGTAGAATAGAGAGACCGCCTCTTTGTCGCAGCAGTCCCTGATCTTGTTTTTAACAAGCAGGAATCTGGCCCATAAGTGGTTCATCGTTTCCTCGGGCTGCTGTTGTATGTTCGCGAGATCATCTCTGTACGGATGTTCGGATTTACTTGGAGAGATTTTCCCAGGGTGGGTGGGTGTTGGTAATTTTGAATCCCAACCCAAGGTGGTATTCGGGGTTTTTACAACCTCTGATGTAGATGATCCGGGTTCGACGGGGTCTTAACGTTCCCTGGTCCCGGCGTCAATCCCAGAGCTTGAAGAACATAACATGTGTCCCAACAGGGACGTGTTCGGCTCGATGGGTTCGGAGATACGAACTGTGATAGTCTCCTTCTTGAGAGGAGGAGTCTCTTCGGCTTCGTCCTCGACTGCCGCCACTAGATGAGTAATCGGGAAGGAATCGATCTCACCATGACCGGATTTAAGTCTGATCTTATCTCCTGGCGATGAGAGCCCCAGGGCGGCGATGCAATCTAGCAGCTCATTTAAGGGCGAGAGATCTGCCGAGGTCGCATCATCGGAGTGGCCGGAGTTAATATAAGGGTGGTTCTCGATGACTGCAGGGAGTGCGGCTGGCCCTAGGGCCATGCGGGCGCATACAGCGAACCCGCCAAGATGGAGAACCTGGCCAATGGCCAAGTTGGTTCTAAGGGTGATCCCATCGCTGATGACGAGACGAGCCACCGATCGCTCATCGCGAGCGCACATCGGAGCTCTCAATGAAAGCACCATTATCGGTGTCAAAACCGGCAGATCTCGGGTAGGAGGGCCCAAGCTATGCGTTTAGAGGATCGATGGTAACAGGAGACTAGGGACACGATGTTTACCCAGGTTTAGGCCCTCTCGATTGAGGTAATACCCTACTTCCTGCTATATTAATATGGATGAATATGAATACAAGAGTTGATCTACCTCGAGATCGTAATGGCTAAACCCTAAAGCCTAGCACATGAAGGTATTGTGATGTTGATTATTCCCTCTACAGACTAACCTCTTCGGCTTATATACACGCCGGAGAGAACCTCGGATTACAAGGGTGATTCGGGGAGGAAGTAATTGATACATCCGGACTCTCCGCTTGCCTTTCTATCTACATACTAGTCCTGATCGAATACGGGGGAGGGTCTTCTGCTTCTTCCTTTGTGGCCCATCAATACGGCCCAGCTTCATCTACCAGGACGCCTGAGGACCCCTAAATACACGACTCCCTCAATGGGGCAATGAGATATTGATGAACCAGGATCGAGTGACAAAACTGATAAAGATTGTTAGTAAAATGGATCAAGAGATGGCAATTAAACTATTTGTTTACACTTTATCCAAGACAACAGTGAACTACGGGATGGTAAGTAAGAACTTTGCACCATTCTTTTTACTGCCCATAATGAGTTGTGTTAGATTGCAATGTATGAATCTCTTTCCTTTGAAGGGGTTCCCAAAGAAGTTTGCTCAATATTACCTCTCAAACTACATGATTGGTGGGCACACAAAGGTAAAAGTATTTCTACCGGAGACTATCTAGATGTCCTCATGAAGACATCCTTTTTGACCACACAGCGGGACCTGCATGGGCCACCAATGTCGGTACTAAAACTGACTGATCTCGGGTAGGGGGTCTCGAGCTGTGGATCTGGGAATGATGGGTAACAGGATACAGGGGAGACAATGTTTACCCAGTTTCGGGCCTCTCGAACAGCTAAAACCATATGTCTTGCTTTGATTATATGGATGATGGAGTACCAAGTACAAGATGATCTATCTCGAGATTGTATGTTGTATTCTAAACCCTAAGACTAGCAATTGTCATTGGGCCTATGCAGACTAAATTCCTCAGCTTATATAGGCACCAGGGGTATCTAGGATTACGTATGGTTGGTTGCCAACAAGAAATTACCACGTCGACAATTGGAGCTATCCTAGAAGTATGCGCTAAGTCTTCGGCAGTGCCCGTCGTGATCACGTCAGGGTTTGTAGTTCCTAGAGTCCTTTCTTGTGGAGATCGGTGGGTTGTAAGCTCGGCCTATAGACTGTGGGCCACATAGGTTGGCACCCCCTAGTCCTGGACACAGTCACCCGTCACTGGATCATTCTGGATTTCTCATCCACGCTTGCCAGCATGAACACGGGTGCCGTGGGACTCCTTGGTAGGCCCCTGGGTGACGAGGATGGTCGATGGGTTGATGCCGAACTGGCCCGCTCTATTAGTAGTGAACGTTAGGGAGCGTTCTTCTGGGACGATATATTCATCGTCATCCAGGCTAACCTCTTCTTCGAAGACCGGTTCATAGTTACCGTCTTTGGCATCGCTGTCATCGAACAACGGCTTCGGACTCTGTTCGCCGTCCTCTCTCTCTTCCTGCTCCATCGCTGGGTCTGCGGGGTCTTCGGCTTGTTCCGGAGTGTCATCGTGATTAGTGAAAGTGTTGCTATTTCTTCCTTTACGGGATTTAGTTTGGCATTTTGGACGCCGACGTTTGGGAGGTTCTTCAACGGGCTTGTCCTCTACAAGATTGTTTTCACCGTCGCCCTCCGCCTCTTTAGGTGTATCCACCATGTCTGCGTCGTATGAAGACGTAGCTGTCCACTGCCCGGTTACGTGCCGGTTTTGATCTGGATCCGCTTCTGCTTCGAGGTCCATCCCTTCGAAGTCTTCAGAAGCATAGTCAAGTAGATCGGTTAGATCTTCAACCGTGGCTACCAAGTGGGTGGTGGGTGGGGAGCACAATTCTCCATCAGCCTCTAGTTCGAACCGGATACAATGCGTCTACATGTCCCCATCTAGGGAGAGGGATTTTAAGACCTTAGCATGTCGCCAAAAGGTGAGTGCAGGAAGATATCCGCAGCATTGAATTCGGCAATAGATGCCCGATCTGGCTTGAAGGGCGCACATGCATGTGATTCGGAATCCGAGGCCAAAGTTAGGTCCAGGGTTCCAATGACATAAACCTCGTCTAGAGTTGGGTCGATGTGCGGCTCCAGCACCATGCAGTCCGCGGCTTTCGTGGCGGGGTTGAGCTTCCCGTCCTCGGGCGGCACGGTGTGTTCCGGATCTAGGGCCAGAACTGTTGCAGGTGCTATTTCCTGATCCGATGACAGAGCTAGGTCATGTTCATCGCGAAGGCAGAGAGAGGTTGCCGCTGGCTCGAATCCGGCGAAGATCAAGTCTCCGCGGATATCAGCAACATAGTTTAAGCTTCCGAATCTGACTTGATGGCCAGGAGCGTAGCTCTCAATATACTCAAGATGGCCTTCAGTGTTGGCGCGTAGCGCGAACCTGCTGAACACGAAGAGTTTTCCAGGAGGGAAGATTTCCTCGGTGTTGTCGTCGTTGTTAATGACGCGATCCATCAGTCCTTCAGTCAACGACATAGTGGAACTCTCAATGAAAGCACCAATGTCGGTGTCAAAACCGGCTGATCTCGGGTAGGGGTCCTGAACTATGCGTCTGAGGATCGATGGTAACAGGAGGCTGGGGACACGATGTTTACCCATGTTCAGGCCCTCTCAATCGAGGTAAAACCCTACTTCCCGCTATATTAATATGGATGAATATGAATACAAGAGTTGATCTACCTCGCGATCGAATTGGCTAAACCCTAAAGTCTAGCCTATGAGGATTTGAGATTCTATGTTAGCCTCTACGGACCTAACCCTCCGGTTTATATACACGCCGGAGGGGCTAGGGTTTGTACATACCACCTTGCAGAGGAAGGAAAGATTACACCCGAACCTAAAACTTGCCATTACATGAACACAGGAGTCCTATAGGGATACGAGAGTTGATTTTCGACTATGATCTTCACGGCCCACCAGTCCGGCCCACCAAGAGTTATATGGCTGCCCGAGGACCCCTCTATCCAGGACTCCCTTAATGGCCCATGAACCTTACGATGACGATGAGATCGGCTTCTGTATTCTCTTTGGCATTGCAAGGCGGGTTCCTTCTTCCGAATATATCTTCTGCAAAAAGTGTATTGTGTTCGGATCTGCAAGGTTAATATAACCCTTAGCCTCGAAGGCAAGGCTTTTCAAAGGAAAATCAATAGCATGTCTCTACTGACAACTTTTGGATGAAGCGTCGCGTCCAACCCACTAACATATCGAACCGTTTTATTTGGTCCTAGTTTCGCGTTTTGAGGTATATCCTCATTAACATGTCCCATCAGAATAGAGATCATGCCCGCTTATTGTGGGATCCTTATCAATATGACGTGAGCACCCACGCCGTGCATTACGCACGACCGCTTTGGGAACTGGCGAGGTTTATCGGATCTAGGGTTCCGGCAAACCCTTGAGGTTCGAACACTGGGGTGCGCATGAAGATCTCTCCTTCTGCCCTTGCTCATCTACTCAATAGACCTAGGCCTAGCTCATCAGATCCCATGCACAAGAGACACAAGATCTATACTGGTTCGGGCCACCGTTGTGGTGTAATACCCTAATCCAGTTGGTGTGGTGGATTGCCTTGTAGGCTGCGGAAGAACTAGTACATGGATGAACTGCCCCCTGAGGAGAGGTGTTCTTGAGCTCAGGTGAGCTGGTGATGTGCAGCATTCTATCTGATCAACTCTAGATGAGATCCACTCTCTCCCGGACCAGATGATCCCAATAGTGGTGGCTAGTCCTATTTATAGTGGCCCGTGTCCTCTTCCCAAATATTGAGCGGGAAGGAATCCCACAACGGCCAAATTTGAAGGAGGGCAGCTAGTACAAGCTATCCTCACAAAAGGTGGTCTTCGCCTGCCAAAGGCTCTAGTGGTGACGCTACCGTGGGCTCCACGATGACCTCCGTCCTGCCGTCCTGCTGGTCTTGGTCTCATTGCACCGATATGGAAACCTTTGCATGATGCCTCGGGACTCCTTGTTTGCACCTGCTCCTTTAGCACCAAAGGGGAAACTGACACTCTGCGCCCACTGGCGCCCGCCTGACCTTGGTCGTCATTGCTCACGTCACGAGGACCTCGTAAGGTGCCCCTTGCCTTGATATCTCCGATCGTCACGAGTCGGCCTGGTGAGGCCGCCCCAGGGGATGTCTTGCGTCGTCCGTCTTGCGAGGCTTGGCCCCTCGCGAGGGTCTTGAGTTGTCGATGAAAATGCTGGGCCGTACCTGGCCACCTAATGAGCCATGCCTTGGGCCACAAGCAGGCAAGTCTGGGTACCCCCATTCCCAGAACGCCGACAGTAGCCCCCGGGCCCATGGTGCGCTCGGGCTTGGCTTCACGGCGAAGCCAATGGCTAAGCGCAGAGCGCCATGGGCTCTCAAAGCCTGCGGCCTTGTTTGTCGCATGGCGATCGATGGGACGTGGGCGTCTGCACCCCCACGCCGCCTCGACAACTGCATAGCTGACAAAAGGCATGTGCGCGTCGCTGTGCCTTCATTGTTAGCCCTTGCCTTTCTCCAGATCCCATTTCTTGCTCCTCTCTGCCGTGAAGTTCCAGATTCACGCCGCCTTCCTTCCAAATTCACACTGATGGCTTCCGGCAAGTCGAAAGCCACTTCTCCGTCTGCTTGGTACGAGACGGCCTTGTGGGTGCCGACCTTCTCGGAGGCGAACCACACCGCCCTGCTCCTGATGACGGCGGAGGGCACCAATGAGAAGGGGAAGACCGCAGTCCGAGCTGCCTCTGCCACACCGGAGGATCCCAAGAGTACCTTCTACCCCTTCTTTTCGAGCAGTATTGTTGCGGGGCTCGTCCCTCCTTTCTCCGATTTCTTTCTCTCCGTCCTCAGTCTCTATAAGCTTCATGCCCTTCATCTGCATCCAATTCCGTCCTTCTTCTGTCCATCTTCGCCTTTTACTGCGAGGCATTTGTGGGGGTGATGCCATCCGTGGCGCTGCTTCGCCACTTCTTTTACCTCCACATCAAGGAGGGCCATTGCTCAGGGTGTGCCAATTTCATCACGGCAAACAGGGCCAACACGATTTCGAAGGCCGGGAACTTCAGGAACAAGTGGGTCCTTATGGACGCCAAGTGCTCCCATCCTCGGTTGGTGCTGCCGGTGGCTGCGCCCGAGTCAAGCGATAGGTGGCTCAGCGCGAAGCTCACTGATCCTCGGGAGGAGAAGGTGTTGGAGAAGATGGCCGCGGACCTGGAGCCGAATGACCCCGAGGCGGCGAAGCCGATGGGGGCTATGGTCATCAAGTAATTTTTGACATGTCGCGTGGCTCCGCTTCAGGCCCGCTCGCGCCCCCTATGGACACTTGGGGACAAGTCGGACAACCTCCGGCTGCGTCGTGACGCCCTGTCTGCTGATCAGCTTGAGGCAGCCCTCCGTCTTCTGGTTGGGGCTGACCTAGGATATCCGCCTGCTTCCTATATTCCCTTGTATTGCCGCCAAGACAGGGCAGCGGTGGCGGCCTCCATGCCTACCTTTGATGCGCATGGGCTTGTGCCTCCGGCGGCCCCTGAAGCTCAAGTGCTGGTCGTGCTGGTGGAGGTGTCTTCGGGAGGTTCCAGCGGGGAGGACAACTCGGAGGCCATTGCGGAGGGGACGGGCGAGTTCTCTCCCTCGCGTACGGCCGAGCGCCTTCGCTCCCTGCCCGACGATGACCTCCCGGTGGAGGGGGTGCCTCTTCTGGCAGGAGCTGTCACAAGGTCCAAGCACACCCCCTCGCAGAAGCCGCCGGTGGGGGTCCCGACGAAGAGCCGGTCGGTGCTGATCACTCGTGGAGGCGCCCCACCCAGGACATCGCCAAGCGCCGCTGCTGTGCCGCCTGTCTTGGGGACCCGCGTTCCTGCGGCGCAGGCCGTGGGACCATTGGGCCCCATGGTACTGAAGAGGTCTCGGAGTGTTGTCCTAGTGGATCGATGAGTACCTTGGACTGTTTTTGTCTTCGTTCTTGATTCCGTTGTTGATTCACAATATCTTGCCCTGCGTCGATAGGTCTGCGCCGTCGAAGAAGGAGAACGGGGAGGCGGCCGCGCGAGGGGTCCCGCGGCCTGGCCTGGCCTCGTCCCCTCTGGCGCAAACACGTGGAGGAGGAGCTTCAGTTTCTGTTGCACGGATGCCGACGCAGGGCCCAGGAGACCTGCCTCAGGCGGGGGTCATGACCTCAGCTCTGACCGTTGGGGTTTCCAGGGCTCGGGAGGTCTTGGCCGCCCCATAGTCCCCCGCTGTGACCATGCCGCCAGCTCGAGGCCCTCCGGCTTCACCTAGCGCCTTGGAGGAGGCCTTCTTGGAACTGAAGCAGCTCCAGGATGACCTTCAGTGTGCTGATCGTCGCCTGGTTGCTGGGCGCCTGAAGCTGGTCTCCGGCTGGCTGGGTTCCAACGCGTCTGTGCGAGACGTGCTGAGCCAGGCTGTGGCGGCCTCCGCGGAGGACAAGGGAGCCGCTGAACAGACCATGGCCATTCGCGAAGTGGCACTGCTAGACACTCGGGCCGCCCAGGAGCGTTGTCAGTGGATGGAAACCGAGCTGAGGGACCTGCGTGGGAAGTGCAAGGCGGACGACGAGAGGATGAAGGCCCGAGAAGATGCTGTGGCCAGCCATGACGCCGAGCTGGAGCAGCTGACAAAGGAGCTATCTACGGAGCGCAACCGACTGGAGGAGCTGAAGTGGGCGACATAAGCTATGGAGGCCCAGCTGGAGGCCAAAGTGAAGGTCCTGACCGAAGATCGCGCGACCTTCAAGTCCCTCGAGGTGAGGTCCCGCCAGGCGCTGAGGGCACTCTACGAGAAGGGCTTGGACAAGCCGCTGGTGACGGATGATGAAGGCCCTCCCAACTGCTTCCATATCTTGTCCTGGCGCTCGAGGATGTCGTCCGCGAGATCAAGCCCCTAGAAGAGGAGGAAGCTCGCGTGCTTTCATCTTCTGCCTTGACGTGTGTCCTCAGCCACCTGCACCTTTGCGACCCCAACGCTGATCTTGGGGCGCTAATCAATCATGTGGAGGCGGAGCGTTACGAGGCCGCCGCTGAAGCTGTGAAGGACCATGTGGAGGCCCTGCTGAAGGAGTTCCTCATCGTCCACCCTTCCCCTTCAGCCGATAGCGCCACCGATGCCGCAGCCGAGACCGTTTCCCTAGGTCACGGTGGCTCCGCTGGGGAGGAGGTCCCTTTAGGCAGCAGCGCCCAAGGCTGAAGGGAAGGCCTGCTGGTTGGTGATGGCGCCCCCCTTTGTCTTCATTTCCCTGCGACATGAGCAAGCCTCATGGAGGCATGAAAACTTCCGTTTGATGCTTCGAAGGACAATTTGGTTTGTAATAATTGCTAGATATTCGCCCTTCTTTCCTTATTTATTGTTCTACGTCGATAGGGTCCGACCCCGTGCATACCTCAGCCGCCAGCTGGCTTGCCCAGGTCACTGGGTCAAGACCAGGGAGTGAGGGGCTACGTGGCCAGTTAGGCTCCTGAGTCGTGATGCTCAGGAGTCCCCCTTAACGTGCAAACGATACATAGGTAGGAAGCGCTAGGAAAGGCATTGGTGTTCCGCGTCGGAAGGGCCCGGCCCGCGTGTACCTCAGCCGCCACTGGCCTTGACCGGAAACAAGGACAAGACCAGGGAGTGAGGGGCTACAGGACCGGTTAGGCCCTTGGGTCGCGATGCCCAAGGGTCCCCCTCGACGTATGAACAACCCTGAGGGAAGTGAGTACTGGACTTAGGCCTTGATGTTCTGTGTTGGCAGGGCCCAGCCCGTGCGTACCTCAGCCGCCGCTGGCCTTGACCGGAAACCAGGCCAAGACCAGGGAGTGAGGGGCTACGGGACCAATTAGGCCCTTGGGTTGCGATGCCCAAGGGTCCCCCTTGACGTACGAACTGACCCCTTACCTGTCCTCGCCGGGCTTGCGCTCAGGAGGGTTGCGCGTCGACCAGGCCCGAGGGATCTTGTTGGGTGTGCGCCAGGCGTGACCTGGACACAGCCCCCGTACCCAGCCCCCTCGCGCTACCTTCCCGAAGGGAGCGCAATGCGATGGGGCTAGCCACTGAGCCGAGGGGCTCCCTGAGGTTAATGCGGCCGCGAAGCCACCCCCAGTTGTTTATCACCAGTGCGGAGCATAGTGCTGCCACTCTTGAGCGGGCATAGCCGCTCCTCGACCATGTCGTCAGCCAGCATGGAGCATGGTGCTTCCACTGGACCGTGGGAGCAGACTCCCTACTGCGGAGAGCCCCGGGGCTTATACAGCCCAGCCCAGACGTGTGGCTGGCATGGTGGGGCTTAGACAAGGTGTATCTGGGCACCCCTGAGCCAGCGCGGGACTCACGAGGCCCTGGTCTTGGGTGGGAGTGCTCGAGGAGATCTTGCAAGGTGGTTAGACAACCTATGCCGGGTGAATCCCTCGAGGTCGCCCTATGAGAAGGATGGGCACCAACGACCCCAGGAGGTGATGTGAATAGGGCCGGCCCGCCAGACAGAGCTCAGCCGTTGCATTTATCGATGCTGCAGGGACAGACCCGAGCATAGACGTCGTGCCTAGTCTTATCACGTGGACGTCCTAAGGGAAGCCATCCGCTGCACGGCTCCCGGAGCGACGGGACATGGTACCATGTGCCCCGACTCCACTGTTGGCATCCGGCTCAAGCTTGGGTGAGGCAAGGGCCACAGGAGGTGACGTACACGGGCCAGAGCTCAGCCGCTTGGATTTGGCGACGCTGCAGGGACGGACCCGAGCATAGACGCTGTGCCAACCCCTGGCCGTGAGACGGATGAAAACGAGCTTGCGGGGGCGCAGGATGTTCATGGCATGAGAGTGGTGGTCAAACAGATGATTTGAATGCGACATGACAGAGATGGCAGCACTAGCTTTGGTAAAATGCAAGGGAAATAGATGCCACCAGGGTGAACCTGCGCGGCCTAGGGATAATGCAGCCCGAGGGGCGCCCCCAAAAGGTGATCTGAGATGCAAAAGGATACGCGTTGCAGAGACAGGCCCGTGCGACCTGGGAATCATGCTGCCCGAGGGGCGCTCCTAGTTGAACAAAAATCGGAAGATGTCACCTGGCATAGTTGCTGAAGTAGTGTTGGTGTAGCTGAAGGTGCTCGATGAAGACGCTGCTCTTTACGTGACGCCCGGCTCCGGCCCTTCACGAGGCTCCAGGGCTCCCCAGATCTCGCAGAAGGCCGAGTCGAGCTCCACCTGGATATCCTTGTGCCTGGCCTCGCGAGCCGCCAGGACTTCTAGCATGTGGCGCTGGTGCAGGGCCGCCTGGTTCGTCAAGCCAAAGGGCATGCGCACATAGCTGTGAGGAGGACCCTGGCACCGGCCCACCTAGGAAGGCTAGTAGAGCTCCTGAGACGCGATCCTGTTAACTGTCAGGACGTTAATGCAGACGCGTAGCCCGTCTCCTGAGCCTGGGCCGACAGCTGCCCTTGGAGGAGGCACGCGGCGCTCTCCCCGCATGGCTCTCGGATCCTGTAGGTTTTCAATGGTCTGGCTGATGAACTCCTGAGCGCTTGGTGCCTCATGCCTTGAGGCCCCTGGAGGGAAGCGTGCAGCAAAGCACTCCTCCACATGGTGCCCGAGCGCCTCCCTCATGACATTGGCTAGGTCAGAGGCCCTCCAGAGGAGAGCCCCCGAACCCAGCCTAAGGGGGGCGCCGGGCGCGCCTTCCTATGCGAGAGAGGGAGGATGCCCCTCCCTAGGTGCAGGTCCCGAGATGCTGCCGCCCTGTGTTGCGTCCTCATGAGGCTCCAGGGCCAGCAGTTGCTTCTTCTTGGGAACGACCTCAGGTGGGTATTTCACGATGTCGCTCTCCGGATCCTCAACCGCTGCCGCCTGGTAAGCACGCTCGAGTGAGCACACTGCATCCTTCTCCTTGCAGGCGATAGTGATGACGCTGCCACTTCTTGGCATCTTGAGAACATTGTAGCCGTGGTGAGTTACTGCCATGAACTTGGCCAGGGCTGGATACCCGAGGATGGCGTTGTAAGGGAGATGGATGTGGGCAACATCGAAGTCGATGAGCTCAGTGTGGTAGTTCTCACGCTTGCTGAAGGTTACAGGTAGGCGAACTTGCCCCACGGGGGTGGTGGAGCCGTCAGTCAATCCGGAGAAGGGCTTGGTAGGCAGCAGTTGATCGTAGGGTACTAGGATGCAGTCGAATGTCTCGATATATAGGACGTTGAGTCATGCGCCACCATCGATGAGGGTCTTGGTAACTTGGACGTTGCTGATGGAGAGCAAAGCATCGGGAGGGCGCCAGCCGTAGCTGCGCACTTGAGCTGGTCTGCTGAACTGAAGGTGATGGGGCACCTGGACCACCTCAGTGGGCGGGTAGCCTCGAGCTTGGGGAGAGTCGCGTTACTTCACGGGCGAACTGCTTGAAGAGGCGCTGAGAAGCTGGGGCCTGCGCTCCGCCCAAGATGCAAGCGATGGAACGCGGCTCCTGGAAGCCCCCAGCCCCCTCGTCCTGGTCGTCGTTTCTCCTTGGCAGTGGCAGAGGTGGTAGCCCGGCCCTACCCTGAGGACGGTCCTCTCGAGGCTGATCCCTCCATGCATCCTCACGGGGCTGGCCGCACCAACGGTCCTCCCGAGGCTGATCACGCCACTCCTGGCGGGGGCCGCGGTCATCGCAGCGTCCTCCAGTCCGACCTCCCCTGCGGTCGTAGCCATAGTTTCCGCGTTAGGGGCGTTGGATGACGCGTCCTTCGCGGAGGGCCCTGAGCTCTTGACAGTCATGAGTGTTGTGACTGTGCACATTGTGGAAGGCGCAAAATGCTCAATCGTTCTTGGGTGGCTCCAGGTAGTCGCGGCCGCGCTTCATTTCTGGTTCAGCTGCAAGCACTGTCGCTCCCTTGTGCTTTACGTCCTTGCTTTTGGCCTTCTTGTCTTCGGGTGCAGCAGCTGGGAGCTCGACGAGTGAGGGTGCCCCTCCTCGGCCCTGGCGCACTTGGTCACGAGATTGAACAGCTCCAAGGACATGCACAAATCTTCGTGGATGGCGAGCTCTTCTTTTATCTTGATGTCGCGGACGCCATCTGAGAACGCCGAGATGATGGCCTTGTCTGTGACCTTGGGCATCTTGACACGGATGCTACTGAAACGTTGGATGAACTTTTGCAGGGTTTCTCCTGGTTGTTGCTTGATACGCCGCAGGTCACTCGCGGCCTGGGGACGGTCTCGAGTGCCCTGGAACTTCGTGATGAACCGCTCGCGCATCTTACTCCAGGTGGAGATAGATCCCACGGGTAGGTTCAAGAGCCATGAGCGTGTGCCATCCTTAAGGGCCATGGGGAACCAGTTCGCCATGATCTTCTCGCTGCCGCCGGACACTTTGATGCTCAGCTCATAGAGCTGCAGGAACTCTGTAGGGTCGGGGGTGCCATCATAGCGTGGAGGCAGGTCGGGCTTGAACTTCCTAGGGCAGTTAACGTTGCGTAGCTCGGGGGCGAGGGCCTTGCAGCCTGCTGTCGACACCGGAGCTTGCTGGGGTGGTGGGACTTGGTCTTGGTCCTTGCACGACGCCGCGGCGGGGGGGGGGGCGCGGTCTCGACGTAGTGGTGGAGGGAGCGCGGGTGCTCCTCCGTGGGGCCGCTGGATCTCTTGGCAGCTTCGTTCTTCGCATGCTAGCGCCGCACGTGGGCGGTCACGCCGCGGGGCCACATGCCTTGGGTCTTGGATGACGCCTGGACGCGGGTACAACAATGGAGCTTCTTGGGCCTCATCGTCCTCATGGGCAGGCGGACGAGGCAAGGAGAGGGACAGCGCCGGAGAGCCCCCAGCGGCGCAAACGAGCTGAGCGATGCAGTCGATCCATTCTTCATAGAATTCGTCGAAGGGGCTGTAGCGCAGGAGATCGCATGCCATGAGCAATGCAGCTTGCGCATCCGCGGGTCCGCGGCGAGCATGGGACGAAGAGACCACCGGAGTCAGCGCTGGGGTAGCGGTGCATCCATCGTGCCACACGGAGGGGGTGCAGGGACGTTGACTGCTGTTCTTGCCGCGCCAGATCGGTGCCGGCGTTGGCAGCAGGCGATGGAGAACGACGGGGTGGTCCGCCGGCAGGAGCAGTCTGAGGGACACGGGTAGCAAGGGCAGCCCGCCGCTCAGCACGGGCTCTGCGAGCGTCGGCCATGGAACCGCTGGAACGACAGAGAACTGATCGACGGAAGGGAAGTTTTAGTGCACCCCTACCTGGCGCGCCAAAATTTCGGATCTAGGGTTCTGGCAAACCCTTGAGGTTCGAACACTGGGGTGTGCACGAAGATCTCTCCTTCCGCCCTAGCTCATCTACTCAATAGCCCTAGGCCTAGCTCGTCAGATCCAATGAACAAGAGACACAAGATTTATACTGGTTCGGGCCACCATTGTTGTGTAATACCCTAATCCAGTGTGGTGTGGTGGATTGCCTTGTAGGTTGCGGAAGAACTAGTACATGGATAAGCTGCCCCCTGAGGAGAGGTGTTCTTGAGCTCGGGTGAGGTGGTGATGTGCGGCCTTCTATCTGATCAACTCTAGATGAGATCAACTCTCTCCCGGACCAGATGATCCCAATGGTGGTGGCCAGTCCTATTCATAGTGGCCCGGGTCCTCTTCCCAAATATTTAGCGGGAAGGAATACCACAACGGCCAAATTTGAAGGGGGACACCTAGTACAAGCTACCTGACAAAAGGTGGTCTTCGCCTGCCAAAGGCTCTGGTGGTGACGTCGCCGTGGGCTCCGCGATGACCTCCGTCCTGACGTCCTACTGGTCTTGGTCTCGTTGCACCGATATGGAAACCTTTGCCTGATGCCTCGGGACTCCTCGTCTGCACCTGCTCCTTTAGCACCAAAGGGGAAACTGACACTCTGTGCCCACTGGCACCCCCCTGACCTTGGTCGACATTGCTCATGTCATGAGGACCTCGTGAGGTGCCCCTTGCCTTGATATCTCCAATCCTCACGAGCCGGCCTGGTGAGGCCACCCCAGGGGATGTCTTGCGTCATCCGCCTCGCGAGGCTTGGCCCCTCGCGAGGGTCTTGAGTTGTCGATGAAGATGTTGGGTCATACCAGGCTGCCTGATGAGCCATGCCCTGGGCTGCAGGCAGGCAAGTCTGGGTACCCCCGTTCCCAGAACGCCGACAAGTTTATGGCTAAAGTGGGGGACGCTCTGTATTCACAGCATTATAAAAGGATATATATCCCCTTCATCTGCCCCACGCCTTCCTCAAACTCGAGCTCTCCAATCTCCCTAGCCCCAATATTCTCATATCCTGCGCCCACCGCTCCTCGTTCGTCAACCACTACTCCCCTTCCCAGCAATGGCTGGATCCGGTGCCAGGGGCAAGTGGGAAGCTTCCACGGTCACTGAAAAGACCGTGGAGGATCTACGGAGCGCAGGCTATCTCGCCGCTAACATCGTGCACTGAGTCCCTGCCAAGGGTTTGGTGATTCCCGTCCCTGAGGCGGGTGAGAGGGTAGTATTCACTTCCCATTATGTTAGAGGGCTATGGTTTCCACTCCACCCTTTTGTTCAGGGTCTTCTGTTCTTCTATGGGCTAGATTTCCATGATCTAGCCCCGAACTCAATCCTTCACATATCCGCTTTTATAGTGGTGTGTGAAGCTTTCCTCTGCATCCCTCCACACTTCGGCCTATGGATCAAAACCTTCAACGTGAAGCCGAAGGTGGTGGACAGACAGCACGCGGAGTGCGGTGGTGCCATGATTAGCAAGCTCCCGAATGCAACTTGGCCTAAGGGCTCATTCGGGGAGATGAGTAAGGTCTAGCAGCAGGAGTGGTTCTACATCACCAAACCCCGCGACGCCAAATGGGCGGTGGAGCCTGCTTTCAGATCCGGACCCCTAGAGAGGTTGACCTCCTGGACCAAAATAGGTCTGGACTGGGGGTCGCAAACTGAAGTGACGACTCTCGTGAGCCGTGTGTTTGGCATGATCTCCAAGGGGCACCAGCTCTCCTCCGTAGTCCAGGTAATGCTGACCCGGCTCATTCTCCCTTGCCAAAGCCGGGGCTCCTCCCTCTAGGAGTTCGATCCGGCAGGAGATAAGCCGCCGAAGCATCTCTTTGGCATTACGCACAAAGAGATCTGGAAGCATCTCTTCAAGAGCCAGAAAGAGTGGCCCGAAGAGACTGATGACGCGGGCTATAGCACTGCGGTCTTCGCCCTAGAGATAATAGAAAAACTTGTCGAACATATATTTCTTCCTCTATTTAATCATAACAGGAATTGGAGCTTTTATGTGATGTACAGGGCTGGATGAAGAAGGCGACCCGGATTAAGAGTCCGGCGCCTTTGCCCGAGGACCCAACATTGCCTCACCTGACGGCGATGCTAGTCCCGGCTCCATCCAAGGCGCTGACCAAGAAGCCCAAAAAGACGAAGGGAAAGGGGCCAGAGATAGCCCCCGTCCTGCGG
Source organism: Secale cereale (assembly GCA_902687465.1). Taxonomy (NCBI): domain Eukaryota; kingdom Viridiplantae; phylum Streptophyta; class Magnoliopsida; order Poales; family Poaceae; genus Secale; species Secale cereale. The sequence continues at coordinate 461,795,415 of LR738710.1, forward strand.
ACAAGAAGTCTGACGAAATCAACATCCTCTCCTCCGACGATGTGGACGAAGATGAAGAGGAGGAAGAGGAAGAAGAAGAAGAAGAGCCCCCCGCGCAAGACAGGGGGAAGAAGAGGGCGGCCTCTATCGAAGCTGGCACAGCCGCTCCCAAGAGGAAGATGACCCTCTCTACTAGTTCGGATTCGTCCGAACATAGCTTCGTGGTGAAGCCCAGGGTGAAACCCCTGCCCAAATCGTAAGTTAATCCAGATTCCAGTGCTGCACCTTTGCTTGTTTAGTATTTTTTATGCTTACTTACCATTTTTCTCCTGCTGACCTACAGCCCCCCCCCCGGAGGACACCCCGACGCCTCCTTATCGGAGGGGAACTCTCTAGTGCCTGGAGAGATGGAGAGTGACCTGCTAGTCTGGGCTTCATCGCGCGTGATCGGCGGGGACACCAAAGTGTCTTCACAGTGGGTGTCCTCTGCCCTAGGAGACGAGGGCGGGGCTTGCGACAAGGCGGCCGGGGATAATACCTCAGCGGCTGCTGACCATGGGGAGACTGTCCCCATGGATACCAAAGACGTGGGGCCCAAACAATCCGGGGCCCCACCGAATACCATCCCGGAGCCTAGTGAGGCTCCGGGGTATGAAGACCCGACTTCCCAAGCGGAGGAGGATATTGCGGCACCCGGAGTTAATTCGGAGGTGCCGAACTCTATGGAGGGAGCACTGCAAAGTGCTCTCGTCGTTGAAGAACACCGCACCGTGATGGGTGCGGTGATGAACAAGATCCAGTCTATCAAGGGCGGACTGAATGAAGCCTTCAACATCATGCTAACAGGCTTTGAGGTAAGCAATGTAATGTTCTTTATAGAACTTTATTATTTTTTACGCACATACATAGCCAGTAGCCCCTGATGCTTTGTGTGATTCTGAAAGAATCAGACGAAGTATCCATAATATAGCATACTTACAGAGCTGAACTATTGTGCATGCTTCACTAGTTGCGGCGACTGCGCGGGATGCGGAAGTTGCCGAAATAAACCGGAAGCTCTTGTTGGCCAACGCGGACCTCGACCGCATCAATCGATGTTTAGATGAAACGCAAGGTATGCAGATTTAAAGATGTCAATAAGACCAATTAACTTGAGTATGTTTTATAAACTCAGATATGGTATTCTGTATTACACAGTTGGTGCCACTGAGCTCGAGGCCCTCAAGGGCGCGGTTGCAAAGGCCAAGAAAGAGGCCGAGGTGACCAAGGTAGTTGCTGAGAAAGCGGCTATGGATTTGGAGGCCGAGAAGGCGGAGTGTGAGAAGCACCGGGCCCGGGTGTCTGAAGTCGAGGTTGAACTTAAAGATCCCATCCTCAAATGCGAGGCATTGGAGAAGAAGACTTCAGAACAAGCGTCTGAGCTATCTGCGGCAGTGAAATCTGCCCAGGATGCGCGAGGCGAGTCGCGCAACGCTCGTCAGGAAATCGAGCAGGCACGGCCGATAGCATCTGGAAAGACATTTCTCTTACAAAGCATCTTCGGAGGGCAGAAGTATTTTGGGCTGACACGGTTGTGGAGTTCTCCAGGCATGTTTGCTGATCTTCCAAGGAGCAGCGCAGATGCTGCCCAATACTTCCGAGCCCAGGAGGGGAACAACACAGAGAAGTTGTTCTGGTCGCAGTTCTATGCGCCGAAACATCCGGTGCCCCTCCACGACCAGATGAAGCAGTTGGTCGAGCTAGACAACATGGCGGGTTCGGCGATGAAGGACTTAATAGCCCGGCTGTGGCCCGCTGACCAAATCCAAAGTAGCTACTTCAGATTGGTGAAGCGGCTCGTCGAGGTGAGTCTGCGGGTCGACGCACTAACGCGTTCGGCCGGAATAGAAGGTGCTCAGATGGCGTTCTCTCCTGTCAAAGTGCACCGGGCAAAGATGAATGCGGGGCATATTGCCACTGCTAGTCCACCGGCCGGAAAGGAGCACCGCAAGCCGGAGAAGTACTTCGAGGACGTCATCGACGGCGACCGCCTTGTAGAAGGCCAGTGCTCGAAGGATATTATCTTCGAGTAATTGTATCCGGATGTAAAGACTTATGCTTATGAATCCGATGTATATAACTTTTGTGCTATTTATAATATCAGCGGCTTCTACCTCCTATGTGACTGTTTATCCAAATCTGAAAGTTTCCAGTCATCGGCTTCAGCCCCCATGTACATAGTACTGGGGTGTTCGGTCATATGCATATACACTCTTTATCCAACGTCGTGGCCCGTGTAGGAGGTGTATGCGGAGCGAACCAGGCAATCAGACTATGCGGCGTTATTGCTTTCACTTAGTCGTAGGAGCTTGACATGTGGGGATAGGTACTAGCCCCTGGTGCAGATATGATATTCCTTTACTTAAGGCATCCAATTGCACCTCGCTGGGCAAAAAACTAACCCATCGTATAACACGGGGTAGATCTATATCGATCGTAGTATAACACTAAGTCACCGGATTGCGGACCAGGTTCTCGCCTATCATGACGGTCAGTTTTCGACTTTCTCTACGGAGGTACTTGACTGGACGAGCCAGAAGTACAATCACAGTAGTTCTCCCTTTACACCCTAGCCGAACAATCGGGAACGTACGGGTAAGCACAGGAGCTAGGCAACCCAACTATTGATCGAAGACATGATTCGGAACTGATGCATATAAGGCAAACATCCAGGACGCCGAATTCTCCCTATAGGTGTTCGGTCTTTTCAACATATACAGGGCTGAATGCAGCCCCTGGTAATAGACCCTTATTGACAATGCACATATGGCAATCTGATTTGGGGGAAGAATATTTTATGATGAGTGAGTAAAAACTTTGAACATAATGCGAATTAAACTGCTCTATTGATATCCCTTTATGGTACGGCGAGCCACAAACTTACAGATAATGCCGAAGACCTTTTTGGACATTTTACACGCCAAAAAGGTATATAACAAGAAAGAGAAAAAAAGGTTTACACAGGGTCTTAATCTAAAAAGAAACCTTAGTGCGGGTCCCTGCTGCACGTTTGCGCCGTTTCCTCCTCTGTAATGTGTCCTTGAAGGGGTGGGAGTATGATGGCCGTCTGTAAAAAAGAAAAAGAAAAACCTGGAAAAGAAAAAGAAATCCAGTGTGGACATGACAAAACTGGTTTGTTTAATGAACCTATAAACGATAAGTTTAGAGTCCGAATAGGGTCTTGCCGAACTATGGACTATATGCAGGTGCTATCGGTCGTCGCCCAAGAAATTTTTAAGGCATAATTGTGTACTCGAGGTACATATGCTATCACCTTATGGGGCAGTCGACGGGGGCGTAGCTGTCAATCTTGCTCAGGTTCATTTGAACTGCCGCGTTGAGGCGTGTGCCGGACACGTTTAGTTATGTCCGCTATTGATAGATTATCCGGCTTGAATAGGCCATTTTGGACTTCGGTCGCTAGGGCCGCAGTGTCCTCCTCCGTATGGAGAGAGCGCTCCATATTTCCATTGACCGTAATAACGCCACGTGGTCCGGGAATTTTAAGCTTTAAATAGGCATAATACAGGACTGCATTGAAGCAGGTGAAGGCAGTTCTTCCGAGTAGAGCGTGATAGCCACTTCAGAACGGAGCTATATCAAAGATTAATTCTTCGCTTCGAAAGTTATCAGGAGAGCCGAATACGACCTCCAATGTTATAGAGCCCGTGTAGCGGGCTTCTACGCCCGGTATCACTCCTTTAAAGGTTGTGCTGCTTGGCTTGATTCTAGATGGGTTGATCCCCATCTTGTGGACAGTTTCCTGAAATATCAGATTGAGACTACTGCCGCCGTCCATGAGGACTCGGGTTAGATGGTATCCATCGATTATTGGGTCGAGCACTAGGGCAGCCGAACCCCCATGACGAATACTAGTCGGATGATCCCTGTGATCGAAAGTGATCGGACAGGCCGACCATGGGTTGAATTTGGGGGCGACAGGCTCATCGACATAGATGTCTCGGAGTCCGCTCTTGCGCTCCCTCTTTGGGATATGAGTGGCATATATCATGTTCACTGTTTTAACCTCCGGTTGAAATTTCTTCTGCCCCCATATATTCGGCTGGCGAGGCTCATCCTCATCTTCGCTCTGAGGCTCTTTCCCCTTATGTTCGGCATTGAGCTTGCCGGCCTGCTTGAAGACCCAACAGTTATGCTTGGTGTGGTTGGCAGGTTTCTCTGGGGTGCCATGGATATGGCAGGGCCTATCTAATATTTTGTACATACTGGATGGACCATCTCTGTTGCCTTTAAATGGCTTCTTCCGTTGACCGGGTCTGGAGCCACTGAATCCGGCGTTTACCATTGTATAATCTGGGCTTCCAACATTGTTTCGACATTTGTTTTTGTTACGTCGTGGCTTTCCATTGATGTCCCTGACTTCAGATGTTCTAGGGTCACTGGTACTGCTAGGAGCTAACCAGCTATCCTCACCCACGCAAAAGCGAGTCATGAGTGTAGTTAGGGCTGCCATTGTCCTTGGCTTTTCCTGTCAAAGGTGTCTGGCTAGCCATTTGTCCCGGCTACTGTGCTTGAATGCCGCTAAGGCTTCAGCGTCCTGACATTCGACGATTTGGTTCTTCTTAGTGAGAAACCGATTCCAAAGCTTGCGGGCTGACTTCCCGGGTTGTTGGATGATGTGACTTAGATCTTCAGCATCCTGGGGGCCGGACATAAGTCCTTGAAAATTGGCCCAAAAAGCATCCTCAAGTTCTTCCCAACTCCCAATGGAGTTCTCTGGGAGGTTGTTTAGCTAGTGCCGAGCTGGTCCTTTCAGCTTGAGGGGTAAATATTTAATGGTGTGGAGATCATCTCCTCGAGCCATGTCGATGTGGAGAATAAAGTCTTCTATCCAGACGGCAGGATCTATCGTTCCATCGTACACTTCGATGTTCACGGGTTTAAACCCTTCTGGAAAATCATGATCCAGTACCTCATCGGTGAAGCATAGAGGGTGTGCGGCTCCTCTGTATTTTGCTATATCGTGGCGTATGTCCGATGGTTGTGATGTTCGGTATTGACCCCTAACTAGTATGTCACTTCTACTTCTTGAGCTTGCATTGTATTCCCTCGAAGAGGAAAGGGTGATGCAGCACAGTAGTGTATGTATTTCCCTCAGTTTTTTAGAACAAAGGTATCAATCCAGTAGGAGACCACACGCGAGTCCCTCGCACCTGCACAAACAAATAAGAACTTCGCAGCCAACGCGATAAGGGGTTGTCAACCCCTTTACGGTCACTTACGAAAGTGAGATCTGATAGATAGGATAGTTTGATAATTTTGGTATTTTTGGATATAAGAACAGAAAGTAAAAACAGCAAGGTAAAGTATATTGTAGATTGATATGTTGAGAATAGACCCGGGGGCCATAGGTTTCACTAGTGGCTTCTCTCATGATAGCAGATTTCTACGGTGGTTGAACGAATTACTATCGAGCAATTGATAGAAAAGCGAATAATTATGAGACTATCTAGGCATGATTATTATATATAGGCATCACGTCCGTGACAAGTAGACCGAAACGATTATGCATCTACTACTATTACTCCACACATTGACCGCTATCTAGCATGCATCTAGAGTAATAAGTTCAAAAGAACACAGTAACGCTTTAAGCAAGATGACATGATGTAGAGGGATAAACTCAAGCAATATGATATAAACCCCATCTTTTTATCCTTGATGGCAACAATACAATACGTGCCTTGCTGCACCTACTGTCACTGGGAAAGGACACCGCAAGATTGAACCCAAAGCCAAGCACTTCTCCCATTGCAAGAACTATAGATCTAGTAGGCAAAAACCAAACCGATAATTCGAAGAGACTAGCAAGGATATTGTAATCATACATAAAATAATTCAGAAAAGAACTAAATATTTCTCATAGATAATCTTGATCATAAACCCACAATTCATCGGATCTCGACAAACACGCCGCAAAAATATTACATCGAATAGATCTCCTCGAAGACCGAGGAGAACGTAGTATTGAGATCCAAAGAGAGAGAGGAAGCCATCTAGGTACTAACTATGGACCCAAAGGTCTGTGGTAAACTACTTACAAATCATGGTGAGGCGATGGTGTTGATGTAGAAGCACTCCGTGGAAGATCCCCCCCCCCTCCAGCGGAGCTCCGGAACAGGCCCCAAGATGGGATCTCACAGGAACAGAAGGTTGCGGCGGTGGAATTAGGGTTTTCTCTGTTGCTTCGATGTTTTCAGGGTACATCGGTATATATAGGAGGAAGGAGGGCACCGGGGGAGAAACGTGGGGCCCACGAGGCAGGGGGCGTGCCCCCACCCTCGTGGACGCCACGTGTGCCCTATTCCGTGGTTCTCATGTCTCCCGTGAAGGTATCGCTCCAAAAATATCTCTCCTGAAGGTTTCATTCTGTTTGGACTCCGTTTGATATTCCTTTTCTGTAAAACCCTGAAATAGACAAAAAAACAGCAATCTGGACTAGGCCTTCGGGTTAATAGGTTAGTCCCAAAAATAATATAAAAGCGTATAATAAAGCCCATTAAACATCCAAAACATGATAAATAATAGCATGGAACAATAAAAAATGATTGATACGTTGGAGACGTATGAAGCATCCCCAAGCTTAATTCATGCTCGTCCTCGAGTCGGTAAATGATAAAGAAAGAATTTTTGATGTGGAATGCTAACCAATATAGTGTTTCAATGTAATTCTCTTAATTGTGGCATGAATGTTCAGATCTGAAAGATTCAAGATAAAAGTCTATATTGACATAAGAAATAACAATACTTCAAGCTATACTAACAAAGCAATCATGTCTTCTCAAAATACTATGGCTAAAGAAATTTATCCCTACAAAATCATATAGTCTGGCTATGCTCCCTCTTCATAGCACAAAATATTCATATCATGCACAACCCCGGTTTCATCCAAGCACTTTTTTTCATACTCAATTTTTTCAAACCTTTCAAATTTCACGCAATACATGAGCGTGAGCCATGGATATAGCACTATGGGTGGAATAGAATGGTGGTTGTGGAGTAGACGAAAAAGAGGAAGATAGTCTCACATCGACTAGGCGTATCAACGGGCTATGGAGATGGCCATCAATAGATATCAATGTGAGTGAGTAGGGATTGCCATGCAACGATGCACTAGAGCCTAAAATGTATGAAAGCTCAACAAAAGAAACTAAGTGGGTGTGCATCCAACTTGCTTGCTCATGAAGACCTAGGGCATTTGAGGAAGCCCATTGTTGGAATATACAAGACAAGTTCTATAATGAAAATTCCCACTAGTACATGAAAGTGACTAAACATGAGACTCTCTATCATGAAGAACATGGTGCTACTTTGAAGCACAAGTGTGGACAAGGATAGTAGCATTGTCCCTTCTCTCTTTTCTCTCATTTTTTTGGAGGGGCTTTCTCTTTTTTTATCCCCTCTCTATTTTTTTTTGGGCCATCTCTTTTTTTTGGCCTTTCCTCACATGGGACAATGCTCTAATAGTGATGATCATCACACTTATATTGATTTACAACTCGATACTAGAACAAAGTATGACTCTATATGAATGCCTCCGGCGGCGTACCGGCATGTGCAATGAATCAAGACTGACATGTATGAAAAATTATGCATGGTGGCTTTGCCACAAATACGATCTCAACTAGATGATCATGCATGGCAATATGACAATAGGAAGCGTGTCATATGAATGGAACGGCGGAAAGTTGCATGGCAATATACCTCGGAATGGCTATGGAAATGCCATGATAGGTAGGTATGGTGGCTGTTTGAGGAAGCTATATGGTGGGTGTATGGTACCGGCGAAAGTTGCGCGGTACAAGAGAGGCTAGCAATGGTGGACGGGTGAGAGTGCGTATAATCCATGGACTCAACATTAGTTGTAAAGAACTCATATACTTCTTGCAAAAATTTACGAGTCATCAAAACAAAGCAATCAACGCATGCTCCTAGGGGGGAAGTTGGTAGGAGTTAACCATCGCGCGCCCCCGACCTCCACACAAAGGATGACACTCTACAAATACCTCATGCTCTAACTTCGTCACATAGCGGTTCACCATACATGCATGCTACGGGAATCACAAACTTTAACACAAGTATTTCTCAATTTCAAAATAACTCCACTAGCATGACTCTAATATCACCATCCTCATATCTCAAAACAATCATCAAGTATCAAACTTATCATCGTATTCAATGCACTTTGTATGAAAGTTTTAGTACATTTATCTTGGATGCCTATCATATTAGGACTAGTTTTATAACCAAAGCACATTACCATGCTGTTCTAATAGACTATCAAAAGGATATAAGTGAAGCATGAGAGATCAACAATTTCTACAAAATAAAATCACCACCGTGCTCTAAAAGATATAAGTGAAGCACTAGAGCAAAACTATTTAGCTCAAAAGATATAAGTGAAGCACATAGAGCGTTCTAACAAATTCTAGGTCATATTTATCTCTCTAAAAAAGGTGTGTCCATCAAGGATTATTGTGGAAAACTAACAAGCAAAGACTCAAATTATACATGACGCTCCAAGTAAAACACATATCATGTGGTGAATAAAAATATAGTCCCAAGTATAGCTACCAATAGATGAAGACGAAAGAGGGGATGCCTTCCCGGGGAATCCCCAAGCTTAGGCTTTTGGTTGTCCTTTAATTTTACCTTGGGGTGCCTTGGGCATCCCCAATCTTAGGCTCTTGCCACTCTTTGTTCCATAGTCCATCAAAGCAATACTCAAAACTTGAAAACTTCACAACACAAAACTTGGACAAAAATCTCGTGAGCTCCGTTAGTTTAAGAAAACAAACCACCACTCAAAGTTACTGTAATGAACTCATTCTGTGTTAATATTGGTGTGAAACCTACTGTATTCCAACTTCTCTATGACTTATATCCTGCAATACTACTCATAGATTCATCAAAATAAGCAAACAACACACGAAAAACAGAATCTGTCAAAAACAGAACAGTCTGTAGTAATCTGTAACTTTCGCATACTTCTGTAACTCCAAAAAAATTGAACTAAATTGGTAAACATGAGGAATTTGTCTTATAATCATCTACAAAAGGAATCAACTAAATAGCACTCTTGAGTAAAATCTGGTGACTATTCTAGTGAGCGCTAACGTTTCTGTTTTTGTACAGCATGATCATATAAACTTCACACAAGTCTTCCCAAAGGTTTTACTTGGCACAAACACTAATTAAAACACAAAACAACATCTAAACAGAAGCTAGAAGCAATATTTATAACTAAACAGAAGCAAAAACAAAGAAAATAAAATTGGGTTGCCTCCCAACAAGCGCTATCGTTTAACGCCCCTAGCTAGGCACAATACAAGGATAGATCTAGGTATTGCCATATTTGGAAGGCAATCCATAAGTGGCTATCATAATAGGTACATAAGGTAATTTAATTTCATTTCTAGGAAAGTGGTCCATGCCTTTCCTTAACGGAAATTGGAATCTAATATTTCCTTCCTTCATATCAATAATTGCACCAATCGTTCTAAGAAAAGGTCTACCAAGAATAATAGGACATGAAGGATTGCAATATATATCAAGAACAATGAAATCTACGGGCACATAATTCCTATTTTCAATAATAAGAACATCATTAATCCTTCCCATAGGTTTCTTAATGTTAGAATCCGCAAGATGCAAATTTAAAGAACAATCATCAAGCTCATGGAAACCTAACAAATCACACAAAGTTTTTGGGATAGTGGAAACACTTGCATCCAAATCACACAAAGCAAAGCATTAATGATCTTTAATTTTAATTTGAATAGTAGGTTCCCACTCATCATAAAGCTTTCTAGGGATAGAAACTTCTAATTCAAGTTTTTCTTCATAAGATTGCATCAAAGCATCAACTATGTGTTTGGTAAAAGCTTTATTTTGACTATAAGCATGTGGAGAGTTTAGTACGGATTGCAACAAGGAAATACAATCAATCAAAGAGCAATTATCATGATTGAATCCCTTGAAATCCAAAGTAGTGGGTTCATCACTATGCACAATTTTAATCTCTTCAATCCCACTTTTAACAATTTTAGCATCAAGATCTAAAAACTCCGAATCATTGGGACGCCTTTTAATTAAAGTAGACTCGTCTCCGGTCCCATCTTTATCAAGATTCATACTAGAAACAAGGATCTAAAAGGAGACACATCAATAACTTTTAGATCTTCATCTTTATTTTCATGATAACTATAAGAACACACTTTTATAAAGCTCTCATTTTTAGCACGCATCCTAGCGGTTCTTTCTTTGCATTCATCAATGGAAATTCTCATGGCTTTGAGAGACTCATTAATATCATGCTTAGGTGGAATAGATCCAAGTTTTAAAGCATCAACATCAAGAGTAATTCTATCCACACTTCTAGCCAATTTATCAATCTTAAGCAATTTTTCTTCAAGAAAGCATTGAAGTTCTTTTGCGAATTCATAAACTCCTTAACACTAGTTTCAAATTCAGTAGGCATCTTTCCATAAGAGTTGTTGTAAAAATTACCATATTTATTAGAGGAATTACTAGGAAAAGGGCTAGGATTAAAGTTTCCTCTATAAGCATTGTTACCAAAATTATTCCTACCAAAAAAATTCACATCCAAAGATTCATTATTATTTTCAATCAATGTGGATAAAGGCATATCATTAGGATCAGAAGAAGCACTCTTAGCAGCAAATAATTTCATAAGTTCATCCATCTTTCCACTGAAAACACTAATCTCTTCAATAGCTTGCACTTTTTTACTAGTAGATCTTTCGGTGTGCCATTGAGAATAATTAACCATAATATTATCTAGGAGTTTGGTAGCTTCTCCTAAGGTAGTTTCCATGAAAGTGCCTCCTGCGGCCGAATCCAAAAGATTTCTAGAAGCAAAATTCAAGCCAGCATAAAAGTTTTGTATAATCATCCATAAGTTCTAACCATGTGTAGGGCAATTACGTATCATCAATTTCATTCTCTCCCAAGCTTGTGCAACGTGCTCATGATCTAGTTGCTTAAAATTCATAATATTATTTCTAAGAGAGATGATCTTAGCAGGTGGGAAATACTTAGAGATAAAAGCATCTTTGCACTTATTCCACGAATCAATACTATTTCTAGGCAAAGAGGAAAACCAAGGTTTAGCACGATTTCTAAGTGAAAACGGAAATAACTTCAATTTAACCATATCATTATTCGTATCCCCCTTCTTTTGCATATCACACAAATCAACAAAGTTGATTAGATGGGTAGCGGCATCTTCACTAGGAAGGCCGGAAAATTGATCTTTCATGACAAGATTCAACAGAGCAGCATTGATCTCACAAGATCAGCATCGGTGATAGGAGCAATCGGAGTGCTAATAAAATCATTATTGTTGGTATTGGAGAAGTCACACAATTTGGTATTGTTCTAAGCCATAGTGACAAGCAAGCAATTCAACACACACGCAAACAAGAAGCAAGCGAACGGTAAACACATGGCAAAAAGAAGGGCAAATAAAATGGCAAGGGTGAAGTGGAGGACAGGAAAACGAGAGGCAAATAAATGTAATGCGAAGGATAAGGGTTTGTGATAGGTAATTGGTATATGACTTTTGCGTAAGCCTCCCCGGCAACAGTGCCTGAAATTCTTCTTGCTACTTCTCGAGCTTGCGTTGTATTCCCTCGAAGAGGAAAGGGTGATGCAGCACAGTAGCTAAGTATTTCCCTCGGTTTTTGAGAACCAAGGTATCAATCCAGTAGGAGACCACGCGCGAGTCCCTCGCACCTGCACAAACAAATAAGAACTTCGTAGCCAACGCGATAAGGGGTTGTCAATCCCTTTACGGTCACTTACGAAAGTGCGATCTGATAGATAGGATAGTTTGATAATTTTGGTATTTTTGGATATAAGAACAGAAAGTAAAAACAGCAAGGTAAAGTATATTGTAGATTGATATGTTGAGAATAGACCCGGGGGCCATAGGTTTCACTAGTGGCTTCTCTCATGATAGCAGATTTCTACGGTGGTTGAACGAATTACTATCGAGCAATTGATAGAAAAGCGAATAATTATGAGACTATCTAGGCATGATTATTATATATAGGCATCACGTCCGTGACAAGTAGACCGAAACGATTATGCATCTACTACTATTACTCCACACATTGACCGCTATCTAGCATGCATCTAGAGTAATAAGTTCAAAAGAACAGAGTAACGCTTTAAGCAAGATGACATGATGTAGAGGGATAAACTCAAGCAATATGATATAAACCCCATCTTTTTATCCTTGATGGCAACAATACAATATGTGCCTTGCTGCACCTACTGTCACTGGGAAAGGACACCGCAAGATTGAACCCAAAGCCAAGCACTTCTCCCATTGCAAGAACTATAGATCTAGTACGCCAAACCAAACTGATAGTTCGAAGAGACTTGCAAGGATATTATAATCATACATAAAAGAATTTAGAAAAGAACCAAATATTTCTCATAGATAATCTTGATCATAAACCCACAATTCATCGGATCTCGACAAACACACCGTAAAAAGATTACATCGAATAGATCTCCTCGAAGACCGAGGAGAACTTGGTATTGAGATCCAAAGAGAGAGAGAGAAGAAGAAGCCATCTAGGTACTAACTATGGACCTAAAGATCTGTGGTAAATGTGACGCCCGAAGACCGACGTCCCAGAAGATTCCCGAAGATTCTCGATGTTCCGGGTTGCCCGTGTGTTTCTTTTGAGCTTGTGTTATTTATTTTTGCATTGCATCATGTCATCATGCCATCATGTCATTTATTTTTTGCATCTCAACTTAAATAATTCGTGTGGACCTTCGGTCCATTTAAATCGAGGGAAGGTTATCTTCTCTTTAAAACATATAAAGCCTCTCAATATTATTACGGAGCTATATCATAATTATTCCAGTTGTTTGGAATTAACCAACACACTTGCAATATTTCCCCATGTCTTTTCCACTTCGAGTTCTCCTACAAAAACCGTGCCAATAATTCTTTCCGTTGTTTCGAGGATCCTCAAACCCTCCTTCTATTTTATTTAAATTCCTGACATTTTTGTGAGCCCGGGGAATTTGACCTCTTGCCCAGATTCCACCCCTAACCTCCCTTTCTATTTTTTCCCTTTTCTATTTCAGTTTTATCTATTCTTTTTTTTTTCACTACCAGCCTGCCTTCCCAGGCCTCTAGAACCAGCCCAGGCCCAAGCCAACCTCAGCCTCTCTCTCCCTCTAGGCCTGCGGCCTCCCTCAGCCACTTTTGGCTCGGCCCAAAACCCCAGTCTAACCCTAGCGAGGCCCGACCTCCCTCCCGCAGCCTCTCATCTCCCCTCGCTCTCCCTCTGCGCCGCCAGAGACCGAGCCGACCGCGCCCTCGCTCCCTTCGCTATTCCACTCTGCCTTCGATCTCGACCTCCCAGCCTCTTCCTTCGATCGATACCGTGGCCTCCCTCGCCGCTCTCCCTCGCCAAATCCAGCAGGCACAGCAGCGCCGAGCCCCTCCATCCCGCGCCTGGACGCGCCCTCCATCGTCCGTCCGCACCCCAGCAGCCGCGGCCACGAGGCTGCATCGCCAAGGCAGCGCCACTGCATCTCCCTCCGGCCTCCTTCCTCAAGCCGGGGCAGCAGCAGGCCACGCCCCTCCCTTCGGGCCTCCATCTCCAGCTCCACCTCGAGCGCCCGTCCCCTGCTATGCTCCTTTCCCCGTAGCCTTTTTTTTCCTTTTTGTTTTGTTTTGTTTTGTTGCTGTTTTGTTATCTCAAGTAACCATGGAGCAGCAAGTATAACTACTTTTGGACCCGAACGTCTACCGTCGCCCGAACGACTACCGTCGCCCGAACGTCTACCGTCGCCCCGTGTACCTCTACGGCAAGTACCTCGACGACATGTACCACTACGGCTCAAGTTCCTCTCCGATACGTCCAAGTACCACGACGACCGAACGGCTACGATGACGAGTACACTACGAACGGGAACAACTACATGGCGATGCGACAAGTACCACTACTTCCACTACCGTCGCAAACGAGAACCCCAAGTACCACGACACCGACCCGAACATCTACGGGAAAACGAGCTCCGTGAACGACTACCGTCGACCATCGAAGACCCCGGAAACGACTTCTTCCTCTTCGGAAACGTGAACAACTGCTTCCTCTACGACCGCGAGTACCACTACTTCCACTACGATCTAGAACCGCTCCGAGAACATTTGTTCCGAAGGTATAACCCCGAGAAGACCCCGTGGATGACTCGTGGAATGCATGCTTGTGTTGTATGAAATGTTTCCCGTGTGTGCTCCGTGCCGTTTCGTCCGTTGTCATGTTCCTCGGTTGCCTCGTCACCGACTCGTGGGAACCCGGTAACGGGATCGCCCCACCTTTCATCTCGCTTGACTCGCTCACGCCCTCTTTCCTTTTGCACCGGACGCTCAACGAGTTACCGGTACCGATATGTTGACGTGGCATCATTTTCGGAATCGTTGCCGTGGCACTCTTTTCTTTCCACCACGGTGACAAATGCTTCATATCTCTTTTAAGTCAACCTTTTAATAATTGCATAAACCTGATCATGTCATCCGCATCATGTTAACAACACTAAAATGTTTAATTGTTGTTTGTTTATAATTGCTAAACATGCTCATGGGGATTTTTCCGGAATTTGTTGTTGTTATTTCCGGCCTCATTTAAAATGTCTTAATAGGTAGTTTCTTATGCTTCACCTCTTGCCATGTTAACCAACATTTAATCTTGTCTTGTAAATAACGAGAGTCAACTAAATATTTAACATGTGGTGTTTCGTCAATATGCAACTCGTTGCATATTGATCTCCACTTAACTTGTAGTATTTGTTTGTGCCTTTGCCATGCCATGCATATTTAAACCGGACATGCATCATACTTGTTTGTGCATCGTATGCCATGTTTATGATATGCGTGTTTACCGCGTTGTTTGTTTCTTTCCGGTTTGCTTCTCTTGTTAGCTTCGGTTTCGTTCCGGAGTTGTGAGGATTCTCTCGTCTGTGTTGCTCCGCCTACTTCATGGATCCGTTCTTCTCCCTTGTAGAATCCCAGGCAAGATGACCGAACCCCGATAACATTACTATCTTTGCCTATTGCTAGAGTATCGCTCTTTAGTATATTGCCTCGATGCCCATGTTTTCCTGTCAGCCTCCTATTGTAACCATGATCCTGTCTAACCACCCTACCTATGCAAACCGTTGCTTGGCTAAGTACGCTTCGCTCAGCCCCTCTTATAGCATTGTTAGTTGCAGGTGAAGATCGAAGATGCTCGCTTCATGTTGAAGTTTGGTTGGGTTATATCACACTATATAAAATGTTTAAATGAAATCATCTATATATTGGCAAGGGTGGAAGGCTAAGCCTTTTCCTTGGTGTTTTGTTCCACTCATGCCGTTAGGAACCGTATAAACCGGTGTTATGTTCCTTGATTATGCGTTCCTAACACGGTTGGGGTGTATGGGACCCCCTTGATAAACTGCTAAGTGCTAAGTCTTTTCCAGCAAATCCCAACATTTGGTACTATTTGCCTAATAACTAATAAAACTTGCATGTGGACTAGCTATCCCTTTTATTTTAATTCTACAACCCCGGGCCAGTGCTCCACATGAGTGTTGGTCCGAAACGGGGAGTCTGCGGGGCCACCTCGAGGAAACTCAAGGTTTGGTAAAAACCTGTAGAATCGCCCATCCGGTCGTGTCCTGAGACTAGATATGCGCGGCTACCTATCAGGGTGTCGACACGCCGGGAGGATTTGCTGGATTAGCCTTACCTTAGTTCGGTTTAACTTGAGCACGGGATTCCGAGAATACTCGGGTCTTCCCACCTAGGGAGTTGCGACTCCGCGGATCGTGGGCTTGTAATGGGTCAAGTTGGAACACCCCTGCAGGGTTTGAACTTTCGAAAGCCGTGCCCGCGGTTATGTGGCAGATGGGAGCTTGTTAATATCCGGTTGTAGAAAACTTGACACAATGATTCAATACACTACCAGCGTGTGTACCGTGACTGTCAATTTTCGAATAGGGATTCGGGAGTTGAACACGGTGGGGTTATGTTTCACCGGCTTTAGTTAGGATCACTTCGTGATCACCTCTCGATCGAGGCACTTCTCTTCTCGCTCTCTTTTACGTAAGTTAGTGCTAGTTGCTGCTGCAGACTCTTGTTTTTTTCCTTCACTTCTTATTCTTCTCTTCAGCCTTATCCACACCCAAGGCTTAAATAGTCATGTTACCCGGGAACGGGATTGCTGAGTCCTCTGTGGCTCACAGTTACTTCACCACACCAGATGCAGGTTCAGCCGAGTTTGATGCAGGAGCTGGTTCAAGTTCTTCACCGGGAGCTCGATGAAGAGCGTGGCCGTTTGCTTGTGACGTTTCGACGATCAGTAGTGGTTTCTACTAGGATTCGATCCTGACCTGTGGCTTTATGTTGTTTTGGTATCTTTCTTTGGATCTTCACCCGTAGTCGGGTTGTGATGTTTTGGATGATGATTGCTTATGTAATGTATTGTGTGAAGTGGCGAGTGTAAGCCAACTATCTCCTTTTGCAATTTAATCCCTCTTTTACATGAGTTGTGCAAAGATACCAAACTTGCGATCATTCTAGGATGGGCTTATACCTTTAAGTCGTGCCTCGACACGTAGGAGGTATAGTCCCATCCTGGGCATTACAGTAAACTACTCACAACTCATGGTGAGGCGATGGTGTTGATGTAGAAGCACTCCATGGAAGATCCCCCCCTCCGGCGAAGCTCCGAACAGGCCCCAAGATGGGATCTCACGGGAACAGAAGGTTGCGACGGTGGAATTACGATTTTCTTTGTTGCTTCGATGTTTTCAGGGTACATGGGTATATATAGGAGGAAGGAGGGCACCAGGGTAGTAACGTGGGGCCCACACCCTCGTGGACACCACGTGTGCCCTATTCCGTGGTTCTCAAGTCTCCAGTGAAGGTATCGCTCCAAAAATATCTCTCCCGAAGGTTTCATTCCGTTTGGACTCCATTTGATATTCCTTTTCTGTAAAACCCTGAAATAGGCAAAAAAAACAACAATCTGGACTGGGCCTTTGGGTTTATAGTTTAGTCCCAAAAATAATGTAAAAGTGTATAATAATGCCCATTAAACATCCAAAACATCATAAATAATAGCATGGAACAATCCAAAATGATAGATACGTTGGAGACGTATCAGTCACCGCCACGATTGGCTTGATAGTCGCCGTCCCGTGCGGGAGCCCGATCCCTAGGTCCATAGATAGACCTGGTCTTGCTAGCTTTTTTGTCCAGGTCCTTACACAAATTGTGTTTTTGGACTTGAGCCGCACCCTCTTTTCCTTTACGGGGTGGTGGTGCGGGCTTGTGTACGCCATTGCTAGAAACTCTGTCCCGTCCGCGAGGTGGTCGGTCCGGCTTGTCGGCGGTGTTATTCTTCGGCAGGACGGGCGTGATGGCCTCATCGTCGAATTCAGGCAGCAGTTTACGCTTGGGATAGCCTTTGGTTTGGCCGTTATAGCCATGTTTCTGTTCGGTGTCTAGCACCTCGTTCCATCTATCGTTGAGAGTGTCCTTTGCGGCTCGAAGTTGTCCCTGCTACTTTTTCGTGCTCTTGCGGTGGCAATAAGCCGCCGATGGAAGCGTTTTTGTTCAGAGGGTTCTTCTTCGACGATATATTCATCGTCATCCAGGCTAACCTCTTCTTTGGAGACCGGTTCGTAGTTACCGTCTTTGGCATCGCTGTCATCGGAGAGCGGCTTCGGACTCTGTTCGCCATCCTCTCGCTCTTCCTGCTCCATCACTGGGTCTGCGGGGTCTTCGGCTTGTTTTGGAGTGTCATCGTTGTTAGTGACAGTGTTGCTATTTCTTCCTTTACGGGATTTAGTTTGGCGTTTTGGAGGCCGACATTTGGGATGTTCTTCGACGGGCTTGTCCTCTACAAGATTGTTTTCGCCGTCGCCCTCCACCTCTTTAGGTGTATCCACCATGTACACGTCGTACAAGGACGTAGCTGTCCACCGCCCGGTTACATGCCGGTTTTGATCTGGATCCGCTTCAGCTTCGATGTCCATCCCTTCGAAGTCTTCGGAAGCATAATCAAGTAGATCGGTTAGATCTTCAACCGTGGCTACCAAGTGGGTGGTGGGTGGGAAGCAAAATTCTCCATCGGCCTCTAGTTCGAACCGGATACAATGCGGCTGCGTGTCCCCATCTAGGGAGAGTGATTTTAACGACCTTAGCATGTTGCCAAAAGGTGAGTGCTGGAAGATATCCGCAACACTGAATTTGGCGATAGATGCCCGATCTGGCTTGAAGGGCGCAGATGCGTGTGATTCGGAATCCGAGGCCGGACTTAGGTCCGGGGTTCCGATGACATAAAGCTCGTCTAGAGTTGGGTCTGTGTGCGGCTCCAGCACCATGGAGTCTGCGGCTTTCGTGGCGGGGTTGAGCTTCCCGTCCTCGGGCGGTGCGGTGTGTTCCGGATCTAGGGCCAGAACTGTTGCAGGTGCTATTTCCTGATCCGATGACAGAGCTAGCTCATATTCATCGCGAAGGCAGAGAGAGGTTGCCGCTGGCTCGAATCCGGCAAAGATCAAGTCTCCGCGGATATCAGCAACATTGTTTAAGCTTCTGAATCTGACTTGATGGCCAGGAGCATAGCTCTCAATCTGCTCAAGATGGCCTTCAGTGTTGGCGCGTAGCGCGAAGCTGCCAAACGGGAAGAGTTGTCCAGGAGGAAAGATTCCCTCGATGCTGCCATCATTGTTGATGACGCGATCCATCAGTCCTTCCGTCGACGATATAGTGGAACTCTCAATGCAAGCACCAATGTCGGTGTCAAAACCGGCTGATCTCAGGTAGGGGGTCCCGAACGATGCGTCTGAGGATCGATGGTAACAGGAGGCTGGGGACACGATGTTTACATAGGTTCAGGCCCGCTCAATCAAGGTAAAACCCTACTTCCTGCTATATTAATATGGATGAATATGAATGCAAGAGTTGATCTACCTCGAGATCGAATTGGCTAAACCCTAAAGTATAGCCTATGAGGATTTGAGATTCTCCATTAGCATCTACGGACCTAAACCTCCGGTTTATTTACACACCGGAGGGGCCTAGGGTTTGTACATACCACCTTGCAGAGGAAGGAAAGATTACACCCGAACATAAAACCTGCCATTACATGAATACAGAAGTCCTATCCGGATACGAGAGTTGATCTTCGACTATGATCTTCACGGCCCACAGTACGGCCCACCAAGAGTTATATGGCTTCCCGAGAACCCCTCTATCCAGGACTCCCTCAAAGGGGTCCTACCATATCAAGCCCCCAGACCGCAAAAGGCCAAGTAATGGGGATTGTTCTTAGAGCAGTGGTAGGCATGTGACTTTGATTTGTGAAAAGCTGGTAGCCAATGCAGTGTTTGACTAAGGTTTGGGCATCTGCTCGGGCAGTGGGCCAGAAAAAGCCAGCTCGAAAAGCTTTGCCTACAAGCGCCCGGGCTACGGCATGGTGTCCACCCATTCCACCTTGTATTTCAGTGAGAATTTGCCTTCCCTCCTCTTCGGATATGCACCTATGTAGAACACAAGTAGTGCTTTTCTTATATAGTTCACCTTCATGAACTTTGTAGGCTTTAGAGCGCCGGACTATGCGGCGGGCCTCATTTTGGTCATCGGGGAGTTCCTGCCTTTTAAGGTAAGCTAGGAAGGGCTCTGTCCAGGAGGCTATGATAGCCATGATTTCGTGACCCGAAGGAGTTATCTCCATGTTTCGGTTTCCGATGACGTCTTGGTTAAGTTCGGCCGGGGGTATGTTCGGATCCGAGTTCGTATCGTCGCCCGTGTCCTGCCATGTTACTGATGGCTTGAATGGTCTTTCCACAAAGGTGTTATGCGGGACGGGGTCACGTTTAGCGCCCATGCGAGCGAGTACGTTAGTGGCTTGGTTATTATCCTGGGCTATGTGGTGGAATACTAACCCCTCGAATCTAGCCGACATTTTTAATATAGCATTGCGATTAGCTGCCATTTTTGAGTCCTTCGCATCAAAATCTCCATTAATTTGGGAGATAGCGAGGTTTGAGTCTCCGCGTACCTCGAGGCGGTGTATGCCCGTGGATATAGCGAGACGGAGACCATGCAATAAGGCCTCATAATCGGCCGCATTGTTCGAGTCCATGTACATAATCTGTTGAACGTACCGGACTGTATCCCTTGTTGGAGATATCAATATTACACCAGCCCCCAATCCGACTATCATTTTTGAACCATTAAAGTACATTGTCCAATGGGAATATGAGCCATACTCTTTAGGGAGTTCGGCTTCAGTCGATTCTACGACAAATCAGCCAACACCTGGGATTTAATAGTCCGGCGTGCCTTGTAAGATATTTCGAATGGTAAGAGCTCGATGGCCCATTTGGATATGCGTCCAGTGGCATATTTATTGTTAATGATATCATTGAGTGGTACCTCTGATACCACTTTGATCGAACACTCTTGAAAGTAGTGCCGAAGTTTGCGAGATGACATGAATACCGCATAGGCAATTTTCTGATAGTGGGGGTACCATTACTTGCACGGTGTCAGAACCTCGGATACATAGTATACGGGTTTTTGAACAGGGAATTTATGTCCCTCTTCGGCTCGTTCGACGATGAGCACGGCACTCACTACCTGGTGAGTGGCTGATATATATAGCAGCATTGGTTCGCCAAGATTGTGGGCGGCTAGGATTGGGTTGCTCGCTAGTAGAGTTTTTATTTCTTCTGGTCCAGATGTTGCCTTATATGTCCATTTGAAATTGTCAGTGCATCGTAGCAATCTATAAAGTGGCAATGCTTTTTCTCCTAACCTGGAGATGAAGCGGCTTAAGGCCGCTACGCATCCTGCTAGTTTTTGCACTTGCTTGAGGTCGGTTGGTATTTTGAGTTCTGACAAGGCCCGGATTTTAGCTGGGTTAGATTTGATTCCTCTATGGGACACGATGAACCCTAGTAGTTTTCTGCCTGGAACACCGAAAACACATTTTTTCCGGTTTGAGCCTTATGTCATATTCTCAAAGGCTGGCAAACGTAAGGCGGAGATCTTCCACCAAAGTCTCGACGTGTTCAGTCTTAAGGACTATGTCGTCAACATATGCCTCCACTGTTTTGCCAATTTGCTTTTCTAAGCATGTTTGAATCATGCGTTGATATGTGGCGCCAGCGTTTTTAAGTCCAAAGGGCATAGTGTTGAAACAGAAAGGATCGTACAGGGTGATAAATGTCGTTGCGGTCTGATCGGATTCCTTCATCTTTATCTGATGGTATCCGGAGTAAGCATGAAGGAAGCACAACAAGTCGTGTCCGGCCGTTGCATCGATAATTTGATCAATGTGGGGCAAAGGAAAAGGATCCTTGGGGCATGCCTTATTTAGGTCTGTGAAGTCGACGCAGAGGCGCCAGGATTTATCCTTCTTCGGTACCATGACTAGGTTGGCTAGCCAATCGGGTGTTTAATTTCTCTGATGAATCAAGCTTCTAATAGTTTGGCTAGCTCTTCTCCCATTGCTTGTCTTTTGGGTTCAGAAAACTGCCGCTGTGACTTCTTGACTGGTTTGAACCCTTTGATAATATTAAGGTTGTGTTCAGCCAGCCTACGTGGGTTCCCGGCATATCTGAAGGGTGCGAGGCGAATATATCCTAATTTTCCCGAAGGAAGGCGCGTAACGCGCAGTCTACCACTAGATCCAGCTATGCCCCGATAGACGATATCTTGTTAGGGTTCGTTGGGTGCACATGGAATTTGATGATTTCATCTGTTGGCTTGAAGGAGGTAGATTTTGATCTTTTGGCGAGGATTACATCGTCCTTGTCCACCTTTGACCGTAAGGTAGTTAATTTGTCCGCCGCGAGGGCTTCGGATAATGCCTCTAAGGATAAGGATGCCATCTTATTCTCGGCGCGGAGTGCTCTATCCGGATTACTTGTTAATGTGATCACTCCATTGGGCCCTCGCATTTTAAGCTTCATTTACCCGTAATGGGGTATAGCTTGAAAGCATGAAAAATTGTCCCGTCCTAGAAGGGCGTGGTATCCGCTATGAAAGGAACAATGTGGAAGAGAAGTTCCTCCGACCTATAGTTATCGGATGTGCCGAATACTACATCAAGCTTAATGCTTCCCGAACACCGGGCTTCGCAGCTGGGTATAACACCTCTAAAGGTTGTGTTCATGTGCTCAATGCGGGATTTTTCTACCTGCATTTTTGCAAGCGTGTCCTCATATATGAGGTCCAGTCCGCTTCTATAATCCATAAGTACCTTAGTGAGGCGGAAGCCGTCCACTATTGGATCTAGTACAAGAGCTGTTGATGCTCGGATCGGCCGGACTCGGGGTGCGTCTTCGGCAGAAAAAATTGATTGCCATGTCGCTCCATGGGCTTGCAGAGCTAATTTGGTAGACCTCGACAAGTTCATGATTTGCCCTCTTGCGGCGATTGTTTGAGGAGAACGTCTCGAAGATAGTGAAGACACCGACGTATTTTTCCCTTGATACGGTGGTGGCAAGGATTGCCGCACCGCTCTTTGCTACCTGCCAGAGTACTCAACACGCTCTAAGGCAATGGTTTGGGACATTGTCCGGGGCTGCGTGTATTTGGCAAGGTTTATCGAGCAGTTCATCGAGTATGGACCTGTGCCTTAAAAAGGGTTTGTTCGTCTTGTCCGTAGGCATATTATCGGATGACCTGCTAGGGTATGTCCGTTTAGCCTTGATAGTGTACTTTCCGGACTGTTCGAGAGGTGTATTATGGTCTTTCCAAGTGTTTTCCATTGCGTTGTACTTTTGTACTAAATGCGACAGTTCTGTGAAACTCAGAACACGACATCGGTTGAGGGCGTTCACGACTCCCTCGTCTGTGCAGTTGCGGTAGAATAGAGAGACCGCCTCTTTGTTGCAGGAGTCCCTGACCTTGTTTTTAGCAAGTAGGAATTTGGCCCATAAGTGGTTGACCGTTTCCTCGGGTTGTTGTTGTATGTTCGCGAGATCATCTATGTCCGGATGTCCGGATTTACTTGGAGAGATTTTCCCAGGGTGGGTGGGTGTTAGTAATTTTGAATCCCAACCCAAGGTGGCATTCGGGGTTTTGACAACCTCTGATGTAGGCGATCCGGGTTCGACAGGGTCTAATCATTCCCTGGTCCCGGCGTCAATCCGAGAGCTTGAAGAACATAACATGTGTCCCAACAGGGACGTGTTCTGCTCGATGGGTTCGGAGATCCGAACTGTGATGGTCTCCGTCTTGAGAGGAGGAGTCTCCTCGGCTTCGTCCTCGACTGCCGCCACTAGATGAGTGAACAGGAAGGAATCGATCTCACCATGACCAGATTTAAGTCCGATCTGATCTCCTGGCGATGAGAGCCCCAGGGCGGCGATGCAATCCAGCAGCTCGTTTAAGGGCAAGAGATCTGCCGAGGTCGTATCATCGGAGTGGCCAGAGTTAACATAAGGGTGGTGCTCAAGGACCGCAGGGAGTGCGGCTGGCCCTGGGGCCATGCGGGTGCATACAGCGAACCCACCGAGATGGAGAACCTGGCCAATGGCCAAGTTGTTTCCGAGGGTGATCCCATCGCTGATGACGAGACGAGCCACCGATCTCTCATCGCGAGCGCACATCGGAGCTCTCAATGAAAGCACCATTGTTGGTGTCAAAACCGGCAGATCTCGGGTAGGGGGACCAAGCTATGCGTTTAGAGGATCGATGGTAATAGGAGACTGGGGACACGATGTTTACCCAGGTTCAGGCCCTCTCAATTGAGGTAATACCCTACTTCCTGCTATATTAATATGGATGAATATTAATACAAGAGTTGATCTACCTCGAGATCGTAATGGCTAAACCCTAAAGCCTAGCCTATGAAGGTATTGTGATGTTGATTATCCCCTCTACAAACTAAACTCTTCGGCTTATATGCACGTCGGAGAGAACCTAAGATTACAAGGGTGACTCTAGGAGGAAGTAATTGATACATCCGGACTCTCCGCTTGCCTTTCTATCTACATAGTAGTCCTGAACGAATACGGGGGAGGGTCTTCTGCTTCTTCTTTTGTGGCCCATCAATATGGCCCAGCTTCATCGACCCGGACGCCCGAGGACCCCTAAATACAGGACTCCCTCAATGGGGCAATGAGATATTGATGAACCAGCATCGAGTGGCAAAACTGACAAAGATTGTTAGTAAAATGGGTCAAAAGATGGCAATTAAACTATTTGTTTACACTTTATCCAAGACAACAGTGAACTACGGGATGGTAAGTAAGAACTTTGCACCATTCATTTTACTGCCCATAATGAGTTGTGTTAGATGACAATGTATGAATCTCTTTCCTTTGAAGGGGTTCCCAAAGCAGTTTACTCAATATTACCTCTCAAACTACATGATTGGTGGGCACGCAAAGGTTAAAGTATTTCTACCGGAAGATGATGACTATCTAGATGTCCTCATGAAGACATCCTTTTTGACCACACAGCGGGACCTGCATGGGCCACCAATGTCGGTACTAAAATCGACTGATCTCGGGTAGGGGGTCTCGAGCTGTGGATCTGGGAATGATGGGTAACAGGATACAGGGGAGACAGTGTTTACCCAGGTTCGGGCCCTCTCGAACAGCTAAAACCATATGTCTTGCATTGATTATATGGATGATGGAGTATTAAGTACAAGATGATCTATCTCGAGATCGTATGTTGTATTCTAAACCCTAAGGCTAGCAATTGTCATTGGGCCTATGCGGACTAAATTCCTCATCTTATATAGGCACCAGTGGTATCTAGGATTACATATGGTCGGTTGCCAACAAGAAATTACCACGTCAACAATTGGAGCTATCCTAGAAGTATGCGCTAAGTCTTCGGCAGTGCCCGTCTTGATCACATCAGGGTTCATAGTTTCTATGGTCCTTTCTTGTGGAGATCGATGGGTTGTAAGCTCGGACTAAAGACTGTGAGCCACATAGGTTGGCACCCCCTAGTCCAGGACACTGTCACCCATCACCGGATCATTGTGGATTTCTCATCCACGCTTGCGAGGATGAACACGGGTGCCGCGGGACTCCTTGGTAGGCCCCTGGATGGTGAGGGTGGTCGATGGGTTGATTTCGACCCGGCTCGCTCTTTTAGTAGTGAACGTTAGGGAGGGTCGGGCTTGTTGTAATGCCTAGGATGGGACTATACCTCCTACGTGTCGAGGCACGACTTAAAGGTATAAGCCCATTCTGGAATGATCTCAAGTTCGGTATCTTTGCACGACTCATGTAAAAAATAGGGATGAAATTGCAAAAGGATAGTTGGCTTACACTCGCCACGTCATACAATACATTACATAAGCAAAGCATCATTCAAAACATCACAACCCGACTACGGGCGAAGATCCAAAAGAAAGATACCAAAAACATAAAGCCACAGGTCCGAATCGCCCCTAGTGCAAACCACTACTGATCGTCAAAACATCACAAGCATACGGCCACGCTCTTCATGGAACTCCCAGAAGTTCTGACCCATCTCCTGTGTCAATCTCGGCTGAACCTGCATCTGGTGTTGTAGTATCTATGAGCCACGAGGACTCGGCAATCCCATAACCATGGGTATCAAGACTTATAAAGCTTTATGGGTAGGAAGAGGTAAAGTGGTGAGGTTGCAGCAGCGGCTAAGCATAATATGGTGGCTAACTTACGAGTACAAGAAGAAGATGAGCATCTACGCAAACGGTCGCAACTAGTAGTGATCGCTAAAGATCCTGAACTACCTATGAGTCAAACATAACCCCACCGTGTTCTCTTCTCAAAGTGAAAAGAGACAGTCACGGTTACTCACACAGTTGTGTGTTTTATTCGGATCCTCTGTCAAGTTTTCTACAACCGAACATTAACAAATTCCAATCTGCCACATAACCGCGGGCACGGCTTTCGAAAGATCATAACCCTGCAGGGGTGTCCCAACTTAGCCCATCACAAGCTCTCATGATCAGCTGAAGTGATAAATATAATATCATCACCCCTTATCTTAGGGAAATCCGATCAGGCTCGGCATCCCGGTGCACAAGACATTTCGACAATGGTAAAACAAGTCCAGCAAGACCTCCCGGTGTGTCGACACCCTGATAGTAGCCGTGCGTATCTCGTCTCAGGCCACAACCGGATGGGCGATGCTACAGGTAAAACCAGCCCTCGGGTTCCCCCAAGGTGGCCCTGCAGGACCCCCGTTTGGGACGAACACCATCAGCACTGGCCCCCTTGCTATGTAGAAGAATCCACGGGTAGCGCTAACTCCCTATGCAATTTAATGAATTAATTAAGTTGTTAATATGAGCAAATTAAAACCAATGTTGGTCCTTGCTGGAGGAGTTTTATTTAAAGATGAACTGTCAAGGGGTCCCCATATACCCAACCGTGTAAGGAACGCAAAATCAAGGAACATAATGCCGGTTTATCGGCGCCTAAGGTGGCATGAGTGGAACAAAACACCGAGCAAAAAGCCAAGCCTTCTACCCATGCCCAGCATATAGGTGTGTTATTATATATAACATATTGTGATATTCCAACAACAAGTTCCCTCCTGGAACGATCTTCATCTTCACCTGCAACTAACAACGCTATAAGAGGGGCTGAGCAAGCGGGTAACATAGCCAAACAATGGTTTTTGCTAGGAAGGTGGCAAAGGTTAGAGGTTTCATGGCAACAAGGAGAGGGGTCGACAATAAGATGGGTAGCGCGACATATAACGATAGCATCGAGACAACTAAGCAAAGGCAGTGATAGTAAAGGTATCCAAGGGTATGGTCATCTTGCCTGAGATCCCGCAAGGAAGAAGAACGGATTCATGAAGAGAACGAAGGAGAAGCCTTGAAGAAGAACCACGAGAAGTCGAACGAATCCTCACGATCGCAACGGAACAAGCACTAACGAGAAGAAGCAAGCAATACGGTAAACACACAACACGAGACATGACAATATGCTCAAACAAGTATGATGCAACACAAGTCTACATAGGATGCACTACAAGTCTATACAGGAAGCAAAACATGGCAAGGTAGGAAGCACAGAAAAATAACACAGTCTATATAATATAATGCAATACATGGCAAGGTATGATGCATAGCAAGTCTATACAGGAAGCAATACATGGCAAGGTAGGAAGCACAGAAAAATAACAAAAGTCAACAAGTTTAAATGAGGCCGGAAACTACAACAACAATTCCGGAAAATCCCCATATGCATGTTTAGCAATTTTAAGCAAACAACAATTCACACATTTTAATGTTGTTAACATGATGCGGATGACATGATCAAGTTTATGTAATTTTTAGTTAAACGTTAACATGAAGAGATATAAAGTATTTGTCACCGTGGTGGAAAGAAAGGGGCCATGGCGGCGAATCCAAAAATGATGCCACGCAACATATCGGTTCCGGTAACTCGTTGAGAGTCCGGTGCAAAAGAAAGGTGGCGTGAGCGAGTCGAACAAGATGAAAGGTGGGGTGATCCCGTCACTGGGTTCCCACGGGTTGCCACCAAGGCAAACGAGGGCACAAAGGACACGATGCAAACATCCGATTCATCTTATACAACACATGCAGTCCACGGGTGTCGTCTCGCGGTATACCTTCGAAGCGTTCGTTCTCGAAGCGGTTCGAGTTCGTAGTGGAAGTAGTGGTACACGGGTCGTAGAGGAAGTAGTTGTTCACGAGGTCGTCATCGAAGTAGTCGTTCACATTCCGTTTCGGAGAGGTACTTGACGAAGCCATCGTTTTTGGAGCGACGATAGTCGTACACGAGGCGTCGGGGTCGTCGTTGACGTAGGGGTACACGGTTCGAGTTTGTTCGGGGCCGTCGTGGTACTTGTCGTAGGGGTACTTGGCGAACAACGGTCGTCGTGGTACTTGGAGTATCTTCATGTGGTCGAACTTGGCGATTTCATAGATGGTAGAAGAGGTACTCGAAAGTGTCGCCGTGTAGTCGTTCTCAGCGTCCTTGGGGCATCGGTCTCGGTGGTCAAACATGTAGTCGTACACGTTCAGCTTCAAGGAACTTGGCAAACACACGGACATGAACATGGTGATCCGGGCACAGATCTTGTAACCGTGGCTTTGGCATCAACAAAACAAAACAACAACAAAAACGGAAGCACGAAGCCCGGCGACGGCAAAGGCACCTCGGGGACGGCCCCGGCGAGCTGCGGCCAGGAAATCACGGCGCCAAGGGAGGAAGGCGTCGGGCGAAGCAGCAGCACAGCACGGGCGGAGTTGGAGACAAGGGGCGGCCAGCGGCGACGCTGGAGCAGCAGGAGCTCGGGGACGAGGACCTCCCGGAGAGCTGCGGCCGCGGCAGGAAGACGAGGACGCTGCTCCGACGACTCCTTCATCGGGGTCCCAGCATGGGTCCTGGATCCGGAGCGACAACGGGCTCCGTGGCAGAGGTGCAGGGCGGCACCGATGGGAGGCGGAGAAGGCGGGAGAAGGCGGCGACCCGGCGCTGGTGGCGGCGGTCGTGCCCAACGACCCTGGAGACGCGACGGGACGTCCGAGCAGACGGGCGCGGGCGCGTCCATGGAACGTGTCCAGGAGCTCCGGATCAGCCTTCCTCGACCTTGCCTTCTTCCTCTACTTCATCTCCATGGACCGAGCATCGTCGCTTCGGTCAGCGCCTAGCCTCGCCGTCTCCATCGCTTCCCACGTCCTCCTCGTCGTCTTGATCGAGCCCCTGGTGAGCAGTCGAACCTCACAACCCTCTCTCTACTCTGTTCCATGCGTTGTAAATGCCGGCCCTCGCGGAGAGGAGCCCCAGCCACCATGTGTCTGCCATGGCTGCGAGCTCGCCAACCTCTTGCACCATGCCACCCCTTGTTGCATGCCCGCGCGTGCCCCAGCGCAGCCTCCCTAGCAGGTTTCCGCACCCCCGCCGCTTCTGTGTTGCTGCAGAGGCCGCCACCTTTGGTCGCTGCAGTCGCCGTCGGTTGACGTCGTGCAGCCATGGCCAAGCTCATTCTGCTGTTTGATAGATCTTAAAACGCAGGGAGCTCTTTTTATCACCAGCACTGGGCCAGCTGAGCTGGTCAGCCCACATTGACACAACAGAGAGGTCCTCGGATCAAATCCCAGGGAGACCTCATTTCTTTTCCCTCCGTCTATATTGTGTTTTTTTTCTTCTTCAACCGTGCACACACAGCCCCTTGGGCCTGGTCTTTTCCTGGGCCGCTGTACAGGATGCAATTTGACATGCGTATGTTTATTTTTTCCTTCTCTGTGGTTTTAGTTAATTTTTCCAGTGCATGCATAATTACAGGAATGCCATTGTTTTGCATTGCCAATAACTTTATATCCATGTATCCGAATGAAACATGTTATATATGCAAATGCTTAGAATTTCATGCAGTTCCACAATTTCCAACTTTCATCCATGTTTGAAATGTTTAAAATTATGTTTGCATTTAATTTGTACAAATAACATGTTAAAATGGTTTAATTCATAACTAATTAACCGTAGCTCCAAATTTAATAAACTTTATATGTAAATGGTGTAGAATAATGTGTAGTTTAACTTGGTGAAATTACTTTTGCTGTTTAACAACAATAAAATATGGTTTTAGTCACAACAGTACTAAGATCAATAATTGCACATGGGGTTTTTCCGGAATTGTTGTTTGTTGTTCCGGTCTCTTTTAAACTTTTCTAAATAGATAGTTTATATATGCTTCACCTCTTGCCATGTTTAAAAACATTTAATATTGTTGGGTACATAAGCAAGAGTGAACTAAAAACTTGAATGTGGTGTTTCCTCAATATGCAACTTGTTGCATATTGACTTTCACTTAATTTGTAGTATTGTTTGTTACACTTTGCCATGCCATGCCTATTTAATCTTGTCTTGCATCATACTTGCTTGAGCATATTGTCATGTTCTTGTGTTGTTTTTCTATGCTTCCTACCTTGCCATGTTTTGCTTCCTGTATAGACTTGTCTTGCATCATACCTTGCCATGTATTGCATCGTATATAGACTTGTGTTGTTTTTCTGTGCTTCCTACCTTGCCATGTTTTGCTTCCTGTATAGACTTGTAGTGCATCCTATATAGAACTCTCTTGCATCATACTTGGTTGAGCATGTTGAACTCTCTTGCATCATACTCTCTTGCATACATGATTGCTTCTTCACATTAGTGCTTGTTCCGTTCCGTTCATGAGGATTCATTCGTCTACTCGTGGTTCTTCTTCAAGGCTTCTTCTTCGTCTTCTTCATGGATCCGTTCTTCTTCCTTGCGGGATCTCAGGCAAGATGACCATACCCTTGGATACCTTTACTATCATTGCCTTTGCTAAGTTGTCTCGATGCTATCGTTATATGTCGCGCTACCCATCATTATTGTCAGCCTCTCCTTGTTGCCATGACACCTCTAACTTTTGAAACCTTCCTAGCAAAACCATTGTTTGGCTATGTTACCCGCTTGCTCAGCCCCTCTTATAGCGTTGTTAGTTGCAGGTGAAGATGAAGATCGTTCCAGGTGGGAACTTGTTGTTGGAATATCACAATATCTATTATTATATTAACACACCTATATACTGGGCATGGGTAGAAGGCTTGTGTGAGAACCCGAAATTAGCTTCCAGACCCTCCTGTGTATATTTGTCAACCCCAGGATCATTGTTGACAACACAGCGAAATGATATCATTGCACAATACATAAAAGTATTACAAGTAGTATATTTGTCACAAGACATACCTAGCGAATTGTCTCATGACATTTACAATCAGAAAAACAGCGAAAAGTACAATGCGTAGCGACTCCATCTCAGCCACAGGCAGTCGATGTAGTCCGCGAGACCTCACTCCTACGGGTCGCCATTGTTGTCGTAGTCATCACCTTTGTCTTCATGAAACTCTGTTGTCAACAAAATTATTGCCATGAGTACATTACGTACTCATCATGCCTCCCACGGGGAAGGACCTAATAGCTACATGTGGCTTCAAAGGATGGCTGTATGGCTCATTTGCATAAAAGCTAATTTTGTTTGAAAAAATATAGCAGTTCGATAATAGCAGTTTTAGATGAAAACATGTTTTGTCTCCAGAATAACTTTCATCAAAGTGAGGATCCTCGATCAACTCACACTATTCACAGGTTCCAAGAATAGGGGAAAGAGGGAATAAGAAAGACATGTCCTGTATGTCAAGAAAGATCCATGTGCCGTCCATGACCGTGGACACGACTATTCGAATAGTTTTACACTCTGCAGAGGTTGTACACTTTACCCACACGACACAATCCCGACTTGTTGCCACCAGTGGCCGCTGGTATAGTACTCCATTTGGTGTACCGGCAGGGGGATTGTGACTGTCTTTCATTAGAACAAACTTACTATGCCAAGCCCACTAGGTTTCAACACGGAAGTAACCGCAGTTCACAGTCCGAGCCCCCTTTTGTGTCGAGGACACTCCTCGCAAGGCAGCTATCCCATCTGCGGTACGGCGATGACAACAATAAGAGTGAGCTAACTAATTAACCAAGCCAGTGCCCATATAGCATGTGGTTGTACTATTGTCACAATCTTCAAATCCAAAACTTATTAGGCCTCATGCGGCACGGACAACTGATTGCCCCCTTCAACTCGTGAAGGGCGGCCAATCGCTCCTTCAATCCTTGATTCAGCTGTCGCCCGCGCCAGTATTCAGATGGTAAGTTTCACCCAGAGTAGAAGAGGATAGAGAAGATCAAGAAGGGCCAACTGGCCTAGCTCAGCGTTAAGTTCGAATGTCAATGACTCAGAGGTCATTCAACATAGTACCTATAGGGTGATAAGCATGGCTAAGCATTTCTACTCTACCGGAATACTGAATTTCTACTCAGGTGTCAAATGAATAGGCGACAAGCGGATCAAGGTAATGTGTCCATCGACACACTAGCTACGAGAATTAAAATAGCATGCACATATTAACAATAAAACTCAATGCAATTTTGTAAACCATAGGATAAGTATGATCAAAGAAGGAGGCATGCCTTCGTTGTTGAGTCCTTCTTCGGTAACCTGATTCTGTCCATATCCAACATCGTCGTCACTCCCTACTCGTCGTAACGATAGCAACAGACAAACAATAAATACCAAAGCAATGGCAAATCCAAATAACATCCAAAACAAATTAAGAGTAGATGGATAGCAAGATATTGATCAGATGGAAATTCAAAATGAGGTAGCATGATCGGGTGGTGAGGGAGATGATTCAATGAAATGACATGGTTCGGTTGACATGACTAAAGAAGGCTTAGCGATCAAGACTAACGTTCTAGTATGAATTGTTCTACTAAGCAGTAGTAGTGGCCTCTACACATCTGAGCTAAGGTATAGGAAACTACTACATAACAAAGGCAATTGCATCAACACATATGAAAAGAAACCATCCTATGCATTTAACTACGCAATCACAACAGGACATGATAAAGGTAAAAGTTAACCACAAGTAAATATTTGAATATAATCCAAATATTTATAATGGTCAATAGTAGTCAAACATATACATCAACTATAATAACTTAAAAGACAATAGTTCATAAGGCAAACAAACAACCATTAGAAATCATACTAGTAAGCAATGAAACATCATACAATAACATGAATTGAGTTGGATCTAGATTCTATCCTAAAGCAAAACTAAAGAAAATAGGATCAACTTCATTATATCAAACCAATACTATGGCCACACAATTTAACAAGAGGACACATATTACACATGGTATGTGAATGATAAGTTATAAATATGTATTGACTAATATCACAAGCATCAAGCATAAAGTGACCATGGCAATATACTACACTAGGACATGCTCTTTATGATAATAAATAACAAATGTATAATTAGCCACTACCAACAACATTATCAGCACATGATTGTAACAACATGGCAAACTATGCACACTTGGCATATGAGAAAGACACAACTCAACTAACGAATGGTAAACTATC
Source organism: Secale cereale (assembly GCA_902687465.1). Lineage (NCBI taxonomy): Eukaryota > Viridiplantae > Streptophyta > Magnoliopsida > Poales > Poaceae > Secale > Secale cereale. The sequence continues at coordinate 461,828,452 of LR738710.1, forward strand.
CAAACCATGTGATGAACTAATGAAACAAGTATTAATCACTCATAATACTAACATGACTTATGCTAAGCATCTATAAGCAACAACTAAACTAGGCAACTACAATACATAGAGCATAATAAGACATGAAAGATAACTTGCATGAATGATAGTTAGACATACAACAATGCATCAATAGATACACAAGTATAACACTAAGCATGACGATCATCATACGAGATGGCAAAGTATGATACTAATAGAATACAACTCACAATAATAAAATAACATAGTTGATATCAACTAACATCACGATCAAGTAGGGTAGTAGCATGCAACCCTACACACTATTTATGACATGTAAGAACATGGAAGCATAGCATTATCACACAACGCTATCATGCTTGTTATAAAATATAACCACATCGAGAAAGCAAAATGAGCATGTAGGCATGTAATACTAGATCATGGCATCAACCAATGAACGTGTATTCTACCAGAACGAATAGCAAGATGATATGCATTTCTATCTAGTACAACCAACAATTACAAGTACATAAGATGCATCACCAGTCATGATCTTCTAATACATGAATTTGTACACACACAAACTATGTAGTCTAATTATGCAATCACACCATCATGGTATGGTATTGGTTAAGCAAGAAAGAAATTTGTTAAAAATACATGAAACTATATAATTTAGATAAACAATAACCTACACCATGTCATGACTTGAAATAAACAAAACACATATGGAACAAGCATGACCTATTTGTAGCAATAAAAGAACATGCGACATGGACTGAAATAAATATGTAAACCATATCTAAGATGTCACCATGCTAAACAAAATTAAATAGTCAAGATATGAAATATTTCATTATTCAATAAACAAAGTAAAGCCTATAATAATCCTACGAAATTATAAGCATGGCGAATGTTTACCAAATATTCTACGCATGCAATATAGGGCTACACGCTACACAAGAATAATATCTGAGACAACGTACAAATACAATATAATATAAATAAATAAAATCCTCACAATAGATCTAATCAACGATATCTAACTCATAGAATTATGAAATAAATAGGAGCGACTCCTAGGCATATAAAGAATAAACAAATATCATACTAACATAAAAGTTCACCGATCAACTACTACGCGTATTAATAAATCACAAGAACTAATATGAAACAAAAGCCTAACACACTACTACAGTTTGGCATGAACTATATACATGAAATCATACAAAACTATATTAAAATCTATAGACATGTCTAACACAGACAATAACAATACAAAAATTATATATTTACTTGCGACAACAAAAACTATAATTAGTAAAAATTAAACCCATTAAGTCATTTGTCACACACAAAAATTATGAGACGAATATGCTGCACTCTTATGCATATGGCAAAAATGAACAATAACATATTAATACAAAATTTAACCGATGAACAAACCCCACTCAATCTTGGGCAAGAACTGCTATAACAAAATTTATGATAAAATCCTATTGATGAAATTAGTGATCTAATTCCACCATGGGGTTACTATGGGCAAGAGAAACAAATCATATGTTGAACACATGATCATCCAGAACTAAAAAGTACGCGGACATGTCGATGGGATTCGTTCATGCATCGGCGCGAGCAACGACAGAGATAGGTTGAATCAGAATGTCTACGAGATACAATAGATGATGGAGAGTACGCGTGCAAAAGGAATTTAGTAGAGGCTCACCGAGTTTGACGGAACGGTACGACGAACTTGATGAACAGTGTACGCGGACATGCAGAATTCTTCGTGTGTGGCCGATGGAACGCATTCTTTCTTCTCTGAATGGATTCGTGGCATGGGGAAGAAGTTCCTCGCGCAAGGAAACGGATGGGGATGGCCTCCTTCATCGGGGTCGAACACCGGTGTCCATGGAGCACCATTTCTTTGCAGAGTGTTCTGGAGAGAACGAGGAAGGGAGAAGGCAGGGTGCTGCGGGAGTAGGAAGAGGAGGTCGGGGCGCACGTATATGTACTGGCGGATTTGCGAACGCTTGAGAGTAGAAGGGAATTAGAGGAGGGTGCTAGTGCCTGTATGTTTCAGCTTCTCTGTACGTGAGAGGGAGAGCGTACAGAGGAAGGAGAGGAGGCGTGGGGAAGGGGAAGATCAAGGCACGCATATAATATCTTTGATTTTGGAAACTGTTAGAATTAAAGGGAGTTAATAGGAGGGGTTTCCATGTGTGTAAGCTTCAGTTTCAGTTTTTGTAGGATGTGAATGTACAGAGAGGAGGAGGAGAGGCGTTCGGTGGGGAGAGATGGGCCAAGTGGATTGTAGCCCATGGGAGGAGGAGGGAAGGAGAGGAAAATAATAGATGGGCTAGGCCAATGCTACAGGAGATGAAAAAAATGGTTGAACCCAGGGAATATAAAGAGAGATGTTGAGCTAGGAGATTCTGACCCACAACCTTCTATGAAAGGAAATATAATTTCCTAAAAGGAGGATCTAGGAAAGGAATAGAAGTTCAAACAAATATAAAACGAAGTGAGAAATTGTAAAAAAAAAATCCAGACACACATATTTAAATATGATAAAGACGAGAAATAAAACCCAGCTAAAAGAAATGAACAAAACTCAAATTTAAATTAAGTTGGCAATAGATCAAATTAAATCCTCCAAATTATAAAAGTCCAGTATAAGCTTTGTTACCAAATAAAACAAACGAAATTTTCTCGCCCTGATTTTTGGAAAACCTTTTCTTAAACATTCCGAGAATCGGGATGTTACAGCTTGGCCTTTTGCTCGGTGTTTTGTTCCACTCATGCCACCTTAGGCGCCGATAAACCGGCATTATGTTCCTTGATTTTGCGTTCCTTACACGGTTGGGTATATGGGGACCCCTTGACAGTTCGTCTTTGAATAAAACTCATCCAGCAAGGCCCAACATTGGTTTTAATTTGCCTCATAATAACAACTTAATTAATTAATTAAAATTTCATAGGGGGTCGCGTCCCCGGGTATTTTTTTTCTACATAGCAAGGGGCAGTGCTGATGGTGTTGGTCCCAAACGGGGAGACTGCGGGGCCACCACCGGGAAACTCGAGGATTGGCTCCCGTAGGATCACCTATCCGGACGTGGCCTGAGACGAGATACGCGCGGCTACTATCAGGGTGTCGGCACGCCGGGAGGTCTTGCTGGACTTGTTTTACCATTGTCGAAATGTCTTGTGCATCGGGATACCGAGCCTAATCGGATTTCCCTAAGATAAGGGGTAATAATTACTATTACTTCAGCTAATCGTGAGAGCTTGTGATGGGCTAAGTTGGGACACCCCTGCAGGGTTATGATCTTTCGAAAGCCGTGCCTGCGTTTATGTGGCAGATTGGAATTTGTTAATGTCCGGTTGTAGAAAACTTGATAGAGGATCCGAAGTAAAACACACAACTGTGTGAGTAACCGTGACTGTCTCTTTTCACTTTGAGAAGAGAACACGGTGGGGTTATGTTTGACTCGTAGGTAGTTCAGGATCTTTAGCGATCATTACTAGTTTGTGACCGTTTGCGTAGATGCTCATCTTATTCTTGTACTCGTAAGTTAGCCACCATATTTATGCTTAGCCGCTGCTACAACCTCACCACTTTACCTCTTCCTACCTATTAAGCTTTGCTAGTCTTGTTACCCATGGTTATGGGATTGCAGAGTCCTCGTGGCTCACAGATACTACAACAACAGTTGCAGGTGCATGTTTCCGATGTCTTGCCGTGAGAGCGATGATCGTTGTGTTGGAGTTCTTTCTTCTTCTTCTTCCTCAGTCTTGGGTTAGGTTCCGGGTCGGCAGCCTGGGATAGCAGATGGATGTCCTTGTGCTTTTCATGTTTGCATCCGTAGTCGGATGCTTTGTATTGTTGTTGTTGTATTCATGTAAATTATATGTATTGTTGTATCCCCCATGTATGTATGTAATGGTACGATGTAATGATATCCATCTTGCTATGCGCCCGAAATGCGGTTGTGCCCCAATCACGTAAGTGTCATGTGATCGGGATAGAATCGCATCTTGGGCCTGACAGTTGTGTTCTTGTGTACAATCAGGGTACTCACGCTGGTAGTGTGTTCTGAACATGGTGTCAAGTTTTCTACAACCGGATATTAACAAATTCCCATCTGCCACATAACCGCGGGCACGGCTTTCGAAAGTTCAAACCCTGCAGGGGTGTTCCAACTTGGCCCATTACAAGCCCACGATCCGCGGAGTCGCAACTCCAAGGTGGGAAGGCCCGAGTATCCTCGGAATCCCGTGCTCAAGATACTCTGACTAAGTAAAGGCTAATCCAGCAAATCCTCCCGGCGTGCCGACACCCTGATAGTAGCCGCGCGTATCTCGTCTCAGGCCACGACCAGATAAGTCATCCTACACGTTTTTACCAGCCCTCGAGTTTCCTTGAGGTGGCTCCGCAGTCTGCTTATTTCGGACCAACACTCATGTGGAGCACTGGCCCGGGTTGTTGATTAAGAAGAGGGTTAATTACTCCCTATGCAAGTTTTTTAGTTGTTTAGGCAAATAGTACCAATGTTGGGACTTGCTGGAAAAGACTTAGCGCTAAGCGGTTTATCGAGGGGGTCCCATAACCCCAACCGTGTGAGGAACGCATAATCAAGGAACATAACACCGGTTTATACGGTTCCTAGGGCGGCATGAGTGGAACAAATCACCAAGCAAGAGGCTTAGCCTTCCACCCATTACCAATATATAGATGATTTCATTAAAGAGTTTATATAGTGTGATATCCCAACAAGCTTCAACATGAAGCAAGAATCTTCAAATCTTCTCCTGCAACTAGCAATGCTATAAGAGGGGTTGAGCGAAGCCTACGTAGCCAATCAAAGGTTTGCATAGGTTGGGTGGTTAGACAGATTCATGGTTACAATAGGAGGCTGACAGGAGAACATGGGCATCGAGGCAATAAGCTAAAGAGCGAGACTTTTAGCAATAGGCAAAGATAGTAATGATATCTGGGTCAGGTCATCTTGCCTGTCGAGTCGTCAATGGGGTCGTAAGAGGGCTCCTCGTTCTCAACCTTGTTAGTAACCTCGTTCTCGTACTCGGTCTCGGCTTCCGGCTCTACTCAACACAAGAACACACGAGGCATGAAATCAAACAAGGTGCAATGCGCAAACTACAGGATGCATGGCTGATGCACTAAGGAAGTACTGCAGATGCACGTAGGATGCACAACCTGACAACATAGGAAGCACAGAGAAACAACACAAGAAACATGACAATTTACTCAAGCAAGTAGGATGCAAGTCAATTCTATTTAGGATGCAAAACATGGCAAGGTAGGAAGCACAGAATAACAACACAAGAAATAGCAGGTTTTAATGAGGCCGGAAACTACTTAAGACAAATCCGGTAAGTCCTCATGTGCATAGTTTGAAATTAGTCCAGATCTGAACAAACCTTAAGTTAAAGTTGTTAAACAGCAAGTTAACATGCACCATGATGATCTAAACGAAATTCTAGTCAAGTTTCATATAAAGTTTGTTCAAAACGGAGCTACGATCTAGAAGATATGATCAAAACAAGATAAGCATGCCAACGGTGCAAGATGCACCCAAACATCAAGCAAACATACTCCAAACATGTAAACAAGATGATATTATGAATCTACATGCAAAAACACACAAGTTTCATGTAGGGCACGCTCAAAACGGAGCAACGGGCTAAAAGATACACCCGAAACAAGAAACAATGCAAAGCTGAAACTAACAGCCACATAGCAACTTCGGAGCAAGAAATATATATTCTACAGCACTCAAACATGGGGACAAGAAGCATGGACATGAAGTAGACATATCCTACAGCAAACAACTCCATTGGAGCATCTCCATAGGAGGCATGGGTCAATAGCAACAAGCTACAACATTTTGAACATGACAATAAAAACCTGACAGCAATATTTTATAACAACTTGGGAGCAAGAATTAAATATGCTACAGCAACCCAAATGATCATGTGAGGGTATGGATGGATAGACAACAACATATACAACAAGTAATGATCAATGGCCACCCCAAAACTATCATGGATTTGCCTAGGACAACAAGCAAACATAGCATCAGGATATTACAGATTCCAGACTTAGTGAAATTTCACTAAGTGTTAAAACAGCAATATTATCATGGCATGTTTGTGAGCATGTTTAAGTCACCTCAAGGCATAACATGGCAAATGGTTTGCACCACAGCAAAGAACACATGATGGGAAATCCAAAACATATAAGCATGCAACATGGGGACAACCACATCAATAGCAACGAGCTCCTCAACTAGGCATCTCGTAACAAGTTACAAAACCAAACAGCCACATGCACTTTTGCAACAGAGATAAACATGGCAATATGAACTCTAACATGCATCCTATAGCAACCAACATGTAGAGGATCTCATGATGAACATTTGGACATATCATTTGCTTCATTTGGATAAACATGCATCAAGTTATCACATCTGAAACATGGCATCAAAACAACTAAGAGCAGCAGTTTATATAATATAGCACTCTCTTCATGAAGATTAAGACATCTTGATGGACTCAAACATGCATGACATAATGGAACAAAACATAGCACATGTCACGACGATCATTTTGACATATTATATGCACAAATCAGACAAGCACAGTAAAAGTTATCATCATTACAAAAATGCATCACACAACAAAAACTAAAAGGACTTAGCAAAAAAACAGAGGGTCAACCTCTCTGGTCAACGCAGGCGCGGGTCGCGGGTCGGGCGCGGAGCGGTGGATCAGGCGCCGGGTTGCGTGTTGTGGGGCCCGTACCCGCTAGGGTTTCCAGCCCGCAGGACCTCCGATCTGGATTGCTCGATCCAGGCGGCGGCTCGAGCAGCTGGCTCGTCGGGCGGCGGAAGAAATGGCTGGGCGGCGCCCTGGCCGGTCGGCGGGGACGTGGCACCGCCGGAGGAGGTGGCCGGCAGGGGCCCTGCGACGAGGGGCGAGGAGTGCGCCCACGGCCGGCGGCGGCGAGCTTGGGCTCGGGCGGCGGCGGAATCCTCAAGGGCGGCGGAGACTGGAGCGAGGGGCGGCGGCGCGCAAGCTCGCCGGCGGCGAGGATCCGGCGCGGGGAGGCGGCCCGGCCACCGGAGGCGGCGGGGACGAAGGCCCGGCGCGGGAGGCGCGGGATCTGGCCCGAACGGCGGCGGCGGCGGGCCGGGAACGGGCCTGCGGGCCCGCGCGGCGGCGGAGGCGGCGGTTGTGTCCGGCGTGGACGGACACGTCCGCCCGGCACGGAAAACGAGGTGGCGGCTGGAGCTAGGAGGAGGCTAGGGTTTTGGACGAAAATGGCAAGGGGACGTTTTTATAGGCACAAGGAGCTAGGAGACTCCAAATGGGGAGCGGTTTTCGGCCACGCGATCACAATTCAACGACCGAGATGATGGGAAGGGTTGTGCTGGGTTGGTGGGCTGTCATGGAGGGGGTCTTGGGCCTCAAAGAGGAGGTACATTTAGCCCACTAGGTTAAGTGTTGGGGTACCAAACGAACTCCAAACGCGACGAAACTTGACAGGCGGCCTACATGTACCAAAACAACATCGCACGACAAGTCTCACGCCATTCCGGAAACGTTACACGGCCACACACGAAAGAAGGACTCGGGGATGCCACGGGCACGTGTGAGAGCGTCGGAACTCGAAACGGACAACGTGAAGAGACGAGTGGGACCGGATGCAAGTGGAAACACAAATGCAATGCAATGCACATGACAAAATGACATGGATGAAATGCACACACGCACACGACAAAACGAGAAACCTGAAAAGAAGAAGAACCCGGAATGGAATTGATGAAGCCAAAGTTTATATATATTGCCATATAGGGAAAGTGTTACATCCGGGGCATTACAAACCCGGCGCGGGAGGCGCCGGATCTGGCCGGAACGGCGGCGGCGGCGGGCCGGGAATGGGCCTGCGGGCCCGCGCGGCGGCGGAGGCGGCGGTTGTGTCCGGCGCGGACGGACACGTCCGCCCGGCACGGAAAACGAGGCGGCGGCTGGAGCTAGGATGAGGCTAGGGTTTTGGACGAAAATGGCAAGGGGGACGTTTTTATAGGCACAAGGAGCTAGGAGACTCCAAATGGGGAGTGGTTTTCGGCCACGCGATCACAATTCAACGACCGAGATGATGGGAAGGGTTGTGCTGGGTTGGTGGGCTGTTGTGGAGGGGGTCTTGGGCCTCAAAGAGGAGGTACTTTTAGCCCACTAGGTTAACCATTGGGGTACCAAACGAACTCCAAACGCGACGAAACTTGACATGCGTCCTACACATACCAAAACAACATCGCACGACAAGTCTCACGCCATTGCGGAAACGTTACACGGCCACACACGAAAGAAGGACTCTGGGATGCCACGGGCACGTGTGAGAGCGTCGGAACTCGAAACAGACAACGTGAAGAGACGAGTGGGACCGGATGCAAGTGGCAACACAAATGCAATGCAATGCACATGACAAAATGACATGGATGAAATGCACACACGCACAAGACAAAACGAGAAACCCGAAGAGAAGAAGAACCCGGAATGGAATTGATGAAGCCAAAGTTTATATATATTGCCATATTGGGAAAGTGTTACATTCGGGGCATTACAAACCCGGCGCGGGAGGCGCGAGATCTGGCCCGAACGGCGGCGGCGGCGGGCCGGGAACGGGCCTGCGGGCCCACGCGGCGGCGGAGGCGACGGTTGTGTCCGGCGCGGACGGACACGTCCGCCTGGCACGGAAAACGAGGCAGTGGCTGGAGCTAGGAGGAGGCTAGGGTTTTGGACGAAAATGGCAAGGGGGCGTTTTTATAGGCACAAGGAGCTAGGAAACTCCAAATGGGGAGCGGTTTTCGGCCACGCGATCACAATTCAACGATCGAGATGATGGGAAGGGTTGTGCTGGGTTGGTGGGCTGTTGTGGAGGGGGTCTTGGGCCTCAAAGAGGAGGTACTTTTAGCCCACTAGGTTAACTGTTGGGGTACCAAACGAACTCCAAACGCGACGAAACTTGACATGCGTCCTACACGTACCAAAACAACATCGCACGACAAGTCTCACGCCATTCCGGAAAAGTTACATGGCCACACATGAAAGAAGGACTCGGGGATGCCATGGGCACGTGGGAGAGCGTCGGAACTCGAAACGGACAACGTGAAGAGACGAGTGGGACCGGATGCAAGTGGCAACACAAATGCAATGCAATGCACATGACAAAATGACATGGATGAAATGCACACACGCACACGACAAAACGAGAAACCCGAAAAGAAGAAGAACCCGGAATGGAATTGATGAAGCCAAAGTTTATTTATATTGCCATATAGGGAAAGTGTCACGTGATTGGGATAGAATCGCATCTTGGGCCTGACACTTGTCCCTTGCGGTAGATCGCCGACAATAGAAGAAGATCCGGTCCATGATCGGTCTCCTGCCGCCGCTGGCCGTACCTAGTGCGCCAACTGACGAAGCGAATTCATGTGAGATCCCTTGGTAGGGGTCCAAGCCCAGCTGATAGTCATGGATCAGAGGTCACACAATAGATTTATCCAGCTCCAAGCCTCCGAAGAGTAGTACCCTATGTCCTGTTGGTTTTGACGTTTCATAGTGGAGAGATACCTCGTGCTCAGGGTTACAATGGTCACTACTGCAGGATGGTCCAAACGCGACACTACGATCAGAGACCCTTCAATGAAACTGTGTGCGATGCCTTAATCACAAACAGTGGTGTAAAAACCGTCAAAAAAGGTGCAAAACGTTTGCGATGACAGATGCATCAAACACGGTTCAAAATTTAGTTGCGTGTGCGATGCAGGGCATACGGTTCAGCTCAATTAACTATTTGGGATGAGGAGGTACAAAAGAAATGGGCAGCCAGATGAAGGCGTGTGCGATATACAGCATACGGTTCATTGGGATGAACTGTGTGTGATTAGGCAACACAATGGAAACGGTTCAACTAAACAAGATGTGTGTGATACGCGGCAAACAGGTCCGTAATCTGAAATGTGTGCGAAGACCAATAATCACACAGATGATTGCTGCTAATAAGCCGTGTGAATTGCTCTGTCTACGGTAGAATAACATCCAATTACATAAGTGACTATACAGATCATTCGCACACACCTCAATAAACAATTGCATGCATTCTAAAGTAGAAGAAACGATCGTCTAGTCATCGACTTCTTGTGACGCTCCCACCAGTGCTATGTGGCTCGATCCCTCGTCTGGGTTAGGAAGAAGACAATTCCTCATGTCAACGATCCGCCTGTACATCTCGTAGCTTGTGTACGTGTCCATGGCCGCGTACTTGACATGTTGTTAATCTAGTCTCTTATGCCACACACTGTGCCAAGCGTTCTTGTCCTTATTGCTCTCTTGCTTCATCTTCGCGTAGTAGGGGTCACTGATGGCCGAGGCAAGGTCAAACAGGGAGTTCAGTTTGCTTTTGTCGCTGCCCCAGACCTCGTAGTGGTGCTGGATGTTGACAAGATTCGGGCATTTCAAGTCCGAAACCTTGAGCGCTTTTAGATCGTTGGTGGTGTCCACCGCAATCAAACTGTAGTCGAAGCTGTTGATAAACCTAGAGAAACGCTTGCAAGGCCTTGTGGCAAGGTGGAAGTGGTAGAAAAAGACGTCATGTCGCACGCACAACTGGGCGACAGGAACCTTCTGATCGTGCCCGGCATGACCGATGGTGTACTCGAGGTCGAAGCCAACCACTCGGTACTTGTCCTCGGCAAGGATCTGCACCATAGTTTGGATGGAGCTCTCCACCGAGAACAGATCATTCGGGTACGCCACCGAGAGGGCCTTCCCCCTCACGTGGGTGTCCACTACGTGATGCGTGGTGAACTGCCCGCCGTTGTCATCGTCGGCCGCTGGGAGTGCCATTGGAGCCACGGGGAGCGTCATTGGAACCGCTGGATGTCCTCTCTATATGTGTCCTCGTGGGTGTGCTTATTGTGTCGTGTGAGACGAGAGATGAAGGTAAATGGCCGCAGGAATAAAAGGGGGCCGGGCGGCGTGGATTCTCGGCGCGTCCGCATGGCAGTTTTTGTAGCAGGTAACTGACTCGTCGCGCCGTGCCCGGCGCAACCGCTTGCATGCGAACGTGCGTGATCGTGCGCGTGGAGGGATGAGCACAGAGCACTATAAGGGACGCAAGAGTAGAGAGCACGTGGCAGGAGAGGAGCAGAGCATGCCGCGGCCGCCTTAACCGCAAGCAACCACATGCATAGACCAGTTGAACACGCAAGAAATGGTCGCCTACAAGTCGGCCGACAGTTGCATCGCTGCGTAGAGAGCGGCCGTGTGGTACCACCTCCGTCTAGTCTATAGTCTCCTTTATATTCCGTGCCATACTTTTCCCTCAAATTTAACCAACAAAATGTTAATGCATGTTTAAAAAATTATATAATTGGAAACTATGTGCAAACACAAATCCAACTATATAATCTTTGGCGACATGCATTCGTATTTTATTAGTTAAATCATACTTATAAACCAGGACGGTGGTATAGTAGGTAATTAAATCGCAAATATTTTTTTATTAACCGTATGTGTCGTGGATTTAGCACGGCAGATGTCCTAGCAAAAGGACTTAGTCGTGAGGCCATCACTATGGGTTAGCTTAAAGGGGTTAAAGCGGACAAGGACACAGGGATTTTATACTAGTTCGGCCCCTTCGATGAAGGTAAAAGCCTATGTCTAGTTTGGTGTGTATTGCTGGGGGTTTCGATGACCAGGGAGCGAATCCGCTTTTCCTGTGTCTCGATCTATTGTCCTCTCCCTTGAACCGTCGTCGGGTCGTCCCTTTATATAAGAGGTGACGCCCGGTCCGGTTTACAGAGTCCCGAGGCCGGCTCATAAACGTGTCCGCCTCGGTCTCTACTCTTTCTATCCTACATCCCAAGTACATAGTATGACGGTTTACAAATCATGGGCCCTAACACTTGGGCTCTAAACCTCTTGGGCTGAAATCTCCTACTTCATGTTCCGCTGGGCCTTTGATAAGATAATCTTGATAACGTAAACCGGCCCCTCCTGGGCGGTTGATACTTGGTAGTAATATCCCTGACATTAGGCCCCAGATTAATTTGAACATGTTCATGTCAATCTTCAAAGTCTTGTACAGATCTTGTTAACCGGCATGACGTCATCTCCTCAAATCACTTTAAACCGTCGTGACGCCATCTTGCGCATTTAATACGTGTACCTGTTTTTTACCTTTACTCATTAAAGCTCCGAAGATCGAGGCGACAGCATCGTCCATATCCGCCTTTTGGGCTCCTCGATTCCCGCGCCTGCCGTTTTATCCCTTTGGCTTATAAATAGGGCCAAAGGGCATCTCTTTTTCCCCCTTGCTTCTTCTTCCTCTGTCCTCTAACGCTCGAGCTCCGCCGCCGTCCGCCGAGTTCTGCGCCCCCGTCGAGCCCGGCCGCTGCATCAACCTGAACGCGTCCAGAGATTCGCCAGTGCCTTTCCGCTTCCATAGCCTCAGGTACGTTCACTTATTTCCTTCCCGTAGATCCAGTTCTAGGGTTTCCTGCGCGTTCATAGATGAATCCCTGTTCTTCGCGGTTCTTCACCATAGATAGTGTTTAGCCATAGATCTTCAAGCTTTTTAGGTCAACTACCGTTAGCATGACTCCGCTCCGTCACTGTAATCTATCCTTTCCAATATGATTAGTCTGGACTGAATCTGCAAAAGACCTTCACTGTTTCTGCCGAATATACTCTGAATTAACTTTGAATTTTCCATATGTTGTAGATCCATATCTTACTACTACTTGTGTGAAAATTGTTTCCCCATACTTTAGATCTACGCCTTACCTGCCTGTGTTTGGCGGTTTAACTTTTCCTTTCAAATATCATAATCCGGTAGACGTCATACTTGTAGCTGTTCCGGATGTTTAATTCGGTATATATCATTAGGCCCCTGCTTAAACCGCCAGTTAGATCATTACCTTCATAAAATATACTGGTTTAAATCTTCGTAGATCATAAGCCGGATCTTTATTGTATTTCCAGCCTTCCCTTTTGAAAAAGATGACTTCCGTGGCCAAGCAGTTTGTTGCTTGTAACTGGGTCCCATCCCGGATCACTGAGGACAACTTAGAAAAGATGGCCTCCATCGGCGCTTTAGGACCCAAAGATATCGTTCACTGGAGAGCCCCCGGAAAGGAGTGTCCTCCTCGGCCTAAGGAGGGAGAAATTATTGTCTTTTTCGATCACCTGGCCTGGGGTTTTAACCCTCCAGGGTCAAAGTTTTTCCGCGACGTGTTGGCAGATTTTCAGCTCCATCCCCAAGACATAGGTCCCAACTCTATATCAAATATTTGCAACTTCCAAGTCTTCTCTGAAGCCTATCTGCAGGAGGAGCCATCAGTGGAGCTATTCCGGGACTTCTTTCATTTAAACTGTCGGACTGAGTTTCATGATGGACCAAATACTGAACTTGGCGGAATGAGTATTCAGAAGAGGAAAGATGTTAGCTTTCCTCACGCTACTCTCCATAGCCATCCCAAGGAATGGAATCAAACGTGGTTCTACTGTGTTGATACTTTACCAGAAGGGGAAAATCCAATGCCGGGTTATCGCCCCCACCGCCTTCTAGAGAGCCATCCTTCTCCTCAGCGCTTAAGTGCCCAGGAGCGAGCTCACTATGCCCCTCAGCTTTCAAAGCTCAGGGCCTTTGTAGCCAACGGACTGACAGGAGTTGATTTCGTCCGCTGTTGGCTCTCTTGGAGCATTCTCCCATTAAGCCGGCATTCCGGTTTAATGTGTGAGTATACTGGGAACCCCAAGGACCCTTTGCGCCACACGGATATGGTGCTATCAGAAACTGAGGTTAATGAATCTGTCAAGAAATTGCTGAATATACCTCTAGAAGAATGCAGTCAGACCGGATTGGCACCCTTCTGCGTGACCAATAAACCGCCGTCAGTAAGAAATTCTTCTATCTCTTTACTTTGTTTCACACCATCCATATTGCTTGGCCTAATGTGCGCTTTATTCCCTTTAAACAGGCTAATGACCCTTTCTGGAAGAGGAAAACCCAGGACAAACCGGCGAAACCATCTCGCAAAAAGACCCTGGCTGTGAAGAAGCACAAGAAGAAACCCACTGTTGCGTCTAGCTCAAACGCGGAGGAGGATGATCCGGCCTCTGAGGTACCACCTAGTTCTTTGACTTTTTAATCTTTCCTTTTTCTGTATTTCTATTAACAATGACTTTCCCAGGATCCGGCTAAAGGTAGTAAAGCGGGCAATGTTGAGGTAATCTTTCTTTCCTCTGACTCAGAACCATTGCCACCCAAAGTTCGTCGGGTAGTCCGGAAGTTTCAGTTTTCTCATCCTTATGCTCAGCTGGATCCAAACTTTCTTTTAAAGAAACAGCAACATGAAGCTCGCCGCACCACTCGCCACAGTGGCCATGTGGTTGAATCCACCGGACTGACTCACACTCCGTTTCGAAGGCGTCGTGCCGAGGTTTTACTTACTCCAACTGCTCTTCATCCCAAAGCGGGTCTTATTCGTCAACCTCTTAACCCGTCTGACCCGAATTATCAGAAAACTCCTCTCTCATCCTCTGGCGAGTCAACCGCCACCCAAGTCCCTGCGCTCAAGACTGTTCATGGGTAAGCTGTCTTTCACTCTATCCGGTTTATCTTTCCATTTTTGACTTGTGATTTTCATTGTCCCTTTAATTCTTTTCTCAGTATGCCCAAGCCTAGCAAAAAGGCAAAATTGAGTAAACCGGCAATCGATAACACCACTTCTGGACCGGCAGACGATCCTGAACTTGCCAACCCATTGGAAGAAAATGTTGAAATTCCACACGATGATCCTTCTCCTATGGATCGAGAAGACCTTGCTGCTCCGGGGGATGACCCCATGGAGTATACCGCTGAACCGGCCAGCCCTGTCCGGACTAGCCCTGCTCGGGCTAGTCCGGCCCCTGCTAGTCCTATTCATGCCAATCCTTCTGGGCCAAATACTGCCTCAGCTAATGACGTTGAGATCACTGGGACCAGATTTACCACCCCAGGAGAACATGTTGTCTTGGCCAAACATACTGCCAAGGAAGAACTTCTCCACAAGGACAAGGGCAAGTGGAGCACCGACCTGTCCAACTACGCCCAACTTAGTGCTCAGGAACTTCATTCCGGGTATTCAAATCGGCTATACACCAGCCGTGACTATGAAGCCGACTTGGTGAATTTAATGAAGGAACGCTATGAGGTAACTTCTTTTCCTTTATCTTTTATTTCTGCTTGTGCCTTGTAACTGTACCTTTAGTCCATCATAGCCCCCAAGTGCCGGTTTAGCCTTTAAGGGTGAATCAGGACTTCAGTATATCAACTAGAATAACTTTGATTTGCACGTGTAGCCGCCAAGTGCCGGTTCACTCCATTGCGGGTGAACCGGGACTTTTTGTATGTTTAGAATGATGTCACATTAGCCCCCAAGTGCCAAGTATATAACTTGTTATGTGCTTGGGACTTGTCTGAAAGATTGTCTGCTTTCACTGCAAATGTACATTAGCCCCCAAGTGTCAAGTGCATAACTTGTTATGTGCTTTGGGACTTTGATTGAATTGCTTTATTAATATCTGATATGCTTTATCGTTGGCAGACTGACTTGAACCGGAGGGCCTCTGAAATAACTGAACTCTGGGACAGCCTGACCTTCCAAGAGACTGCTTCGTATAAAGCCAAGGAGGAGCTTACCCTTGCTTTAGCTAATATGGAGAAACTGAAGAAAGAGTTTGAAGTGGAGCGGTCAACTTGGGAAACTGAAAAGGCTGCACTGGAAAAGAGAGCCAGTGATGCAGAGGCAGCACTTAACCCGGTGACGGAGGAGCTGTCCGGGTTAAAGCAGCATATAAATGACATGACATCTGCCATCTTTGGTAAGTTCTTGTTGACATAAGCTTATTCTTGCTATCTTATACTGCTCCGATTCAACTCATAATTCATACGCACGGAGGCGTATTACTCATCTTGGGGATGATGTGCGGAAGAAACTGAAGGCTGCTTACACTTTGGTGGAGTAGCTATACTCCGGCGCGTAAAGGGCCATTAGTGCTATCTCCCACAATAAACCGGCTCCAACCACCATCCAAGGTACTTTGGAGAAACTATCAATTTTGCCTGCCCGTATTGTCGAAATAAAGAAGTCATCTGCAAGAGCCGGTTCCCTGATGGCTTTAACCCGAGCCAAGGCGTGGGTTCCTGACTTTGATCCAGCGGAGGCAATGAATGGCTATCCAAGCATGAAGGAGGATGGATCAGCCTTCTCCAGTGATGATCTTCGTGCATTGACCAAGGATATGCGGCCTATTGCCAGTAAACGTGTTGATGAAGCGGACTTATCCAGATATCATCTGGGCTATGATATGGAGAACGTACGGGTGGAGCGTCCATCCTATGACATTGAAAATTTTATTCCACCCGTCCGTAAGCACACCTTAGCTCCTGACATTGATCCGTGAGAACTTATAAATGACGAAGTTTATTTCTGAGCCCTTGCCAAGATTGACTGGAGCACCCCTGATTTCCAACAGCTGGAAGAAGCCGCCGAAGACCCGGAACAAGCTCACCCTCAGCCTTCACAGCGAGCTGAAGCAGAATCATAAACCAGCTCCGGTTTACCTTTATGCGTTGAATACTTATGAGAAAAAACTGATATTCTTTTGGGCCTTCATGCGCCTTGTAATAGGATAGATGGGATACTATATTTGTGATATTGCTTTAAGTGGCAACTTCTGAAATATATCCCGCTTGCAATGCTTTGACGGTGTATACTACTTGTTTCTGCATAAAACAATGCTCAAAGTGTCCTGGCGGTTTATTGTCGGACGGGTCATATTGCCCAAACACATGATCTAAGTTAATAACTTGAACTGTGTATAAAATATAAGCATGTACCATACATGCGGTTAAGTGTATCTTAATAAACCTTAATCCGGTCGAAACCATTCAAGGTGTAAGTGCTGATGACTCCCTTGATTATTTGTTGGCTCGTCATGAAAGCCGAACCGGGTTACAATGAGCTCCGGTTTAACTGTAAACTAGTACTGGTGTTTATAATCCAGACTATAACTATGTAAATACAGATGTAGCGGCAACTTTGTAGTCATACACTCTTGAATCAATGGACTTGGTTGACAAACCAATGACCTTGAGGATAAAGATTTGAGAAAACATAAAAAAATGAAAAATAAAGTTTTTGGGCAAATAAGACCATGTAGTCGAGGCTTTTTATGAGCTGCCAGGCTCCAAATTCGAGGCTTTTTATGAGCTGCCAGGCTACAGTCATTAACCATTTTAGCAAAGCCTGTTAATATGGTCCGCAATCCTTAACCAAATCATCAATTCAAATGCTACCAATGTTCAAAATCTCGTAAAGATTTGACTTGTGTAATCACTTGATGATAGTCAATTTAACGTTACCAAGTTCAGGGTCCATAAGGATTGACTTGTGTGTACGTTCGACGGGTCATAACAGGTTTACCTGGGCGGCGTGACTTACTTGATGCAGGCAGGTTATTCCGGGTTTTTAGGTGTATACACCAAGCTTCCAAGCTGTGTTCACTACAAGAGTTTTTAACTCGTTGATGACTTGCATCAGGAGCCCCCAGGTAGCATTTGAGCATTGCTCGTCGGGGCCTATGTTTGAGTTGTGCTAGGCATCAGACTCTCTTCTGCCCCTGATCGTCATGTGGAAATTGCCGAAGCAACCAGAGCTAAGCTCTTATGATGGTCTTGATGTGGCCGCCGGTTTAAGAGGCCATAGTAAACTCCCTTGCCCACGGAAGCCCCCATGTGATACTCTTATGAACAAAAAGATGGATGATACCTTGATTTCTCGAAGGCGCCGATTTAAGAGGCCATAGAAAACTCCCTTGCATACGGAAGCCCCCAACGGATGATACCTTGATTTCTTGAAGGCGCCGGTTTAAGAGGCCATAGAAAACTCCCTTGCATACGGAAGCCCCCATGTGATACTCTTATGAAAAAGATGGCTGATACCCCGATTTACCGGGGGCGCCAGTTTATTATATTGATCATAATATATACATTGTACATAAAGTGGAGCCTATGGCTCAAGTATAGTAAGGTCGAAGAAGAGCGATGTTCCACGGTCGCTTGGTCTCCTCCTCCGCCGTACGTGAGTCCTTATGTTCTCGAACGTCGATGAGGTAGTATGATCCGTTGTGCAGGTTCTTACTGACCACAAAGGGTCCCTCCCAAGGTGGGGATAGCTTGTGCATGTCCGTTTGATCTTAGAGGAGCCGGAGCACCAAATCTCCTTCTTGAAACGTCCTGGTTTTAACCCGGCGACTGTGGTACCGGCGCCGGTCTTGTTGATAAATCGCCGATCGAGCTGCTGTCGTGTCCCGTTCCTCGTCCAGCCGGTCCAATGCATCTTGTCTTGCTTGTTCATTATCCGCTTCAACGTAAGCCGCCACCCGCGGCGAGTCATGACGGATATCACTAGGGAGGACCGCTTCAGCTCCGTATACCATGAAGAAAGGCGTGTACCCTGTGGATCTGTTGGGTGTAGTGTTGATGCTCCATAGTACAGAAGGTAACTCCTCCACCCAACAACCCAGTGTTCTCTGCAAAGGAACCATAAGTCGGGGTTTGATGCCTCTCAAGATCTCTTGATTGGCTCTTTAAGCCTGGCCATTAGACTGAGGGTGAGCTACTGATGATACATCGAGACGGATGTGCTCTTGTTGATAGAACTCCTCCATAGCCCCCTTGGATAGATTGGTGCCATTATCAGTTATAATGTTGTGTGGAAAGCCAAACCGGGAAATCACCTTTTTGATGAACTGAACCGTTGTTGCTGCATCACACTTACTGACAGGCTCCGCTTCAACCCATTTGGTAAACTTGTCCACTGCCACCAAAAGGTGGCTTTTCTTATCTTGGGATCTCTTGAAGAGTCCAACCATATCAAGCCCCCAGGTCGCAAATGGCCAAGTAATTGGGATCATCCTCAACTCATGTGCTTGTATATGAGCACACCGCAAAAATTTCTGGCAAGAATCACATTTTCTGACCAAGTCCTCTGCGTCAGCATGAGCTGTTAACCAGTAGAACCCATGACGAAAAGCTTTAGCCACCAAAGATTTTGAATCACCACAATCCCCTTCGTGAATCTCTCTAAGAATATCACAGCCTTCTTCTGGTGACACACATCGCTGAAATGCTCCAGAAATGCTGCGATGATGAAGTTCTCCATTGACAATAGTCATGGACTTAGACCGCCGGATTATCTGCTGAACCAAGATTTCGTCCTCTGGTAACTCACCTCGGTTCATGTATGCCAGGTAAGGAAGCGTCCAATCCGGAATGACATGAAGTGCCGCGACCAATTGCGCCTCCGGATCAGGAACAGCCAAGTCCTCCTCTAAAGGTTACTGCACCAACGGATTATGCAACTCATCCAAGAAGGTATTAGGAGGAACCGGTTTACGCTGAGAACCTAGCCGGCTTAATGCATCAGTCGCTTCATTCTTTCGCCGGTCTGTATGATCCACCTGATAACCCTTGAAGTGTCCAGAGACAGCGTCCACCTCTCGTCGATATGCTGCCATGAGCGGATCCTTAGAGTCCCACTTGACAGATACTTGCTGTGCCACAAGATCTGAATCGCCAAAGCACTTAACCCGTCTCAAGTTAATTTCCTTGGCCATCCGCAGACCATGGAGGAGAGCTTCATACTCAGCAGCATTGTTAGTGTAGGGGAACATTAAACGAAGGACATAACAAAATTTATCACCTCGTGGGGAAGTTAACACGACTCCAGCCCCCGAGCCCTCCAATTGCCTTGAACCGTCAAAATGAATAGTCCAATATGTGTGATCCAGCTTCTCCTCAGGTGCTTGCAACTCTGTCCAATTGTTGATGAAATCCACCAGTGCTTGGGACTTTATCGTCGTACGGGGCACATATTTTAATCCATGCGGGCTAAGTTCAGTAGCCCACTTTGCGACCCGCCCCGTAGCTTCTATGTTCTGGATTATATCCCCTAACGGAGCTGAACTGATAACGGTGATTGGGTGGCCCTGAAAATAATGCTTCAGCTTCCGGTTTGCCATGAAGACTCCATACACTAGCTTCTGCCAATGCGGATATCTCTGCTTTGACTCGATGAGCACCTCACTGAGGTAGTAAACCGGCCGCTGAACCGGATATTCTTTGCCTGCCTCCTTGCGCTCTACCACAATAGCAACGCTTACTGCATGGGCATTAGCGGCCATGTATAACAACATCGGCTCATTGCCAACTGGGGCAGCAAGGACCAGCGGCTTTGCCAATTGCCTCTTCAGATCCTCAAACGCAGCATCAACAGCATCACTCCAGACGAAGCAGTCTGTCTTTTTCATCATCTGATAAAGCGGGATTGCCTTCTCCCCCAAACAGCTGACAAACCGGCTGAGTGCTGCAATACGGCCCGCCACACGTTGGACATTGTTGATGCACGCCGGTTTAGCCAGGGATGTGATCGCCTTGATCTTCTCCGGATTAGCTGTGATTCCTCTGTTTGATACCAAGAACCCCAGGAGCTTGCCTGCCGGAACACCAAAAACGCACTTCTCCGGATTAAGCATCATTTTGTAGACCCGGAGATTGTCAAAAGTTTCCTTCAAATCTGCTATTAGTGTCTCCTCCTTCCTGGATTTCACCACAATGTCATCAACATATGCGTGAACATTCCGTCCAATCTGTCCCTGAAGGCAGTTCTGCACACAACGCTGGTAGGTCGCCTGGGCACTCTTGAGCCCAAATGGCATAGATACATAGCAGAAGGCTCCAAAGGGAGTTACAAAGGCTGTCTTCTCCTGGTCCTTAACTTCCATCTTGATCTGATGATAACCTGAGTATGCGTCCAAAAAACTTTGCCGTTCACATCCTGCCGTAGCATCAATAATTTGATCAATATGGGGGAGTGCAAAAGGATCAGTTGGGCAAGCTTTGTTCAGATCTGTGTAATCAACACACATTCTCCAAGTACCATTTTTCTTAAGTACTAGCACCTGATTAGCCAACCACTCTGGATGAAATACCTTAACTATAAAGCTTGCGGCTAAGAGTCTAGCCACTTCTTCTCCAATAGCCTTGCGCCTCTCTTCATTAAAGCGGCGCAGATATTGCTTGACCGGTTTAAACTTAGGATCAATATTGAGATTGTGCTCAGCGAGTTCCCTCGGTACACCTGGCATATCAGAAGGCTTCCATGCAAAGATGTCCCGGTTCTCACGGATGAACTCGATGAGCGCGCTTTTCTATTTTGGATATAGGTTAGCACTGATAGTGAATTGCTTGGATGAATCGCCAGGAACAAAGTCAACCTGTTTGGTCTCTTCAGCTGATTTAAACTTCAAAGCCGGATCATGCACTGTGGTTGGTTTCTTTAGCAGAGACATATCTATCGGATCAACATTGTCCTTATAAAACTTCAACTCTTCGGTTGCATAGACCGCTTCAGCATAAGCTGCGTCGCCTTCCTCGCATTCCAATGCAATCTTGCGACTCCCATGAACCGTAATGGTTCCTTTGTGGCCCGGCATCTTGAGCTGTAGATAGACATAACACGGCCTAGCCATGAATTTGGCGTAAACCGGCCGCCCAAACAAGGCATGCTATGGGCTCTTGATCTTTACCACCTCAAAGGTTATGGTCTCTGACCTAGAGTCGTGTTCATCTCCAAAGGTAACCTCCAGATCGATCTTGCCAACTGGATAAGCCGATTTACGGGGCACCACCCCATGAAACACTGTATTGGACTGTCGAAACTTCTTATCTGTCAGTCCCATACGCCGGAATGTCTCATAATACAGAATGTTGATTTTGTTGCCGCCGTCCATAAGCACCTTGGTGAACTTGTAACCACCTACCTGTGGTGCCACCACCAGAGCCAACTGACCCGGATTGTCAACCCAGGGTGGATGATCCTCTATGCTCCACACAATGGGTTGTTCAGACCAACACAGGAAACGTGGTACCGCCGGTTCAATAGAATGCACCGCCCTCTTCAGAACTTTCTGATCCCGCTTGCACAAGCTTGTGGTGAAGACATGATACTGCCCACTGCTCAGCTCCTTCGGATTATTCTGATATCCGGATTGATGCTGCTGTTGACGCTGTTGATTTCCCTGATTGTTGTATCCGCCCTGACCATACTGCTGGTTATGCTGATTGTGCCCGTTGTGGTTGCTGTTATTACCTTGGTATCCTGAACCGGATCCACCACCTTGATAACCTGGACCCTGGAATCCAGGGCCTGATCCGCCGGAGGGCCCGTGATCATACCTAGTCCGGTTCATGAATTCCTGCATAATAAAGCAGTCTTTCCAGAGATGTGTAGCTGGATTTTCTGGTGTGTCGTGCTTTGGGAAAGGCACGTTCAACTGGCGCTCCAGATTAATAGGTGGCCTCCCATTACGTGGATGCGGTCTACCTTTACGGCGATGCCCATCCTCCTGAGCGCTGGTGTTGGCCACAAAATCTGAGTTGCCATCCGCTTTACGCTTACCATTGTACCCTTGATTCGCCGGATTGGGCTGCGGCGGTTTACCGCTCTTGCTCGCCTTCCCTGACTTGTCTCCATCTGCGTGTGGATGTTTGGTGTTATCATAGTCTCCATACTTTACTAAAGCGCCCATGAGTGTCCCCATGTCATTGCAGTCACGTTTGAGCCGTCCCAACTTTAATCGCAAGGGCTCAAACCGGAAATTTCCCTCCAAGGTTACCATTGCTGTACTTGGGTTGATGCTATTGGAGGAGTGCAATATTTCCGACACTCGACGCACCCAACTGCTTGTAGATTCCTGCTCTCCTTGAACGCAAGCAGCTAAATCGACAACAGACATTGGCTGCTTGCATGTGTCTTTGAAGTTATTGATAAACCGGCGCCGCAATTCGGCCCAAGACCCGATGGAGTTAGGCGGTAAACCCTTTAACCAAGTACGAGCCGTGCCCTCGAGCATCATCGTGAAATACTTAGCACATGCTGCATCATCCACATCCAGCATCTCCATTGCCATCTCATAACTCTCAACCCAAGCCTCTGGAGCCAGATCCGCTGTGTAGTTGGGAACCTTGTGTGGTCCTTTAAAATCCTTGGGCAGTTTCACGTTCCGTAAAGTGGGGATAAGACAAGGCACGCCCAGGGAACTGGAGATGACCCCTGGTTCAACTGTGGTGGTGGGACGAACCGGCGTCGCCTGACGGGCTTCGTACTGCGCTGTTACCTCGGCCTCCCGGCGCTGCCTGGCCTGATCCACCACGTCTTGAGCGTGCGCCTCTCCTCCTGCCGGATTATCCCGCCTCGGTTGATTACGTCTCCGTGCACTGCTCAATACGGCCGGTTCATCCAGACGCCTAGTATAACTCCGGCTCGGGCGTGGAGTCGAATGGATCCTCTCCCGGCTATAGGAATAAGCTTGTTGTTGAGTTAGCGCCGTGTCCAACAACTCCCTGGCCCGTCGTGCTTCCACTGCTATGGGGGACGTTCCTTCAATGGGAAGGGCGGCCAGTCGTGAAGCGCCAGCAACTATGTTGTCCAACAGATTGGAGTAATGACCAGGAGGGGTGGGCACATGTTGGGCCGTCACGACTTGGTGGTTTGGCTCTGCGACCGGTGGCTGAACCGACGCACCCGTGTCCGGTGCTCCTCCCCGGTTCACCTCTGGTTAGTTACTGGTTCCTGCTCCTGGCGTGCTGAAGAGATTCCTCGCCTCATAAACCGGTGGCAAGCGAGATTGCTGCTTCTCATCATTACCTCATGTGAAGCGGTCTGATCCAACATAAGTTGATAGGCTTGGGCATCAAGCTCCGCCTGCTTTGTAGCCATCCTAGCTTTCTCAGCAGCCAGGTCCAACTTGGCTTGTTCAATCCGGCTTTTCACCTGAGCGACCTCCGCATCATGCTGCTCCTTGTTGGACTGGGCTACCTCTGCTGTCAATAATGTTGTCAAAGTATCGACCAAAACGGATAAAGTGTCAGATGGCGACGGGGGAGGATCTCCAGCTCTAGCTCCCATCGCGTCTGATGTTAACGCCACTGTTGTTGAGGACTGCTGCATAGATTGTGATCCGGCCATGAAAACAGCAACCGGATTCGGCGGATCAAGGGGGTCCGGAATACTGTCACCATCGGAACAGCCCTCAGATCGGTCGTCCTGCAGCAGATATAAAGATTATGTCTCTCCGGAAGAAGATTCATCGCCGGAATAGACAACAGTCTCGCCGCCAGAGTCCAATCCGTCCTCGGTTTGTACTCCATGCACTGCTCCAACGAAGACGCGCTTCACGGCCGGCCGAATCCGGGCAGGTCTCGCACGCTGAGCCGGCTCGATGATGTTGGGGAAGATGTCCGGCTCAGGGCCCGGTTCGCCGATCTTGCCGATGAAGACGTGGATGCCGCCGAAGGGGACCCGGTACCCGTATTCGATTGAATCGGCCTCGGGGCCCCAACCAGCGTCGTCGATGTAGATCTTGCCGCGATGACTCTTAATCATCCGACCCACTACATAGCCCTTGAGTCCTTCAAAGCTTCCCTTCAAGAACTCGAAACCATCGTGTGATAGCCCCACAGTGGGCGCCAATTGTCGTGGATTTAGCACGGCAGATGTCCTAGCAAAAGGACTTAGTCGTGAGGCCATCGCTACAGGTTAGCTTAGAGGGGTTAAAGCGGACAAGGACACATGGATTTTATACTAGTTTGGCCCCTTCGATGAAGGTAAAAGCCTACGTCTAGTTTGGTGTGTATTGCTGGGGGTTTCGATGACCAGGGAGCGAATCCGCTTTGCGTGTGTCTCGATCTGTTGTCCTCTCCCTTGAACCGTTGCCGGGTCATCCCTTTATATAAGAGGTGATGCCCGGTCCAGTTTACAGAGTCCCGAGGCCGGCTCATAAACGTGTCTGCCTCGGTCTCTACTCTTTCTATCCTACATCCCAAGTACATAGTATGACGGTTTACAAATCATGGGCCCTAACACTTGGGCTATAAACCTCTTGGGCTGAAATCTCCTACTTCATGTTCCGCTGGGCCTTTGATAAGATAATCTTGATAACGTAAACCGGCCCCTCCTGGGCGGTTTATACTTGGTAGTAATATCCCTGACAGTATGTGTACGTGGCCTTTCGTCCTCCTCTCGCACGTCTTGTCACCCCGCTGCCGTAGACGGCTTACAGCGCAAGCTTGCACAGCGCGCGGGGGCGTTCTTTTTGCCAAACGGTGGTGCCAATGAATCGTCGGTGAGCCCGTTCCCGCGCAACCTCGCAGGTTCCCACATAAGCTTCCCGTCCGACTCGGTGAAATCCCCCAAAATCCCAATGCTTACCGGCCTGCTATAAAAACCCTCACGGCCAGCGAGTCCTCCGTCGCATTTTCCCCTCCATCCATGTAGCTTATCTCGTCTGCTTCTCCCACATTCACCAATGGCACCGGCCCGTCGTCGTCGCTCATCCACTCCGTCGTCAACAGAAAAGAGCTCCAGCTGGGAGGCTACACCGCGGCAGCGGCGTAGTCCCTGGCATAGTGTAGTGCACATGGCATCCCTGTTGGTTGTGCGCGGAACACCCACCACACGCTCCGCCGCCGGTGCCCGTTGGCAGCTGTTGCCGGCCGCCGTTGCCGCCACACCACCGTCGAAAGACTGGGCCATCGCCCACTCCGCAGCCGTGGCTCGAAGGAGGGAGATGGCCGTCGTGGCCGCCACCCCACTGCCGGCCACTGTGGCCATCACCCGCTCTGCCACCGTGGCCCAAAGGTGGGAGGTGGTGGTCGTGGCCGCCACCCCATTGTCGGCCGTCGTGGCCGCTAGCCCACTGTCGACCGTCGGGGTCATCACCCGCTCAACCACCGCCGCCCGAAGGCGGGAGGCGGAGGTGGATGTCTGCACGTGTGACAGCGACCTTGCGCGCTACACCGAGTTCTTGCGGGAGGAGGAGGAGTGCCTCGTCGAGCATGCAAAGATCCTTACCGCCGCAGTGGCCGCGACACACGCCGCCTTAGAGGCGAGGAATCAGGAGATCTATGAGGAGAACCACCGCTTCGAGAGGGGTCGTCTGGAGCGGCAGAGGGCGTTGGAGGTGAGCGTTGCTGAAGCTGCATTAGCGGCAGGCACCGCATTGCGGTTGCCCAGCTCGTCGGTAGGCTCCACCTCCTCCGCCCCTTACTGGGCGCGCTCGCCAAAGGAGAGGCAGCCGGAAGTAGTACAAAGCCCCTCCGCAGTAGTAGTAGTAGTAGTAGTATTTAGGGGCTATTTTGTTCAGTTCATCTGACTATTGATGTGGTGGAAATGTACAACGTACTTAAAATTGGCTAGTATATATAGTTGAACTAGCTATTTCAGTATGTGGTTGGCAACAATTGGGGAAAAGTTTGGTCGGTTCAGCTGTCCAGTTGAACTGTTTGTATAAATTAAGAACAACTGCTTAATCTATGAATGAAATCTATGCTTAATTACTGATTTTTAGTTGCAAAAATTAGATACTACTAGTGATTTTCAGCTTCATATTTTCACAAATCGCAGTGTTACAAGGATTGACAAATATTACTAAATTGTTTGTACGTGGTTGCACATGGGTCATCCAAAACAACTGTTTGCGTTGAAGGGATGCACAAATCCTGCGCTGCTCTCACTTTGCATACGGGTGTTCTATCTAAAACGTTTGCGATCAAGAGCTGCAGAAATCCTGCTCGGCACATTTTCTCTTGGCTTCCTGGGGAAGCTGACGATTTGCATACAGGTGTTCTAACTAAAACGTTTGCGATGAGTGTTTTATATTTAAAAAGCGAATTAAACCGTGGCTTAGGCGCCATTAATGGAGAGGATGCGAGCAAGGCGGGCGGCCATGGAAGTCAAAGGGCTTGCTTCCCAGTTAGCTTGCATAGCGTACACCTCACATGCTTCCCGGTGAGCCTGCACACTCGAGCACAGCTTGCACGCCTCTCGGTTAGCCTGCGCACCGGACGGCGCTCGCACACCTCCCGTTCAGTCAAGGTCAAGCAGTTGTCCGCACGACACCTCCTACAACATTAAAACCAAGACACGTGGCATCACGTGAATGGTTAACAGAATTTTGGATTTGCTAGAATTTAAAAACTAGGCATCTCAATGTTTTGTCGGCAATCAACGGTGCCCTAGTGTTTGAAATTCATTCCCATTTCTTGCATAGGACCTAAGCACGCACCAGAGGACACATATTTGATTTTTCAACCAATTTATATGCACTGGAGCATGTGCATGTAGTTCAAATTTGAATTATGCACATAAATGCATTGAAAACTCAGTTAATGCATAAATATGTACAAACGAACCCCAAAAAATCACACAACACTCTTGTTGTCCTATGTTGACACGAGAAAAAAATTTGAAAGCAATAAGAGGCAATGGATATTGTTTTGTCCCCAAAGGTGGGACCTTCCCTACCAAAAAGCATCATGCTTGTTGTGAGAAGCTCCGGTTTGTGAGAAGCATATACCCTATCCTGCCCCAAATGGGACAAAATTTGTACCATGGCATGTTGATGCCACTCTATGATAGCATACCAAGTTTCATGAATTTCAGACGAGTTTTGGATTTACTAGAATTTAAAAACCAGGCATCTCAATGTTTTGCCGGCAATCAACGGTGCCCTAGTGTTTGAAATTCATTCCCATTTCTTGCATGGGACCTAAGCATGCACCCAAGGACACATATTTGATTTTCAACCGATTTATATGCACTGGAGCATGTGCATGTAGTTCAAATTTGAATTATGCACATAAATGCATTGAAAACTCAGTTAATGCACAAAAATGTCTAAACGAACCCCGAAAAATCACAAAAAATCACACAACACTCCTGTTGTTCTATGTTGACACAAGAAAAAAATTGAAAGCAATAAGAGGCAATGGATATTGTTTCGTCCCCAAAGGTTGGACGTTCCCTACCCAAAAAGCATCATGCTTGTTGTCAGAAGCTCCGGTTTGTGAGAAGCATATACCCTAACATGCCCCAAATGGGACAAAATTTGTACCACGACATGTTCATGCTGCTCCATGATAGCATGCCAAGTTTCATGAATTTCAGACGAGTTTTGCATTTACTAGAATTTAAAAACCATGCATCTCAATGTTTTACCGGCAATCAACGGTTCCCAGGTGTTTGAAATTCATTCCCATTTCTTGCATGGGACCTAAGCATGCACCCAAGGACACAAATTTGATTTTTTAACCAATTTATATACACTGGAGCATGTGCATGTAGTTCAAATTTGAATTATGCACATAAAATGCATTGAAAACTCAGTTAATGCATAAAAATGTCCAAACGAACCCCGAAAAATCACAAAAAAATTGCACAACACTCATGTTGTTCTATGTTGACACGAGAAAAAAAATTAAAAGCAATAAGAGGCAATGGATATCGTTTCATCCCTTAAGGTGGGACGTTCCCTACCGAAAACCATCATGCTTGTTGTGAGAAGCTCCGGCTTGTGAGAAGCATATACCCAAACCTGCCCCAAATGGGAAAAAATGTGTACCACGGCATGTTGATGACGCTCCATGATAGCATGCCAAGTTTCATGAATTTCAGACGAGTTTTAGATTTACTAGAATTTAAAAAGCAGGCATCTCAATGGTTTTGCCGGCAATCAGTGGTGCCCCGGTGTCTAAAATTCATTCCCATTTCTTGCATGGGACCTAAGCATGCACCCAAGGAAACAGATTTGATTTTTCAACCAATTTATATGCACTGGAGCATGTGCATGTAGTTGAAATTTGAACTATGCATATAAAATACATTGTAAACTCAGTTAATGCATAAAAATGTCCAAACGAACCCCGAAAAATCACAAAAAATCACACAATATTGTCGGTGTTCTGGGAATGGGTGTACCCAGACTTGCCTGCCTGCGGCCTAGGGCGTGACTCATCAGGCAGACGCCAGCGGGCGTAGAGTGTCAGTTTCCTCTTTGGTGCTAAAGGAGCATGTGCAGACGAGGAGTCCCGAGGCGTCATGCAAAGGTTTCCATATCGGTGCAACGAGACCAAGACCAGCAGGATGGCAGAGCGGAGGTCATCACGGAGCCCACGGCAGCGGCACCACCAGAGCCTTTGGCAGGCGAAGACCACCTTTTGTCAGGATAGCTTGTACTAGTTGTCCCCCTTTAAATATGGTTGTTGTGGGATCCCTTCCCGCTGAATATTTGGGAAGAGGACCCGGGTGAAGGAAATATGCCTTAGAGGCAATAATAAAGATTTTATTTGTATTTCCTTATATCATGATAAATGTCTTTTATTCATGCTAGAATTGTATTAACCGAAAACTTAGTACATGTGTGAATACATAGACAAAATAGTATGTCCCTAGTATGCCTCTACTAGACTAGCTCATTGATCAAAGATGGTTATGTTTCCTAGCCATAGACATGAGTTGTCATTTGATCAACGAGATCACATCATTAGGAGAATGATGTGATGGACAAGACCCATCCGTTAGCTTAGCACTATGATCGTTTAGTTTTACTGCTATTGCTTTCTTCATGACTTATACATGTTCTTATAACTATGAGATTATGCAACTCCCGAATACCGGAGGAACACCTTGTGTGCTATCAAACATCACAACGTAACTGGGTGATTATAAAGATGCTCTACAGGTGTCTCCGAAGGTGTTCGTGGTGTTGGCATAGATCAAGAATAGGATTTGTCACTCCAAGTGTCGGAGAGGTATCTCTGGGCCCTCTCGGTAATGCACATCATAATAAGCCTTGCAAGAAAATTACTAATGAGTTAGTCACGAAATGATGTATTACGGAATGAGTAAAGAGACTTGCCGGTGACGAGATTGAACTAAGTATTGAGATACCGACGATCGAATCTCAGGCAAGTAACATACTGATGACAAAGGGAACAACGTATGTTGTTATGCGGTTCGACCGATAAAGATCTTCGTAGAATATGTAGGAGCCAATATGGGCATCCAGGTTCCGCTATTGGTTATTGACCGGAGAGATGTCTCGGTCATGTCTACATAGTTCTCGAACCCGTAGGGTCCGCACGCTTAAACGTTCGTTGACGATATTAGTATTTAATGAGTTATGTATGTTGGTGACCGAATGTTATTTGGAGTCCTGGATGTGATCACGGACATGACGAGGAACTCCGGAATGGTTCGGAGATAAAGATTAATATATGGGATAATAGTCTTTGACCTCCGGAAGGGTTCCGGAATTCACCGGAAGGGGTTCCGGATGTTTCCCGAAGTGTTTGGGTACGAGAACACTTTATTTGGGCCAAAAGGGAAAGCACACAAGGTTTTTGGAAGGCGCAAAAGGAAGTTTTGCGGAGTCCACGGGCCAGACGCCAGGGTCCCTGGTGTCTGGGTCCAGACGCCGGGAACCCTGGCGTCTGGCCCTGGAGTACGAGAAGGACTCTTGCCTTTCGGGTGAAACCGACTTTGTGAAGGCTTTTACTCCAAGTTTCGACCCCAAGGCTCAACATATAAATAGAGGGGTAGGGCTAGCACCCAAGACACATCAAGATACACCAAGCCGTGTGCCGGCAACCCCGACCCTCTAGTTTATCCTCCGTCTAGTTTCTGCAGTGCTTGGCGAAGCCCTGCAGAGATTGTTCTTCATCAACAACCGTCAGCACGCCGTCGTGCTGCCGGAACTCATCTACTACTTCGCCCGTCTTGCTGGATCAAGAAGGCGAGAACGTCATCAAGCTGAACGTGTGCTGAACGCGGAGGTGCCGTACGTTCAGTACTAGATCGGGACGGATCGTGAAGGTGCACGACTACATCAACCGCGTTGACAAATGCTTCCGCTTTCGGTCTACGAGGGTACGTAGACACACTCTCCCCTCTCATTGCTATGCATCTAGTAGATAGATCTTGCGTGATCGTAGGAAAATTTTGAAAATACTACGTTCCCCAACAGTGGCATCATGAGCCAGGTCTATGCGTAGATGATATGCACGAGTAGAACACAAGTGAGTTGTGGGCGATACTAGTCATACTGCTTACGAGCATATCATACTTTGCTTCGGCGGTATTGTGAGATGAAGCGGCCCGGACCGACATTACGCGTACGCTTACGCGAGACTGGTTTCACCGTTATGAGCACTCGTTGCTTAAAGGTGACTGGCGGGTGTATGTGTCTCTCACTTTAGCTGAATCGAGTGTGCCTACGCCCGGTCCTTGTGAAGGTTCAAACAACACATACTTGACGAAACATCGTTGTGGTTTTGTATGCGTAGGTAAGAACGGTTCTTGCTAAGCCCGTAGCAGCCACGTAAAACTTGCAACAACAAAGTAGAGGACGTCTAACTTGTTTTTGCAGGGCATGTTGTGATGTGATATGGTCAAGACATGATGAGTTATACGTTTTTGTATGAGATGATCATGTTTTGTAAAGTTATCGGCAACTGGCAGGAGCCATATGGTTGTCGCTTTATTGCATGAAATGCAATCGCCATGCAATTGCTTTACTTTATCACTAAGCGGTAGCGATAGTCATAGAAGCAATAGTTGGCGAGACGACAACGATGCTACGATGGAGATCAAGGTGTCGCGCCGGTGACGAAGGTGATCATGACGGTGCTTTGGAGATGGAGATCAAAAGCACAAGATGATGATGGCCATATCATGTCACATATTTTGATTTGCATGTGATGTTTATCTTATTATGCTTCTTATTTTTGCTTAGAACGACGGTAGCATTATAAGATGATCCCTTACAAAATTTAAAGGTATAAGTGTTCTCCCTGAGTATGCACCGTTGCGAAAGTTCGTCGTGCCGAGACACCACGTGATGATCGGGTGTGATAAGCTCTACGTTCAAATACAACGGGTGTAAGCCAGTTTTGCACACGCAGAATACTCGGGTTAAACTTGACGAGCCTAGCATATGCAGATATGGCCTCGGAACACTAGAGACCGAAAGGTCGAGCGTGAATCATATAGTAGATATGATCAACATAAGATGTTCACCATTGAAACTACTCCATCTCACGTGATGATCGGACATGGTTTAGTTGATTTGGATCACGTGATCATTTAGATGACCGTAGGGATGTCTATCTAAGTGGGAGTTCTTTAAGTAATATGATTAAATTGAACTTTAATTTATCATGAACTTAGTCCTGATAGTTTTTGCATATCTATGTTGTTGTAGATCAATGGCCCGTGCTACCGTTCCTTTAAATTTTAATGCATTCCTTGAGAAAGCTAAGTTGAAAGATGATGGTAGCAATTACATGGAATGGGTCCGTAACTTGAGGATTATCCTCATTGCTGCACAGAAGAATTATGTCCTTGAAGCAACGCTAGGTGACAAGCCCCCTCCCGCTAATGTAGACGCTTTGAACGTCTGACAGACGCGGTCTGATGACTACACGATAGTTCAGTGTGCCATGCTCTACGGCTTAGAACCGGGACTTCAACGACGTTTTGAACGTCATGGACCATATGAGATGTTCCAGGAGTTGAAGTTAATATTTCAAGCAAATGCCCGGATTGAGAAATATGAGATTTCCAATAAGTTCTATAGCTGCAAGATGGAGGAGAATAGTTCTATCAGTGAACACTTGCTCAGAATGTCTGGGTACTATAATCATATGACTCAACTTGGTTGCAAAGTTGACGAGGATAGTGTTATTGATAGAGTTCTTCAATCACTGCCACCAAGCTATAAAGGCTTCGTGATGAACTATAATATGCAAGGGATGCAAAAGACAATTCCCGAGCTCTTCGCTATGCTCAAGGCTGTGGAGGTAGAAATCAAAAAGGAGCATCAAGTGTTGATGGTTAACAAGACCACTAGTTTCAAGAAAAAAGGCAAGGGAAAGAAGGGGAACTTCAATAAGAATAGCAAGACAGTTGCTACTCCCACGAAGAAACCCAAGTCTGGAGCCAAGCCTGAAACAGAGTGCTTCTACTGCAAAGGGACTGGACACTGGAAGCGGAACTGCCCCAAGTATTTGGCGGATAAGAAGGATGGCAAGGTGAACAAAGGTATATGTGATATACATGTTATTGATGTGTACCTTACTAATACTCGTAGTAGTACCTGGGTATTTGATACTGGTTCGGTTGCTAATATTTGTATCTCGAAATAGGGACTACGGATTAAACGAAGATTGGCTAAGGACGAGGTGACAATGCGCGTGGGAAATGGTTCCAAAGTCGATGTGATCTCCGTCGGCACGCTACCTCTACATCTACCTTCGGGATTAGTTTGACCTGAATAATTGTTATTTGGTGTCGGCGTTAAGCATGAACATTATATCTGGATCTTGTTTGTTGCGAGATGGTTATTCATTTAAATCAGAGAATAAAGGTTGTTCTATTTTTATGAATAATATCTTTTATGGTCATGCACCCTTGAAGAGTGGTCTATTCTTGTTGGACCTCGATTGTAGTGATACACATATTCATAATATTGAAGCCAAAAGATGCAAGGTTAATAATGATAGTGCAACTTATTTGTGGCACTGTCGTTTAGGTCATATTGGTGTAAAGCGCATGAAGAAACTCCATAATGATGGACTTTTGGAATCACCTGATTATGAATCACTTGGTGCTTGCGAACCATGCCTCATGGGCAAGATGACTAAAACTCCGTTCTCCAGAACAATGGAGCGAGCAACAGATTTGTTGGAGATCATACATACAGATGTATGTGGACCAATGAGTGTTGAAGCTCGCGGCGGGTATCGTTATTTTCTGACCTTCACTGATGTTTTGAGCAGATATGGTTATATCTACTTAATGAAACACAAGTCTGAAACATTTGAAAAGTTCAAAGAATTTCAGAGTGAAGTAGAGAATCATCGTAACAAGAAAATAAAGTTTCTACGATCTGATCGTGGAGGTGAATATTTGAGTTACGAGTTTCGTCTTCATTTGAAACAATGTGGAATAGTTTCACAACTCACGCCACCCGGAACACCACAGCGTAATGGTGTGTCCGAACGTTGTAACCGTACTTTATTGGATATGGTGCGGTCTATGATGTCTCTTACCGATTTACCACTATCGTTTTGGGTTATGCTTTAGAGACAGCTGCATTCACATTAAATAGGGCACCATCAAAATCTGTTGAGACGACGCCTTATGAACTGTGGTTTGGCAAGAAACCAAAGTTGTCGTTTCTTAAAGTTTGGGGCTGCGATGCTTATGTGAAAAAGCTTCAACCTGATAAGCTCGAACCCAAGTCGGAGAAATGTGTCTTCATAGGATACCCAAAGGAGACTGTTGGGTACACCTTCTATCACAGATCCGAAGGCAAGATATTCGTTGCTAAAGATGGATCCTTTCTAGAGAAGGAGTTTCTCTCGAAAGTGAGTGGGAGGAAAGTAGAACTTGATGAGGTAATTGTACCTTCTCCCGAATTGGAAGGTAGTACATCACAGAAACTCGTTCGAGTGATTCCTACACCAATTATTGAGGAAGCTAATGATGATGATCATGAAACTTCAGATCAAGTTTCTGCTGAACTTCGTAGATCAACCAAAGTTCGTTCCGCACCAGAGTGGTACGGCAACCCAGTTCTGGAAGTCATGTTACTAGACCATGATGAACCTACGAACTATGAGGAAGCGATGATGAGCCCAGATTCCGCGAAATGGCTTGAGGCCATGAAATCTAAGATGGGATCCATGTATGAGAACAAAGTGTGGACTTTGGTTGACTTGCCCGATGATCGGCAAGCCATCGAAAATAAAAGGATCTTTAAGAGGAAGACCGACGCAGACGGTAATGTTACTGTTTACAAAGCTCGACTTGTTCCGAAAGGGTTTCGACAAGTTCAAGGAGTTGACTACGATGAGACTTTCTCACCCGTAGCGATGCTTAAGTCTTTCCGAATCATGTTAGCAATTGCCGCATTTTATGATTATGAAATCTGGCAAATGGATGTCAAAACTGCATTCCTGAATGGATATCTCAAAGAAGAGTTGTATATGATGCAACCAGAAGGTTTTGTCGATCCTAAAGGTGCTAACAAAGTGTGCAAGCTCCAGCGATCCATCTACGGACTGGTGCAAGCATCTCGGAGTTGGAATATACGCTTTGATGAGGTGATCAAAGCATATGGTTTTATACAGACTTTTGGAGAAGCCTGTATTTACAAGAAAGTGAGTGGGAGCTCTGTAGCATTTCTGATATTATATGTGGATGACATATTGTTGATTGGAAATGATGTAGAATTTCTGGATAGCCTAAAAGGATACTTGAATAAGAATTTTTCAATGAAAGACCTCGGTGAAGCTGCTTACATATTAGGCATCAAGATCTATAGAGATAGATCAAGACACTTAATTGGACTTTCACAAAGCACATAGCTTGATAAAGTTTTGAAGAAGTTCAAAATGAATCAGTCAAAGAAAGGGTTCTTGCCTGTGTTACAAGATGTGAAGTTGAGTAAGACTCAATGCCCGACCACTGCAGAAGATAGAGAGAAAATGAAAGTCATTCCCTATACCTCAGCCATAGGATCTATCATGTATGCAATGTTGTGTACCAGACCTGATGTGTGCCTTGCTATAAGTCTAGCGGGGAGGTACCAAAGTAATCTAGGAGTGGATCACTGGACAGCGGTCAAGAACATCCTGAAATACCTGAAAAGCACAAAGGATATGTTTCTCGTGTATGGAGGTGACAAAGAGCTCGTCGTAAATGGTTACGTCGATTCTAGCTTTGACACTGATCCGGATGACTCTAAGTCACAAACCGGATATGTATATTTATTGAACGGTGGAGCTGTCAGTTGGTGCAGTTCCAAGCAGAGCGGCGTGGCGGGATCTACGTGTGAAGCGGAATACATAGCTGCTTCGGAAGCAGCAAATGAAGGAGTCTAGATGAAGGAGTTCATATCCGATCTAGGTGTAATACCTAGTGCATCGGGTCCGATGAAAATCTTTTGTGACAACACTGGAGCAATAGCCTTGGCGAAGGAATCCAGGTTTCACAAGAGAACAAAGCACATCAAAAGACGCTTCAATTCCATCCGCGATCTAGTCAAGGAGGGAGACATAGAGATTTGCAAGATACATACGAATTTGACTGTTGCCGACCCGTTGACTAAGCCTCT
Organism: Secale cereale; assembly: GCA_902687465.1. Classification (NCBI taxonomy): domain Eukaryota; kingdom Viridiplantae; phylum Streptophyta; class Magnoliopsida; order Poales; family Poaceae; genus Secale; species Secale cereale. The sequence goes on from LR738710.1 coordinate 461,864,608, forward strand.
TCCACGGGCAAAACATGATCAACACCAAGACTCCATGGGTGTTAAGGTCATTACTTTGTAATCTAGATTATTGACTCTAGTTCAAGTGGGAGACTGAAGGAAATATGCCCTAGAGGCAATAATAAAGATGTTATTTGCATTTCCTTATATCATGATAAATGTCTTTTATTCATGCCAGAATTGTATTAACCGGAAACTTAGTACATATGTGAATACATAGACAAAACAGTATGTCCCTAGTATACCTCTACTAGACTAGCTCATTGATCAAAGATGGTCATGTTTCCTAGCCATAGACATGAGTTTTCATTTGATCAATGAGATCACATCATTAGGAGAATGATGTGATGGACAAGACCCATCCGTTAGCTTAGCACTATGATCGTTTAGTTTTACTGCTATTGCTTTCTTCATGACTTATACATGTTCCTATGACTATGAGATTATGCAACTCCCGAATACCGGAGGAACACCTTGTGTGCTATCAAACGTCACAACGTAACTGGGTGATTATAAAGATGCTCTACAGGTGTCTCCGAAGGTGTTTGTGGTGTTGGCATAGATCAAGAATAGGATTTGTCACTCCGAGTGTCAGAGAGGTATCTCTGGGCCCTCTCGGTAATGCACATCATAATAAGACTTGCAAGCAAATTACTAATGAGTTAGTCACGAGATGATGTATTACGGAACGAGTAAAGAGATTTTCCGGTAACGATATTGAACTAGGTATGGAGATACCGACGATCGAATCTCGGGCAAGTAACATACCGATGACAAAGGGAACAACGTATGTTGTTATGCGGATCGACCGATAAAGATCTTCGTAGAATATGTAGGAGCCAATATGGGCATCCAGGTTCCGCTATTGGTTATTGACCGGAGAGATGTCTCGGTCATGTCTACATAGTTCTCGAGCCCGTAGGGTCCGCACGCTTAAACGTTCGTTGACGATATAGTATTTAATGAGTTATGTATGTTGGTGACCGAATGTTATTCGGAGTCCCGGATGTGATCACGGACATGACGAGGAACTCCAGAATGGTCCGGAGATAAAGATTAATATATGGGATAATCGTGTTTGACCTCCGGAAGGGTTCCGGAATTCACCGGAAGGGGTTCCGGATGTTTCCCGAAGTGTTTGGGTACGAGAACACTTTATTTGGGCCAAAAGGGAAAGCACACAAGGTTTTTGGAAGGCGCAAAAGGAAGTTTTGCGGAGTCCAGGGGCCAGACGCCAGGGTCCCTTGCGTCTGGGTCCAGATGCCGGGAACCCTGGAGTCTGGCCCTGGAGTCCGAGAAGGACTCTTGCCTTTCGGGTGAAACCGACTTTGTGAAGGCTTTTACTCCAAGTTTCGACCCCAAGGCTCAACATATAAATAGAGGGGTAGGGCTAGCACCCAAGACACATCAAGATACACCAAGCCGTGTGCCGGCAACCCCGCCCCTCTAGTTTATCCTCCGTCTAGTTTCTGCAGTGCTTCGCGAAGCCCTGCAGAGATTGTTCTTCATCAACAACCGTCACCACGCCGTCGTGCTGCCGGAACTCATCTACTACTTCGCCCGTCTTGCTGGATCAAGAAGGCGAGGATGTCATCGAGCTGAACGTGTGCTGTACGCGGAGGTGTCGTACGTTCGGTACTAGATCGGGACGGATCGTGAAGGTGCGCGACTACATCAACCGCGTTGATAAACGCTTCCGTTTTCGGTCTATGAGGGTACGTAGACACACTCTCCCCTCTCGTTGTTATGCATCTAGTAGATAGATCTTGCGTGATCATAGGAAAATTTTGAAAATACTACGTTCCCCAACACCGGGCCACTATAAATAGGACTGGCCACCACCATGGATCTCACCACATCTTGAGTTGATCATATAGAAGGCCACACACCCACAAGCTCACTCGAGCACAAGAACACCTCTCATCAGGACGTTGTTCACCCCATGTACTAGTTCTCCCTCAACCTACAAGGCAATCCACCACATCACACTGGATTAGGGTATTACACCACAACGATGGCCCAAACAAGTATAAACCTTGTGTCCCTTGTTCTTCGGATCTGACGATCTAAGCCTAGGGATTGGCGGGTAGACGAGCTAGGGCGGAAGGAGAGATCTTCGTGCGCACCCCAGAGTTCGAACCTCAAGGGTTTTGCCGGAACCCAAGATCCGACATTTGGCGCGCTGATATGTCTCCAACGTATCTATAATTTTTTATTGTTTCATGCTATTATTTATGATGTTTTGGATGTTTAATGGGCTTTGTAATAAACTTTTACATTATTTTTGGGACTAACCTAGTAACCCAAAGGCCCAGTCTAGATTGCTATTTTTTTGCTAGTTTTAGGGTTTTACAGAAAAGGAATATCAAACGGAGTCCAAACGGAATGAAACCTTCGGGAGAGATATTTTTGGAGCAAAATACGCATGGGAAACTTGAGAACCACGGAGTAGGGCTGATGTGGCGTCCACGAGGGTGGGGGGCGCCCCCCCTATAGGGCGCACCCCCTGCCTCATGGGCACCCTGTCTAGCCCCCGGTGCCCTCCTTCTTCCTATATATACCTACGTACCCTGAAACCATCAGAGCAACAGAGGAAACTTTAGTTCCACCGCCGCAACCTTTTGTTCCTGTGAGATCCCATCTTGGGGCCTGTTCCGGAGCTCCGCCGGAGGGGGGATCTACCACGGAGTGCTTCTACATCATCATCATCGCCTCACCATGAGTTGTGAGTAGTTTAGCACAGACCTTCGGGTCCATAGCTAGTATCTAGATGGCTTATTCTCTCTCTCTGGATCTCAATAACAAGTTCTCCTCGATCTTCGAGGAGATTGAAACGTCCAAAACGTATCTATAATTTATGCTTGCTCCATGCCACTTTTGGATGATATTGCTATGATATTTATACACTTCCATACACTTTTGATCATATTTGGACTAACCTATTAACTTAGTGCACCCCAGTGCCAGTTTCTGTTTTCTGCTGTTTTTGTATTTCAGGTTTTCCCATTACGAGAACTGCCAGAAAAATCCCGGAAAAATTATATAAAAAATCAGCGTTCCAGAAGCTTCCCAGCAGCCAAAGTACAGCCGGAGGGGGGCCACCAGGGCTCCAAGCACCCTGGTGGCGCGGCCCCCACCCCCTGGCCGCGCCGGGGGGGCGCCTGGGCCCCCCCGAGCCTCCGCTGATGCCCCCCTTTGGCATATATTTATATCGTGTCCCAAAATCCTCGAGACGGGAACCCTTTTTCGGGATCTTATCTCTGTTCCGCCGCCGCCGCGCTTCCAAGATCGGGAGCACCAGGAGAACTCTTCCCGGCACCCTGCCGGAGGGGAGGATCACCACCGGGAGCTTCTCCACCACCATGGACGCCTCCCGGATGAGTTGTGAGTAGTCTCCCTTGGACCATGGGTCCATGACAAGTAGCTATGTGATGTTCTCCTCCCCTTCTTGTGCTTCACTAATTAGTCCTTGTGAGCTGCCCTACATGATCGAGGCACATATGTAATCCTTATGCTGTTGCTATGTTGAGTTTGCTGGGATCCGATGGATTGTGAGATTATGTTCAAATTGTGTTTGAGTAATATATTTGATCTACCTCTTTTATATTTATGTTCGTAAGTAATTCTTGCATGTTCTCCGTTGTTATTTATTGCTTTGGCCAAGTAGTAGGTAGTGACTCCAAGAGGGAACGTTATGCTTGATTGTGGGTTCATGCCCCTCGATGACTAGCTTGAGTGACAGAAACATGAGTCTAGGGGATGTGCTGTTGCCACAAGGGGGAAAACAACGGTGCTTATGCCCGTGGGTGCAAGGATTGTTTACTTTACGCAAAGTTCTTTTAATGCAGTTGTCTGTTGCTTTGAGTTTACACTATGGGTGGGACTCGCAACTTAATACCAGCGAGATGTTCTGGATAGATATCTCAAGGTGGATGATTAGTAGTAGATGCAGATGGATTTCGGTCTACTTGCCTTGGCGTACCGCCCATGCTTTGAACTTGTACCTTTCTTGTAACATAGTTAGCATTGGTTTGCGCACATAATTCTGTCAATTGCCCAGCTGTAATTCGTTCACCTCACATAGCTGTTTTATCGTCTTTTGGGAGAGAGACATCACTAGTGAACATCATGGGACCCCGGTCCATATTACCATCACTGATCACACCCTCTATTTACTTTCCGCTTTTTACTTACTATTGCAGCATTACCTATCACTATTATCACTTGCGTTTGATCCTTTGTAAACTACAAGGCCGGAGAGATTGACAACCTCTCTGTACTCGTTGGGAGCAAAGTTATTTGTATCTGTGTGCAGGTCCACGTTGATTGCTAATATCTAGCGCCGTTAGCAGTTGACACCTTCTTGTTGAAACTGGGAGTCTCAGGAAAATCGATCCTTGGTATCTTTGCCAAGGGAAAACTTCCGCTACACTGCATCTCAAACCTTCCACTTGGGGTAACCAACGAGGGGCGAGAAGCCATCAAGCAAAGTTTTCTGGCGCCGTTGCCGGGGACTCCACTCTTCAGGATAGGGGAGTTGCACGCTATCTTTTACCTTTGCTTTTAGTCTTGTTAGTTTACCTTTCAGCTTTTGCTTTAGTATCTTTTATCAAAAATCACAAAAAAATTATTTGCTTTTCTGTTAGTAGTCCTTTCTGTTTAGTCAAGCATGTTAGGATTTGGTGCTTTGAGGGAATCAGAAGTTCTAGATTTCCATCAAAAGGATGGAGAAAATATGAAGAAGGCATGGGACAGAATTTCTGATGCACATAGGAGAATTATGCCTTGGATACCTATAAAAATTGTGCTTAGAAATTTTTACCATGGTCTTTTTAAATGGTGTAAACACTCTCTTGATATTATAGCTGAGGGAGATTTCCTAGAGTGTGATGAAGCTAGAGCTCTTGAAATTATACATGGTCTATCTAGTTACTTTGTTTATGATCATAACTTTGATAATGTCATAGATAGACTTGCTACTATTGAGAAGAGAATGGATGCTCTAGACTTGATGAAGGTAGAGAAACCCAAACCCAATAATAAATACATTTTGGAAATAGACAATGATTGGGAGCATTTTGTTAGGATTAGCATCTCTAATCAAGACTTCCTTGCTTATTGTGATATTGGATCTATGGTTTCTACTATGCCAAAAATTGTTCATGATTCTTTAAAATTTAACATGGCTAGATTACCATCTTATCATGAACACACTAATGGAGATATTTCTGAAATCCAGGGAAGAATAAAAGACGTGCCAGTTAAATTGCTTAAAGGGATTACAATGGTTGATTTCTTCATCATGGAGCCAAACCAAGGAAATATAGTGCTTGGAAGGGACTTCCTCCGAGCGGTAAAAGGCTTCATCGATATAGGTAAGGGACAAATCCGCTTACGCGGGAAGGCAAAAGGTGTGTACCCCTTTCCTAGAAGGAACAAGAGTGAACTTGTTGAGGAACCATTTGAAGCAATTTATAACTCCGATTATTATGATGGTTATTGATTCCTCTTTGCACTATGCCTAGCTTAAAGGCATAAAAGAAAGCGCTTTTGGGAGGCAGCCCACATGAATAAAATTTTATTTTGCTTTTGTTGTGTCATGATGTTGTTTACTACAGTAGCATCATAATTGTATCTTTGCTTTTCAATTTTGTGCCAAGTATAGCCTATGATTGCAAGAAAGTTCAAAAGTTGTGACGTGCTGCCCAGGAAACAGATTCTGTCCTTGGATAGAAAAATTCATATAAAATCACCAGATCATCTTTTTGGTCTGAATTTTTTCGACAGCATGCTCTATATAATTGTCTTTCGTGCTTCTGTTTTGAATTTTTTGATTAGAGTTGCAGAAGTGCCCCGAAAAAATCATTTACTACCTGATGTTCTGTTTTTCACAGATTCTGTCCTGTTTTGCCTTTCCTTCATTTTGCAAACCTAGAGCTTGCTTTTTCTTTGCAAAAACCTTTTGGCAATCTTGAGAAATAGTAGACCTTTAAGAATATCCTTATTTCCAGCAAGGAACAATTATTTTATTAAGGGTACTAACCTCGCTAATCAGACTATGATGAGTTATGTATGAAGGGAGTTTTCAAGTGTGCGAGGGAAGATGATAAAAAGATTCAGGAGTGTCAAACGCTCAAGCTTGGGGATGCCCCCATGCACCCCCAAGAAATATTCAAGGAGACTCAAGCGTCTAAGCTTGGGGATGCCCCCGTGCATCCCCTTCTCCATCAACATTATCAGTTCGTCTTTCGTTCCACTATATTTTTATCACTTCATGTGTTATGTGCTATGCTTGGAGCGTCTTGCTTTTAGTTTTCCTTTTTAGTTTTCTTTAGCTTTTCATAACGAGTCGGAACTCAGCTTTCTTTATGTGGGAGAGAAACACGCTCCACTTCTACCTAGAACATAACATAGAATTTTCATGTCTATCTTTGCTGTGTGTGTTCTTTGTCTTTCAATAGCTACTATCATGCTTAGCTTTTAGTTTTCATGCTTATCTTTTTAAAGAGCTTTTGTTTAGTTGATTGCTTGAACTCTCTTTACTTATCATGATTATCTTATTAAGAGAGTTTGCTCCGTTGCATTGGTTGGTATGTCTATGATAAAGATGCTACGTGCATAATGGTGCTTAGTAGTTCATGTTTTCTTATGGTTAGTCTCAAATAGCTGGGGGATTTCCAATATGTTATTGGAGTACCAACATGATTTGTTTGCCTATGATGTGGTATGGTTTAGTAATATCTTCCTTCAAGAATTTACTTTGATTGACTTGGCGTATGCTCACGCATATTTAAGACTGTAAAGAAAGTCTGTCAAGCCTTGATGATCTTTTATTTCTGAGTAGCGATATAACTACCATGCCTGATTCAATGTTGCTTTGTCGCTCTGCATGATTATGACCGTCATTGCTCTCTTAGTTGGTCGCTCCCAGTCTTTTGCTAACCTCCACCTGTACTAAGCGGACTGACTGCTTGTGCATCCAAATTCCTTTAAACCAGTTATGCCATATGAGTCCACCATACCTTCCTACATGGTATTTATCTGCCATTCCTAACGAAGACTTTCGTGTACCATCTCGAAATTATTTAAAAAGAAAAAAAATGCATTCCTATTTTGTGCCTCTGTTTTAAGTCCATGAGGAAGTAGTAGTTAATTCATGATCTTTTTAAGTTGGACAAGCTTCACCCCGGGATTGCATGTATAATGTGCAAACCCATAACACGAGAAGGAACTGGCATTGAGTGTGCCCGGCTCAAAATTAATATAACAAACAAACCCTCCTTCACGCTTTGTTCATGAGAATTCAGAAAACTTTGGCAGTGATAAACAAAGGAGATTAAGAGGATGTGATCGTCCTCATTCGGGAGCCATTCCTCGAAACTTGTCCATCTCAAGAAGTGATTGAGCTATCTGCTAGCATTCGTTGACGGAACATGCATGATCAAAAAAATAATTATTACCTCTGTTTTTAAAACCAAGAGCTCTGGTACATGTTTTGTCTTTGTTTCCGACTACGGGTTTTCAACCTTGCCAACAAAAGCCATGGTTCGAGAGTCTCCACCTTCTTTTAAAGCACCAACTACTGAGAGCATGATTGTCATTCTGAGTGTAATGTGCATTGTCCCAAAGTAGCATTGTCTTTTGCATGATTATGATATCGTTTATTCTGAAATCATTGTATCTAGTCATCACTTAAACCTTGGAGGTGCCCCTGCATTTATGTTTTGGTTCACTAAAGGGGGCAAGCGAGATATCACTTTATCATATTTGCACACCATGCTCATTACAAATCTATTTGATGTTTCAATACCATATTGTAAAACTTTTAGTTCTTTGTGATTTTCTCATGAGGCAACTTAATTACTACAGATTCATTGTCTCAGTAAGCTTTTGTCATATGACTATGAAAAATCCTTATATGGTTAATAGCATGTCACCACAGAAATTATTCTTGTTATCATTTACCTACTCGAGGACGAGCAGGAATTAAGCTTGGGGATGTTGATACGTCCAAAACGTATCTATAATTTCTGCTTGCTCCATGCCTCTTTTGGGTGATATTGCTATGATATTTATACACTTCCATACACTTTTGATCATATTTGGACTAACCTATTAACTTAGTGCACCCCAGTGCCAGTTTCTGTTTTCTGCTGTTTTTTGTATTTCAGGTTTTCCCATTACGAGGACTACCAGAAAAATCCCGGAAAAATTATATAAAAAATCAGCGTTCCAGAAGCTTCCCAGCAGCCAAAGTACAGCTGGAGGGGGGCCACCAGGGCTCCAGGCGCCCTGGTGGCGCGGCCCCCCTGGCCGCGCCGGGGGGCGCCTGGGCCCCCCGAGCCTCCGCTGATGCCCCCCTTTGGCATATATTTAAATCGTGTCCCGAAACCCTCGAGACGGGAACCCTTTTTCGCGATCTCATCTCTGTTCCGCCGCCGCCGCGCTTCCAAGATCGGGAGCACCAGGAGAACTCTTCCCGGCACCCTGCCGGAGGGGAGGATCACCACCGGGAGCTTCTCCACCACCATGGACGCCTCCCGGATGAGTTGTGATTAGTCTCCCTTGGACCATGGGTCCATGACCAGTAGCTATGTGATGTTCTCCTCCCCTTCTTGTGCTTCACTAATTAGTCCTCGTGAGCTGCCCTACATGATCGAGGCACATATGTAATCGTTATGCTGTTGCTATGTTGAGTTTGCTGGGATCCGATGGATTGTGAGATTATGTTCAGATTGTGTTTGAGTAATATATTTGATCTACCTCTTTTATATTTATGTTCGTAAGTAATTCTTGCATGTTCTCCGTTGTTATTTATTGCTTTGGCCAAGTAGTAGGTAGTGACTCCAAGAGGGAACGTTATGCTTGATTGTGGGTTCATGCCCCTCGATGACTAGCTTGAGTGACAGAAACATGAGTCTAGGGGATGTGCTGTTGCCACAAGGGGAAAACAACGGTGCTTGTGCCCGCGGGTGCAAGGATTGTTTACTTTACGCAAAGTTCTTTTAATGCAGTTGTCTGTTGCTTTGAGTTTACACTATGGGTGGGACTCGCAACTTAATACCAGCGAGATGTTCTGGATAGATATCTCAAGGTGGATGATTAGTAGTAGATGCAGATGGATTTCGGTCTACTTGCCTTGGCGTACCGCCCATGCTTTGAACCTCTACCTTTCTTGTAACATAGTTAGCATTGGTTTGCGCACATAATTCTGTCAATTGCCCAGTTGTAATTCGTTCACCTCACATAGTTGTTTTATCGTCTTTTGGGAGAGAGAGACATCACTAGTGAACATCATGGGACCCCGGTCCATATTACCATCACTGATCACACCCGCTATTTACTTTCCGCTTTTTACTTACTATTGCAGCATTACCTATCACTATTATCACTTGCGTTTGATCCTTTGTAAACTACAAGGCCGGAGAGATTGACAACCTCTCTGTACTCGTTGGGAGCAAAGTTATTTGTATCTGTGTGCAGGTCCACGTTGATTGCTAATATCTGGCGCCGTTAGCAGTTGACACCTTCTTGTTGAAACTAGGAGTCTCAGGGAAATCGATCCTTGGTATCTTTGCCAAGGGAAAACTTCCGCTACACTGCATCTCAAACCTTCCACTTGGGGTAACCAACGAGGGGCGAGAAGCCATCAGAGATCTATTCGATGTAATCTCTTTTGCGGTGTGTTTGTCGAGATCTGATGAATTGTGGGTTTATGATCAAGGTTATCGATGAGAAATATTTGGTTCTTCTCTGAACTCTTTATCTATGATTATAATATCCTTGCAAGTCTCTTCGAATTATTTGTTTGGTTTGGCCTACTAGATCTATAGTTCTTACAATGGGAGAAGTGCTTGGCTTTGGGTTTAATCTTGTGCTATTCTTTCCCATTGACAGTAGGGGCAGCAAGGCATGTATTGTATTGCTGCCGTCGAGGATAACAAGATGGGTTTATATCACTATGTTTGAGTTTATCCCTCTAGATCATGTCATCTTGCTTAAGGCGTTACTCTGTTCTTATGAACTTAATACTCTAGATGCATGTTGGATAGGGGTTGATGTGTGGAGTAATTGTAGTAGATGCAGACTCGTTTCGGTCTACTTGTCTCGGACGTGATGCCTATATATAATGATCATGCCTAGATAGTCTCATAATTATTCGCTTTTCTATCAACTGCTCGACAGTAATTTGTTTACCCGCCGTAGAATATCGCTATCATGAGAGACCCTTATCCTTCGCATTACATTTTTTTCCTCTCGTTTTCCTCTCCCCCACTTCACCCTAGCCGATTTATTTGCCCTTCTTCTGCCATGTGTTTATCGTTCGCTTGCTTCTTGTATGCTTCTGTGTTGCTTGCTTGCTTGTCACTATGGCTCAGAACAATACCAAATTGTGTGACTTCTCCAATACCAACAATAATGATTTTATTAGCACTCCGATTGCTCCTATTACCGATGCTAAATCTTTTGAGATCAATGTTGCTCTCTTGAATCTTGTTATGAAAGATCAATTTTCCGGCCTTCCTAGTGAAGATGGCGCTACCCATCTAAACAACTTTGTTGATTTGTGTGATATGCAAAAGAAAAGGGATACGGATAACTATATTGTTAAATTGAAGTTATTTCCATTTTCACTTAGAGATCGTGCTAAAACTTGGTTTTCCTCTTTGCCTAGAAATAGTATTGATTCGTGGAATAAGTGCAAAGATGTTTTTATCTCTAAGTATTTCCCACCTGCTAAGATCATCTCTCTTAGAAACAATATTATGAATTTTAAGCAACTAGATCATGAGCATGTTGCACAAGCTTGGGAGAGAATGAAATTAATGATACGTAATTTCCCTACACATGGTTTGAACTTATGGATGATTATTCAAAACTTTTAGGCTGGCTTGAATGTTGCTTCTAGAAATCTTTTAGATTCGGCCGTAGGAGGCACTTTCATGGAAACTACCTTAGGAGAAGCTACCAAACTCCTAGATAATATTATGGTTAATTATTCTCAATGGCACACCGAAAGATCTACTAGTAAAAAAGTGCATGCTATTGAAGAGATTAGTGTTTTGAGTGGAAAGATGGATGAACTTATGAAATTATTTGCTGCTAAAAGTGCTCCTTATGATCCTAATGATATGCCTTTATCCATGCTGATTGAAAATAATAATGAATCTTTGGATGTGAATTTTGTTGGTAGGAATAATTTTGGTAACAATGCTTATAGAGGGAACTTTAATCCTAGGCCTTTTCCTAGTAATTCCTCTAATAATTATGGCAATTCCTACAACAACTCTTATGGAAAGATGCATTCTGAATTTGAAACGAGTGTTAAGGAGTTTATGATTTCGCAAAAGAATTCCAATGCTATGCTTGAACAAAAATTGCTTAATATTGATGAATTGGCTAGAAGTGTGGATAGAATTACTCTTGATGTTGATTCTTTGAAACTTAGATCTATCCCACCTAAGCATGATATCAATGAGTCTCTCAAAGCCATGAGAATTTCCATTGACGAATGCAAAGAAAGAACCACTAGGATGCATGCTAAAAGAGAGAATTATATAAAAGCGTGTTCTTCTAGTTATCATGAAAAGAAAGATGAAGATCTGAAAGTTATTGATGTGTCTCCTATTAGATCCTTGTTTTCTAGTATTAATCTCGATAAAGATAGGATTGGAGATGATATTACTTTAAGGTGTCCCAATGATTCAGAGTTTTTAGATCTTGATGCTAAAATTGTTAAAAGTGGGAGTGCAGAGATTAAAACTTTGTATAGTGATGAACCCACTACTTTGGATTTCAAGGGATTCAATTATGATAATTGCTCTTTGATTGATTGTATTTCCTTTTTGCAATCCGTACTAAACTCTCCGCATGCTTATAGTCAAAATAAAGCTTTTACCAAACACATAGTTGATGCTTTGATGCAATCTTATGAAGAAAAACTTGAATTAGAAGTTTCTATCCCTAGAAAGCTTTATGATGAGTGGGAACCTACTATTAAAATAAAAAATAAAGATCATGAATGTTATGCTTTGTGTGATTTGGGTGCAAGTGTTTCCACTATCCCAAAAACTTTGTGTGATTTGCTAGGGTTCAATGAGCTTGATGATTGTTCTTTAAATTTGCATCTTACGGATTTCACTATTAAGAAACCTATGGGAAGTATTAATGATATTCTTATTGTTGCCAATAGGAATTATGTGCCCGTAGATTTCATTGTTCTTTATATAGATTGCAATCCTTCATGTCCTATTATTCTTGGTAAACCTTTCCTTCGAACGATTGGTGCAATTATTGATATGAAGGAAGGAAATATTTGATTCCAATTTCTGTTAAGGAAAGGCATGGAACACTTTCCTAGAAATAAAATTAAATTACCATATGAATCTATTATGAGAGCCACTTATGGATTGCCTTCCAAAGATGGCAATACCTAGATCTATCGATGTATCGTGCCTAGCTAGGGGCGTAAAACAATAGCGCTTGTTGGGAGGCAACCCAATTTTATATTTTGGTTTTTGCTTCTGTTTAGGAATAAATATTGCATCTAGCATCTGTTTATATGTGGTTTTGTATTTTAATTAGTGTTTGTGCCAAGTAGAACCTTTGGGAAGACTTTGTGAAGTTTATATGATCTTGCTGTGAAAAACAGAATCGTTAGCGCTCGGTCGAATGGTCACCAGATTTTACTGGAGTGTGCTATTTAGTTGATTCTTTTTGCAGATTATTATTAGAAAAATTCCTCACGTTTACCAATTTATTTCAATTTTTTTGGAGTTACAGAAGTATGGGAAAGCTACAGATTACTACAGACTGTTCTGTTTTTGACAGATTCTGTTTTTCGTGTGTTGTTTGCTTATTTCAATGCATCTATGAGTAGTATTGGGAAGTATGAATCATAGAGAAGTTGGAATACAGTAGGTTTCACACCAATATAAACAAAGAATTAATTCATTTCAGTACCTTTGAGTAGTGGTTTCTTTTCTTATACTAACGGAGCTCACGAGATTTTTGTCTAAGTTTTGTGTTGTGAAGTTTTCAAGTTTTGAGTATTGCTTTGATGGACTATGGAACAAAGAGTGGCAAGATCCTAATCTTGGAGATGCCAAAGGCACCCCAAGGTAAAATTCAAGGACAACCAAGGGCCTAAGCTTGGGGATGCCCCGGGAAGGCATCCCCTATTTTGTCTTCATCTATCGGTAACTATACTCGGAGCTATATTTTTATTCACCACATGATATGTGTTTTACTTGGAGCATCATGTATAATTTGAGTCTTTGCTTGTTAGTTTGCCACAATTATCCTTGATGGACACACCTTTTTGAGAGAGTTAAATAAGGCCTAGGAATTGTTAGAACACTCTATGTGCTTCACTTATATCTTTTGAGTTGAATAGTTTTTGCTCTAGTGCTTCACTTATATCTTTTAGAGCACGGTGGTGACTATATTTTGTAGAAATTGTTGATATCTCATGCTTCACTTATATCTTTTTGAGAGTCTATTAAAACAGCATGGTAATGTGCTTTGGCTATAAAACTAGCCTTCACATGATAGACATCTAAAATCAATGTAGTAAAAACTTTCACGCTAAGTGCATTGAATATGATGAGAAGTTGGATGCTTGATAATTGTTTTGAGATATGAGGATAGTGATATTAGAGTCATGCTAGTGGAGTTATTATGAAATTGAGAAATGCTTGTGTTAAATTTAGTGATTCCCGTAGCATGCACGTATGGTGAACCGCTATGTGACGAAGTTAGAGCATGAGGTATTTGTAGAGTGTCATCCTTTGTGTGGAGGTCGGGGGCGAGCGATGGTTAACTCCTACCAACATCCCCCCTAGGAGCATGCGTTGATTGCTTTGTTTTGATGACTCGTAAATTTTTGCAATAAGTATTTGAGTTCTTATGACTAATGTTTAGTCCATGGATATTACGCACTCTCACCCTTCCACCATTGCTAGCCTCTCTTGTACCGCGCAACTTTCGTCGGTACCATACACCCACTATATATCCTTCCTCAAAACAGCCACCATATATCTTCCTCAAAACAGCCACCATACCTACCTATCATGGCATTTCCATAGCCATTCCGAGATATATTTCCATGCAACTTTCCACCGTTCCGTTCATATGACACGCTTTATATTGTCATATTGCCATGAATGATCATGTAGTTGACATCGTATTTGTGGCAAGGCCACCATTCATAATCTTTCATACATGTCACTCTGTCACTCTTGATTCATTGCATATCCCGGTACACCGCCGAAGGCATTCATATAGAGTCATACTTGTTCTAGTATCGAGTTGTAATTCAATATAAGTGTGATGATCATCATCATTAGAGCATTGTCCCATGTGAGGAAAGGCCAATAAAAAAAAGAGATGACCCAAAAAAATAGAGAGGGGCTAAATAAAAAAAAGGAGAGAAAGACCCTCCAAAAAATGAGAGAAAAGAGAGAAGGGACAATTGCTACTATCCTTTTCCACAATTGTGCTTCAAAGTAGCGCCATATTCTTCATGATAGAGAGCCCCATATTTAGTCACTTTCGTATACTAGTGGGAATTTTCATTATAGAACTTGGCTTGTATATTCCAACGATGGGCTTCCTCAAATGCCCTAGGTCTTCGTGAGCAAGCAAGTTGGATGCACACCCACTTAGTTTCTTTTGTTGAGCTTTCATACATTTTTAGCTCTAGTGCATCCATTGCATGGCAATCCCTACTCACTCACATTGATATCTATTGATGGGCATCTCCATAGCCCGTTGATATGCCTAGTTGATGTGAGACTATCTCCCTCCTTTTTGTCTTCTCCACAACCACCTCTCTATTCCACATAGTGTTATATCCATGGCTCACGCTCATGTATTGCGTGAAAGTTGAAAGGTTTGAAAGAATAGAGTATGAAAAAAAGTGCTTGGCTGAAACCGGGGTTGTGCATGATATGAATATTTTGTGTGATAAACAGGGAGCATAGCCAGACTATATGATTTTGTAGGGATAACTTTCTTTAGCCATAATATTTTGAGAAGACATGATTGCTTTGTTAGTATGCTTGAAGTATTATTATTTCTTATGTCAATATAGACTTTTGTCTTGAATCTTTCAGATCTGAACATTCATGCCACAATTAAGAGAATTACATTGAAAACTATGTTGGTTAGCATTCCACATCAAAAATTCTGTTTTTATCATTTACCTACTCGAGGACGAGCAAGAATTAAGCTTGGGGATGCTTGATACGTCTCCAACGTATCTATAATGTTTTATTGTTCCATGCTATTATTTATGATGTTTTGGATGTTTAATGGGCTTTGTCCAGATTACTGTTTTTTGCCAGTTTTAGGGTTTTACAGAAAAGGAATATCAAACGGAGTCCAAATGGAATGAAACCTTCGGGAGAGATATTTTTGGAGCAAAATACGCACGCGAGACTTGAGAACCACGGAGTAGGGCTGACGTGGCGTCCACGAGGGTGGGCCCCCACCCCTATAGGGCGTGCCCCCTATCTCGTGGGCACCCCGTCTGGCCCCCGGTGCCCTCCTTCTTCCTATATATACCTACGTACCCCAAAACCATCAGAACAACAGAGAAAACCCTAGTTCCACCACCGCAACCTTCTGTTCCCGTGAGATCCAATCTTGGGGCCTGTTCCGGAGCTCCGCCGGAGGGGGGATCTACCAGGGAGTGCTTCGACATCATCATAATCGCCTCACCATGAGTTGTGAGTAGTTTACCACAGACATTCGGGTCCATAGCTAGTATCTAGATGGCTTTTTCTCTCTCTTTGGATCTCAATACCAAGTTCTCCTCGGTCTTCGAGGAGATATATTCGATGTAATCTCTTTTTGCGGTGTGTTTGTCGAGATCCGATGAATTGTGGGTTTGTGATCATGATTATCTATGAGAAATATTTGGTTCTTCTCTGAACTCTTTATGTATGATTATAATATCCTTGCAAGTCTCTTCGAATTATTGGTTTGGTTTGGCCTACTAGATCTATAGTTGTTGCAATGGGAGAAGTGCTTGGCTTTGGGTTCAATCTTGCGGTGTCCTTTCCCAGTGACAGTAGGGGCAGCAAGGCACGTATTGTATTGTTGCCATCGAGGATAAAAAGATGGGGTTTATATCACTATGTTTGAGTTTATCCCTCTAGATCATGTCATCTTGCTTAAGGCGTTACTCTGTTCTTATGAACTTAATACTCTAGATGCATGCTGGATAGCGGTCGATGTGTGGAGTAATTGTAGTAGATGCAGAATCGTTTCGGTCTACTTGTCTCAGACGTGATGCCTATATATAATGATCATGCCTAGATAGTCTCATAATTATTCGCTTTTCTATCAATTGCTCGATAGTAATTTGTTTACCCGCCGTAGAATATCGCTATCATGAGAGAAGCCACTAGAGAACACTATGGCCCCGAGTCTATTCTCAACATATCAATCTACAATCTACTTTACTTTTCCGCTTTTACTTTTTGTTCTTATATCCAAAAATACCAAAAATATCAAACTATCATCTCTATCAGATCTCACTTTCGTAAGTGACCGTCAAGGGATTGACAACCCCTTATCGTGTTGGCTGCGAAGTTCTTATTTGTTTGTGCAGGTGTGAGGGACTCGCGTGCGGTCTCCTACTGGATTGATACCTTGGTTCTCAAAAACTGAGGGAAATACTTACGCTACTGTGCTGCATCACCCTTTCCTCTTCGAGGGAATACAACGCAAGCTCGAGATGTAGCACGCGCCAGGTAGGGGTGTGCTGGAATTTCCTCCCCGTCTGTCCCGCTCTCCGTACGCCAAGTTCCCATGGCAAGCGCCTCTCCTCTGACCGGCTTGCTGGGCACGCGCAGCGGCGCCCCGGGCCTTCAACCCCGCCTTACGACAGGTGCAGTGGCCACCCAGGTTTAGGCCAGATCTGTCGCCCCATTATAACGGGGCGGTGGACCCGGCCATCTTCCTCCAGGCTTACGAAGAGGCCATCTCGGCGGCTGGCGGCGATAGCAAGGTCATGACTAGCTAGCTCCCCATGGTGCTCACCGGCGTACCACACGCCTGGTTTTTCAGCCTGCCAGAATCGTCTGTGGCGTCCTGGTAGGAGTTCCGCGACCTCTTCGTCGCGCGCTTCGGGGCACCGGCGCCCCATGTCGTCGCGGCCCTCCTCGGCGGCTCCCAAGCACCACCCTCCGGCCGCCACATCAAGCAGTTCTTTCGCTAGGTGGGTGTCGCCTCCGTACCCTAGGGGGCTCCTCCTGGATGGGAGGCGCACAAGACCGACCTCACGTTTGACTCAGGGCACCACCCCGCTTCCACCGCGGGCTTAGGCGCTCTCCCGATGCTCCGCACCCCCACCATCTGCAATGTGGCAGTCACCAAGACCCTCATTGACGGTGGGGCTGGCCTCAACGTGCTTTTAGTGGAGGCTTTCAGCTTGCTTCACGTGCTGCCCGAGCGGCTGCGCCCCACCAAGCCCTTCTCCAGAGTCAACAGCGGTTCCACCAGCCCTCTGGGGCAGATCCGCCTCCCGGTCACCTTCGGCACCCGTGACAACTACCGCACCAAGCTGATCAACTTCAACATTGCCCGTATCGGCCTCCCGTACACACCATCCTCAGGTACCCCATGCTGGCTCAGTTCATGGTCGCGACCCGTACGGCCTATAACCTCATGAAGATGTCTGGGAGCAGTGGTGTCCTCACCATGGCAGGAGACACCAAAGAAGCTCTGGCATCCCTCAATCGCGCCTTTCGGACCGCTGCGTCAGAACATCCGTCCGGTGAAGCCGCCCCTGGAACCAAGGGGGCTGCATCGGCAAAGAAGAAGCAACTTTTCTCCCAAGACCGAGCCGAGACGAAGCAGGTGACGATGGATGAAAACAAGCCGTCAGGTGTCGCCTTCACCATAGGTGTCGGTCTTCCCCCAGCTCAAGAAAAGGTGCTGGTTGGATTCCTGCGTGTGAACAAGGATGTGTTCGCGTGGGAACCCAAGGACCTAGCGGGAGTCCCGAGGGAGGTGATTGAGCATCACCTAAACGTATGCCCCAATATGTGCCCCCACAAAGCAGAAGGCCCAGCGCCAATCTACGGAGAAGCAGTCCTTCATCATGCAAGAGACTCGTAAGCTAGAAGCAGCGGGTGTCATCCGCGAGGTCCGGTACCCGGAGTGGCTGGTAAACCCTGTCATCGTACCCAAGAAAAGCGGAAAAGAGCGCATGTGTGTCGGCTTCGCCAACCTCAACAAAGCTTGCCCGCAAGACCCGTTTCCTCTGCCCCGCATCGACCAGATCGTCGACTCCACCGTCGAGTGCGACCTATTGTGCTTTCTGTATGCCTTCTCAGGTTACCACCAGATCAAGATGGTGCTGCAAGACATTGAGAAATCTGCCTTCCTCACCCCATGCGGGGTATACTGTTACACCTGCATGACGTTTGGGTTGCGGAATGCGAGAGCAATCTTTCAACGGTTGATGCACATTGCACTAGGAAAACAGCTAGGGAGGAACGCTGAGCCATACGTAGATGACATCGTGGTAAAATCTCAGGAGGCCGCAACCCTTACCACAGATCTAGAAGAAACCTTCGCCAACCTGCGCAAGGTAGACCTGCGGCTCAACCCAGAAAAGTGTGTGTTCGGTGAACTATCGGGCAACCTTTTTTGCTTCCTGGTGTCGCACCGAGGGATCGAGGCAAACTCCGAGAAGGTCAAGGCCATAGAAAAGATGAGTCCGCTCAAGAACCTCAAGGAGATGCAGAAGTTGGCCGGCTGTGTAACATCGCTCGGGCATTTCATCTCCAAGCTAGGGGAGAGAGCCCTTCCTTTCTTCAAGCTGATGAAAAGGAAGGGCATGTTCGAATGGACCCCAGAGGCTGATGCGGCGTTCGAAGACCTCAAGAGATACCTCACCAGTCCACCAGTAATGGTGGCACCCAAACCTCAAGAACCATTGGTGCTCTACCTGGCCGCAACACCACATTCAGCCAGTGCAGCGTTGGTGGCTGTCCGAGAGGAGCGCCAAGACAAGACCTTACAGCCCAGGGGCGGTACTCTCGAGGCCCCCGCAGGGCCAGAGGACGACCACGTCCTGCAAGACGACTCTCCTGAGGCCGCAGCTTCCCCATCTGGCGACCAAGCCCCCGGAGCCCTTTTACCTAGTCAGACTACACAGCCACAGGCGAGCCAGGACTTCATTCCTGTCGAGCACACGGTATACTTCGTAAGCACGGTGCTCCGTAATGCCCGGGCGCGCTATCCCATGCTGCAGAAGCTTCTGCTTGTGCTCCTCGTCGCTTCGCATAAGCTACGCCACTACTTCCAAGGCCACCCCATCAGGGTCGTCTCAGCCTACCCTCTGGAGAGGGTACTCCGGAGCCCAAACGCGGTAGGAAGGGTCGCGGAATGGAATATAGAGCTGCACGCGTTGTAGCTAGAATTCAGCACAACCAGAGTCATCAAGGGAGCCGCACTTGCTGACTTTGTGGCAGAATGGACTGACGCCCCAGGGCCCGAAGCAAGTCAAAACTGGTCCCTCTCGCTGGGAAGCGAAGCGCCGGATGGCTGGGTCATGTACTTTGACAGCGCGTTCGCCCGCCAGGGCACGGGGGCTGGAGCTATGCTCATCTCGCCCAATCAAGACAAGCTCTACTACGCCGTGCAGCTCTGCTTTCAGCCAGGCGATAAGGTCTCCAACAACATCGCAGAGTATGAGGGCCTCATTGCTGGTCTCAAGGCAGCGATGGCCCTGGGAGTGAAACGCCTAGTCATCAGGGGCGACTCCCAGCTCCTCGTCAACTTCTCCAACAAGGTGTACGAGCCGAAGGACGAGCATATGGAGGCATACTGATGTCTACTACACAACCTTCTTCTTGTGGACGTTGTTGGGCCTCCAAGTGCAGAGGTTTGTAGGACAGTAGCAAACTTCCCTCAAGTGGATGACCTAAGGTTTATTAATCCGTGGGAGGCGTAGGATGAAGATGGTCTCTCTCAAACAACCCTGCAACAAAATAACAAAGAGTCTCTTGTGTCCCCAACACACCCAATACAATGGTAAATTGTATAGGTGAACTAGTTCGGCAAAGAGATGGTGATACAAGTGCAATATGGATGGTAGATATAGGTTTTTGTAATAAGAAAATATAAAAACAGCAAGGTAGCAAGTGGTAAAAGTGAGCATAAACAGTAGTGCGATGCATTGAAACAAGGACTAGGGTTCATACTTTCACTAGTGCAAGTTCTCTCAACAATAATAACATAGCTGGATCATATAACTATCCCTCAACATGCAACAAAGAGTCACTCCAAAGTAACTAATAACGGAGAACAAACGAAGAGATTATGGTAGGGTATGAAACCACCTCAAAGTTATTCTTTCTGATCGATCTATTCAAGAGTCCGTAGTAAAATAACATGAAGCTATTCTTTCCGTTCAATCTATCATAGAGTTCGTACTAGAATAACACCTTAAGACACAAATCAACCAAAACCTTAATTTCACCTAGATACTCCATTGTCACCTCAAGTATCTGTGGGCATGATTATACGATATGCATCAGACAATCTCAGATTCATCTATTCAACCAACACAAAGAACTTCAAAGAGTGCCCCGAAGTTTCTACCGGAGAGTCAAGACAAAAACATGTGCCAACCCCTATGCATAGGTTCCCAAGGTCACGGAACCCGCAAGTTTATCACCAAAACATACATCAAGTAGATCACGTGATATCCCATTGTCACCACAGATAAGCACATGCAAGGCATACATCAAGTGTTCTCAAATCCCTAAAGACTCAATCCGATAAGATGACTTCAAAGGGAAAACTCAATTCATCACAAGAGAGTAGAGGGGGTGAAACATCATAAGATCTAACTATAATAGCAAAGCTCGCGATACATCAAGATCGTGCCATCTCAAGAACACGAGAGAGAGAGAGAGAGAGAGAGAGAGAGAGAGATCAAACACATAGCTACTGGTACATACCCTTAGCCCCGAGGATGGACTACTCCCTCCTCGTCATGGAGAGCGCCGGGATGATGAAGATGGACCAGAGAGGGATTCCCCCCTCTGGCAGGGTGCTGGAATGGGTCTAGATTGGTTTTCGGTGGCAACAGAGTCTTTCGGCAGCGGAACTCCCGATCTAGGTTATTTTCCAAAGGTTTTAGTATTTATAGGATTTTTTGGCGTAGGGCACAAGTCGGGGGGGGGGGTCTTCGGGCTATCCATGAGATAGGGGGCGCGCCCAGGGGGAGTGGGAGCGCCCCCCACCCTCGTGGGCAGCCCATGACTCTCCAGGCCCCACTCTTTTACTCCAGGGGCTTCTTTTGGTCCATAAAAATCATCAAAAATTGGCACGTCAATTGGACTCCGTCTGATTTTCCTTTTCTATAAAACTCAAAAACAAGGAAAAACAGAAACTGGCACTGGGCTCTAGGTTAATAGGTTAGTCCCAAAAATCATACAGAAGTGTATATAAAAGCCCATAAAACATCCTAGAAGGATAATATAATAGCATGGAACAGTCAAAAATTATAGATACGTTGGAGATGTATCACATACCTCGCGGAGGTATGCAAAATGGAGAAGCGGTTCTTGGGCCTGGAGCTGGAGCATGTTCCCCGTGGCACTAACAAGGAAGCCGACGACATCGCCAAGAGAGCATCCAGGCGCCTGCCCCAAGAGCCGGGCGTCTTCAAGGAGAGGCTCCTCAGGCCCTCGGCGTCGCCCCGGCGACAAGGGCCGGCGAAGCCTTAGGAGGAACTCCCCCAGCCAACGACCTCGGGAGCCCCCGCCTGCGGCCCGGCCTCAGGAGCCCGCTTGCTCCTGGCGCTCCAGCCTCACGAGGGATGTTGGAGCGAGGAACTCAAGGCATACCTGGTGCGAGGAGCGCTGCCAGAAAAGGAGGAGGATGCCGAATGCGTGGCCCGACAGGCTATGACATACTTCATCCAAGACGGTGAGCTTTACAGGAAGTGACCAAATGATGTTTCTTTGCGATGCATCTCCAGGAAGCAGGGAGGCGAGCTGCTAGCTGACATCCACGCCGGGGACTGCGGGCATCACTCATCATCGCGCACCTTGGTTGGCAAGGCGTTCCGCAGTGGTTTTTAGTGGCCCATGACGCTCAATGATGCCGCCGAGCTGGTGAAATCTTGCGAGGCTTGCCAATTTCATGCCAAGCAGATCCACCAACCGGCTTAGGGCCTCCAAACCATCCCGCTCTCCTGTCCGTTCGCGGTCTGGGGGCTAGACATCCTAGGCCCTTTCTCTCGAGCGCCCGAGGGCTACCAATACCTCTATGTCGCCGTCGACAAATTTACCAAATGGGCGGAGGTGGAAGCTGTCCGAACCATCCCAGCCGGCTCCGCAGTCAAGTTCATCAAGGGCCTCGTAAACCGGTTCGGGGTCTCCAACTTCATCATCACCGACAATGGCTCACAGTTCACTAGCAACCTTTTCAAGACATATTGTGCTAACCATGGAACGCAGATTTACTATGCTTCTGTAGCACACCCCAGAAGCACTGGCCAGGCCGAGCGCGCCAACGCGAAGGTTCTGAGAGTCCTCAAGACCAGGACCTTCAAGAAGAAGCTCGAAGCTTGCAGAAGGGGTTGGCATGACAAGCTCCCATCCGTGCTATGGTCAATCCGCACCACTGCCACCAAGCCTACACGCGAGACCCCATTCTTCCTTGTCTACGGAGTTGAAGCGGTCCTCCCTCACAAGGTCAGCCACCGCTCCTCGCGAGTCCTAGTGTTCGACGAGGTGCAGCAGGGCGCCGTGCGGGGACAGACCTCGTGCTGGGGGAGGAGCGCCAGTGTGACCCTTCACTCCGAGCTGCAAGATACCAGGAGGTGTTGCGGCGGTACCATTGCCGCAACATCCGCCCCAGGACACTCGAGGTAGGTGATCTCGTCTTGAGGCGAGTCCTCTCTAGAGAAGGGCTGCACAAACTCTCACCCATGTGGGAGGGCCCGTTCAAAGATCACCCGTGTCTCCAGGCCTGTCGCCGTGCGCCTGGAAACAGGGGACGGTGTCCCCGTCCAGAACGCGTGGAACATCCGACACCTTGTGGGCCCCCTGTTGCTTCCCTGACGTCCCTCTTCCTCCTATATATACCTACGTACCCTGAAACCATCGAGGAGCACCACTAAACCCTAATTCCACCGCTGTAACCTTCTGTACCCATGAGATCCGATCTTGGGGCCTGTTCAGGAGCTCCACCGGAGGGGGCATCAATCACGGAGGGCTTTTACATCAACACCATAGCCAATCCGATGAGTTGTGAGTAGTTTACCACATACCTTCGGGTCCATAGTTATTAGCTAGATGGCTTCTTCTCTCTCTTTGGATCTCAATACCAAGTTCTCCTCGATCTTCGAGGAGATATATTCGATGTAATCTTTTTGCGGTGTGTTTGTCGAGATCTGATGAATTGTGGGTTTATGATCAAGATTATCTATGAACAATATTGGATTCTTTTCTAAAATCTTTTATGTATGATTTAAATATCCTTGCAAGTCTCTTCCAATTAACGGTTTGGTTTGGCCTACTAGATTTATAGTTCTTGCAATGGGAGAAGTGCTTGGCTTTGGGTTCAATCTTGCGGTGTCCTTTCCAAGTGACAGCAGGGGCAGCAAGGCACGTATAGTATTGTTGCCATCGAGGATAAAAAGATGGGGTTTATATCATATTGCTTGAGTTTATCCTTCTACATCATGTCACCTTGCTTAAGGCGTTACTCTGTTCTTATGAACTTAATACTCTAGATGCATGCTGGATAGCGGTCGATGTGTGGAGTAATAGTAGTAGGTGCAGAATCATTTTGATCTACTTGTCACGGACCTGATGCCCATATACAATGAGCATGCCTAGATATTCTCATAACTATGCGCTTTTCTATCAATTGCTCGAAAGTAATTTGTTCACCCACCATAGAACTCTGCTATCATGAGAGAAGCCACTAGTGAAACCTATGGCCCCCGGGTCTATTCTCATCACTCATCATATTAATCTTCCATCAACTATTTGCTTTACTTTGCATTATTTACTTTCAATATCTATACCAAAAAATAACAAAAATATTATCTTATCATGTCTATCAGATCTCACTTTTGTAAGTGACCGAGAAGGGATTGACAACCCCTTTTATCGCGTTGGCTGCAAGGTTCTTATTTGTTTGTGCAGGTACAAGGGACTCGCGTGTGGTCTCCTCCTAGATTGATACCTTGGTTCTCAAAAACTGAGGGAAATACTTACGCTACTATGCTGCATCACCCTTTCCTATTCGAGGAAATACAACGCAAGCTCGAGAAGTAGCAAGAAGAATTTCTGGCGCCGTTGCCGGGGAGAACTACGCAAAATTCATATACCAAGTACATATCATAAACCCTTATCCCTCGCATTACATTATTTGCCTCTCGTTTTCCTCTCCCCCACTTCACCCTTGTCGTTCTATTCGCCCTCTTATTTGCTCTTTGTGTTTTATCATTCGCCTTGCCGTCATGGCTAGCCCGCCTATCATTATCAATGCTCCCAAGAGTGAAGTTCTTAATTTTAAACAAAGGGAGGAAGAAAATCTAAAAGATGCTTGGTATAGAATTTGCAATGCTCAAAATAGATCTACTAGGAAGCTTTCCACTTCCGTGCTTCTCCGCAATTTTTATGTTGGCATCACTCCTTGTAATAGATATATTCTTGATACCATTACCGGAGGGAATTTCTTGGGTAGCCATACTTTTGATTCTTATAACGCTATGACAGAATTGTTTGGTCCACAACCTCTTCTGGTTAATGGAACTGTCTTAACTTTAGAGCATGTTATGCAAAGGCTTGAAATCATTGAAAATAAAGTTGCCACGGTAGAGTTGGTCGAGAGTTTGGATAAAAAGATCCATAACCAAATTACCCAATATAGATCTAGGGTAGGAGTTATTCTGAAAAAAATTTAAAGAAAAAGAACCCATTGTTAAAGAGAGAATAGATCAAGATTCCACTAGAATTGATAAACTTGAGGATATTATTACTAGTGTAGGGTCTGCTTTTTCTGCTGTGAGAAATACTTCGAACCCCTCTACTACTAAAATGGCCAAATTTATGTATGTTCCTAAAAAATAAGGGTGAATCTTCTAGTAAGGAGACTGCGGATCTTAAATCGATAAGTGTTCACCCCAACTTTCTCTCTATCGTAAGGGAACCTTTTGCTACAAACAAATTTCTTGATTTCTTGCCTAGAAGTTTGATTATTAATAGGAAGGAAGAAACTTCCAAGAATTATAAGTGTTCAATTGAAGAATTGCCTACCAAAGGTAGCAATACCTAGATCTATTCTTGTATCGTGCCTAGCTAGAGGCGTTAAACGGTAGCGCTTGTTGGGAGGCAACCCAATTTTATTTTATTTGTTTTTGCTTCTGTTTAGGAATAAATATGGCATCTAGCTTCTGCTTAGATGTGTTTTTGTATTTTAATTAGTGTTTGTGCCAAGTAGAACCTTTGAAAAGACTTGGGTGAAGTTTATGTGATCATGCTCTAAAAAACAGAAACTTTAGCGCTCACGAGATTAGCTACCATTTTTTACTGGAGAGTGCTTTTTAGTTGATTCTTTTTGCAGATGATTAATAGAAAAATTCCTCACGTCCACCAATTTATTTCAATTTTTTTAGATTTACAGAAGTATTCGAAAGTTACAGATTGCTACAGACTGTTCTGTTTTTGACAGATTCTATTTTTCGTGTGTTGTATGCTTATTTTGATGAATCTATGAGTAGTATCGGGGGGTATGAATCATAGAGAAGTCGTAATACAGTAGGTTTAACACCAATATAGACAAAATATGAGTTCGTTACAATACCTTTGAGTGCTGGTTTGTTTTCTTATACTATCGGAGCTCACGAGATTTTTGGTTAAGTTTTGTGTTGGGAAGTTTTCAAGTTTTGAGTAAGGGTTTGATGGACTATGGAACAAAGAGTGGCAAGAGCCTAAGCTTGAGGATGCCCAAGGCACCCCAAGGTAAAATTCAAGGACAACCAAAAGCCTAAGCTTGGGGATGCCCCCGGAAGGCATCCCCTCTTTCGTCTTCATCTATCGGTAACTTTACTTGAGACTATATTTTTATTCACCACATGATATGTGTTTTGCTTGGAGCATCATGTATAATTTGAGTCTTTGCTTTTTATTTTACCACAATCATCCTTTCTGGACACACTTTTTGAGAGAGATACACATGATTTGGAATTTATTAGAATACTCTATGTGTGTCACTTATATCTTTTGAGCTAGATAGTTTTGCTCTAGTGCTTCACTTATATCTTTTAGAGCACGGTGGTGGTTTTATTTTGTAGAAATTATTGATCTCTCATGCTTCACTTATATCTTTTTGAGAGTCTTTTATAACAGAATGGTAATGTGCTTTGGTTATAAAATTAGTCCTAATATGATAGGCATCCAAGATGGAAACAGTAAAAACTTTCATAAAAGTGCATTGAATATAATGAGAAGTTTGATACTTGATGATTGTTTTGAGGTATGAGTATAGTGATATTAGAGTCATGCTAGTGGAGTAATTGTGAATTTGAGAAATACTTGTGTTAAAGTTTGTGATTCCCATAGCATGCACGTATGGTGAACCGTTATGTGATGAAGTTGGAGCATGATTTATTTATTGCTTGTCATCCTTTGTGTGGAGGTCGGGATCGCACGATGGTTAACTCCTACCAACCCTTACCCTAGGAGCATGCGTGTAGTACTTTGTTTTGATGACTTGTAGATTTTTTTCAATAAGTATATGAGTTCTTTATGGCTAATGTTGAATCCATGGATTATACGCACTGTCACCCTTCCACCATTGCTAGCCTCTCTTGTACCGCGCAACTTTCGCCGGTACCATACATTCACCATATACCTTCCTCATAACAGCCACCATACCTACCTATCATGGCATTTCCATAGCCATTGCGAGATGTAGTGCCATGCAACTTTCCACCGTTCCGTTTATTATGACACGCTTCATCATTGTCATATTGCCATGCATGATCATGTAGTTGACATTGTATTTGTGGCAAAGCCACCGTTCATAAATTTCATACATGTCACTCTTGATTCATTGCACATCCCGGTACACCGTCGGAGGCATTCACATAGAGTCATATTTTGTTCTAACTTCGAGTTGTAATCTTTGAGTTGTAAGTAAATAAAAGTGTGATGATCATTGTTATTAGAGCATTGTCCCAGTGAGTTAAGGATGATGGAGACTATGATACCCCCACAAGTCGGGATGTGACTCCGGACGAAAGAAAAGGAAAAAGGAAAAAGAAAAAGGGGGAGGCCATAAAAAAGGAAAGAAAAAAGGGAAAAGGCCCAAAGGAAAAAATAAAAAAAAAAGAGAGAAAAAGAGAGAAGGGACAATGTTACTATCCTTTTCCCACAATTGTGCTTCAAAATAGCACCATGATCTTCATGATAGAGGGTCTCTTGTTTTGTCGGTTTCATATACTAGTGGGAATTTTCATTATAGAACTTGGCTTGTATATTCAAATAATGGGCTTCCTAAAATGCCCTAGGTCTTCGTGAGCAAGCAAGTTGGATGCACACCCACTTAGTTTCTTTTGTTGAGCTTTCATACACTTATAGCTCTAGTGCATCCGTTGCATGGCAATCCCTACTCACCCACATTGATATCTATTGATGGGCATCTCCATAGCCCATTGATACGCCTAGTTGATGTGATACTATCTTCCTCTTTTGTCTTCTCCACAACCACCACTCTATTCCACCTGTAGTGCTATATCCATGGCTAACGCTCATGTATTGCGTGAAAGTTGAAAAGTTTGAAAAAACTGAAGTGTGAAATAATTGCTTGGCTGAAACCGGGGTTGTGCATGATTTAAATATTTTGTGTGATGAAGATAGAGCATAGCCAGACTATATGATTTTGTAGGGATAACTTTCTTTGGCCGTGTTATTTTGAGAAGACATGCTTGCTTTGTTAGTATGCTTGAAGTATTATTACTCTTATGTCAATATAAACTTTTTTCTTGAATCTTTTGGATCTGAAAATTAATGCCACAATAAAGAAAATTACATTGAGAATTATGTTGGTTAGCATTCCACATCAAAAATTCTGTTTTTATCATTTACCTACTCGAGGACGAGCAGGAATTAAGCTTGGGGATGCTTGATACGTCTCCAACGTATCTATAATTTTTGATTGTTCCATGCTATTATATATTCTGTTTTGGATATTTAATGGGCTTTATTACACACTTTTATATTATTTTGGGGACTAACCAACTAACCTAAGGCCCAGTGCAATTTGCTGTCTTTTGCCTATTTCAGTGTTTCGCAGAAAAGGAATATCAAACGGAGTCCAAACGGAATGAAACCTTCTGGAGAGTTATTTTTGGAACGATATCAACACAAAAGACTTGGAGTACACGCCAGGAAGCGAGAGAGGCGGCCACGAGGGCAGGGGGCGCGCCCAGGGGAGTAGGCGCGCCCCCACCCTCGTGGGCCCCCTGTTGCTTCCCTGACGTCCCTCTTCCTCCTATATATACCTACGTACCCTGAAACCATAGAGGAGCACCACGAAACCCTAATTCCACCGCCGTAACCTTCTGTACCCATGAGATCCCATCTTGGGGCCTGTTCCGGAGCTCCACCGGAAGGGGCATCGATCACGGAGGGCTTCTACATCAACACTATATCCTCCCCGATCAGTTGTGAGTAGTTTACCACAGACCTTTGGGTCCATACTTATTAGCTAGATGGCTTCTTCTCTCTCTTTGGATCTCAATACCAAGTTCTCCTCGATCTTCAAAGAGATCTATTCGATGTAATCTTTTTGTGGTGTGTTTTTCGAGATCCGATGAATTGTGGGTTTATGATCAAGATTATCTATGAACAATATTGGATTATTTTCTGAAATCTTTTATGTATGATTTAAATATCCTTGCAAGTCTCTTCGAATTATCGGCTTGGTTTGGCCTACTAGATCTATAGTTCTTGCAATGGGAGAAGTGCTTGGCTTTGGGTTCAATCTTGTGGTGTCCATTCCAAGTGACAGTAGGGGCAGCAAGGCACGTATTGTATTGTTGACATCAAGGATAAAAAGATGGGGTTTATATCATATTGCTTGAGTTTATCCCTCTACATCATGTCATCTTGCTTAAGGCGTTACTCTGTTCTTATGAACTTAATACTCTAGATGCATGTTGGATAGCGGTCGATGTGTGGAGTAATAGTAGTAGATGCAGAATCATTTCGGTCTACTTGTCACAGACGTCATGCCTATATACAATGATCATGCCTAGATATTCTCATAACTATGCGCTTTTCTATCAATTGCTCGACAGTAATTTGTCCACCCACCGTAGAGTTCTGCTATCATGAGAGAAGCCACTAGTGAAACCTATGGCCCCCGGGTTTATTCTCATCATATTAATCTTCCATCAACTATTTGCTTTACTTTGCATTATTTACTTTCAATCTCTATACCAAAAAAATACCAAAAATATTATCTTATCATATCTATCAGATCTCACTTTTGTAAGTGACCGAGAAGGGATTGACAACCCCTTTTATCACGTTGGCTGCAAGGTTCTTATTTGTTTGTGCAGGTACGAGGGACTCACGCGTGGTCTCCTACTGGATTGATACCTTGGTCCTCAAAAACTGAGGGAAATACTTACGCTACTGTGCTGCATCACCCTTTCCTCTTCAAGGGAATACAACGCAAGCTCGAGAAGTAGAACACCTCCGGAAGTTCTACCTGTGAAACAAGGCCCTGTGCCTGAGAAGACTAGGCTCCCTGCCTGCAAGGAACAAGGCCCTGCGCCTGAGAATACTAGGCTCCGTGTCTGCGAGGAACAAGGCCCTGCGTCTGAGAAGATCAGGCTCCGTGCCTGCGAGGAACAAGGCCCTGCGCCTGAGAAGATCAGGCTCCGTGCCTGCGAGGAACAAGGCCTTGCACCTGAGAATACTAGGCTCCGTGCCTGCGAGGAACAAGGCCATGCGCCTGAGAAGACTAGGCTTCGTGTCTGCGAGGAACAAGGCCCTGCGTCTGAGAAGACTAGGCGTCGTGCCTGCGAGGAACAAGACCCTGCGCCTGAGAAGACTAGGCTCCGTGCCTGCGAGGAACAAGGCCCTACGCCTGAGAAGCCAAGGCCCAGTGCTTGTGAAGCAAGCCTCACACCTATGAAGATCTCCGCTCGTGACACTCTAACATAATAATGAGTGGGGCTGTACACGCCCCGGAGTCTCCGGAGAGCCGCCCTCGGGCCTTGGGGGCTCCCTTCCACGTCCTAGTGGCAGCACTTAGCTCCGCGCTGGTGAGAAGACTAGATTAGGTGCCAGACGCGGCTGTTCATTTGCTTTCTAGAGTTGGCTTGCCCCTTCCCTTCTTTTTAATGGATTCTGCAAGCTCTGGTGTTCCCCGATTGCTCAGTTTAATTTCCTTCTGTGGTCCTCCCCTCAGTTTTTGGGCTTGCCAAGGGAGAGTGGCAGTTGCCCGGCACTCTCCCCAGCACGCTTCCCTTAGCCTTCATGACGCACCCATGCCAGGTCTCGTGATTGGCACGCCCCCCCTCCTTATGTCCTTGCCCCACGAGTACCGCGACACGGAGTGTCTGACCATGCTCGGCCCACGCCAGGGACCTCGGGCGGTAAAGGATGATAATCGCCTAACGAGTTATTGTAGCCACACGAAGGGTCAAGCGTCACGAGATGAGGACAATTCCAAGTGCATCAAGATAAGTATCCTCACCCTAAGAGTGCATAACACACAGATCACGCAGTGATGGACAGGGATGCTAAACATGGCCCTAAGCATCATAAAAACACGGTTCATTACATGCCCTCCCAGGGCTCCATACTCGTTTGCTTGGGCGATGCAGGAAGAAAGAAAGATCGAGAATGGGCGGTGACGACCCTCAAGGCGCGGCTGCTCACGAGGACCTGCTCCCCGATCTCAGTCGGAACCTTCCTCACGCTTCACTCGGGCGTGGCGATGAGACGGTCCAGCGCCACCCTCAAGGCGGGCGCGGCAGCGTGGCGGCTGGTTGTAGCCACCGCTGTCGGAGCTGCCGCTGAAGGAGGAGCCGCCGTAGCTGGATGAGATGCGGCCATCGCCCAGGCCAAGCACCTCGCCGCCGCCGTTGTCCTCGGGGCAGCACTCAGCGCGGCGCCCGTCTTCCCCAAACACCCTCATGAAGAGGGTTGAGTCGTCATCATACCTGAAATGAAGGGTGCACCGCCTGCCCAAGCCGTGCGCGGGGGCGAACGTCTGCCAGCCGCGAGCGAGAGTCATAGCACCCGCGGCAGAGACCTCCATCGCAACCCACGAAGCTCTACTGCAGCAACCATCCGCATGTAGCCAAAAGCCACTGGAGCTCGCGACAAGAAGTTCGCCAGCTAGGGAGCGCGGGAGCTGGAGCCAGGTACCGGTTGGGCTCTCTGACCACACGATGAACTCTAGCGTCACCTCCGCCAAGTGGGAGCGCGGTCGGGTAGGCCTGGCAACCCCGGAGCGCCTCCCCTCATTTCAGGACCACCAACGCCACGGCGATCCCCACCGCTCGAGGAACAACCGCCGCGGTTACCGAGGGTGGCTACGGGCGCTGTGGGGGTCCGCCCGCGGCCGCTAGCAGCCCCGACAGGAGTCACAGTACACTTGCGGGGACGGCCTCGTCCCCTCTTAGCTGGTGGTGAGCCGGGCCTTCCCCTTCTTCGCGGACGAAAGCTTCTTGGTCCGCGCCATGAGCAGCTCGGCCGGGCCAGGAGCAAGGAATAAGAAGAAGCGAGAGGAACGAAGGAAAAAGATGGGCAGCGAGGACCCCGCCTACCACCTTATTTATAGCCAGGAGAAGGACAACCGCCAGCCTCCATAATCGCAGGTAATGATAGTCTTTTGTGCATGCAGGGACTTGTCAAGTCGCGCAGTCGCCAAGGCTGCATGGGGAAGTGGAGACGCCCACGTCCAATCAATCGACACGCGTCAGTCAAGGCCGCAGGATTTTGGGGCCCGCGGCGCTCCGCACTTGACCCTTGGCCTCGCCGAGAAGCCAAGCCCGAGCGCACCTTGGGCCTGGGGGCTACTGTCGGTGTTCTGGGAATGGGGGTCTCAAAACCCTCGCGAGGGGGCGAGGCTCGCGAGGCGGACGACGCAAGACATCCCCTGGGGTGGACTAGGCTAGCTAATGAGGATCGGAGATATCAAGGCAAGGGGTACCTCGCGAGGTCCTCGTGGCGTGAGCAGTGACGACCAAGGCCAGGCGGGCGCCAGTTGGCGCAGAGTGCCAGTTTTCTCTTTGGTGCTAAAGGAGCAGGTGCAGGCGAGGAGTCCCGAGGCGTCACGCAAAGGTTTCCATATTGGTGCAACGAGACCAAGACCAGCAGGATGATAGAGCGGAGGTCATCGCGGAGCCCACGGCGGCGTCACCACCAGAGCCTTTGGCAGGCGAAGACCACCTTTTGTCAGGATAGCTTGTACTAGTTGTCCCCCCTTTAATTTTGGCTATTGTGGGATCCCTTCCCTCTCAATATTTGGGAAGAGGACCCGGGCCACTACAAATAGGACTAGCCACCACCATGGATCTCATATCATCTTGAGTTGATCAGATAGAAGGCCACACACCCACAAGCTCACTTGAGCACAAGAACACCTCTCCTCGGGAGGCTGTTCACCCCATGTACTAGTTCTTCCTCAGCCTACAAGGCAATCCACCACACCACACTGGATTAGGGTATTACACCACAACGGTGGCCCGAATTAGTATAAACCTTGTGTCCCTTTTCTTCGGATCTGATGAGCTAGGCCTAGGGATCGGCGAGTAGATGAGCTAGGGCGAAAGAAGAGATCTTCGTGCGCACCCCAGAGTTCGAACCTCAAGGGTTTTGCCGGAACCCAAGATCTGACAAACACTCCTGTTGTTCTATGTTGACACGAGAAAAAAATTTGAAAGCAATAAGAGGCAATGGATATCGTTTCGTCCCCAAAGGTGGGACGTTCCCTACCGAAAACCATCATGCTTATTGTGAGAAGCTCCGGTTTGTGAGAAGCATATACCCAAACCTGCCCCAAATGGGACAAAATTTGTACCACGACATGTTGATACCGCTCCATGATAGCATGCCAAGTTTCATGAATTTCAGACGAGTTTTGGATTTACTAGAATTTAAAAAACCAGGCATCTCAATGTTTTGCCGGCAATCAATGGTGCCCTAGTGTTTGAAATTCATTCCCATTTCTTGCATGGGACCTAAGCATGCACCCAAGGACACGTATTTTATTTTTCAACCAATTTATATGCACTGGAGCATTTGCATGTAGTTCAAATTTGAATTATGCACATAAATGCATTGAAAACTCAGTTAATGCATAAAAATGTCCAAACGAACCCCAAAAAATCACAAAAATTCACACAACACTCCTGTTGTCTTATGTCGGAAAAAAATTGAAAGCAATAAAGGCAATGGATATTGTTTCGTCCCCAAAGGTGGGACGTTCCCTACCAAAAAAGCATAATGGTTGCTGTGAGAAGCTCCGGTTTGTGAGAAGCATATACCTTAACCTACTCCAAATGGGACAAAATTTGTACCACGACATGTTGATGCCGCTCCATGATAGCATGCCAAGTTTCATGAATTTCAGACGAGTTTTGGATTTACTAGAATTTAAAAACCAGGCATCTCAATGGTTTTGCCGGCAATCATTGGTGCCCCTGTGTTTGAAATTCATTACCATTTCTTGCAGGGGACCTAAGGATGCACCCAAGGACACAGATTTGATTTTTCAACCAATTTATATGCACTGAAGCATGTGCATGTAGTTCAAATTTGAATTATGCACATAAAATGCATTGAAAACTCAGTTAATGCATAAAAATGTCCAAACGAACCCCGAAAAATCACAAAAATTCACACAACACTCTTGTTGTTCTATGTTGACACGAGAGAGAAAATTGAAAGCAATAAGAGGCAATGGATGTCGTTTCGTCCCCAAAGGTGGGATGTTCCCTACCGAAAACCATCAAGCTTGTTGGAGAAGCTCCGGTTTGTGAGAAGCATATACCCAAACCTGCCCCAAATGGGACAAAATTTGTACCATGACATGTTGATGCCGCTCCATGATAGCATGCCAAGTTTCATGAATTTTAGATGAGTTTTGGATTTACTAGAATTTATAAACCAGGCATCTCAATGTTTAGCCGGCAATCAACGGTGCCCCGGTTTGAAATTCATTCTCATTTCTTGCATGGGACCTAAGCATGCACCCAAGGACACAGATTTGATTTTCCAACCAATTTATATGCACTGGAGCATGTGCATGTAGTTCAAATTTGAATTGTTCACCTCAAATGGCTAGAAACCCAATTTAATGTATAAAATGATCAAACGAACCCTGAATAATTCCAGTTCTTTTACGACACACATATAGTTGCATGTTCACTCCATATAAAAGGTCTAGCAATTCAAACACCATCCATTGCCGTTGTAACCCCATTATGTAATTCAAATCAAGATGAAAAATCAAGTAGATCGCACACAGTTTATTATCAGTAACCGTGTGAGATGTAGTACAAAATATCTTGGAGCACCATCAGTGTATAGTACACCTATGGCTTACGCGAGAAGGTGCGTAGGCTACAGTCCACAGCTGGCGTCTCAAGCACACTAGCTCGCTCCCAAATATCATTTCACTATTCAATCATCGCCGATGAAAGATGGGCACGTGGACCCGCGTCATGAGGGCAACTTCAGTGGCCCACTCCGGCGAGAGCACGGCCGCAGCCGCCATGCGCGTGCTAACAAGGTGCATGAGCACAGCCGCAATGTGCGGTCGGGCGGCAAAGGCAGCCCAAACGGCCGATGTTGCTTCGCAGGTGGCGGCAGCAACATCTACCTCGGGGATAACAACTAGCGAGAGTGGCACGACAACTGTCCGTTCCGCAGCGGTGGCCTTAGCCCTGATGGAGGCCGCCCACGAACATGTCGAGGCCGCCCATGCCCAGCTCCTGGCGGTCACCGCACAAATCAAACGAAGCTTCTCCAACAACGGTCGGCAACCCATGACCGAAGAGCTGGCAATCACCGAGAGCGTTCGAGCAGTCGTCCGTTCCTCAGCCGCATACCTTGCGACGACGGGGCCCGTCCAAGCCTAGATTGCGTCCGCCCACGCCCAGCTCGTGGCAGCCATTTTAAAAGAGATGGCGGACACGGATGGCGAGATGCTTGCCGAGTATGGTGTGATGGATGTCATGGAGCCCCTTCCCCAGAAGACCGCCAGGCGCGAGCTGGACATGGAGGCGGCGGCGGAGATCGACGAGCACCAGCCGTAGTAGTACTCTTTGTTTTGTTTAATTAAGAGCATCGGTCTTTAATTTGTTAGAGTAATGTTTAGGTCAGCTAGCTCTGTTTAATTGTTTAACTTGCTCGATTAAGAAGTGTGGGTGTGATGTAGTCTCCTTTGTGTACCCAAATTATGCAATGACGTGGATGACCACTTTAACCATGGAAATTCAAACCAAAACTTTTGACGTTCAAACTCATCACACACGAGTTAAGCTATATGAATCGTTTGTGATGTCCACATATCGTACACAGTTCTAAATAAGGGACCGTGTCTGATGACACTTTGCGCGCCAGTTTTTTGGCTGAAGCGATTCCAAATTTTCGGCTTCCGTGGAAATATCTACCTCCCCGCCCCCTCCCCCTTACCAAAAGCCACATTTCCCCTCTTTCCGCCTTCCTTTCCAAGTTGAAACCTTCACTCCTTGCTTGCAGCGTCGCCGCCTCCTCGCCGGCGACCCTCCTTCACGTTGCTCGGCCTCCTCTATCCAGCCAGGTAATCCACACCCGACCCCCATCCTCCTCCTCCTTCCACATCCCACATGCCCCAAGCACCGACGCGAGGGCGACACCTTCCACCCAAATCACCGACCCCTCCACCAAAAAAAGCGCCGGCCTAAGACATGGTGCATGTAGTATAGCCAGGACCTCAAGGAGCATTTGGCAGCGGAGAAGCAAATCGCGGCCGCACGCGAGGATGAGGTCGCGATGGATGCCATTCGTGCCGACCCCCATATCTTGAAGGAGCACCTTGCCAATTGCTAGCTACGCTGGTTAAGCATGCTCGGTTTACCTATTGCGTATGCTGCTCCTGCCTTTCCTTCACAAATTCTAGTGAATTGTGCTATCTAATTTCACCATGCAATCTGTTGCTCTAGTGTATATGTTCTATATGTCTTGTAGTGTGGTGCTCACTTATTAACTGTTTTGTTAATTAGTTGTCGTCTTCAGTTAACTGTTTGGTTCAGTTCTGCAAATGTGATGTTCAATTCTTCAGGCTGCAATTTTGTATTGCCTTCCATGTGAGAAATAAATCGAATTTATCTTTACAAAATTGTGGATGCATTCTGTTATTGTATACCATGTGAGGAATAAATTGAATTTGACTGTAGTAAATACATGAGAAACAAATACAATTGCTACAATTGGTTATAGTTAACTGTTTGGTTAACTCTCTGATCTTCTATTAGGAGTATGTTATATTGTGCAATGTGGTGCTCAGTTAACATTTGGTTTATTTGTTGTAGTGTTTAGTTAACCGCTTGGTTCAATTCTGCAATGCGATGTCCAATTGTCGTGGGTAGAATTTTGTATTGTTGTGCATGCGAGGAATAAATTGAATTTGGCTGCAGTTAATACATGAGAAACATATACAAGTGCTATACTTCCTAGTTCTTAATCATGCTTGGTTTGGGTAAATGGATTTTCCGTGTGACTTCAATTAATCTGATGAATCTGCAATGTGCTTATTTTTCATCAACATATTTTACTGATAGCATGCGAACCCTTACTTAACCTGATGACTAACTACCTTATATGTGTTGCTGGGAAACAATGGGAAGCACTGAGGTTTACAATCGAGGTTAGCACGTGCATGGTACGTTGTCTAATAGTATATTATTGTGCAATTGCAGGAACCATTCTAATATTTTGGTTTTTAACAATTTGGTCTTGCACATGTAGGTCCTGCTGTCAGAGGTCTTAACCCACTGTTCGACCCTTTTTGCATATGCGGAAATGAGTTGTCCATGAATATCAAGAAACTCAGAAAAATGGTTAGGGTAAAGAAATTAGCGAAAAAAAACAACAAGATCTTTTTCTACACAATGAAGAAGACATCAGTTCACTACAAGATGGTACTAACTGTTATACCTTGCCTTTTTTTATTCCTTTGCCCCATTTCCAATATAGAGAAGATATTTATGCACATACTTGTTTTCAGGCCTTTCCAAAGCAGTTCACTGATGATTACCTCTCAAACCACCTATATGGTCATGAGGCGAGGAAGATTTTCATACAACACCCACGATTCAATATTGAAGTGTTCCTGAAGAGGACGAAGGACGGATGGTCAATCATCCACAGGAACTAGCCTAAATTTGCAAAGACCTTCAACATGAATGAAGGCTCAATATTCGCCTTCCGCTTGAGCAGTTTTCCAGATGAGATGCATATGTCTATATACCGTCTATGATGCTAATTTCGAAAGGTTCTATATGTTGCATGTGGAACTTGCTGTTGGTGCAGTTGTGTAATGAGGTAGCTGAGTGCTGAAGCTATATCATGTTGTACTCTGATGTATTTCAATTATGAAATTCTACTTCCTTAATATGGAAATGAAATATATTGTGTGCTTAATATGAAATTTCAATTAGATTAATAAATGGATTTTGAATAATCAGATAATTACCCTGATAATGGAGAATTAGCCTGCTAATTGTGTTTTGCTATTGCAAACGGTTTTTGAGAAAATACCGTGGGCGATGACCTCAGGCAACGCACACAATTTCTAGGAATAAATCATGTTGGATCAATGAACAATCACACACAACTTTCTCTTGAAAATTGTTTGCATTAGGCCACCGTGCGCAAACGTTTACCACATAAAAACTATGCGTGATGGACAGCCTTTGCCACACAGTTTCTTCTACGGACCGTGTGTGATATATTCAGTAACGCGAACGATTTAATGGGAAAAATTGTGTGTGATGTACATGTGAACGGAAACGTTTTCCTTGGAGCGATTGTGTGGGATGAGCATACGAACGGAAACGTTTAGAGGGGACTGACTGTGTGGGTTGTACTTGTGACCGGAAACAATTTTGCCGTATAATTGTATTTTTTTAGCTCTGTTGTACGTATTTCCGTATTTGAGTGCTCGCTGGTCGCACACGACCTCATTTTGCCGAACGTGTGTGCCAGGAGGGCATATCCCCGACCATTTCTGCGTCATGTGGGAAGGACCCCCCTATCGCCCACACTCACTTGGCGACGGTTCCAAATGCCGTCGCGAAAATGGGTTTTAAATCGTTTGTTTAGGACGCACGTGCACCAGTGGGTGTATGATATTGCTACCGAGAGTTTTCGTATCTAAGGATAGAAGATCAATGAGTACCCTAGACTCGCCTTTATATAGACACGAGAGGTATAGTGTTTACACGTCAGATATGATCTGGGGTGCTGCCGCCCTCTAGTCTTGGGCGTCAAGAAGGTCGTCTTGCCTCCTAAGGTCCGCACCGTGTCCTGGGCCTGTTGGGCCCCCTTGTGGTGGATGTGGCCGGCCTCCGGGTGTTAGCCACCCTCGATACAGGACCCCATTAATTCTCACTTAAGACACATGGTAAGTATGTATACTACCTTGTTGCAAAAGCTTTATGTAGGATTACTATATTGCTTGTGGTATTAATGTTTACCAATTGATAAATCTGATGTATTCCAAAGAATAACATTGACAATCAATCCGGCGGAGACTTTCTTGAACGTACGTGTACTACAAAAAATATCATACATTGAGTCTAACTGCACAAAAACAAACCGTAAGCACTGCCTAATTTGTAGGATTCAAACGTATAGCCTGACCAAAATTTCAAGCTATCAAACACCGCTCTAATAGTGATATCAATCATATTACAGAATGAATCGAGGATCAAATATACACCATCAAAACAACTTGATATGACAACAATACGTGATGTTGAAATCATTGAGGAGAAGGGCTCCTCAAGTATGTAACCTTCGAGCATGGGTGCCTCGTCCTCCTCTAGGAAGAATTCATCCTCTCGTGAACACATCCGTGAGTTAGAACACATCATTGCAACTCAGGAGGCAGATACAAAAAAGGCAAGTGATATGTTTCATGAAGAGTTGAATGAAATATATTTTTGCCCAGATACTAGATTAAAGAACTCAAGAAGAAGCATCTAGAAGAGATCGGAGATTTCAAGATGGACTAGTAGAAGAAACCCACTGTCTTTGAAAAAACATAAAGACATATGGAGGCAATGCTCGGTCGCCTGTTAAGGAAGTCCACGCAATTAGCACAAGACAACGTCTAGAAAACACCGATGGCCTCATGCTTATACTCAACTTAATTTTCCTTTGTCCGAGACAATGTCCTCTGCTTCTCCTTGTAAGATGTCAGGTTTCACTTATAATGAAAGACATGTTGCCAATGTTTGAGTTATCATATTCCAACGATTCAAATTTTGAATCTTTTTGCCTAAAATTATAAATTAAAATATATTCGCTCGCAAAATTAATAATATATGAATTACAAATAAAATCTACGTCCTACGCTAATTGTGACGTAAATGCATATCGTCACCAATGTCTGGTCCCACATGTAAGCAGCCACGTCAACATCTTCCGGGCCCATATATCAGCAGCGTTGACCGGTCAAAACTAACGCCGACTTATTAATAACGAGACCACCGGCGATAATCCCCACGGCAGACCCACATGGAAGAAGACACGTCAGCAATTGGGGACCCCACCCGTCTGAATCTTTGACCGGTCAAACCCACGAACCGATCACTCGTGATGGATTATCGTCGCCAAAAAGGTCTTAGACGACAGATTGGTCTATCATAGGTGGCATTCTTGGTCATAGCGAAAACAGACATCAATGACATTTTGTGGTTCGTCAACTAAAATGCGATCTTGCGTGACGAAAAAAATGATACAATCAGAATTTATATCTTATGACGACGCTTTGGTGACGGTGGGGTGACGGCCGAACAACGTGCCTGATGTATTTTTCATGATGAAAAACGGTTATAGATGACACAAGTGAAACGTCACAAAATAGATCAAATTTTGTAGCGCAAGTATTCTGCTAGATAAATTACCTCAAAGTATTCATGTATTGTTGCTCCTCGGAGTAATTAAACAATAACTTAGTAGTCGGTAGATGTAGATAATTTAATGTTAAATTTTCATGTATCATTGGTGTTTCCCTCTCCGTGAGTTGCAGCTAGCTGTTTTTATTTTCTTCTAAAAAAGCTGCAATTAGGTGTTGCATTCTGAATTGGAAGGAGGAATAATTTATTCCACAACCACCAGTAGTTAGCTTATAAAAGCTCTTTGCTTCGCTACAAAGGAAACTTGAAAGTCTTTGCTTATCAAATAGAAAATGCCCAATGATAAACCATGATACAAAGAAAGAAGGTTGCTTTGTACCGGGCAATAAACATAAAATGAACAACGATAGGTGATGCACCCCACCCATACAAAGATCTCATAAACCATGCATATACAAGTCCTGAGATTCCCTTTCATAAAGCACACAATGATTAGACCAAACGGCAATCACCCTGCAAAGAAATGAAATGCTAAACCAGATTTAAATATCTAGCAATCTAGCAGCTCGACCTAGACACGAATCAGGATTTTCGTTGTAAAATGAAGTGCATTCTTTAGCAAATAAATAATACTCCCTCTGTAAACTAATATAAAAGCGTTTAGATTACTATTTTAGTATTTTAAACGTTTTTATATTAGT
The DNA here is from genome assembly GCA_902687465.1 of Secale cereale. NCBI lineage: Eukaryota > Viridiplantae > Streptophyta > Magnoliopsida > Poales > Poaceae > Secale > Secale cereale. The sequence continues at coordinate 461,905,450 of LR738710.1, forward strand.
TTACGGAGGGAGTACTAGAGAGCCAGGAGCTGAATTCACATGAGTTAGTTGATTAATGTACATTAGATCAGTACTGCCCTGGTAGATTTATGTGCAGTTATGCAAGCTCTGGAGAATCATAATGGATGCATGGCTCTGCTGTACTTTGTATTAGCAAGAAAAATTACCACCAGATCTTACAGGCGAGCTAGATGAATCTCAGTGCAACTGTGTAGGTAATCCTTGAGACAGTGGTACAGTACACCACCGTGACAGACAAGACGCCGACCGACGACGGTCCCCTTCTTCATCTTCACCTTGAGCCACCAACAACCTCACTCCCTCACTCACATCCCACCGGTAATATAGACTACTACCTCGAGCGAAGTCCAGCACACCCCCATCCCACATCCCAAGACAAGAAGCGCCTGGAGCTTGCCATGGCAGCCAATCCAGATCGGGAGGCGTGCCACCGGGCAGGGAGAGGAGGGAAGATGCTGCTGCCGGTGATGGCCGCCTTGGCGGCGGTGGTACTGGCGTCGCTGCCGTCGGCGGCGGTGGCGACCAACTACACGGTGGGCGACGAGAAGGGGTGGAACCCCAAGGTGGACTACACCTCCTGGGTGAAGAAGCACCGCCCCTTCTACAAGGGCGACTGGCTCCGTAAGCTCACACCACATTTCTCCTCCCTCCCGATCTGCTTCAGCCACGTACCTAGGCCCGCCGTTGATGGTGGAAGAAGCTAACTGAGCTTGGTTGGCTGCAGTGTTTGAGTACCAGAATGGGCGGTCGGACGTGGTGCAGGTGGACGAGGTCGGGTACGACAACTGCGACAAGGAGAGCGCCATCAGCAGCCATAGCAAGGGCACCAGCTACGCGTTCCAGCTCAAGGAAGCAAAGGACTACTTCTTCATCTGCAGCTACGGCTACTGCTACTCCGGCATGAAGCTCGCCGTCACCGCCAAGAAGGGCCCTGCCTCTTCCTCTCCGGACTCATCCTCCTCCTCCTCCTCCTCACCGGCCGCAAAGTCATCCTCCAAATCCGCCGCCGCGCCCATCGCCGCCCGCAGCGCCGCTCCCCTCGCCGCCGCCGTGGGCGCGGCTGCCATGCTACTCAGGATGCTCTGATCAGTTGATCTGGCTAGCAATTCCGTTCTCCATTAAGTCCTGTTTGGCTCAGATCTTGTCAGATTTTCTCTTCTCTGTTAATTTATTCCTCCTCCTCCTTGGTTAAAGCTTAAACATTGGTTCTTGTGCGCTTGATTGTTCCATTTTCCTTTTTCTTTATTTTGTCGATTTGATTCCGAACGGTGTCTGGTCGATGGTTGTAGCCGAGGTGTCAAATCAAAGATTATAAGTGTGAATTGAACAAGAACTCCCCGGGTGCTCTGGTTGATGATTTGTTGATTGATTGTATTTGTAGTATATTGTATTTGTGCGCGCATGTGATGGTCGAGGTAGTAACATGGATGCCCATGTGGCCATGCGTGGTTACAGTTAAGCAAGCTCTTGTACATCTTGCCTTTGCGTCTCCGCTACTCAACTGCCGCTCAAACGGAGCAGAACGAAGTGAAAAATAGAAAAATTACATGCTGACATATGCAGCCGATAAGGTAATATGAAGGATAAGCTTCCTAAACTCCTATTATGTTAAGCGAGCGCGATCCAAACTGGTTGAATATAACCCGAGCGGTCATCTTCCATCGGTTCCATCCAGTAACCACAGGCTCCCTGGACTCCGTAGGAATGAGTAAGGACCACGTACGGATCCAAGCTGTAGCTCTGAAGATTACCTGCAAGAAAGTTAAAGTGTGTTGTCTGTTAAAATCATATCATTCCTACAATTTCATATAGCCCATAAAAGTGCACATGTTTCAATCCGAATACGAGCCATAATAATCTGATCAACCCCGGCTAACCACGTTCCAAACAACGACGCAATATCGGTTGGGGGATTAATGTTGAAAGCTATATGGATCGTTCTCCAAAGCAGTTTGACCAATGGGCATTCAAGAAATATGTGTTGTATTGTTTCATCCTTATCACAAAAACAACACCTCGAACTTCCTACCCATCGCCTTTTAATTAGGTTGTCTTTCGTAAGTATCACAAACAACCACATGAAGATTTTAATCCATAAAGAAACCTTAACCCTCCAAATGTGCAACGACCTTGAGATTGGACCATAATTAATTAAGTCCAAATAGAAAGATTTCACCGTAAAAATCCCATTCTTAGCTAATTTCCATTGAATCGAATCCGCCTGGTCGGAGATTTGAACTTCTATCAATCTTCGAACCAAATGTATCCAGACATTCCATCTCTCACCAACTAACGCACGTCAGAACTGGATGTTCAGGGGAATAGTTTGAAGGACTTTGCCTACGTAATCCTCCTTACGTTGCACAATATTATAGAGGGTGGGATATTGGACGGCCAGAGGCGTCTCTCCTAACCACGTATCCTCCCAAAATCTTGTCGACATTCCATTGCCAACCAAGAATTTAACCTTACGAAAGAACAAGTTCTTCGTTTTCATAAGGCCCTTCCAGAATGGCGAATCAGTTGGTCTCATGGTAACCCGGGCCAATGTTTTGGATTGTAAATATTTATTGCGTAGGATTTGTGACCACATACCCTCCGGCTCCGTCTCTAGCCTATAAAGCCATTTGCTCATAAGGCATTTATTCTTAATTTCCAAGTTCTCAATACCGAGCCCCCCTTGGTCTTTAGGTCGGCAAATAATATCCCATCGTGCAAGGCAGTATTTCTTCTTGGCCTCATCTGACTGCCAAAAGAAACGAGATCTAAAGAAATCCAGTCGCTTCCTAACTCCTTTCGGAATTTCGAAGAACGAAAGTAAAAACATCGACATACTAGTCAGTACCGAGTTAATCAGGACTAGCCGACCTCCATATGACACCAGCTTGCCCTTCCAGCGGCTAAGTTTCTTTTCAATTCGTTCTTCAATACATTTCCATTCTTTATTTGATAATTTACGGTGATGAATCAGAATTCCCAGGTAATTGAATGGTAAAGCCCCTAATTCACATCCGAACAATTGTCTATAAGTGTGTTCCTCGTCTTTGGCCTTCCCAAAACAGAACAACTCGCTCTTATGAAAATTGATTTTTAATCCAGACAATTGTTCGAAGAGACATAAGATAAGTTTCATATTACGTGCCTTAGCCATGTCATGTTCCATGAAAAGAATAGTGTCATCTGCATACTGTAGAATGGATACCCCTGCATCGACTAGATGAGGAACTAACCCTTCGACATGACCACGCTGCTTGGCCCTGCCAATAAGGACGGCCAGCAGGTCAGCCACAATATTAAACAGAAGAGGAGACATGGAATCTCCTTGTCTCAATCCCTTATGAGTCTGGAAATAATGACCAATGTCATCATTCACCTTGACTCCGACACTACCTTTCTGGACTTGGGTATCCACTTGGTTCCTCCAGGCTTCACTAAAGCCCTTCATGCGCATTGCCTGCTGAAGAAAAGGCCACTTGACTTTATCGTACGCCTTTTCGAAATCCACTTTGAATATAACCCCATCCAGCTTCTTCGAGTGGATTTCATGAAGTGTTTCATGTAAGACAACTACCCCTTCCAGGATGTGTCGCCCCGGCATGAATGCAGTCTGACTTGGTTGGACTACATACTGAGCAACATGTGTCAATCAATTAGTTCCAACCTTTGTGAAAATTTTAAAACTCACATTCAGCAGACAAATGGGCGGGAATTGCTCTATCCGAATTACCTCATTTTTCTTTGGTAGCAGCGTTATCGTACCGAAGTTGAGATGAAACAACTCTAAATGACCGTTGAAAAAATCATGAAACATAGGTATAAGATCATATTTTATAATATGCCAACATTTCTTGTGGAATTCAGCAGGAAACCCATCTGATCCCGGTGCTTTATTCGGTTTCATTTGTGAAATTGCCTGAAGGACCTCTTTTTCTGAGAATGGAGCAGAGAGAAAATCATTTTCCGCTGCCTGTAATTGAGGTATATCTTCCATCACAGATTCATCTAGTGCGACCGTGCTTGTGATTGGGGGTACAAAAAGTTGTTTATAATAATTAGAGATAGATGCTTTCATATTTTCATGCCCCACTATTGTCCCCTCATCCTGCTCAAGCTGAATGATTTTCTTCTTCCTATGTGTACCATTTACAACCATATGGAAGAATTGCGTATTATCATCCGCTTGGACTACCTTAAGCGTTTTAGCTCGCAATGCCCACTTGAGTTCCTCCTCTCTCAGGAGAGCATGTAGACCTTGTTCCGCCTCGGACTTGGATCGTTGCTCATGCACCGAAAGAAGAGTCTCTTCGGCCTTTAAGTCTAGTGCCTCAATTAATTGAGTAAGACGCTCTTTTTCGTGTTTGTAAATTGCACTCTCATTTCTGGCCCAGCCTCTCAAAAATTGTCTGAGATGTCTAATCTTGTTTTGTCATCTCTCAACATGTGCCATACCACTAACCGGCTTAGCCCATTCGCGTGCAATTATCTCCAAAAATCCTTCTCTCTCGAACCAACTGTGCTCGAATGAGAAGTAATTTTTATTTGCCACATGGGTAGCCTCACCCGAGTCTAAAAGAAGTGGTGTGTGATCTGAGATCGTTCTCTGCATCGCTTGGACCGACACCAAAGGATATTTTTGTTCCCACTCCACACTAGCAAGCACCCTATCCAGATTTTCATAAGTCGAAATGGGTAATGAGTTGGCCCATGTAAATTGTCTACCGGTGAGTTCAATTTCTCTCAAATTAAGGCTGTCGATAATCATGTTAAACATCATAGACCAACGTCCATCAAAATTGTCATTATTCTTTTCATCTCTCCTCCTGATTATATTAAAATCTTCCCCCAATGAGTACGGTAGATTCTCATTACCACAGATACGCACTAAATCGTCTAAGAAATCTTGTTTGAATTTAGGTTGTGCTGCCCCATAGACAGCAACAAGAGACCACCGGAATCCATCCAGTTTTGATCTCACCCTAAACTTCACCGAAAAATCACCCTGAACCAAATTAAGCACTTCGAGCGTGTCGCACCGCACTCCTAGTAAAATCCCACCGGATCTTCCTCTAGGGGGTAGAATGTGCGAGTCAAATTCGATACCATTGGAGAGATTTTGAAGAAACTGTGATGTGAAATTATCTCGTCCTCTTTCTAACAGTGCAATAAAGTCTAAGTGTTGTTCTAACGTTGTCTCCGCTAAGAACCTTTGTTTAGCCAAGTCAGCTAGACCTCTGTTATTCCAAAAGAGTCCTTTCATAAGTCATCATGAAATTTTTTCTTAAGCTTAACTCGATTACTTCTACGTACTGCCGAAGTAGGATAAATTTTCCTCTTCTAGGGTCGTTTGGGCTTCTCCCCATTGACCGGTGGGAGAGTAGGATCGAATAGTGTAGAGACCGCACCCTCCATCAAGAGAGGCTCTACCGTGTCTGTAGTCTCCGATCCCTCCTCATCCTCGGCCTCCGTCTCAGGTAAAAGATTGTTACAAATATTTGCGAGGTCAACCCTTCCTAAGTTATTCATTTAATTATCATCCATGGGTTTGATAGATGCAAGATTACGAATAATTTCGAAAGCCCTCTCCGCTTCCAGGTCTAAAAGATCATTTACGGATTTAGCAACCTCGGTTTCGTTTGAACCCAAAGAAATCCCTAAGTCATTTGCTTTATCCACTATTTCATTCTCAGTGAAATGCAAAATTGAACAACTTTTATCAAAAGACGTACCTATCGTAACCTCGGCATGGAGAAGCATGGCTGCCCTCTTAGCACACGCTAGCTGCATGTCGTTCGCATCTGGCTGTCCCTAAATCCGGTCGCTGACACGCCTGCCAGCTGTCACCGGATCCACGCTCCTGCCGAAGGCGATAAGCTACTCCACCGTCCTCTCCCGTGGAATATGGTTCAGACTACCATACCCTTCCCCTAGTGTTGGTGAAGAAGGGTAAGGTATGGTCGTGCAGCCACCGCCCTTAGTAGTGAAGGGGGATGAGGGCCGTGGAGCCGCCTGCTCAGTGGTCCCGCTCCCCCCTTGGCGATAGAAAGTCGTAGTCCCTGTCCATCCAGAACGTCGCGGTCTTGCGGGGGAGTAAAGTCATGGGACTCCTGCCCGCCCCTTACTCCCAAGTCACTCGGGACCGCCGTAGTCGAAGAGACACAATGGACCTCATATTCGGGCGCCTCTCCCTGAGGTGTCTGCTGCGTATCAGAAGCCTCATGTGCCGTCGTCACCTCGCAGACAAAGTCCAGCACAGGTGGTAACTCGAGTTCCGCCAGGTCATCCATCTCAACTCGTGAACTCCAAAGCCGACTAGGAGCCGACCTGGCTCCAAACGAACCAAAGCGAAGGGTGTCCATCGGAGTAGTGGACGGGGGTACCTCTTTGGCAGAATCATCTACCTTATCTGGTTGAGCATTGGGTCCCTGGGCCTGCTCCCATGGTGTGTTTTCAGATCCCTTTTCCTGATTGCCGGGGGCTCCGCCCCCCTCAGTTGTGTCCATGTCCTGAATCTCATCTCCATCCTGGGAGATCGGAGTGTCCTCGATCCCGAGCTCAAGAACATACGTGACTCCAGCATGTGTCCATCGAACCACATCTGGTACGAACTCAACACTTAGAACACTAACCAATAACCTCGCAGCCCCGTGAGCACGAGTGAAAGGCATGTCCACCTTTTCCGTCTTGCCAATCATAGAACCCAGACTCCAGGCAATCAGAAAATGCTTAATCAGTTTTGGTGGTGCACCAAAGAAGCGCACCAACACCTTCTCCAAAGGTGTTCCCACTGGTTCATCCTACTTCCACTCATCAAAGGCAATAATAGTGCTAGTACTAGGAACCCTGCATAAACCCCACTTAAGAAAATGCATCTGATCTTCTTTAGTTGGGAAGTCCATCTTGTAGGCCTGTCCCTCCAGTTTTTCCAGATGCCACTGATAATTGCCCGGAACCAGATCTCGCAGCTGCCTCACAATCTGAGCTTCGGTCAACTGCCCATTAGTAACCCGGACCACTGCAGGGAAGAACTCTCAACCACCTGCGAAAGGAGATCCACCTCCGGTGTCTCAAAGAACATTAACTCCTTGCAACACACACCATAAATGTTTACCCTAGGTTTAGGACCGGATAAGAGGGGGAAATCACGAGTCACATGCTGTGACCTGAGGCAGTAATCGCAAAGTTCATTAGTACACTCTGCCACAAAGTGACCCGGTTCGCCACATCTATAGCAGGGCAATTTATTCTTTTTAATTGCCCAGTTCGAAAGTTTTTCACTCTCCGATTTGTCTGAGGTCTTGCCCGGTCCACTATCATTGATCTTAGCAGCCCCAATGGCCGCCGGAATAGAAACTAATGCCAGTGCCTTGACTGTTTCTACAACCATAGTGGGAAGAGTCAGTGAAGCCGCCACCGCCGAAGCTGTGGGGTCTACCCCCGCCCTCGGGGACTCATGAGTTGTGACCGCCGGCGGATGTGACGGTGGAACTTGGCGCTGTGGAGGCGGGCGCCTCGCACCACCTCTCCCACGACGAAAGCCCCCTGGTAGCAGTCATTAGGTCCAGCAACTCCTTCAACAAAATGTTCGGGCGGTCCCTTGAAGTGTCCGCCTCCATTATGCCAATTGTTACCTCGACCACCACCCGAGGATGACCCACGGTGCTGACCATCTCCGTATACATCATAACCATCATCTCCCCACTGTCCATATCGATTGTACCGAGGACCATCTCTGCCGTAGCCGCCATGACCCTGGCCATCCCAACTTTGGTTCGCCCCACCACCACGTCCCAGCGCTCGTACTTTGGTCGCCGGCATATGCGTCGGCTCGTCTGGGTATCTAGCATTAGTCCGCGCAGCTGCCGTAGCCTTCCGATCTGTTCCAGCGACAGGTGGCGGCGCATGGCCTGTGACGGCCGATGGCGTTTGTCTCGCCACGGGAGGGAACGCGCTACGGTTAGCCCCCGCAGCGGACATCGGACCTTGCTTGGCGGGCGGCTGCTGCCTCGCGTGGGGTGGATGTGTACCACGGTCGGCCCTAGCGGCGGGTGGCGGGCCTCCGCGTCCAGCCATCGTGCTAGCAACGGTGATCCTGGTCGCTCTCCCCGCACCTATTGATGGGAACCCAGGCGAGCGGGAAACCCTAGCCAAAATGATAGATGAATCGGGCCTCGTCGATTCATGAATGCACGTCAGACCAGACGATCTGGCTTGGACTTCTGTCTGGGCCACTTGTCCCATGTCCATAAAGCCCACGACCAACGTCGGTTCCGAAACCACATCGCGGCCCAACCCCGGTTTCAATAGCTCCCTCCTGGCCGGTTGGTGCACACAAATCTTCGGCAACACCGGCGATCGAAACGCCTTTAAACTCAAATTTTCCTTCACCGCACACTGGGCCATATACCCAGCATGCGTCGGGCCCAGGTCGGACATTTCTTCCACCGGCCCAACATCTCCCAACAGCTGATTCAAACGCACCTGTCGTGCCGCCCGGATCTCCCCAGGACCGGCGGCCGTCGGCGGTGATCGAGCAACTGCCGGAGTTCCCTTATTCTTCTTCTTGCGAGTAATTTTTGTCCAACCATCCGATGGAAAAAAATCAGACAACGTGGGTTGTGGCAAAATTACCTTGGGGAGGGGTCCTTTCCAAGGTTTGATCTTCTTCGACGTAGGCTTGCTGATAACCACCGTTTGTTCTGTCGTAACCCTCTTGTCGTTGTGCCCCTCGCCAGGCGCGAGTTTCGTGAATGATTGATAACCCACAAGTGTAGGCGATCGCAACAGTTTTCGAGGGTAAAGTATTCAACCTAGATTTATTGATTCGACACAAGGGGAGCCAAAGAACACTCTTAAGTATTAGCAGCTGAGTTGTCAATTCAACCACACCTGGGAACTTAGTATCTGCAGCAAAGTAGTTTAGTAGCAAAGTAATATGGAGATAGCGGTAACAGCAATAAAAGTAACGGTAGTGTTTTTGTAGTTTTTGTAACAGCGGCAGCGGAAAAGTAAATAAACAACTAGCAATATGTGAAAAGCTCGTAGGCATTGAATCGGTGATGGGGAATTATGTCGGATGCAATTCATCATGTAAAAGTTATAACCTAGGGTGACACAGAACTAGCTCCAGTTCATCAATGTAATGTAGGCATGTATTCCTAATATAGTCATACGTGCTTATGAAAAAGAACTTGCATGACATCTTTTGTCCTACCCTCCCGTGGCAGCGGGGTCCTATTGGAAACTAAGGGATATTAAGGCCTCCTTTTAATAGAGTACCGGACCAAAGCATTAACACATAGTGAATACATGAACTCCTCAAACTACGGTCATCACCACGAGTGGTCCCGATTATTGTCACTTCGGGGTTGCCGGATCATAACACATAGTAGGTGACTATAGACTTGCAAGATAGGATCAAGCACACACATATATTCATGAAAACATAACAAGTTCAGATCTGAAATCATGGCACTCGGGCCCTAGTGACAAGCATTAAGCATAGCAACATCAATCTCAGAACATAGTGGATACTAGGGATCAAACCCTAACAAAACTAACTCAATTACATGGTAAATCTCATCTAACCCATCACCGTCCAGCAAGCCTACGATGGAATTACTCACGCACGGCGGCGAGCATCATGAAATTGATGATGAAGGAAGGTTGATGATGACGATGGCGACGATCTCCACTCTCCCGAGCCCCGAACGGACTCCAGATCAGCCCTTCCAAGAGAGATTAGGGCTTCCGGCGGCTCCGTATCGTAAAACACGATAATTCTTTCTCCCTGATTTTCTCTCCCCGAGAGTGAATATATGGAGTCCAGGGGTACGTCGGTGGAGCATCAGGGGGCCCACGAGGCAGGGGGCGCGCCCCCCACCCTCGTGGACAAGGTGTGGGCCCTCTGGTCTGGATCATTCCGCAGATATTTTTTATATTTTCCAAAATAATTCTCCGTGGATTTTCAGGTCATTCCGAGAACTTTTTATTTCTGCACAAAAACAACACCATGGCAATTCTGCTGAAAACAACATCAGTCCGGGTTAGTTCCATTCAAATCATGCAAGTTAGAGTCCAAAACAAGGGCAAAGTGTTTGTAAAAGTAGATACGTTGAACACGTATCAATGATTCAATGATTGGTGCCGTGAACTTAGATATCATATCAGGCAACGATGGCTTCAAGGGGGCAGGCGAGTCACGCTCGGCCTCATCGTCGTCTTCGTCTACTCCCTCACCTAGTACCCAAAACCTTCCTTCGATCTTTGGCTTAGGCTTTTGGGCATCTGGTTCCAATGTTAGATCAATCATCTTGATCTTGTCTTCCCCGCCCAAGTGATCCTGCACACAATCAAGAAGAACGCATTCGAAAATATCAATAAGTAAACGTGTACCTGAGTGGATCTGCTCGTCGACGTCCAAATACCAGCCGGCAAGGATATCGTGCTCGCCATCTCGTACCGTAGTCCATCGTGATGGTGCATGTGAGTAGAGGAATCCATCTCTCCAAGCCCCGACCCTCCGGCAATCAACGTATCGGATCTGCCATGTTGCGGGAGCCACAAGTTGAATCTCCAGATCCAAATCCTGCCCAGACTCAGACTCGGATCCAGCAGCGGACTCGACCGGCGTGGATCCTGTCGCCAGAAACGAAGATGGCTATGGATCTGGTGAAGCCCCCAACGGTGACGGTGGCGGTGGTTCCGGTGGGGGAGGGAAGACCGCCTCCCCCACCCTCTCTCCCTCATGCGTCTGCCTGCCCATCTGTTGCCACCATGACAACCTACTCTTTCTCTCTTTTACTTTTTGATGATAAAACTTCACATGCTACAATACATATAGGCATTGCCTTCTCAGATGCATCATTTTCCTCTCTGAATTTCAATGTAGACCATGTACTCCCTCCGTTCCTAAATATAAGTCTTTGTAGAGATTTCACTATGAACCACATACGGATGTATATAGATGCATTTTAGAATATAGATTCACTCATTTTGCTCCGTATGTAGTCCATAGTGAAATCCATACAAAGACTTATATTTAGGAACGGAGGGAATAGTATTTATCTATATTTATATCTATATCTATATCTATATCTAATACTAAAGGGACAAATGTTTCAGACGCTGCCTATGTCCACAGACTGCTCGCTGCGGCTGCGATTCAGACGACAAACTGCTGGGCTACCGCAGGCGAGACGGGCCACTTGGAAGGCCTCGTGCCTGCTTGTGTCATGGGGCATCTGGAAGGAGCGGAACGCGAGAGTTTTCAACGACGTCTCCTCCTCCGCCGAGCAGGTTCATGGCCGCATCATCGATGAGGCAAGGACCTGGCAGCATGCTCGGCTCGCACCGATGTCGGCTTTCTTCGAGCCCCCTTGAGTTCGCTAAATCACTTTTGTACAGGGTGGGCTAATGCCAGCCACGCCAGTTTTATTTTTCTTGGGCCCCCTGTTTACCATGTACCGTACCTTCTTCTTCATCAATGAAAATCAGCGCTTTGCTGTCTTTCCGTCAAAAGAAATGTTTCTCCACCTTTTTTGGTCATCGGCTCCGTTTTGTATTTTGTACGTCGACCTAGGTATTTTTCGTCAGTCCTTTTTGCTTTTAAAAAATTGTGTTCCCTTTTTTAGGCTTATTAAAAAAATATTTTTCTATACCTAATACATATACCTATATCTAATCTAATACCTAATAATAACAATAATAATAATAATAATATTGAAGGGACAATTGTTTCTCCACCTTTTTGGTCATCTGGTCTGTTTTGTATTCTGTAAGTTGACCTAGTTATTTTTCATCTGTCCTTTTTGCGTTTAAAAAATTGTGTTCCCCTTTTTTAGGCTTATTAAAAAATATTTTGCTTTATGCAGGACTCGAAACCTGCCCAAAAAGGATGAGCCTACGGACACAAGTCAGCCCAGTTATAACCAAGCTAATGCGTTGTTTAGATATCTCCCATTGTTTTCTACTTTACATATCGATGCAGAGTCCTAAACAAGCCCAACATCCATCGCATGCTTCTTCGGAAAAATGTTTAGATTGCACGTAGCATCCAGGTACATCACGTCTCCCACACGATCAAAGCAAACCTAAAAAAAGAAAAACTATTTCCGCCCACGCGAGCAAATGACAATCGTATTTGTATACAACTCAGGAAGAAATCCTTCCTACAGAGGAGGACGGGACGCTATAAATTAAAGCTATTCTTCTTGATGTTTTGCAATTCTCCAGCCGAACAAGTCGCCGAACCAGCTGGTGGATGACGAGTGAGAGGCCGGGATGACTTGATCTGTAGCCTCATGGGGAAGAGGAGGAGCAGGCGTCGCATCCGGTAAGTCCGTGGGGAGCCCCACCAGCGAATACCATGTAGGCTGACCAAGGAACAAACACTGGCTGGCGAGCATACACTGGCTGGCGAGCATCGTCGACTGATCCCCTTGTAGGCCAGACACCGGGTGTGGGCGTGTGGCGATGTGGTCAGATATGGTGGGCACTGTCTAGTCGAGCTTGGTGAGGGCTTCATGATTTCTCCGAAGTGCATCTGTGCTGGTGCGGTCATAGGCCTGCTCCTCTTCTACGCGTCGCGGCTCCGTACCTTTCCGATCACCGCTCCGCCACTCTCCAACAAAGTGTGGGCGAGCGTGAGGCCGTCCCCAAAGGAACAAATCCCAAACTCCCTGGTCACTGTGATGTCGGATCTGGGCATTTAAATTATATATTAATATCGCGAAGATACCACCCACCTCTACACCAACAAGATATCCAAAAATATCAAGGATGCACACATCTAAGAAAAAAATAAACAAGAGAGAAATAAAAAAAGACCCGTCACAGTGATGAAAACTCACAACAACAACACACTAACCACCACCGAAGACAACACCTGAACTGCAAAAAGGGATTCTCCAAAAACGATGTCTTCAAGAAGGAAACAATGCACCAGCATTGTCGTCGTCCGATCGAAGATCTTGAGTTTTCACTCACGAGAAAAACCGATTTCACAAAACAATGCCTTCTGCAAGGCCATTGCCAGGCACAACCAATGAAGACCAGACTTTAGCCTTTCACCCTGGAAATCGCGACTCAATGCAGTTCACCTGTGCTGCCGCCCCCTCTTGCCAAGATCGCTGCAGCAAGTCATCAACACCTCACACACAGGAAGAACCTGTGCCGCCATTCTTCATTGGCACCAAAGCACTTCTACACCATTGCAAACCTTCTATCGCAGCCACCATGGCTTTCTCCACCTCTGTCAGTGCGATGGAAATCTATATTTAGACATGTCCCATGGCCCGTCAATAAAGTGAAGCTTCGCGCCACACCCTCACGAAGGCTCGCTGGCCGAAGATAGGGAGCACACGACCGGATCAATTCCGATCTAGATATCTAGTGGCGCCATGCGCCAATCAGCGGAGTCACTAAGAGGAAGTCTGGACCTCGTCGACGTCTTGATCGAGGAGGTCCGCATCAAGGTGATAGAGGACTTGGAGCTTGAAAAAACAGCAAGGCCAAACCATACTTATTCATGCCTAGCCAGTAGCCCCCACACCGCTGGCAGGCTTCCGGCGATCGGAACGAGTGGACCAACCCCTTCTGGCTCAGATCGAGCGCAAGGCTGGCCCCAGATCAGGCCCGGGCGCTAGCACCGCTGGCTGGGAGGTCTGCCGCGCACCTGTAGCTCCTAGGCAGCCGACCACTGCGAGCTCGAGCGCCGCCCACTCCAGGGCCATGGCCACGCCGTCTCCTCCGGCCTGTGCCGCCGCACGCGCGCCTGCCTCTGCCTCCTCCGCGCCTCCCTGCAGTGCGTCGGCGAGCGCCGCCGCCTCGCTGCCTGAACGCCACCCGAGTTGCCCTGAAGATGACCCCCGCGCGAAGGGAGCCCGTCGGGGCACGCTGACCCCGCCCCCCGCCTTCGACGGCCAGTCGTGGCCGCCACCGCTGGCGGCGGCGGCGGCAGCGGCCGGTGAGGATGGATCGATGGATCGGGGGGCTCCGGAACCGCTTTCGTGCGAGCGACCCAGGAATAGTTTGGAACCGGATCCTCTAACATTGATAAGGAATGTCACGGTGCTACAGTGTTAGTCTAGTACAAAATGAAGAAGGAATGTTAGAAATCATTAGTAGGTAGTTAGTATATTGTTTACTGTTCATATTTACTGTAGATATAAATAATTCAAAATTAATCTTATTTCACCATCAATTTGTTCGTATGTAATTACTATAAATGTAAATATTGGATCATCAATTTACAAATTAATTTAAGTTATTTTAGCCATAATCATATGGATAGAAAGAAGGGAAGTTAGGGTAGTGTAGCTTCTCTAACATTCCTTATCAATGTTAGAGGATCCGGTTCCGAATAGTTTACGACCCGTGATGATCGACCTTCCGGGGTTTGGGCATTTAAATATGCCAGCGTATGCGTTCTCAAATTCTCTTCGGTGAATAACATTGCATGTCACCTGTTTGAATGAATGCATGAATAAACCAAAAGCTTGCTATTAATTTGTTGTGCAAGGTGGAACAGATCTTTAGTACGAAGAGGTATGGTTGGTTGCCGGTCTGTACATCTAATTTGAGTATGCTATATTTGAGTACAAAATCGTATATAAAATCATACTGTTTTCTACTTCCTCCGTCCCATAGTGTAAGACGTCTTTTGACACTAGTACACTAGTGTCAAAAAACGTCTTACATTATGGGACGAAGGGAGTACATTACAATATTAACTAATATTACGTATTTTCTTTTGTAAGCTGGTCATCATGAAAATTATCTTTATATGTGCCTGATAAAGTATCATTAAAAAGATGACAGTGGTATTAACTAAAACCATACATTAATACATTACCGATTACAGTTAAAACTAACACATGTATATAGAGGATAAATGACGACCTGGATGTGGTTTTGTGTTAAATTCAAGGAAAAATTAGCGCTCCACACAAAATGACGTTGCCCCTGAAAATATGCTATTAACGTGCTATTAACAAGACATTGTCCACTGATAAATTTAACGAGATAATTCTTTACATGGTATAGCGTGCTATTAGCGGTGCTATAGCGCGCTATTTTTTCAGTGGTTGAAATAGAGGAGATCGACATGTTAGAAGAGGGGGTTTTTAAGCTATGCTTAGAGCATCTCCAACAGCCGCGCTATACTAGTGCCGCGCCGGAAAAAACGCCATTTTAGCGCGCGCGCAACGCGTCGCACAGCTCCAGCGGGCGCCCAAAAAACGCGCGCGCTAAAACGAGTTGGGCGCGCTGGTGAATGCCCCATCCCGCGCTGTTGATTTGGAGCGTTCACTTCCGCGCGCGGCACACTCTCGCACGCGCGCGAACTCTCATTTCTTCTACCGCGCTCGTTGCTCTCCCGCTCTCTCCCCCCATCCGGCCGCGCCGCCGCCGCCGCTCGCGCCGCCGCCGCCGCTCGCGCCCCGGCGACCTCTTCCCCAGCCTATCCCGGCGCCGCCCCCGCGCCCGCCGGCGACTCGAGCTTCCTGGTATGCCTCCGCTGGCGCCCGCCTCCCGCGCCCGCCGGCGACCGTTCAGTTGCTTCGCCGGCCTCCCCGCGCCGCTGCGCTTCCGCCCCACCCCCTCCTAGTCCGACCCGGACCTCGCGTGCCTCCGACGTCCTCCGAACAGCGCCGACGGCTCGCTTCCGCGCCGCGCCCGCAAGGTGTTCGACAAAAAACCTACAAGGTATGTATTGCTTCAAACTGAATTTGGTGCATATTTTGAATTGTAGTTTTGATAGTATAGTATTGAACATTGTAGATGAGTTCGTCGCATGATTCATCAGAAGATGAATTTGATATGGAAGAGGAGGAGGATCTTGCAATGATCATAGCAATGCATATCAATAAAAAACCGAAGCACGGTGGTTCGGTTATGGGTCGGGAAAATTTTTGGAGAGATAGGATTGATGTCCATAACAGATTGATGAAGAACTATTTCGTGGAGAATCCCACATACCCGGAGTCATATTTTCGTCGCCGGTTTAGGATGAGCACAGACTTGTTCAAGCGCATTGCAGAGAAACTAGCGATTCATGACCGTTTTTTCCAGCAAAGGAGGAATGCTGCTGGAGAGCTCGGGCATAGCACCTTTCTGAAGGTGACAGCCGCTTTGCGTATGTTGGCATACGGTATCCCGGCCGATCTAGTTGATGATCACTTGGCTATGTGTGAGAGCCAAGCCATCATGTGTGTCAAGCGCTTTGCAGTGGGAATTGTGCAAGTGTTTGGCGAGGAGTATTTGAGATCTCCCACTGCTGAAGACGCCGCAAGGCTATTGGCGATGAACAAATCTCGCGTCTTTCCTGGCATGCTTGGCTCAATAGATTGCATGCATTGGAGTTGGAAGAATTGTCCAAAGGCATGGCATGGGCAATTCCACGGCCAAAAAAAGGGTTCCACTATAATCCTTGAAGCGGTGGCCGATCAGGAGACTTGGATATGGCATGCATTCTTTGGAATGCCTGGATCTTTGAATGACATCAATGTTGTCAACCGGTCACCACTGATGAATAAGATTGCGAATGGTGAGTTGCCACCGGTTCAGTTTGTAGCAAATGGCCATACGTACAACTATGGCTATTATCTAGCGGATGGCATCTATCCAAAGTGGCAAACCTTCGTGAAGCCGTTGAAAAAGCCAGAAGGTAAGAAAAATCTTGATTTCCACAATGCTCAGGCAGCTGCTAGAAAAGATGTCGAGAGAGCATTTGGGATTTTGCAAGCCCAATTTGCTATTGTGAGAGGACCGGCTAGATTTTGGGATAAAAAATGCTTTGGTACATAATGCACGCTTGTGTGATCATGCACAACATGATCATCGAGGATGAGCGTGGCCAAGATTTAGACTACTCACAGTATGAGCTCTTGGGACATCCCGTGCGAGTGCGACGGAGGGCTGAAAGGGTAGCCCGTTTTGTTGCCTCCTATCATGCCATTCGGCGTCCCGCAACGCACAATGATCTTCAGAAGGATCTGATTGAAGAGTGGTGGGCATGGCATGGACAACAACGAGCATGATTTCATTGCATTTTATGTATTGTATTGTATTGTTCATGAACTATTGGTTGTGTTTATTTATTGCATTATTTGTTGTACTGTGAGATAAAACTATTTGTTTCAGTTGTAAACTATTTATTGTTGATTTATTTGTTTGTTTAATCGTTTTTCTTCTATTTGTTGAACTGTATATGTGCTTTGCGCGCGCTGCATTTTTGCGCACCGCTGGAGCGGCGCGCGCGCGCTGCATTTTTGCGCTGCTGCTGGAGCCAGCGCTGCGCGGCGCGGAAAAACAGCCTAAGCGCGCGCGCTATATGGTTTTTTTGGGCGCGGCGCGTCGCGCGCCTGTTGGAGATGCTCTTATTAGGCTAAGGACATGTAGTATTTCTTTTCACCCGTTGCAACGCACACATATGTTTTTTAGTATTTGTATAAAAGAGAAAACATACATACAGATTGCACTACGTTTGACGACAAAAATCCTTGATAGGTTGAGATGTATCCAACTCCAAGCAGTACAGATTTTAGCTGCAATTTTTGCCGCAGTGTGCTGACTGGGTGTGAATTCCTATTGCAATGGACGAGCATACCTCGCACTGAAAACAGACATACCGCGCGCACGTATGGTCAAGAAAACGTTTTCTCACCCTCCGCTCAAAATGAATGGCAACTTGTCTCCAACTACCATGTGGACGTGGCCGTGGTACATTCCTGCCAGTTCGAGCTACCGACAATGATTATGCTGCCTAGACGCGCTAGCGATGTTCCCCTTTTTTGGGGGGTCAAAAGTTGATGGTGCGTAAGGATCAGTTTTTCCCTTCTTTTCTTTTGAACGAGCGAATAATTAATTTTTCGTAACACAGTATAAATGCAAACACTTATATATACACTACAGGGCTATTTTGTTATTCGTAACAGAATAATATTCTGTTACTCCAGCGCCCTATAGGGCCCGATCTACTCTGCGCCCCCATCCCTGACCTCCTTCCTCCACCTGCGTCCATCCCTCCCACCCCAGCCCACGCGCCGCCGCCCGGCTCCTTCCCAGCGCGCCGCCGCCCTACTCCCCTGGCTCCGGCCGTCACCCCACTCCCGTCTCCCCTGACTCCGGCTGCCCGCCCCGCTCCCTTCCCAACGCGCCGCTGCCCGGCTCCTTCCCAACGCACCGCCGCCTTGCTCCCCTGGCTCCGGTCGTCGCCCTGCTCCCGTCTCCCCCGGCTCCGGCCGCCGCCCCGCTCGCGTCTCCCCCGGCTCTGGCCACCGCCCTGCTCCTATCTCCCCCGGCTCCGGCCACCGCCCCACCCCTGTGTCTACTAGATCAAGCTGTCACCTCGTCCCCAACTCCTCCCCGACCCCCATCGCTGTCCAGCTCGCCTCACGCTAAATGCCGGCAAGCCCTCTCACAACTCATCCTTGCTCCTCCCGAGAACAAAGCGTGCAACGGCCAGCAACCTGGCCGCCGTGCGTCACTGTTGGCCGCATTCCTTCGCGCCTCCCCAATCCACCACGCGTCACTATTGTCGCTCCGGCGTCACCCCCAGCCGCCTAAGCCCACAGTCCGTTCAAACTCAGTCACCAGGCCATTCGTCACCACCACCAAAGCCAGTTCAGTTGGCGCCTTTCGTGCAGCTGCCAATGTGGTCGCTGGGCTAGTCAACTGGAAGATCGACATGTCATCAGTCCAACTTCTTGCCCCGTCGCCGGTCACTCAAAAAAGAGTCGCATGTAGGCCACACTATGCTCTGCCCCCTGATCCGGCGTTTTTGGTATGAATTTGATGAATCTTCTGATGCTCTATTCGTATTCATCTAGAGATTGATGAGGACTTGACTACCTTGGATACGACCAAAAATATTGCATACATGTATATTTGTGAGGTGATTTCTAATGCAAATTATGCAACAATTTATTTATGTCATCCAGGACAAAAATACTTCACAGACTATTGTGACATGTCTAATTCCAGGTGTATGAGACATTTGTACAATCCACATATGAAGATAAGGGAAAAAGAGAAGTTTATGTGCTGTTCAAAAAGTTCTCTCACGTCACTTTTGGGCCAAGAGAAGATAGAGTCCAAGTCTCTCACGTTCTGCATTCAGATTTGGACTGCACAGACATACCTGACTCAAAACGGCAAGAACTCCTTCATAAGGACTCCGAATTGGGTGATTCTTTTTTGTTGGAATCTAGATTTCATACACTTTCCAACCCAATTGGATTCACCTGCAAATTCGTCCCGAGCGTTGAGATATCGACGAAACAATCTGACGCTGCAGCAGAATCCGAATCAAACTACAAGTCCAAAGGTGTTGCATCACCTCCACTTGGGCCCATGAGCCTTGTACGACCTAGGGTTAGTTTTAGGCTGCCTTGGGACGTCCTACCACCTCCTTGGCCACCATCCCTTGCTCCTATATAAGTAGATTCATCTAGTAGCTTTTTATTTCGGATTTGTGTAGTCAAAAGTTAGCCATTGCAACTTCGTGTACTTCGTTTGTGTCCAACGACTAGACCAAGACCACTTACGGATCCCCATCTTTATCAATACTTCATATATATGATCAGGCTGATTGTGCTTCTGGCATCGTCAGTAACCTCAGAAGATTGGTTTGCGATTGTTAAGGCGCAACGTCGTGCACGTTTGTAGTCGGATCGTCAAAGTCCACTCCACCACATCGATAGTTATCATCTCATCGAAAGATCGGGCCCCTCGCCTCTATCAAGTGGTATAGGATTTTAGGTTGCTCGGTGAGAATTTCCAGTTATCCATAGATTAGATTTATTTTCTTACCTATTGTCCAAGAAAAAGCCACAAAAAAAGTTAGATCTATTCATCCTTTGTCCTAACCAGTCTGAGCCTTTGCAATTTCTTTTCATTGTTTGCATTATTAAATTATCGGTTGCATCGTCGTGTCGAGTTGCTGGTCTTAGTGTCTAGTTCGTTAGAGTTTCGAGTTCTGTTCACATTAGTCACGTCGCCGCTGGATCGTTATCCCTTCCGCTGTCCACCACCTAATCAATCAATTTCCACCTCGTGCTACCCATCGTTCATTGTCACAATCATACTTGAGTTCGTTCACATCTTTGCTTGATCCAATCTGCATCTTATCTAGTTTATCTTGGAAAGAGGGAGAAAGGAAAAAAAAAGACAGAGAAAAAAGTTTAAAAAAAGGAGAGAAAGAAAAAGAAAAAAAGAGAAAAATAAAAAAGGAAAAAAAGTGTGAGGATAAAAAAAAGAGAAAAAAAGACAAAAAAAATTGGATCTATTAGAGTCAATCTCGTAGTTGAATTCGGATTGGAATCTGTTTTGTGCACTGTTTAGTAAAACAGACATATCTTACTCATACGAAGTCCGTTTTGGCTCCGCAAGTACTCAAATTAAAGCTAGCGACGAGCCGCATCTGAATAGTTGCAGGAGCTATTTTAATATTTCGCACCTCAAAATCGGCTTTTAAATAGGTCTTTTTGCCCTCTGAAGTGTGCGAACACAGCTTGTTCCATTTTTCAGACTAGTTTTAGAAAAAAATTACACCTCATATCAACTCGGAATTGAGCGATTCTTTTTGTGTTTGAAAGCTTGAGTCAGTAGAATTCTGTAGAAAAAATTATCATAAAATTGGCTCGAACTTTTCAAGAGGAAAGTTGGAGAGAGAGTTGTTGTATATTCTGCTTGGCAGTTGTTTTCATCATTATCTTTACTGCTGTTATGATCTTCACTTATATCTTGCTGTCCAGAGCTACTTCGTATCCTTTATTGATGCTAGTTGTGCTACACCGTGACCTCATTAGTGTTCTAGGATCGCATCTCTAGTCCGGTCTAGCCTAGGACCAGCACAGTACCGTCGTTGAGCGTTTATTCAACATTGCATCTCTGAATTGATTATTCCTAATCTTTTGCTACCATATATAGCCAACCCAGCTCCACATATTTCTACACTGTGCATATTTACGTTCACTTGGCAATCTCTTTACTCAATCTTTGGAGTTATTTGACACCGCTGGTTGCCTATCACAACCTGCTGCATGGTAAGAACTTGTAAGATATTGATATTTGCTTTACTGTGAGTGCTTTACACCACATCCTAGTAGTTCATAGGAACATTATTCTCGAATTTTATTTCTTGTTTCTAGTAATCATGACAGGTACCGGAGACAGAACTTCTTGGACGACAGATACATCTTCACCATCACGAGACGTGGGACAACACACACAAGCACATGGTCAGGTTATTTCTTTACCGTCATTTGAGGGTAGATTTAATCCTGCTATTTATCTAGCTTGGGAGCTTGAAGTAGAAAAAGTTTTTAGTCACCATCATTTTTCTGAACTTGAGAGAGTACGAGCCGCCACTAGAGTATTTACTGGTTTTGCTTCTGTTTGGTGGAGTGTGCATTGTAAAAAAACAATTTGATAACCAATCCACAACTTGGAAAGATTTGAAGGCTGTAATGAGAAAACATTTGTTTCCTCCTTACTATCACCGTGAATTGCTTCGCAAATTGGAACAATTAAAACAAGGCAGTAACAGTGTTCATGCTTACTACCAAGAGTTCAAACTTATATGCATCATTGTGACATAGAAGAATCTGAGGATGATACAATGAATAGATTTTTTGGTGGTTTGAACCATAATATTCTCACAAGATTTCAGTATATTCCTCCTTGCATTACTAGTATGTATGTTCGTGCTTGTACCTTTGAGAGACAAATACAGGAGGATGCATTGTGTGACTACAACAACTACTATTCCAGTTCATGCTCACCACCACCGGTTGGTTCCTCCACCATTGCACCTACTAGAGCAGCCACACCTCCGATTGTGAGCGCGCCATCATCTAAAGTGTATAGTACAATGTCATCGTCTGTACCTACATCAGCTACGTCTTTGCGACAAGGTAACAGTAAAAACAATGATGATATAACTTCACATGAGGATGATGCATATATAGTTAACTTGAATACTTCATGTATTGAATTACCTGTTGATTTGAGCACACCACCTAGTTTAGAAAATCATGTTACTGTCATGAATGCGTCATGTGATCAAACAACTGAAATACCAACAATTTTGAGTGCACCCATTGAATTAACTGTTGATGCAAAAGAATCATGTGAATCAGAGAATAAATCAGATTTGGATAAAATACATTTGAAAATAATTGTGCAAATGTTTAATCATTTCGATATGACCTCTAATCTTGGTGACGATTCTATGTCAAATGACTTATTGCATGTTTTCTTATTCAAGTATATTGTAGCCTGTGAATTTCATGCAAGTAAGGTTTATTCACCAATGTTGGGATGGTTTAATGATGAACATTGTCAATCTTTTGATATGAATAAGAGCTTCACTTATTTGTGCAAACCAAGTTGCAATATTTTCATGCCTTCTACCTCTTGTGTTAATATTTTGGCTTTATATTTTATGAATTACGAAAGTTACTCATCTATACATGTGTCATATGTGCGAAAATTAAGGGAAGTAAAAATGGATGACATATACATATACAACATGTACATCTTGTCTATTTTCTTATCCACATTTCAGATTAAGCAACGCCGAGGACGGATTTATTTTCAAGAAAGGGAAGATGACGAGGACATGACTACCTTGTATACGACCAAAAATATTGCATACATGTATATTTGTGAGGTGATTTCTAATGCAAACTATGCAATAATTTATTTATGTCATCTAGGACAAAAATACTTCACAGACTATTGTGCCATGTCTAATTCCAGGTGTATGGGACATTTGTACAGTCCACATATGAAGATAAGAGAAAAAGAGAAGTTTAGGTGCTGTTCAAAAAGTTCTCTCACGTCACTTTTGGGCCAAGAGAAGATAGAGTCCAAGTCTCCCAAGTTTTGCATCTAGATTCGGACTACACATACATACCTCACTCAAAATGGCAAGAACTCCTTCATACGGACTCCGAATTGGGTGATTCTTCTTTTGTTGGAAACTAGATTTCGTACACTTTCCAACCCAATTGGATTCACCTTCAAATTCATCCGGAGAGTTGAGATATCGACGAAACAATCTGACGCTGCAGCAGAATCCGAGTCAAACTACAAGTCCAAAGGTGTTGCATCACCTCCACTTGGGCCCATGAGCCTTGTACGATCTAGAGTTAGCTTTAGGCTGCCTTGGGACGTTCTACCACCTCCTTGGCCGCCACCCGTTGCTCCTATATAAGTAGATCCATCTAGTAGCTTTTTCTTTATGATTTGTTTAGTCAAAAGTTAGCCATTGCAACTTCGTGTACTTCGTTTGTGTCCAACGACCAGACCAAGAACACTTACGGATCCCCACCTTTATCAACACTTCATATATATATATATATATATATATATATATATATATATATATATATATATATATATATATATATATATATATATATTGCAATATTCAGAATGCTTTATCATATTCTTGCTTGTTCTTCGATTGCATGCAGGAATAGACCTTCGTGGTCAGGGTGATTGTGCTTCTGGCATCATCAGTAACCCCCATGAGATTGGTTTAGCGATTGCTAAGGCGCAACGTCGTGCATGTTTGTAATCGGATCGTCAAAGTCGAGTCCACCACATCGATAGTTATCATCTCATCGAAAGATCGGGCCCCTCGCCTCGATAAAGGTGGGGATCCGTAAGTGGTCTTGGTCTGGTCGTTGGACACAAACAAAGTACACGAAGTTGTAATGGCTAACTTTTGACTAAACAAATCCCAAAGAAAAAGCTACTAGATGGATCTACTTATATAGGAGCAAGGGGCGGCGGCCAAGGAGGTGGTAGGACCTACCAAGGCAGCCTAAAACTAACCCTAGGTCGTACAAGGCTCATGGGCCCAAGTGGAGGTGATGCAACACCTTTGCACTTGTAGTTTGACTCGGATTCTGCTGGAGCATCATATTGTTTCGTCGATATCTCAACGCTCCAGACGAATTTGAAGGTGAATCGAATTGGGTTGGAAAGTGTACAAAATCTAGTTTCCAACAAAAAAAGAATCACTCAAATCGGAGTCCGTATGAAGGATTTCTTGCGTTTTGAGTCAGGTATGTCTGTGCAGTCCGAATCTGGATGCAGAACGTGAGAGACTTGGACTCTATTTTCTTTTGGCCCAAAAGTGACGTGAGAGAACTTTTTGAACAACACCTAAACTTCTCTTTTTCCTTTATCTTCATATGTGGATTGTACAAATTTCCCATACACCTGGAATTAGACATGGCACAATAGTCTGTGAAGTATTTTTGTCGTGGATGATATAAATAAATTGTTGCATAGTTTGCATTGGAAATCACCTCACAAATATACATGTATGCAATATTTTTGATCGTATCCAAGGTAGTCATGTCCTCATAAGATATTTCCGCTCATATTGACTGTTTGTATTGCTTGTACCAGTTTCAAAAATTTAAAGAGACTCAAGTCCAAATCGCAAACCAATAGCAGTCCGCGGGCCACTACTACAACAAAAATCCGAGTGAGTTGCAGTACAACTTGAGCTCGATGAGAGGGTGATAACTTTAAGAAGAATCAGGGTCGTATGCATGTTGTGTCATTGATCTTTCTTTGAACAATGCTTTCTGTGCCATGGACGGATGCCTTCTTTGTAGATAAGGGCATATGACACTCTTGTTCTTTGAAGGTGCTTGTTGATATGCCAATGAGAACATGTACATTTTTCTGCAGGTTTTCTTGTTGATTTATGAGGGATACCACAAGTTCTATTTTTACAGAAGTTCAACTACAGGATATGAAGTTTGATGGATGTGGAGGTTCTTTTGACCTTGAAATTTATATGAGTTTATCTTTTACTTGATTTTCTGTTCAAAAATTGCATTCTTTTCAGTAAATCTACTTTAATATGCAGAACATCAAGGAAATCTTGAAAATTATATGTGCACTCTATGTCTTTTTCTTATGCTTACAAGTATTCTGCACTCATACTGCTATGCATATGTAACATCCCAAAATTCTAAATTTTGGAATGTTATAATAAATAGATAGAATTGATTGCTTGTTGTTGTGCTGAGTGAAATTTATTGAAATTTGAAACTTTTGAAAGTTAAATGAGAGGGAATAAAATGACTTTCCCAAAACTTTCACTTTGTTTTTTGATCTCCGAGGGAATTCAAATTCTTTTCAACACAAAACCCTAGAGTGAAGATAATATGACTTCTTCCATTTATTTTAAATGATAAAGGGCTTTGAAAGGATTTTGAATTTCATCCTCGAAATCTTTTCAATTCAAAAAATTTAAGAAACTCAATGATTTTCCCGAGAGAAGATAAAATGACTTCTTCAAATTATAGGAAATATGAGTTGGAAGTTTTTCTGAAATTTTCTGGAACTCAATTTCCAATATTGAGTTATTTGGGTTTTATTCAAATTATTTTTCTCCAAAAACAAATTACATGGAAAATAGGGTAACATGATTCCCTACAAAGGAAAATTGGAGAGAAATAAATTTGAAGACTTTTGGTATTTTAAGAATGATTTTTATTGGTTTTTAATTGCAACAGTAGGACCTTTTGATTTATTAGATTTTGTGGACATTTTATTTGACAGTAGTAAAATGTTCATGTTGTAGGGATTATTTTTCAGCAAATTTTGATATATTATATGCCCATAGGACATTTTTATTTATTTTGCTTTTATTTGTTTTCTTGTTTGTTAAAAAAAATGTTCCTCCGAAACTGGGCCGGCCCAGCTCCTGCCAGGCCGCGCCCCAGCACCCCCACCGCCCCCTACTCCGGCTCAGGACAGAGTCCCGAGCGAAACCGCCGCCGCCGGACTCCTCCACCGACCCCTTCCCTACACAATCTCCTCCCCCTTCCCCCTATTTAAGTCACCGCCGCCGCCCCGTTCTTCCCCCTCCTCTCGCATCGCCGCCGACGCGCACTTTCGTCGCCGCCGCCGCTAACTGTTGCTTTGCGCCGTCGCCGCCGCGCTGCTGCCACGCCGTTGCCCGCAGCCGCGCCTCCCCTCGCCCCTCGCATCGCCCGCGCCGCCGCCCTCTGCCCTCCCCTCACTGGAGCCCGCAGAGACCTCGCCGGAGTTTGCGGAGAACTCGCCGGAGTTCCGCCGGCCGACGAACCGCCCCGATCTGCCCCGATCTAAGAATTGGTAAGGGAAAATCCGCCCGGTCCGGTTTAGATCTCGGTTTTCTTCGGTTCTTTCTAAAAACCGTTTTTTTCTGTAGTTAGGTTAGTTAACGAACGTTCGTTCGTTTGGCAGTAGTAGTGGACGAATTCATTAGTTTAGTCTCAGTAGTGAACGTTCGCCCTTTAACTTTTCTTTTCCTGTTTAGTTTCGGCCAGGGACCTCTCTGTAAATTTTAATTTTACAGTTTAGCCCCTAAACTTCAAACGGCCCTAACTTTTTGCTCGTTGGTCCAAATCCAACGAAACCAACGCCCACGTCTTCGTTATGATCCCCTCTTTCCAGTAATACAACTTAAACATGTTTTTGAAAAGTTTAAAATTTGAATTCAACTAGTTTTAGATTCAAACTTTGTTTGTTCATAACTTGAGTTTCGTAACTCCGTTTGAGTTGATTCTTTTGCAAATCGAAGCTCTTGACCTAAACTTTCTGATAAGGCCAAATTCACATAATTTTGGTACTGTTGGAAATTGTTTTGTGTTTCAAGAGTCATTCGTTTGTCTTCAAAGTTTTCCGAAGTGTTTATTTGTTCTGTCCGATCTTTCTGAGTGATAGCTTATGTGTGGTTACTATTGCTTGCTTACGATAGATTGGCCGGAGTGTGACGAGTAGATCTATCCAGAGTTTTGAGTGCGAATCATCTTCATCAACATTGCAGGCAAGTTCACACTTTGATCATATTTTCCAATACCCAGTTTTCATTGCATTAGTTATATCCTCAAACACATTGCATCAATAGGATCAATTAACTTGTGGGATTGGGAAGTAGATTGAGGTAGAACCTATTACCTGCATTATTTTCAAACCCCTGGGAGTTACTTCTACGTTTGCTGTTAGGCCATGCTATGCTCGTAGACGTGGTTTGGGTTTGAGTGAAATCCATGACAGATGTGAGTTGTTAATTAATGGTTCAACTTAAGGTGGCTACTTGAATACACATCTGGGTGGATTGGTTTGGGGCACCCTGGGAGTGAACCAGTGGATTGCCCGGACACCTGGGGTCGCCAGTGTTGTCCTAGGAAATCCCGGGGTTTCCGTGTGATTGTCCTATTGGAATGCCACCCAGGCTCAAAGGGATCATATAATATTTCATGCCTAGAAACTTCCATGTGCAACCACATGCCAATATGGGCTCTGGCATAGTTGAGTAAGTTGTGGGAAACCTTTCCATGATGGGCTAGCAGATGTAGGGGGATTGTAGGTGGTACGGCCTATCTATCTGGTTAAGGGGACCTCTTCGGAAAGACTGTGTCTCGGTCATCCGTTTCTCAAACACCATGCAGTGCGAGAAACCAAACGGAGGCGATCGAGTCTTGTGGGAAAAGTGCACAAACCTCTGCAGAGTGTACAAAGTATTCATGAGTAGCCGTGTCCCCGGTTGTGGACATCTTTGAGTATCTAGAAGTGGATTATTTGCTGATCTCATCACTCTCTAATTTAATATTGTTGGGTTTAATGATGATTTTTAATTGGGGTTGAGAGGATGTCTATCTTCTCAACAATGTTTCAACTACCATGATAGTTAATTAAATCTATTCCTTTGAAGTAGGGAAAAATTGGCTTTACGCAAAAACTTTAACCTTACAGCCTCCACCAGCCAAATATGCATGTAGTTGTAGGCCTTATTTATCATTATCATTACAGTGTGAATTTGCCAGTTCATTCAATGTACTGACCCTCTGTGGCTGCAACGTCTCATGTTGCAGGATTATCTTACGACGAGTAAGTGATACGTTAGGGTTACGATTTCTACACTCAACTTTGCCGTTGGTGTTGATGGGAATCCACGACCTTTGTTGCTTCCGCTATGATAGATTGAGGTAATAGTGTTTACGTTACTTAATACATGTGATTTACCTCTGTTATAAATCCTGTTTGTACTGTGTGTGTCAGCATACCGATCCAGCGATGACACAGAACACAGAGACTTCGGTCCATTTGGATCGTGGTCGCTACAAGATGGTATCAGAGCACATGTTGACTGTAGGACGTGACCCTAGAAACTGGCCAGACCATAGGAAAGGATTTCTCTAAAACTATCTTTTTCAAAATATTCTTATCTCTCTTCTCTTGTTAGTTTTGTCAAACCTTCCCTTGACCTTAAATAGTTAGATAATACCCTTTACCATTGGATCACTTCAGAGTAAAGAGGATTTACCATGCATTGGAAGTGTTGAAGCTACAACAATGGATACTCCGAAGGTTTGAAGAGTTGACAACTTTGAAGAGATGATGACCTTTAGAAGGCCAAACCCCTGCTTTGTACTTACGTTAGTTGCGACGATTGTGAGCTGTCAATTGTTTGATGTTTTCCCGACAGCCACAACATAAAACCCGTCTTTTCAAAATCATTAGTTGTATTGAGTGTCCCTCTCTATCTCTTCTGAATCCCATCCCCAAAACCCTTGGACCCAATAGAGGATGACTGAAGATAGACTTGAAGTCTCTGGACCAATGACCCAGTCGGAGGCAGAGTTATGGATACAAAACATGGAGGATCACTTCAGGAAGAATTTAGTTGAAAGGAAGTATGAAGTTCAATACGCTCTTCAGTACTTTACAAAAAGTGCTGCAACATGGTGGAAGATGCATCAAGCCATACAAGGATGTAATAGAGTAGAAAGTTGGGTGGAATTCAAGAAGACTCTATTGAGACCCCGTCTCATCAGAAAGCACGGTGACAACCCGAAGAAGAAACGTTGTGCCTGTAGGATTTGTGGAGAAATAGGACACACCCAGCAGGAGCACAAGGATGAATGCCCTGATTGTGAAGGAAGTCACCTAGCTGAAGAATGCCCAACTAGGCAGATTACTTGTTTCTTGTGTGAAGGGACTACCCACTACCCTGCTCAGTGTCACATTTACCCCATGGTGCAACTAACTGTCCAGCAGAGGAAAGAAGCAATGAAAGAAGTCCTCAAGGAAACCTTAAAGGAATCCGCGATGGAGGAAGATATTGACGATCCTGATGGAGAAGGCCTAAATAGATATTACTCCCGTGCTTGCTACTCATGTGGAGAGAAAGGACATCTTTCACAGCAATTCACGAGGGAAAGTCAAGAGTATCTGGGAGACTTCCTGACAGAAGAAGTGGAGTTTGATCCACAGAAGATAGAAGTATTGATAGGAACGAAGAAGTCGAGGAAGAGAAAGAGCATGTGTCCCCAGAAGAACCCAACTTCTGCGGAAAAGGACCTAAGTAACATCACATGTTACCGGTGCAAGGATTTAGGTCATTATGCTAGCAACTGCTCAACCAGGAAACGGAGAATCCAGTGAACCAGGATAGTTGCCAAGGAGTCCCTAGTTTTGTCTCATGACATTAGTTTACACTATAAGGAAGTAGAGCATTTTACGAAGAGAAGTTTCAGACCGCAGGAAGGATGATCAGAGTAGTTGAGATCTGGAAATTAGAGTGAAGCATGTAGCTAGATATGGAATACCCTTTATTACAATGTTGAGTTGAGTATGGAAATAACATTGTAGTAGTTCGTGAAGCAATAGAAGTTGATATTTTGGAATCTAAGAAGGAAATGTTATGAGTCGTTGGATGATTGTGAGTGCCTCTCTTGATATCTCACCCAGACCAAAACCTAGAACACATGGAGAAGCTGACCCCCAAAACTTTCTCGGACAACCAACCACATTTTCCCAAGGAAATCAATACATTGTCGTGAGAACCCCTTCTGTCTTATGCCTATAGATGACAACCCTTTACGAGTCTTTTCTCAAAGGCCCGGAAACCATCATGACCCTGACTAGCGATCAAGATTATCCAAAGATCCTGAAGGACATGATGAAGCACATTCAACTTGAAGGAGATGCAGTTTACAAAGGTTATCCCTTCATGGAGAATGGAGTTGAACTTTGGTACGTGGAGGTCCACCTCCACCGTGTGAAAGGAGTTTGTCCAAAGACTATGGGTCAATACTTTTTCATCTCCCGAGTACCGCGAACAACATTCTTTGATTCTGTTCGTGAAGCTGCCATGGAGGCCATACGTCAGATTGGAGAAATACTCGAAGCAAGACTTCATTTTACCCAGGGATGCATGAGTATGATGCATGCTGAGATGGTGGAGATGAAGCACACAACCAATAGGATGGAGCAAAAGATTGATGATTTTAGGAATCACGTTGCAACATTCCGGTGGGACTGAAGTGTCCTTAGCTAGGACAAAGGAATAAAGATGGGAGGAATGTTTGACCATACCCCACTATGTGGATGGCAACATTTGTAGTGAAGCACATTCGTAATTGGAGTGATGAATAATGGTTCAAGTAGTAATACAAGATTTGATATGAGGAGAATATGGATTATGGATGAACCCGTGCATTTTGTTTAGTTGAACCTTACGGAGTGAACCCTGGACCAATAGAAAGGAAAGTGTTGCTCCAAGGAGTAGAGTTTACACACATAGCTGGAGTTACGTTTGATATGAAGTTTACCCCAAGGATGAGAAGAAAAGAAGTACAATTGTATTTTAAGAGGGTGAAATGCTGGAAGTGTAGAGCAATAGTGACTCCAAGGATGAGTGGAGGATATACAAGTTCTGAAGTGGACCCACAAGCCGAGGACCTAAAGGAGGCTACGTAGTTATAAGGGAACCACGAGGCTTGTCAGTAGTAATATGTTTCTGCTGTAGTAAAGCAGTGCATTTTGTTGTAGATTGTACCAAGAAGGAGTTTTGTGCTAAGTATTGGAGTTGAAGCCTGCAGTGGAAATGCAGTAGACCGTAGTAAGTTGAGAATCGGTGAAGTTAGCAGCCTGGTATTGATTTTGGATTTTATGAGTTGTTACTCTATAGTGATGAGTGAAGACATGATGCATGGAAGGAGATTTTGAAGAAAACTAGTGGTTGGTTACGTCAGACTTGGAGTGATTTGCCCAAGGATGAGTCTGAGTTATTACATCGTAGTTTTACCCACAGAGAAGTAAGGTATAATTGGATGGAGTTAAGAAAGCCAAGGAAGTTGGATGTTGGAAGAATGATTAGTTGCAACCCGAGGATAAGACCAAGTGTTTCTAGTGATGAGATGAGCCATAACCCACAAGCCCTAGGACCTGTCAAGAAAGCAAGCACACTCTTGCTGAAGGAAAACCCCTGGTAGAAGTTACGGCCTTGCCAACAGACGATCTTATAGGTGGTTACGTTAAACCCGAGGGTTGTGAACATGATAGATGGTTGTTTGGCTTGCAGAATAAATGGATATGTCCGAACTCAGTTCATCGACAAAGATGAAATTCTGCAATGCTTGTGAGGATGACCGAGTGTTAGAATGCGAGATTCACTAAACCATATACAGGGTACTGATTTGGGTGCGGGATGGATTGATCACCATACCGACTTACTCTTATTGTTTGCCTCTGTTATACGGGATGGTAAATCTGAGTGACTTACCTATAGTAGAGAGACGACGATGTCAAAACTGTGTTTAAACCTTAGAATGGTATAGAAGTTTTTCCATTGTACACGACATGCTGTTGCCAACCGTAGGATATACGGTGAGGATGAAGCCTAGACCCGTTTTCTGCAGGGACCCAGCAAATTGTTTGATGACCCCCATGAGATACCGATATTGTATAGAATTGGCACCAGACTTGTTAGCTAAGGAGAACTAGTCTCAGAGGAACCTTGCCAAGACGAAAGGACCCAAGAATAGATGACAAATGTCATGCCACTATAGGAAGAACCCAGAGAAGGTATTATGCCGAAGATTTGAGAAGACCGATGCCGTCAACCCAAAGGATGGAGTGCCTGAGTTTTGATGGAACCGTATCCATGTTCCTAAGTGTGGTAGCACACTAGGCCACACCAATCAGTGGATTTGTTAGAAGACCCCCAAACCCTAACCTATTTCTTGCAAGCCTCTCCGAATCTCAAGGACGAGATTAATTTTAAGTGTGGTAGGTTTGTAACATCCCAAAATTCTAAATTTTGGAATGTTATAATAAATAAATAGAATTGATTGCTTGTTGTTGTGCTGAGTGAAATTTATTGAAATTTGAAACTTTTGAAAGTTAAATGAGAGGGAATAAAATGACTTTCCCAAAACTTTCACTTTGCTTTTTGATCTCCGAGGGAATTCAAATTCTTTTCAACACAAAACCATAGAGTGAAGATAATATGACTTCTTCCATTTATTTTAAATGATAAAGGGCTTTGAAAGGATTTTGAATTTCATCCTCGAAATCTTTTCAATTCAGAAACTTTAAGCAACTCAATGATTTTCCCGAGAGAAGATAAAATGACTTCTTCAAATTATAGGAAATATGAGTTGGAAGTTTTTCTGAAATTTTGTGGAACTCAATTTCCAATATTGAGTTATTTGGGTTTTATTCAAATTATTTTTCTCCAAAAAGAAATTACATGGAAAATAGGGTAACATGATTCCCAACAGAGGAAAATTGGAGAGAAATAAATTTGAAGACTTTTGGTATTTTAAGAATGATTTTTATTGTTTTTTAATTGCAACAGTAGGACCTTTTGATTTATTAGATTTTGTGTACATTTTATTTGACAGTATTAAAATGTTCATGTTGTAGGGCTTATTTTTCTGCAAATTTTGATATATTATATGCCCATAGGACATTTTTATTTATTTTGCTTTTATTTGTTTTCTTGTCTGTTAAAAAAAATGTTCCTCCGAAACTCGGCCGGCCCAGCTCCTGCCAGGCCGCGGCCCAGCACCCCCACCGCCCCCAACTCCGGCTCGGGACAGAGTCCCGAGCGAAGCCGCCGCCGCCGGACTCCTCCGTCGACCCCTTCCACACGCAATCTCCTCCCCCTTCCCCCTATTTAAGTCACCCCGCCGCCCCGTTCTTCCCCCTCCTCTCGCATCGCCGCCGCCGCGCACTTTCGCCGCCGCCGCCGCGCTGCTGCCACGCCGTCGCCCGCAGCCGCGCCTCCCCTCGCCCCTCGCATCGCCCGCGCCGCCGCCCTCTGCCCTCCCCTCGCCCGAGCCCGCAGAGAACTCGCCGGAGTTTGTGGAGAACTCGCCGGAGTTTGTGGAGAACTCGCCGGAGTTTCGCCGGCCGACGAACCGCCCCGATCTGCCCGTATCTAAGAACTGGTAAGGGAAAAACCGCCCAGTCCGGTTTAGATCTCGGTTTTCTTTGGTTCTTTCTAAAAACCGTTTTTTCTGTAGTTAGGTTAGTTAACGAACGTTCGTTCGTTTGGCAGTAGTAGTGGACGAATTCATTAGTTTAGTCTCAGTAGTGAACGTTCGCCCTTTAAATTTTCTTTTCCTGTTTAGTTTCGGCCAGGGACCTCTTTGTAAATTTTCATTTTACAGTTTAGCCCCTAAACTTCAAACGGCCCTAACTTTTGGCTCATTGGTCCAAATCCAACGAAACCAACGCCCACGTCTTCGTTACGATCCCCTCTTTCCAGTAATACAACTTAAACATGTTTTTGAAAAGTTTAAAATTTGAATTCAACTAGTTTAAATTCAAACTTCGTTTGTTCAT
The DNA here is from genome assembly GCA_902687465.1 of Secale cereale. Classification (NCBI taxonomy): domain Eukaryota; kingdom Viridiplantae; phylum Streptophyta; class Magnoliopsida; order Poales; family Poaceae; genus Secale; species Secale cereale. The sequence goes on from LR738710.1 coordinate 461,939,128, forward strand.
AACTTGAGTTTCGTAACTCCGTTTGAGTTGATTCTTTTTGCAAATCGAAGCTCTTGACCTAAACTTTCTGATAAGGCCAAATTCACATAATTTTGGTACTATTGGAAATTGTTTTGTGTTTCAAGAGTCATTCGTTTGTCTTCGAAGTTTTTCGAAGTGTTTATTCGTTCTGTCCGATCTTTCTGAGTGATAGCTTATGTGTGGTTACTATTGCTTGCTTACGATAAATTGACCGGAGTATGACGAGTAGATCTATCCAGAGTTTTGAGTGTGAATCATCTTCATCAACATTGCAGGCAAGTTCACATTTTGATCATATTTTCCAATACCCAGTTTTCATTGCATTAGTTATATCCTCAAACACATTGCATCAGTAGGATCAATTAACTTGTGGGATTGGGAAGTAGATTGAGGTAGAACCTATTACCTGCATTATTTTTAAACCCCTGGAGTTACTTCTACGTTTGCTGTTAGGCCATGCTATGCTCGTAGACGTGGTTTGGGTTTGAGTGAAATCCATGACAGATGTGAGTTGTTAATTAATGGTTCAACTTAAGGTGGCTACTTGAATACACATCTGGGTGGATTGGTTTGGGGCACCCTAGGAGTGAACCAGTGGATTGCCCGGACACCTGGGGTTGCCAGTGTTGTCCTAGGAAATCTCGGGGTTTCTGTATGATTGTCCTATTGGAATGCCACCCAGGCTCAAAGGGATCATATAATATTTCATGCCTAGAAACTTCCATGTGCAACCACATGCCAATATGGGCTCTGGCATAGTTGAGTAAGTTGTGGGAAACCTTTCCATGATGGGCTAGCAGATGTAGGGGGATTGTAGGTGGTACGACCTATCTATCTGGTTAAGGGGACCTCTTCGGAAAGACTGTGTCTCGGTCATCCGTTTCTCACACACCATGCAGTGCGAGAAACCAAACGGAGGCGATCGAGTCTTGTGGGAAAAGTGCACAAACCTCTGCAGAGTGTACAAACTATTCATGAGTAGCCGTGTCCCCGGTTATGGACATCTTTGAGTATCTAGAAGTGGATTATTTGCTGATCTCATCACTCTCTAATTTAATATTGTTGGGTTTAATGATGATTTTTAATTGGGGTTGAGAGGATGTCTATCTTCTCAACAATGTTTCAACTACCATGATAGTTAATTAAATCTATTCCTTTGAAGTAGGGAAAAATTAGCTTTACGCAAAAACTTTAACCTTACAGCCTCCACCAGCCAAATATGCATGTAGTTTTAGGCCTTATTTATCATTATCATTAAAGTGTGAATTTGCCAGTACATTCAATGTACTGACCCTCTGTGGCTGCAACGTCTCATGTTGCAGGATTATCTTACGACGAGTAAGTGATACGTTAGGGTTACGATTTCTACACTCAACTTTGCCGTTGGTGTTGATGGGAATCCACGACCTTTGTTGCTTCCGCTATGATCGATTGAGGTAACAGTGTTTACGTTACTTAATACATGTGATTTACCTCTGTTATAAATTCTGTTTGTACTGTGTGTGTCAGCATACCGATCCAGGGATGACACAGAACACAGAGACTTCGGTCCATTTGGATCGTGGTCGCTACAGCATAAGTTCAGGTCGGGTGCGGGGTTTCACATATATGCAATTTAATTAGAGCACGATGCTCTCACCCATGTAATTTGCAGGGAAAACATAATAAGTTCTAAGAACATAAATATAGAAGTTCATATTTTGAAACAAATGAAGTATTTGGGAACTAAAATGAAGTATTTCAAAGTACAGAACTTCTATTTATGTTTCTTCTGTGTATTTCTAATGTTTCTATGCATGAACTTGTCGTTATTTTTACATGTTTTACATGATTATTATGGTCATTTCGACCTTGAAAAAATTCATTTTCTTTATTTTCATTCATCTTACAGGTCGAATGAGCTCCCTTCAGTTCAATGGATTCAACAAAATAATCCATGTTGCCTACTAGAACTTGCGTGTGTGTTGTGGCGTGTGTGCTGGTGCATGCCTGGTGCCTGATGCGGCGTGCGAGCATGTACACAAATTGAACTGAATGATCTCCAGTAAGTGAACTCAATGATCTCCTGTATCTGAGCGACAGGGGAGATGCATCATGTACAAAAAATGGTAGGATCTTGAGGTGTTGCTGCTACTTCTTTCTTCTCATGCCCTACTGTTACTCCATTCGATTCCATGCTACTTAAAATAAAATAATTGATGGTCTAGGTGCTTGTTGAAATGCTTATGAGAACCATTTTGTTGTTCTTTGGTATTTAGTAGAATTGGGCAAAGAAAGGATACCCTATGGTGCCTCTTGCCGAATAGATTTATTAGAAGTTCCAATTTTCCTGCAAGTGTATGGTCAGATTCTCTTGAAAAATGTTATAAAAGACACAAGTGATGCAGTGGTGCCGCCACACCTCTGGTTTCTCGTTGATATATTTTCCATATGATCTGCATCAGTTCTTCAGTGCGCGACTCGACAAAAGACCATCCGTTCAATTACTAAATTACTAAATATATTTTTGGTTCAGTTCAATTACTAAATTTAGTTCACTACAATTCTTTTTATAGTTATAAATCACTTCAATAGTTATAGTTTCAGTTTAATTTAGGTTAGTTCAATTACAAGCTGGTGTTTATTTCCTGATGTAGTATTTTTGAGACCATCCTATAATATTTCCTCTCAATTTTTTTAGCACATGTTCATACAGTATTGTTCGAGAACACTTAGTAGTTCTAGTATTGGAGTGCTTGTTTTGAACTGAGAGATACACTATGAATTTTTATGGTCTTTTTGGACATGAAGAATTTTTCTCTCACATATAAATTCTTGAACAAAATGCTCTATGGACCCTTGGACTGTGTTGGGGTGCTATTCTCTGAGTACTGTTCGACTACTGTTGTTTGGTACATAATGGAGTTTGCACTTGAAGCATTTTGCCCTTGGTCTTTTTGGTGAAAGTTTGCTTCGTATTGTGTCATGATCTCACAGGTTTAAGTTTGCCTGCAACGTGTTTGTGTTGATGTGTGTAAGCTGCTAGAGTAGACCTTCTATACATGGCAATGTAAACACATAACTTATATGCTACTCCTGGTAGGGCTGCTATAAGTGGAATTTGTTTGTAAGTGGCAGAATTGTTTTCCGTGCAAAGATATTTCAATGATTCTGTAATTGTATCAGGCCCTTACAAATGGGTCTATCAGTTCAAAATGTATTCTAGTACCACCTCATGAAAAGAAACAGTTAATGTATTCTACTATCAGTTCAAAAATGATGGCATCGGGTGTTCTCATGAGGTGATGTCATCAGAATATTGTATGTAGACAAATCGACATAATTTTGAGAGGTTGTATGTTATATCCCTATAATGTTTGATGAAGAAAAAAAATCAAATGGTAAAGTTCAAGTCGTAAAATGAGAGAAGTCCTGAACATCCTTGCAAAGAAATGTTATGTTAAAAAAAAGGAAACACACAAAACATTTTCTTTTTGACAAAAAACATCATTCAGTTCAACGATATGGACCATGCAAGTCCGAGGACGATGATATCGTACAACAAAAACAAAGTAAAGTTCAGTATGTGAAAACATGCTAAACACGCTCAGTACAAACCCAAAATGGAGATCAGTTTGAGTCCTCCATTTTCATAAGAGTTCAATTTAATCTATGAAAAATGGCTCAGTACGAACGCACGCATAGATCAGTACGAGTACTCTGTTTTTCCGAAGAGAATAACAATACGATGGAAATTCAAATTTTAAAAGTTCAAACCAAAAAGAAACCCCGCGGAAATTCAAATGGTAAATGTACAAGTTGTAAAATGAGAGAAGTCTAGAACATCATTGAAAAAGGAAACATGCAAAAAAATTCTTTTTGAAAAGAACAACATTCAGTTCAACGATATAAACCATGCAAGATCAGGGGCGATGATACTGTAAATCATTGAAAAGTAACGAGAAAAAACTTACCGAAAAAACAAAGTAAAAGACGAGTGTGAAAACGCGCTCAGCACAAACCCATAGGGAGATCAGTTCGAGTACTCTTTTTCCGGAACGGAAAAAGCAACACGACTGGTCACACCGTATTCAAAATTACTCCGTGAAAAATACCTGAGTACAAACACACACATATATCAGTACGAGTACTCTGTTTTTTAGACAGAAAAACAACACGATGGGTCTTCCATATTCGTATTTTTTTAACTAGAGAAGACGATCAGTTCAACGAGATGAAAATCATCAGTACAACTTTGAAGACGATGGAAATTCCTATATGATCCTGCTTTTTTCCTTTCTACGAGGACGATGGCGACACGGTTGGCGTCACGGTTGGCGTCATCTTCAGACCGTTCATGAAATGTAGCTTTGGCCTTGTGGAAACGAGCCGGGTTATATGAAAAAACAAGATTAAAACCATGATCCAGTTTATTCCGACTCAATGCCACCAATACATGCGCGTTTCAGATGTCTGTATATTTCTATTCAATTCCACCAACACACACGCCTTTCAAATCTCTCAATTTAACAAGAGATTCTCTACCTAATAAGGACAATAAAAAGTTGAGTGTAAATCATTGCAACACGACATTATTTATTCATCAATTATCAACTTCAGTGGTAAAAAAGCCCAATGTCGCCATTGATCGCCCTGGCATTTCCCCCCAGCGTGGATGCACATACGCGCTTGATCGATCAGAGCTCAGAGCCCGTGGAGTTTCGAAACTCATCCGGGTCAAGCAAAGTCACAGCCTTTCCCTGCCCGTGCCTCGTCGCAGCGGATTAAAAACTAAAACTAAAAGAACATCGAGTGATTATTTTTTGAGAAGTACAAACTCTAGTACCACAAGTACCATAAATTAAAAACTAAAAATTGCATCAGTTCTAACTCAAGGGACAATAAATTTGCAAAAAATATAGCAGGAAAAGTTTGGAGGAAAAAACAACTTAATAAATGGAAAAAAGTTCACAACTACAAAAGTTGTATGTTCAAACATGACGTCTCAGATAAGTTTGGGAAAAAGCTCGAACAAAAGAAAAACTCACGAAAATTCAAATGGTAAAAGTTCAAGTCGCAAGACGCGAGAAGTCCAAAACATCGTTGTAAAAAAATGAGTTCAAAAAAAGAAACACACAAAATATTTACTTTTAAAAAAAATATCATTCATTTCAATGATATAAACCATGCAAGTTCGAGGACTATGATACTGTAAACCATTGAAAAGTTACGAGGAAAAGCCTTACAAAAAAAAGTAAAGTTTAGTCTGTGAAAACACACTCGGTACTGAACCATACAGACATCAGTTCAAGTAATTTTCTCCGGACTATTCAAAATTACTCTATGAAAAATACCTCCTCAGTACAAACACATACAAAGATTAGTACGAGTACTTTGTTTGCTCTGTAGGTGTTTGTTCCTATTCCAGTGAGCACTATTCTTTTTTTTTCTAAATGCTTGTTTTTGGCTCCTGCATATGTGTTTGGGCAGTACAAATACATCGCCATAGTGTGTACATATGTAGCACCTTGGGGAGTACCAAAAATACCAACTGCTTAGGATTAAATATTGAGTACATCACCATGTGGGTGGGCTGGTGAAACGCTTCTGCTCGTATGAAAAGTCAAAACACCGGCCATCTTCTTCAGCTTGTCGACATTCATCTGCACGACACACACGAGTTGTTGCGTTAATAAGAAGACGGCGTAGCTAAAAAGGGATCTCCCAGCTCTCTTAGTCAACGACATGGCAACGTCCAGTCACTGACTACTCAGGCCGGGCATGCTCTCCAGCCAAGAAGCAGAGCAACGGCTAGTTCCCAAATCCAATCTCCAGCCAAGAAGCAGAGCAGCGGCTAGTTCCCAAATCCAACAGCCGCCGATTCACCATAACCTATCGACCGCGAATCCAAGCAACCAGATCGAATCTCAGAAGCACTCAGTCCTCCGGCACCTGCCCGCCTGCCTGCCTACAAGTCCGCCGGGAAAATCACCCATGGATGGAACCAAGATAGCAGCGAGCGAATCCACTGGCAGGACGAATCGACCACGCCGTACCATTCCACGACCCGCTCGCCCGCCCGCCATGCGATCAAAAGAAGCTGCGGCGGCAGAGCATAGCACCACGAGGGAGGCGGCAGGAGGAGACAGGCGCTGGGGTCTCACCTTGGGCAGGGGTTATCGAGCGCCCCAAGTGCGACGCTCTGGTTGCTGCTCCTCAGGCTGTGGGGTCACGCGCCCCGCCAGAACGGAGATTCGCCGGCCACCCGACCACGCGTTCGGAATGGGGAACCGGGGCCGACCGCTTCACTCGCTCGGGAGAGATGGGGAGGAGGAGGAGGATGAGTGAGAGGGTGGCGTACGAGCATGAAATCATTGGAGCAGTCGGGGACCTTGGGCGCATCGTCGTCCGGCCGCCCCCGCGCCCCGGCGCCCATCACCGCGCAACTCGGTCGACGACTAGAGTGGCCGGCGGGAGGAGCTCTTATTTAACATTTTAATAAAAAATCAGTCGAACAAAAATGACAGCATCAGTACAACCGTTTAAATTCGTCAGTTCAACAATAGTAACAGAATAAATATTGATAAGGTATTATCAATCATATGGGCAGGGAAGACCCGCTGTAAAATAATAATAATAAATAAATAAATTTGAATAAGCAATGTTAAAAATTTAAGCAGCCTTGGCATGTATGTACGCATACACTGGCAAGGATTCTTGAAGGCAGAAGAAGCTCTGAAGGCTATTCGCATGAAGATCTGTATGGCCGAAGAGCAAGGACTGGTGCATAGAGGTCAGCCAATTATTCACCAAGAGACAATACCACGTGAAGGAAGCAAAGTTTCTTGAAGATTGAAGTTTGTCGGCATTCTCTCTCGCACTTTTCTATATTATTAGAAGGACACGCATGTACCCTAGTAGGACACGCGTGCACGCTACTGTGTGTAAAATAAGTGAAGGAACGCTCCCGAAGGCCTCCCTAGCAGCCACCCCTCCCGGCTATAAATGGAGACGCTGGGCTCAAGAGCAGAACACAAGACGGGAGAGCACGAAGCACTCGGAGCATTGAGACCCTCCACCAGAGCACCATTTTCTTTGTAGTTTAGCCACCATCACTGCTAGTAGAATAGCTAAGAAGGCACTTCGATCGCCAAGAGATCGAAGGTAATTTTCTAGTTGTGTGTAATCCCTTCGGGGCCTTCCGAAAGGGAAAACCATATGTAAATTATGTTGTGGAAATGATGTAGTTTCTTGGTCTCACTTAGCAATTTTATTTTTGAATTTATGGGATGAATTCTTATGCTAGGGATCCTATAGGAGAAACATCTGCGTGTGTAGTTCTCTGTGTAGCCCAGAGTGGCGTTGAAATTAGAACCTTGTGGCCGTAGAGAAGTGTTCCCTTAGGGTGGAACTGCATGGGAAGACGATAGGAATTTACCTCATAAATTTGCAATTAAAAGTACTAAGTGAACGTAACTAGCTACATCTGATACAACATAATAAAAAATATGGTGAGTACTGAGTAGGATTTTTACACCTCTACGTACATCGTCGGTCGAATTGTTGGCCTCGCCAGCTCAGAATAGATCCTGTATCAAATATATAATCAAGTTAGAACGTGAAGGTAATCATATTGAATTAAATATTGTTGTGAATAGTGAAATACTATTCCAAATAGTATATTCAATAGTAGAGCACTATTGTGAATAGTGCACTACCTAGTAAACAGTAAATACTATTGAAGATAAAAAGCATACCTGTCTATCACTTTCACCTAATCACATATATAGTTTTTAAAAGTTTATATTTAATTATTCCCTATATTTGTTATCTGGTCCTGTGTTTAATCATTGAAAGGTTAAAATATTTAAACTTAGTAGTTAGCACAGGTAAAGTAGTAAATACTAAGGAAAATCTAAACATAAGGTGCAGAATAAATCCCTCTGAAGAGCATATCTGGCTACATCGCACGGTTAGCTAAATATAGTCGTCGATTTGATATATAACTTTTACATATCTTGGGGAAAAAGACAAGATAATTTAGACCAAAAGATTGAAAGTTTATTCAAAGAATACCAAAAGCTTGTTAATAAGTATTCAGGGTTGAATAATAAAATTGATCTAGCTTTACATAAGCTAGAGGAAGGAAAAGCAAGACAGAATACAGTTTTCAAGAATAACGACTATATTAAAGAAGAAGTATTATCAATAGGTCGTTACTTAAGTAAAGACAAAGAGTCACTCTCATGCACTGAAACAAGACAAGATATACTTGAAATAAAGAAGTTGGTGGAAGAGGTTAAAACTTTGATTATCTCATAATTATATGACTGAATATACTCAAGCATTAAACGAAGTAGCTAAATACCTGTCACCTCCTGTCGGGTTCTCCGATCACGACTCCCCAAAAGAAGATTCCAAAGTAATAATAAGACAAAATAACACAATCATCCAGCTATTAATTCAAGTATTAGATAAACTAAATAGTGTTCAAAGAAACAAAGAAATTATGCTTTCATCATCCGGAAAAGTTGCCTCTGCTAGAAATATTAATTCAGAAAAACGGACATATCTAAAGGCTTCTTTAGAAGAGATAAAACTCTCCAATTAGTAAGGCAAGACTCAAGACCTCTAGCCATGAAGCATAGATTATCATGCAAAGCTGATGATATTGATAGTATTGAAGAAGTTATAGATATACAAGGAGATCTAGGAAGATATCAGAAAGATACCCTAAGAAAGATAAAACCACAACAAGTATATCACATGGGCATGTTTGAAAGTAAGAGTGGTCTATACAGAATATCTCGAGAAGTAGAATTAAGTGTGTTAACACATCCAGTAGATTTAAGAATTGTAAGCAAAAATATTGAAAATGAATTAAGATATTGTGGTTGCAAATATATTCATCAAGGCATGTATATCATAGGAGTCGAAGGTATGACAAGGAAGAAATTAGGCGCGAAGGTTTTGATAACCTTATTAGACAGAAGATGGGAATCTGTAGACAAAGCAGCATTAGGATTTTTGGAAGGAGACATGAATGAAAATAGATTAATAACCTATATAGCTCCAGACCTAATGATGCCCGTAAAAGAATTTATTGAAAAAATGAGTTTTGGTTTCCGAACTAAAGGTTATGAAGATTTTAAAGGAACACATTTGCTAGTAAGCATAGAATTTATAGGAAGGCTCACTAATAGAAGTAGCTCCAGATATAGAGTAAATGTGAATGACGTAATTGATAGTATGCAATCAAAAGGTATAAAGTTTATGAATCCCCTTAAAATTGGTTATGAAGAAAGAGGTGGAGAGGAATGGAAAATAGGTGAATTAATAGAGAAAAAAGAATTAAAGCAACCTGAAAACTACATAAGCTATCAAAATTGTGAAGGAAGTAGCAGTATTCGATTTATGAACTATAAAGCTGCATCAATGGAAGACTCTGAATCTTTTATGTCAGAATCAGAAATTAATGATGATAAGAATAAAGGTATATCTGAATGCATGGAAAAGGCTAATTTAGATGATGAAATAAATCATTGTGAAAAGAAACTAAAGCATATTGAATGGGAATATAGTCATTCTATGACAAATGATTGGCCCAAAATAAGAGAAACAAAACTATTTATTATTACAGAAATTGCGAGGTTACAGAAACTAAAAAATGATAAAAAGTTTGCCACTAGTAGTTCAACCATGGAAGATAAAATTATAGCATCCGCAGAAAGAAAGCAAATGCTATTATTAATAAAAATGCTATCATTAATAATAATAATAATAATAAAGATAAGAATACTGTTCAAAAATAAGAAGCTATTAGTGAAGAAGAGCAATGGGATATCAATAATAAGTTATTATTAGAAAGTTATGAGGAGGAGGAAGAATTAATAATAGAAATGTGGTTAGAAGATGAAAGGTATGATGATTCAGAACAAAATAGTGATTTCTATAACTCACTAGATGATGATGGACTGCACAATTTAGACAATGCAATGGAAGCCATGGAAGTAGAAAATAGTGGTAAAAGAAGAAGAGGATATGGAGAATCGTCTGTAAAAAGAGAAGGAGAAAGAGAGAGACCTACCAGATCAGCTGGACAATGGCCTCCAGAAAAAGATGACTATCAACCTACGTATATCCCTGGACAATATAGATATATGGGTACTAAAAGAAGATATTTTGAAAAACCAGTGCAATTTCAAATATAAGAATGATGGCGCTATATTAAACCTAGCAGCTCATGATCCAATAGATTGGCCGAATATAATCAGCACATGGAGAGGTTTAATAGTGCAAAAATATATACAAAATGAGTACAATATAGGCACTAAGGTAGAAGATATGTTAACATATCTTGAAACATTTTTAGGAGAATCTATAAAAGTTCTATGGGAACAATGGGTAGAGTCATACCCTAGTCAATATGAAGAATTAAAAAGAGCAGGAAGTAACCCTAATAACTTTGCGAATGTTATCTCAAATATGATCATAGCAGAAGATCCAGAATTAGGACATACCTCGTTGCAAAATGAAAGGTTAAGAGAAATAGAAAAATTAACATTAACTAGTTGGAAAGGTATTACATAATTTTCTGTGACGCCCGAGACCGGCGTCCCAGAAGATTCCAGAAGCTTCCAGAAGCTTCCAGATGTTCCGGGCTGCCTGTGTGGTTCTTTTGTGCTTGTGTTATTTATTTTTGCATTGCATCATGACATCATGCCATCATGTCATATTTTATTTTGCATCTCAACCTAAATAAACCGTGTGGATCTTCGGTCCATTTAAATCGAGGGAAGATGACTTCTCTTTAAAACATATAAAAGCCTCTCAATATTTTAGGGAGCTATATAAATAAATTCTCCATTGTTGGAATCACCATAACACACTTGCATAATTCCCCATGTTATTTCACTTCGAGTTTCACCTTCAAAATCTTGCCAATAATTCTTTTCCGTTGTTCGAGGTTCTTCCAAAAAAAAACCTCCTTCTATTTTATTTAAATCCCTGACATTTTTGTGAGTCCAGGGTTTTTACCCCTTGCCCTAACTCCTTTCCTAGCACCTCCCTTCTTTCTTCTTGTTGTTGTTTTCTGTTTTCTTTTAGTAAAACAGCAGCAGTTTTGTTAATAAAAAAGAGCTTCCCTGGCCCATCTCCTCCCTCCTCCTCCTCTCTCCTCCCTCTTGGGCCACTTCTCCCCCCGCAGGCCCAGCTGGCCCGTTCCTCCCCACCGAACCCTAGAGGTCGCTCCTCTCCCTCTCGTCCCTCAGCCGCCGCCGCACCCTCTCGCTCATCTCTCGACCGAGCCCGACCACACTCCCCTTTTCTCTCCCCGTCGCCCGAACCCATCGAGCCTCGTTTCCCTCTCCTCCCGAGCCCGACCCCGCTCGCCTCCTTTTCCTCGTCAGGTCCTCCAGGGTCGCCGGCGCCCTGCAGATTCATCCCGTCGCGCCGAGGCTTCCCTCGCCCGCTCTGCTCCCAGGCCGGCGCCCTTCCCTCCCTCGCGAGCTCGCCTCTGCCCGGATCGCCCGGCTGCCATCCGCCGCCGCCGCGCCATGGATGTGGCCTCCGTCCTCAGGCAGCCGCGCAGCCGCGCCCCTTCCTCCAGCAGCCGCGGCTGGAGACGCCCCGAGCGCCATGGCCGTCCAGGCCTCTTCCACGCCCCGAGCCGCGCCCGTCATCCTCCCGTTCCTCTCTGCGTCGCTGAAGCCCGGCGCCCGAGCCGAACAGAGCGCCGCCCCAGACCGAGGACGGAGCTGCTCCCTCCGACTCCAGCGCCATGGAGGCCCTCGTCCTCCCGTCGCACCAGCGCCGAGGCCCCTGCCTCTGTTTCCGGCGCCGCCTAGCCCCGTGCTGTCCTTTTTGTTCTGATGCGTGTCATGTTTGTGCACTGTTGTTGTTTTTGTCAAGTGCACCGCAGGCAGACCCGATCTCCGAATACGCCAAGTTCCTCTACGGTTTTGTGTACATCTACGGGAATGAGTACGTCTACGAACAAGATCCGTGAACATCTACAAAACGCTCCGTGTACGCCTACACGACACAAGACGATGCGACAAGTACCCCTTCGATGCGCCGAGACCAAGTTCCACTACGTCCACGACGACCCGAACGACTACCGATGAACGTGAACAACTACCGCCGTCGTGGAACCGCCAAGACGAACGGAACAACTACTTCCACTACACGTGTACCCCGACGTCGCCGTGTACCACTACCGACGCCCCGTGTACCACGACTCGTGTACTACTACTACCACTACTTCCTCTACCGTCGCCCGAGTACAACTACCGCCTACGGAACGACTACTTCCCTCTACGGAACGACTCCTTCCTCTACGTCTCGAACCGTCCCGAAACGGTGGTTCCGAAGGTATAACCCCGAGACGTGACCCGTGTGATGCATGCTTGCTTGTGTTGTATGAGTTGTTTCCCGTGTGTGCTTCGTGCCCGTTCCACCTTTTGTCATGTTCCTCGGTTGCCTCGCCACCGACTCGTGGGAACCCGGCAACGGGATCACCCCATCATCTTGTTCAACTCGTTCACTCCACCTTTTGTTTTGCACCGGACTCTCAACGAGTTGCCGGAACCGATATGATGCGTTGCATCATTTTCGGATCGTTGCCGTGGCACCCTTTTGTTCCACCACGGTGACAATGCTTCATATCTTGTTAATTGTCAACCTTTTAATAAAACTTGCATAAACTTGATCATGTCATCCGCATCATGTTAACAACATTAATATGTGTGTTTGTTGTTGCTTATAATTAATAAACATGCTCATGGGGATTTTCCGGACTTGTTGTTGTTATCTTCCGGCCCCATTTAAAATGTCTAATAGTGTAGTTTCTTTATGCTTCACCTCTTGCCTTGTTAAAAACAATTAATCTTGTCTTGTAATAATGAGAGTCAACTAAATAATTAATATGTGGTGTTTCGTCAATATGCAACCCGTTGCATATTGATCTCCACTTAACTTGTAGTATTTGTTTGTGCACTTTGCCATGTCTTGCATATTTAAACTGGACATGCATCATACTTGCTTGTGCATCTTATGCCATGTTTATGTTTGTGTGTTTACCGTGTTGTTTGTTTCTTTCCGGTTTGCTTCTCTTGATAGCTTCGGTTTCGTTCCGGAGTTGTGAGGATCCGCTCGACTGTTGCTCCGTCTTCTTCTTGGTTCCGTTCTTCTCCTTTGTGGAATCCCAGGCAAGATGACCGAACCCGGATACCATTACTATCTTTGCCTATTGCTAGTAGTCTCGATCTATAGTTTTGCCTCGATGCCCATGTTCTTCTTGTCAGCCTCCTACTTGTAACCAATTGCCATGTTTAACCACCCTACCTATGCAAACCGTTGCTTGGCTAAGTACGCTTCGCTCAGCCCTTCTTATAGCATTGTTAGTTGCAGGTGAAGATTGAAGATGCTTGCTTCATGTTGAAGTGGTTGGGTTATATCACACTATATAAATGCTTAAAAATGAAATCATCTATATACTGGCAAGGGTGGAAGGCTAAGCCTTTTGCTTGGTGTTTTGTTCCACTCATGCCGTTAGGAACCGTATAAACCGGTGTTATGTTCCTTGTTTATGCGTTCCTAACACGGTTGGGGTGTATGGGACCCCCTGGATAAACCGCTAAGTGCTAAGTCTTTTCCAGCAAGTCCCAACATTGGTACTATTTGCCTAATAACAAACTAATAAAACTTACATAAGGGCCTTGCAAACCCTCTTTCTTAATTCTACATAGCAGGGGGGGCCAGTGCTGATGGTGTTGGTCCCAAACTAGAGTCACTTGCGGTACCACCCAGTTATCTGGGGTCTTTGGTACTGTACGTAGCGCTCATCCGGTCGTGGCCTGAGACGAGATACGCGCGGCTACTATCAGGGTGTCGGCACGCCGGGAGGATTTGCTGGATTAGCCTTACCTTAGTTCGGTTTAACTTGAGCACGGGATTCCGAGAATACTCGGGCCTTCCCAACTATGGAGTTGCGACTCCGCGGATCGTGGGCTTGTGATGGGCCAAGTTGGAACACCCCTGCAGGGTTTGAACTTTCGAAAGCCGTGCCCGCGGTTATGTGGCAGATGAGAGCTTGTTAATTCCGGTTGTAGACAACTTGACACAATGTTACAATACACTACCAGCGTGTGTACCGTGACTGTCAATTTCCGAATAGGGATTCGGGAGTTGAACACGGTGGGGTTATGTTTGACCGGCTTTAGCTAGGATCACTTCGTGATCATCTCTCGACCGATGCACTTCTCTTCTCGCTCTCTTTTGCGTAAGTTAGTGCTAGTTGCTGCTGCAGACTCTTGTTTGTTCCTTCACCTCATATCTCTTTCTTCAGCCTTACCCTCACCCAAGGCTTAAATAGTCTTGTTACCCGGGAACGGGATTGCTGAGTCCTCTGTGGCTCACAGTTACTTCCCCACACCAGTTGCAGGTTCCGCCGAGTTTGATGCAGGAGCTGGTTCAGTGCTTCACCAGGAGCTCGTTGAAGAGTGTGGCCGTTTGCTTGTGACGTTTCGATGTTCAGTAGTGGCTTCTACTAGGATTCGATCTTGGCCTGTGGCTTTATGTTGTTTTGGTATCTTTCTTTTGGTTCTTCGCCCGTAGTCGGGTTGTGATGTTCTGAGTGATGTTTTGCTTATGTAATGTATTGTGTGAAGTGGCGAGTGTAAGCCAACTATCTCCTTTTGCAATTTTAATCCCTCTTTTACATGAGTCGTGCAAAGATACCAAACTTGAGATCATTCTAGGATGGATTTATGCCTTCAAGTCGTGCTTCGACACGTAGGAGGTATAACTCCATCCTGGGCATTAGATTTTCCCAGCATTATTTGTATAATGCTACTACTGCTAAACAAGGTTTTAATGTAGGTGTAGTAGAAAGATATTTTAATAAATTGCCTGATCCTCTAGGTTCCATAATATTTGAGGAGTATAAAAAAGAAACTGGAGGAAATGTGGTAAATATATCCCAAGCCATAACATTTGTTTTCAAACACTAAGAAAGGTATGTACTAGCATTCAAGCCTAAAGATCTATGAAGAAATCAGATTATAATTTTTGCAATAACATAGTCCAAATACCACTTACATATGGAGAAGAAAGACATAGCAAAAACAAATATTATAAACCACAAAGGAGAGATAATAGAAATTTTAGAACAAAGAAAAGATATTTCTTAAGAAGGTCAGACAATAGAGCCCCATTCTTGCATAAAAGAAATGTAAGAAGATATAATCCTAAGAAAACCTATGATAAAACATGCAGGTGTTTCATATGCAACTCTCCTGATCATTTAAGTAGAACTTGCCCTAATAAAGACCAGAAAAGATACTCTAGCAAATATGAAGAACAAGAGAGAGTGTTAATTATAGATAGCGTTAACGAAAATATATTAGTATATGATGACGAAATAAAAGACGACGAGTCAATATATTCAATTATAGAAACAGATGAAGTAGAAAATGAGGCTCCAGAATATGAATCTAGTGAAGATGAAATAGACCTAATAGATGAATTAGCCAGTTTAAAAATTGAAATGATGAACCAAGTAGATTGTGAACATGATTGGATTAGAGGAAAAGGTGATTATAACATAAAATGTGCTTTCTGTATATATTATCCAAGCCAAGACAATAGGTTCACATGTAGCTTGTGCTTAAAACAAGCCCGTACCTCATGTATAAGAGCCAATAATCAAAAGTGGAGACAAGAAATAGAATTAGAACCAGAAGAATGAATATTATCCAGTAGGGTTGGAAATTTAGAAAATAGAATAAATAAGCTAGAAGCAGAACTAGAAAAACTTAAAGATGAGTTAGAAAATAGCAATAGGCAAGACAATAATGTTGCTAAAATCACGGAAATGAAATAGCAAATGGTAACAGTAAGGGATAAAAAAGGAGACAAATTAATACAATTGAAAGATGCAATTACTAGTTTTGGAAACAAATATATTGTTCGATTAGCATTCAAAGAAGTGTTAGGGACAAGGATTCCAGTTAGGATTGTTCTAAGGCCAAATATTTCATATAAAATACTGGCACTATTAGATACTGGTTGCACTAAGAATATCATCCATGATAAATATTTTATGAGATGTCCCGAAATAGTCGAAACTATATATGACAATAAAGCTGAAGTATCTACCGATATGTCAGGAATAAAGAAGATACATAATCAGCTAGCATATAATATTGAAGCTTACATAAATGGCACAAAATATATAATAAATGTGATTACAATAAGAGATTTGTCAGTAATAAATGATGACATGATAATAGGGTTAATATTTTTACAACAATCTTTACAAACCACAATCATACATGAAGAAGGGGTAACATTTATCCCTTATCAAGATAATGTTCCATATATATATCTGAAGTGAGAAAACAAAGAAAGTCCTTGCGAAATGTAGAAATATCTAATTTAGATGATGAATATAGCACAAGTCCAGATTCCTTTGAATTCTGCAAAGACGAAGAACTTTGTGACGCCCCCGATTTGACCGTACACTAATCATGCACGCAAATGTGTACGACCAAGATCAGGGACTCACTGGAAGATATCACAACACAACTCTAGACACAAATTAAAATAATACAAGCTTTATATTACAAGCTAGGGGCCTCGAGGGCTCGAATACATAAGCTCGAAACACAAGAGTCAACGGAAGCAACAATATCTGAGTACAGACATAAGTTAAACAAGTTTGCCTTAAGAAGGCTAGCACAAATGTAGCAACGATCGAAGAGGCAAGGCCTCCTGCCTGGGACCTCCTAACTACTCCTCGAAGCCGAACTCCATGTAGGAACATCCTCGGGATCATCTGGCTCCTGGACTCCACCACCTGGTTGCATCATCCGAGAAGAAAGGAAGAAAGGGGGGAAAGGGGGAGCAAAGCAACCGTGAGTACTCATCCAAAGTACTCGCAAGCAAGGATCTACACTACATATGCAATGATATCTGTGTAAGGGGGTAATATCTGTGGGCTAAACTGCAGAATGCCGCAATAAGAGGGGGATAGCTAACCCAATCGAAGACTACGCTTCTGGCCACCTCCATCTTGCAGCAGTAGATAAGAGTAGCTGGAAAGTAACAGGTATCCTTGCTTCTCGCAGCCTCCGTCTTGCAGCAGTAGAATAGAATAGATGGTAAGTTCACCAAGTAACAACGTATAGCATAATCCTACCCGGTGATCCTCCCCTCGTCGCCCTGTGAGAAAGCGATCACCGGGTTGTATCTGGAACTTGTCTGGGTGTGTTTTATTAAGTATCCAGTTCTAGTTGTCATGAGGTCATAGTACAACTCCGGGTCGTCCTTTTACCGAGGGACACGGCTATTCGAATAGATTAACTTCCCTGCAGGGGTGCACCACATAACCCAGCACTCTTGATCTCATTTGGCCGGACACACTTTCCAGGGTCATGCCCGGCCTCGGAAGATCAACACGTCGCAGCCCTACCTAAGCACAACAGAGAGGTCAGCACGCCGGTCTAAACCCTACGCGCACGGGGGTCTGGGCCCATCGCCCAATGCACACCTGCACGTTGCGAGGGCGGCCGGTAAGCAGACCTAGCCTCTCCTAATACCAGAGTAGGCGTTCCGGTCTAATCCGACGCGCGCCGCTAAGTCGCTGACGTCAAGAAGGCTTCGGCTGATACCACGACGTCGAGTGCCCATAACTGTTCCCACGCAGCTGGTTAGTGTGTATAGACCAAATGGCCAGACTCAGATCAAATACCAAGATCCCGTTAAACGTGTTATTATGAAATAACCGCGGACAACGACCAGGGCCAGGCCCACCTGTCTCCTAGGTGGTCGCAACCCGCCCTGTCGCTCCGCCACAAAGTAACCATCAGGGGGCTGTCGGGAACCCAGGCCCACCACTACCTGGGTGGAACCACCTGCCCCTTCAGCCCCCATCTCCGAACCATCATCATGTGTATGTAAAGTATGTGTATAGTATATACCCGTGACCACCACCCGAGTGATCACGGCCCGATGGTATAGCATGGCAGACGGACAAGAATGAAGGGCCACTGATGGAATACTAGCACCCTATACTAAGCATTAGGACGGCAGGTACATGTATCAACAGTTGTAGCAGCAATGACAGGCTATGCATCAGAATAGGAGTAACCGAACAGTAACATGCTACACTACTCTAATGCAAGCAGTAGAGAGAAGAATAGGCGATATCTGGTGATCAAAGGGGGGGCTTGCCTGGAAGCTCTGCAGACGAAAGGAATCTTCGGAAGCGTAGCCGTAGTCGAACACCGAAGCATCAAGGGTCTCGGGGTCTATCACAGTACCGGAGTCTACCGAAAATAAGCATCGAAGGGGAAACAAATAAATAACAGAGCAAACAATAGCATCACAAAGCATAACATGGCAAAAGGCGGTGCTACGTGTGACCTAACGCGGTGCTCGGTGATACAAGCGAAGAGGAATAACATCCGGGAAAGTATTACCGGTGTTAGGCATTTTCGGGCAGATGAAACGGAGGGGAATGTTGCATGTTCGGTATGATAGATATGTGTGGCGGACGAACGGACCGCGTATTCGGATTCATCTCGTCGTTCCGAGCAACTTTCATATATAAATTATTTTCATCCGAGTTACGGTTTAAAAGATATGATTTTCTAAAGTTTTTATTAATTTCTGGAATTTAATTAATTAATTTAATAGGACATTATCCAGAATAGTACGGATGACGTCAGCACGACGTCAGCAGTCAACCAGTCAGTTGACTGAGTCAAACTGACGCGTGGGGCCCGCGTGTCATACACTGATAACTAATTAACCAAATTAATTAGTTTAACTAACAGATTAGGTAGGTTAGTTAATTGATTATGTTAACTTAATTATAATTAATTAACTTAATTAACCTATTAATTAATTATAATTAATATATATATATATTTTTAATTTTTTTTGTTCTTTTCCTTTTTTTAAATGTCCTGGGGCCACGGGGTCCCACCTGGCAGTGGCCCAGGGGCTTAGCGGGGCGGGCTGTTTAACGGGCGTTTGGGCACGGGTGCCCGCAACCGAGGCCAAGGCGGGGCGCCGGTGGCTAGCAACCGCGGCGAGCGAGCCACAGCTGCCGGCGGCGGTGGGCCGCGTGGCCGCAGAGCGGGAAGGAGAGGGGGGGGGGCGCGGGCTCCCGGCGAGGTCGCCGGAGCCGAGCGCCGGGCGGCTAATGCGGGCGCGGCCGGCGGCCAGGGGCGCGCGGCGCGGCAGGTGTGTGGTGTAGGGGCGGGCGCGGCGGAAGGGACGACGCGGGCAGGGGAGCTGCGCAGGGGAGTCAAGCGGTGGTGGCGGCCGCCGACAAGTGCAGGGGGGCGGAGGCCGGGGAAGACGCGCGGTGCGCGCGAGGCAGCCGCGGTGCAGAGGGGCGGAGGGAATGGCGATGCGGCATCGGGGCTCGGCCTCGCAGCCGGTGCTACGAGCCTGACGGGCGCGCGGTGCGGCCGCGGCGGCTTCGGCCGGAGCGGCGCTCCGGCGGGCGAGGAGCAGGGTGAGCGGCGGGCGCGCCGTAGCAGCAGGAGCGGCAGCAGCTTCAACAAGCAGTAGCAGCAACGCATCGCGTGGGGGGGAAGGGAGGAAGAAGGATCAGGCGCGAATTGGGGCGGTAGTTGTCCACGGGCGCGCGTGAGCACTTGACGACTACGGTGGTGCGGCGAGCGCCGGCGTGAGGACACGGGGGACCGGGGCCTCACCGGCGTTGTCGAGTAGGGGGGGCGGCGAGGCTCGATGGTGCCGTTCGGGGAGGAAGATGGGGACGACGTGCGACGCAGGGAGAGGCAGGCCGGCGGTGGGGTTCGGCGCCGGCGTCGAGCGGGGTC
>LR738710.1:461967493-462042702 GCA_902687465.1 Secale cereale
GGGGGGGGGTTGTTAATTTTAATTTAGTTAGGTTTTGTTTTGTTTTGTTTTTTTCTCTCCTTTTATTTATTCCTCCTTTTCTGTTTTATTTAATTTTAATTTTGTAAAACTCAAAAGTTATATCTAAAATAGTATTATTAAGTATGCTACTGCCCCATGAACTTTTGGGCAACTAAATAAATAGTTTATTATTTTATAAAATATCAAAGGCATTTACTTAATTGTTTTGTCTACTCTTTCAATCATTTTGGTGCATTTAAATATTTTATAAAAATAAGGATTCTCCGCCACAATTCCTTATGATTTATTTGACACATCCCGAACAATTTAGTTTTAATGTTTGAAAACTTTTGTGTTTTCTTTTAATTCAAATTTTAATTTGGATCGGTTTTGAACTAATACGAGATTATCAACAGTAATTGTGGTGACGTGTCGTCATTAGTAGAGGGTTACCGTGGCTTAACTATCCGGGCGTCACAAACTTAGTGAGACCATAGAAGAATATCATATAGAAAATACATGTACAGAATGCACTGGGTTACAATCATTCTCGCCAAATTGGTATAGAGATATAAAATCAAAAAAGATATAGATAAGATTGTGCAAAGACTAGAAAGCATACAAATTATTGGGGAAATACCAATGAAACATTGGGAAAAGAACTCTATAGTTACCCCAAAGGATATTGAAGAGTTCAAAATGCATATTGAAGAGTTATTACAGTTAAAAGCTATAAGAGAAAGCAGAAGTCCTCATCGATTTGCTGCTTTTATAGTTAGAAATCATGCTGAAGAAGTTAGAGGTAAATCTAGAATGGTGATTAATTTTAAGAAGCTTAATGATAATACAATTAATGATGCATTCAATATACCCAATAAGCAGGAGTGGATTAACAGAATACAAGGAAGTAGATATTTCTCTAAATTCGACTTAAAGACATGATTTTGGCAAGTAAAAATGGCTGAAGAATCTATTCCCTGGACAACATTTACTTGTCCACAAGGCCATTATGAATGACTAGTAATGCCATTAGGTTTAAAGAATGCACATGCACTATTTCAAAGAAAGATGCAAAATATATTTAATGAGAATCAAGCATTTATATTAGTATACGTAGATGATTTGTTAGTATTCTCAAAATCATACAAAGAGCATATAGCCCATCTTGAAGTGTTGTTTCGAAAGGTAGAACAAAATGGACTCATACTATCCAAAAAGAAGATGGAAATTTGCAAAGAAAAAATAAATTTCCTTGGTCATGAAATAGGAGAAGGAAAGATATATCTACAAGAACATATTGCGAAGAAAATTTTAGAGTTTCCTGATAATATGAGTGATAAAAAGGTTTTATAGCAGTTCTTAGGAATTGTAAACTATGCACGAAACTATATAGATAACTTAGTAAAGTTAGCAGGACATTTATATGCTAAATGAAGGAAAAATGGTAAAAAATACTTCAATTATGAAGATATAAAATTAGTAAAGGCCATCAAGGAAAAGGTCAAGAATTTAAAACCCCTAGAATTGCCTCTAGAAGACAATTATTTTATAATTGAGACAGATGCACCTAAGGTAGGATGGGGTGCGATACTAAAACAAAAGCCCAATAAATACTCCCCAAAAGCAGATGAAAATATATGCAGATATGCTTCGGGAAGTTACAAATTAAAGATGGTAAATAATATTGATAGGGAAATCCTTGCAGTTGTAAATGAAATAAATGCATTTAGGCTATATCTAGGATTTAAAGAAGTTACAATGCGAACAGACTGTGAAGCTATATGTCGATATTACACTAAAATTAATAGTAAGAAAAGCTCAACCAGAAGATGGGTCTTATTTGAAAACACCATTGCTGGGAATGGTTATAAAGTTATTTTTGAGCATATTAAGGGGAAAAATAATACCTTACCTGACATATTTTCTCGTGCATCAAATCTGCAGAAATGAGGAAATGATTATTCGCCACCAGGGATGAATATCTCTTCTTTGGAGAAGAAAATAGGGTGAAAATGTTTCAGCCAAATACATTCAATTTCAAGCCAAAACCCCATATCAAGCTTGGATGAAGCTCAAAGATTCATTTTCGATAATTTTTGGTTTCAATATACTCTCAAGAGAGAGGAAAAAGGATATTTTTTTTATCAATTCTCAATAGTTTGGTAGAATATTTTAATGAATTAAACAAGTTTTTGCCAAAGCCAAAAAAGATTGATACCAAAAGGAGAAACACTATATCTTCTATTTGATGGAAATAAACCTGGCATATATTTGGAATGGGAAAATATAATGATTGAAAAATTAGATGCAAAAAGAAAAGGACAAGATTAACATTCAAAAGATATTATAATATAGACGATGCCTTACTTTGGGCAAGAGAGGTATTAGGACCAGATTATTATATTGACCCAAAGGCTAAAGACTATATCCAAATAAGAAGAGGCATACCTGCTTCACTAGCTCCCACGAAAGGGGAGGCGTCAAGCTCAAAAAATATAAAGAAGGAAGAATCTCCAAAATATAAGACATATCAAGAATGCTGCCTTCTAAAGGGGCTTGACCCTTTAGACAGTGAATACATAGATCAAGAAATGGATAAAAGATTTGAAGTTTTTTCAAAAATAATAAAGAAAGAATTAAAAGAAGAAATATTAAAAGAATTAAGGCATGAAATGGGCGAAAAAATTGAAGAAATAAAGAAAGAATGCGATCAAAAATATGATTTCAATCTGTTAAATGATGATGATGATCATATGGACATAGCAGGGCATGGGCAGCTACCTGAATAAAGCCCAAATTGCCTATGAGCACTTTCAATAGGCTAAGCCGGTATATCATCTTAACATAAAATATTGAAGAGAGGCTAATAGTCTGACGGACTTTGAATCCGCAACAAAACAAGTCTGCTGGACTTTGAGGGGCTAAATGGACCTTATAAACTCTAGCCTATTACAGGTCGAGTAAGATGTAAAGGGGGTCATCTAAGAAGTAAAGGGGGTCATCCAAGAGCACGACACTACCCGTTAGGTGCTCACCCGTGGAGTTGGACTCTGTTTGTCATACACTTGCATACACGAGTGCATCTTTCCCATGCAAATACCTCGGCCTTCCACTCACAATTAGGAAGGCCACTGTTGCACAGTTTCAGTATCTGGTGGAACAATTCGCTAGTTGCCTACCCAACTGGAAGGCGGCTACCTTTCCCAAGAGTGGCCGGCTCATACAAATCCTCTCAGTACTGTGCGCAATTCCGATCCATGCGATGATGGCACTTCAGACACCTCCGAGAACTCTGATGGCATTGACGAAGATATGTCGAGGTTTCCTATGGTGTGGCAAGATGGAGGCCCGTGGCGGAAACTGTGCTGTGGCATGGGACTCAGTTTGCCGCCCAAAGTGGGCGGGCGGTCTTGGAATACCGAATCTGTGATGGTTGAACACAACCATGTTGGCGAGGTGGCCATGGATGCAGCGTACCTATTAGTCCAGGCCATGGTCTCGGTTCAGGATTTCCATGCCGATAGAATCGATGTCACTTTTTCGTGCAACAACTACAACCACCGTGGGAAATGGTGAGGTGGCGCTCTTCTGGGAAGATAGATGGCTCGACGGCTACCGAGTGGAGGAGTGGACACCCTTGCTATAGAAAACGCTGTCCAGGCAAACTAGGTCAATTCGCACGGTCGCTGAAGCTTTGGCGGATCACACTCGGGTCTGGACATTGGGCCAGAACTTACGACAACCATGCTTCGTCAATTCCTGGATCTATGGCAACGAGTGGATGGGACCGACCTACGGCTGGGCACACATGACAGTGTCAAGTGGGCATGGGAGAAAGATGGCAAGTTCTCGGCGCGGTCTATTTACGCGGCGAGTTCTCCGGCCTCCAGGTTGCGCCTACAGCCGACTTCAGATGGAAGTCCAGGGCGCCGTTGCACAAACGTTTCTTTGCTTGGCTGGCCATTAAGAACATATGTTGGACCTCAGACTGATTAGCACGGAGGGGGCTTCATCACCAGAGTTCATGCCCTCTATGCAGCCAACACAATGAAACCATGACCCACATCAAGATTGGGTGTGTGTTCGCATGGGAGGTTTGGGCAAAGGTATGCCTTGCTATGGGGCAACCGGACAGAACCCCTACAACAAATGAGACACTGCCTGAGTGGTGCATTCAACAAAAATAAAATGGACAGCATAAGAAGCTAGCAAGGCCAATTTGCATCCTTGTCCTATGGGAGCTGTGAACGCACTGCAATGTCGCCGTCTTCGACAGAGCGACGCCATCTACGGGAAAGGTGCTACAAAGCATAGAGAGAGAGGCCCGAGCATGGAAGCATGCTGGTGTGCTGAAAGGGGAAGTTGAGGCGTTCTTCGACGGCCTCGCGGCGCGGGATAGCGTCGAGTAGTAGGCTATAGCATGATGTGGAGTGGCTGTGAGCCACTTGTATATACTTTTTTAACTTTTTGAACGTGGAGGGAGTCTTTCCCTTCCCTATTTAATATGTGATACGCACACTCGTGTGTATTCGAGAATATTGAGGAGTAGTTTTTTTAAAGATCTCCCTCCTTTTTCAGATTGTGATAACTAGCACACTTGATGGTCATCACTTGTCGCAATCACGGAGTTTTCTCTTTTTTCACAGATCTATTATTCAAAACAATGTATCTCTAAAACCGTGCCTTCAACTCTTGAACTGTATTAGCTGTTGGATTCCTCGCGTCAAGATCTTCAAAACTAGATCACATGTTGATATGTTTCGACAAACTTATTTAAAAAAATGAAGAAAAAACCCAAACCAGGAGCACGTTTACTCCCTATCTGAGAGGCACGATTGTGCCTCTCGCAGAAGCAAATTCGTCCCTCCATGAGAAGGAAATCCGTACCTCTCGCTGAAGCAAAACTAAAGAAAACATGTTTTTTCCTTTTCCGAGAGGCACGGCCGTTCCTTGCAAAAGCAAATCCGTGCCTCTCATGCTAGGGAAAAAACTCAATTTTTCTTTTGCGAGAGGCACGTTCGTACCTCTCGCGGAATCAAATCCTTGCCTGCACGAGAAATAAATTTGTGCCTCTCCTGGTAGGAAAAAAACGTCTTTTCCCATTTTTAGTGCCTCTCGCATAAGCAAATTCGTGCATCCAGGAACAGTAAATCCGTGCCTCTCGCAAAAGGAAAAACACATTCTTTTCCCTTTTCCGGGAGACACGGTTGTGTCCCTCACGGAAGCAAATATGTGCCTCCATGAGAAGTAAAGCTGTGTCTCTCGTGGAGGGAAAAGAACATGTTTTTCTACGAGATGCACAATCGTGCCTCTCGCGTAAGCAAATCCATGCCTCCACGACAAGTAAATGTGTGCCTCTCGCGGAAGGGAAAAAAATGTGTTTTTAGCGTCAAATTTTGTTTTGTCCAAAACCTAAGAAAAAACGGTGGGAAACCGAAAAGCCGAAAAAACAAAAAATCATCTAAAAGCCAAAAACGCGTAAAAAACAAAATTCGGAGGGAGCGTCAAGAGGGCAACACGTGGCGGCGGCTTAGCACGCCCAGTGGCGCTCGCGTAGCCACCCCAAGTGACACATGTGAGGGCTCCTAAAGGAGTACTCTCTGATTAGTTGTTCTCTCTAAAATGTTTTTTGACCCCTAGAAAAAAATTATAAGTTGTTCTTCGTGTGATTCAGGTCACTCCTCTCGTGAGCAGAAAATAAGTTCACCACCAAGGCCCAACTCCTGTGGGATGTCATTATCATGGCATCATTTTTCAAAGTATTCCCTCAAATGAAAATGTTCTAAGGAAGGGGTTTCCTGAAATTATTTTCGGAGAAACATGATAAGCGAGATGGCATTAGATTCGATGGAGATATCAATCCAGACCTCTAATTTTTTTTTGTCAATATATCACGTCCAAGATGTAATTCTATGGCGATCACGTGATGAATTCATGATTGGGGCATAATCGCATTTCGAGCGCATAACAAGGTGGATATCATTACAACATACCACGTACCGAATATAAGAGAATACCAGATAAAGGTTTACACTCGCCACAAGCTACAACATGAATACAAAAGATACGTCAATATATAGCAATCAACATACAGAAGAGCAGAATCCGACTACCAGCTTGGACCCCTACTGAGGGATCTGGCGGTATTTTGCACCATCAGTTGGCGTCCCAGGCATGGGCGGCATTGGCTGGAGACGGATCTTGGATCAGCTCTTTTTCTGCTTCCAGTGGCCTACCGCCGGGAAAGAGCCCGAGTAGTTTACCAGAGACCTATGAGTCCATAGCTAGTTGCTAGATTGCTTCTTCTCTCTCTTTGATTCTCAATACCATGTTCTCCTCAATGTTCTTGGAGATCTATCCGATGTAATCTTCTTTTGCGGTGTGATTGTCGCGATTCGATGATTTGTGGATTTATGATCAGCTTATCTATGATTATTATTTGAATATTCTCTGAATTGTTATATGCATGATTTGATACCTTAGCAATTCTCTTCGAACTACCGGTTTGGTTTGGCCAACTAGATTGCTTTTTCTTGCAATGAGAGAAGTGCTTTGATTTGGGTTCAATCTTGCGGTGTCCTCACGCAGTGACAAAGGGGTAGCGAGCCACGTATTGTATTGTTGCCATCGAGGATAACAAGATGGGGTTTTCATCATATTGCTTGAGTTAATTCCTCTACGTCATGTCATCTTACTTAAAGCGTTACTCTGTTCTTCATGAACCTAATACTCTAGATGTAGGTAGGAGTCGGTCAATGTGTGGAGTAATAGTAGTAGATGCAGGCAGGAGTCGATCTACTTGACACGGACGTGATGCCTATATTGCATAATCATTGCCATAGATATCTTCATAACTTTGTGCTTTTCTATCAATTGCTCGACAGTAATTTGTTCACCCACCGTATTTTTTGCTATCAAGAGAGAAGCGTCTAGTGAAACATATGGCCCCCGGGTCTATTTTCCATCATATTAGTTTTCGATCTACTATTTTGCAATCTTTTACTTTCCAATCTGTAAACCGAAAACCCAAAAATATTTTACATTTTGTTTATCTATCTCTATTAGATCTCACTTTTGCAAGTAACCGTGAAGGGATTGACAACCCCTTTATCGCGTTGGGTGCAAGTTGTTTGATTGTTTGTGCAGGTATTGGTGATTTGTGCGTTCGTCTCCTACTGGATTGATACCTTGGTTCTCAAATTGAGGGAAATACTTATCTCCACTTTGCTATGTCACCCTTTCCTCTTCAAGGGAAAACCAATGCAAGCTCAAGAAGTAGCACCAAGCAACACTATGTAAACAACACCTGCACACAAACAACAAAACCTCGCAACCCAACGCGTAGAGGGGTTGTCAATCCCTCCAAGGTAGTAAAATGTGATAAATAGATAGATTGATAGATGCAAATAAAATAAAGGCAAATAAAACGCAGCAAAGCGTTTTGGATTTTTGGCAAAACAGATCTGAAAATATATGATAGGAAATAGATCCCGGGGCGGTAGATTTCACTAGTGGCTTCTCTCAAGAAAATAGCATACGATGGGTAAACAAATTACTATTGGGCAATTGATAGAAGAGCAAATAATTATGATGATATCCAAGACAGTGATCATGTATATACGTGTTATGTTCAAGATTAGTAGACCGACTCCTTCCTGCATCTACTACTATTACTCCACACATCGACCGTTATCTAGCATGCATCTAGTTTAATAAGTTCATGGAGAAACGGAGTAATGCTTTAAGAATGATGACATGATATAGACAAGATATATTCATGTAGGAATATACCCCATCTTTTTGTGTGAAAGAAACGTAATCATTAATCAACCACCATCATTACAATCTTATTGACAAAGAGTGTGAACCTCATCAAGAGTGCACTGCAAACCACACAACAGTTTTCGGCATCTATCGACCCATCGTAGCAAGAGCATGACTAACTTTATTCTGCTCGCGTTTGATGGTCATTATTTCATGCTGGCGGGTGGCCAGCTGTTGCATTATGTCTCCTAGTACTGCAGCGATTTGCGACCTATTAGCCTCCGGTTCCTGTATCATATGCACCAACGTGGGCTAGTGTGTCTCAACTACAAGCTTGACCCCACTCCATGTGAGAGCAAGACCAACCCCCTCCATAAGTGCTGCAGCTTCAGCCTCCAAGGCGCTGCTACATCTCTGGATGAATCGACATGAAGTGAATATGATGGATCGTGTATGATCGCGAAGGATCATCCAGGCGCCTTCGGTGCCATCATCTTCCTATCACGAACCATATAAATTTAACTTAACCCAACCCATCGAGGGCTTGCTCCAACGCTCCGGAGGGCATCCGCGTGCAACCGACAATCCATGTGGCCTTGTCCTCATACGTCGCTCTCCATAGGAAACTGTGGTCTTCCCTTTAGCAACTGCATTGGGATGTTGTTGAATGTTAAGCAGTGTGTTGATGCAACCGCATAGGTATATGCTTGAGGCCTCAACTGGTGGTGCCGGCTTTGCATGATATCTCATTTCGTACATGCCGGTTCCGCCATAACGTCATCATCACTGGGAGACGCTTATCATCAGTACATCGATTGAGTAAATGTAGAATCCACTCGGTGCTCGTGTTGGTAACAATCTCCTGCTTGGGCATGCTCCATATCCTCGCCATCTCCCTTTATAGTGTCTAGATTAGAGGGCATCTGCATAAGGCGTGGAATGTATCCTCGCGTTCCAACCCACATAATACACATATGCCAGAGATCTCGAGCTTCCGCTTCTGCTTTTTTTCAAGAGTAGCTAGCGAGTTTGTCGCCACACGCCATGCAAATACTCGTACCTTCGGGGGAGCAGGGCACCTCCACACCCTCTTCCAGACGGCATGCGTGCCGTCCAGTGCCCTGCTCGTGGCGCACATGATGGTGATGGTTTGCCCCTCCATGACAGTTTTGTAGGCACTACGTATGCTGAAGATGCCTTGGGTGTCCGACGCCTAGGCTAGGATGTCCTCCAGTCCACGCAGGCTTGGCTTGATCGCAAGATATGATGGAAATATTCCCTAGAGGCAATAATAAAGTTGTTGTTACTTTATAATTCCCTATTCATGATAAAGGTTTATTATTCATGCTAGAATTGTATTGACCGGAAACTTAAATACATGTGTGAGTACATAAACAAATACCGTGTCCCTATTAAGCCTCTACTAGACTAGCTCATTGATCAAAGATGGTTAAGGTTCCCTAACGATAGACATGAGTTTTCATTTGATAAGGGGATCACATCATTAGGAGAATGATGTTATGGACAAGACCCATCCGTTAGCTTAGCATATGATCGTTCAGTTTATTGCTATTGCTTTCTTAATGTCAAATACATATTCCTTCGACTATGAGATCATGCAACTCTCGGATACGGGAGGAATACCTTGTGTGCTATCAAATGTCACAACATAACTCGGTGATCATAAAGATGCTCTACAGGTATTTCCGAAGGTGTCTGTTGAGTTGGCATGGATCGAGATTAGGATTTGTCACTTCGTGTATCGGAGAGGTATCTCTGGGCCCTCTCAGTAATACACATCACAAGAAGCTTGCAAGCAAAATGACTAAGGAGTTATTTATGAGATGATGTATTACGGAACAAGTAAAAAGACTTGTCGTTAACAAGATTGAACTAGGTATGGAGATACCGACGATTGAATCTCGGGCAAGTAAAATACCGACAGACAAAGGGAAATACGTATGTTGTCATAACGGTTCGACAAATAAAGATCTTCATAGAATATGTAGGAACCAATACGAGCATCTAGGTTCCGCTATTGGTTATTGACCAGAGAGGTGTCTCGGTCATGTCTACATAGTTCGTGAACCCGCAGGGTCCGCACACTTAACGTCTGTTGATGATATAGTGTTATATGAGTTATGTGATTTGGTGACCGAACGTTGTTCGGAGTTCCGAATGAGATCACGGAAATGACGAGGAGCTCCGAAATGGTCCGAAGGTATAGATTGATATATAGGACGATACTATTTGAACACCGGAAGTGTTTCGGGAGGTACCAGGTAGTCATCGGATCACCAGAAGGGTTCCGGGAGGCCCCGGGAGGTCTATGGGGCTAATGGGCAAAGGGGAGGCACACACTAGCCCGCAAGTGGGCTGGCGCGCCCTCACCCTGGCCGGCCGCCCTAGAGAAGGAAAAGGGGGAGGGCTAGTCCCTCCCGCCTTACCCTCCTCATGGGAGAAAGGGAAGGGGGGCACTTCCTCCTCCAGCCTTCTCGTGTGCGCCTAGAAAGGATGGGGGCGAGGCCTAGGGCAGGAGAACAGGGCGGCCGTCGGCCCCCTTGGGGCTCCCTAGGCTGCCTTTCCTCCCCCCCACATATATAATCATAGGGGAGGGGGCGCCACACACCCACGACATTATCCTAGCCGTATGTGGTGTCCCTCGGTCATATTTTCGTAGTGCTTAGGCAAAGCCCTGCGGAGATAGAATCACCATCACCATCACCATGCCGTCGTGCTGCCGGAACTTATATAGTACTTCGCCCGTCTTGCTGGATCAAGAAGGCGAGGACATCACCGAGCTGAACGCGTGCTGAACGTGGAGGTGACGTACGTTCGGTACTAGATCGGTTGGATCACGAAGAAGTTTGACTACATCAACCGCATTAATAAACACTTCCATTTACGATCTACGAGGGTATGTAGACACACTCTCCCCTCTCGTTGCCATGTATCTCCATGGATAGATCTTGCGTGTGCGTAGATTTTGTTTTCTTTTCCATGCAAAGTTTCCCGACAGTGGCATCATGAGCCAGGTCTGTGCGTAGATGATATGCACGAGTAGAACACTAAGAGTTGTGGGCGGTGATGGTCATACTTCTTACCACTAATGTCTTATTTTGATTTGGCGGTATTGTAAGATGAAGCGGCCTGGACCAACCTTACATGTCCACGTACATGAGACATGTCCCACCAACATACATGGAACTTGTTTTCATAAAGGTAGCTGGCTGGTGTCAGTTTTTCCTACTTTAGTTGAATCATATTTGACTAAGTCGGTCCTTGAAGAAGGTTAAAACAAAAAACTTGATAAATCACCATTGTGGTTTTTGCTGTAGGTAAGAATGGGTCCTGCTAGAAGCCCGTAGCAGCCACGTAAAACTTGCAACAACAAAGTAGAGGACGTCTAACTTGTTTTTGCAGGGCATGTTGTGATGTGATATGGTCAAGATGTGATGTGATATACGTTGTTGTATGAGATGATCATGTTTTGTAATATCGACAACCGGCGGGAGCCTTGGGGTTGTCTCTTAATTATTGTATGAAATGCAAGTGCCATGTTATTGCTTTACTTTACCGCTATGAGTTAGCAATAGTTATAGAAGCAATAGTTGGCGAGACGACCTTGATGCAACGATGGAGATTAAGGTGTCAAGCCGGTGACGATGGAGATCATGATGATGCTACGGAGATGGAGATCAGAAGCATAATATGATGATGGCCATATCATGTCACATGTTTTGATTGCATGTGATGTTGATCCTTTATGCATCTTATTTTGCTTAGAACAACGGTAGCATTATAAAATGATCCCTTCACTAAATTTCAAGATAAAGTGTTCTCTCTGAGTATCCATCATTTCTAAAGTTTGTCGTTTCAAAGCACCACGTGATGATCGGGTGTTATAAACTCTACGTTCACATACAATGGGTGTAAGCCAGATTTACACACGCGGAATACTTGGGTTAAACTTGACGAGTCTAGCATGTACAAAAATGGTCTCGGAACACTAGAGACCGAAAGGTCGAATATGATCAACATAGAGGTGTTCACCATTGATGACTGATGACCCACAAGTATAGGGGATCTATCAGTCCTTTCGATAAGTAAGAGTGTCGAACCCAACGAGGAGCAGAAGGAAATGATAGGCAGTTTTCAGTAAGGTATTTTCTGCAAGCACTGAAATTATAGGTAACAAATAATTTTGTGATAAGGTAATTGGTAGCAAGTGACAAATAGTAAAAGTAAATAGGTGCAGCAAGGTGGCCCAATCCTTTTTGTAGCAAAGGACAAGCCTGGACAAACTCTTATATGAGGGAAAACGCTCCCGAGGACACATGGGAATTATCGTCAAGCTAGTTTTCATCACGTTCATATGATTCATGTTCGATACTTTGATAATTTGGTATGTGGGTGGACCAGTGCTTGGGGGCTGTCCTTACTTGGAAAAGCCTCCCACTTATGATTAACCTCTAATGCAAGCATCCACAACTACGAAAGAAGTATTAAGGTAAACCTAACCATAGCATGAAACAAGTGGATCCAAATCAACCCCTTACGAAGCAACGCATAAAGTAGGGTTTAAGCTTCTGTCACTCTAGCAACCCATCACCTACTTATTACTTCCCAATGCCTTCCTCTAGGCCCAAATAATGGTGAAGTCTCATGTAGTCGACGTTCACATGACACCACTAGAGGAGAGACAACATACATCTCATCAAAATATCGAACGAATACCAAATTCACATGACTACTTATAGCAAGACTTCTCCCATGTCCTCAGGAACAAAAGTAACTACTCACAAGACATAAAAATGTTCATGATCAGAGGGGTATTAATATGCATAATGGATCTGAACATATGATCTTCCACCAAGTAAACCAACTAGCATCAACTACAAGGAGTAATCAACACTACTAGCAACCTACAGGTACCAATCTGAGGTTTGGATAAAAGATTGGATACAAGAGATGAACTAGGGTTTGAGAGGAGATGGTGATGGTGAAGATGTTGATGAAGATAACCCTCCCCAAGATGGGAGAGTTGTTGGTGATGACGGCGGTGACAATTTCCCCCTCCCGGAGGGAAGTATCCTCGGCAGAACAACTCCGCCGGAGCCCTAGATCGGTTCCGCCTTGAGACGGCGACGTCTGGTCCCAAAAGCCTCCTTATGATTTTTTCCAGGTCAAAACACCTCATATAGGAGAAGATGGGCATCGGGGGGTCATCGGGTGGCCCACGAGGCAGGGGGGTGTGCCAGAGGGGGGGGGCGCCCCCATCCTGGCCCCCCTGGTGAATATCTTTCGCCAAATATTTTTTATATTTTCTAAAACGATGTTTCGTGGAGTTTCGGAGCTTTTTGAGTTGTGCACAATAGGTCTCCAATGTTTGCTCCTTTTCCAGCCCAGAATTCCAGCTGCCGGCATTCTCCCTCTTCATGTAAACCGTGTAAAATAAGAGAGAAAAGGCATAAGTATTGTGACATAAGGTGTAATAACAGCCCATAGTGAAATAAATATCAATATAAAAGCATGATGCAAAATGGACGTATCAATGACTACCCCATCTCACGTGATGATCGGACATGGGTTAGTTCGTTGGATCATTTATCACTTAGATAACTTGAGGAATGTTATTTTAAGTGGGAGTTCATTAGTAATTTTATTAATTGAACTTAATTTATCATGAACTCAGTCTTAATAGTTTTGCATATCTATGTTGTAGATCAATGGCCCGTGCTACCGTTCCCCTGAATTTTAATGCGTTCCTAGAGAAAACTAAGTTGAAAGAAGATGGTACCAACTACACGGATTGGGTCCATAACTTGAGGATTATCCTTATTGCTACACAGAAGAATTATGTCCTTGGTGCATCGCTAGGTGACAGACCTGCGGCAAGAGTTGACGCAGATGTTATGAATGTCTGGCAAGCTCGATCTGATGACTGCTCGATAGTTCAGTGTGCCATGCTTGACGGCTTAGAACCGGGACTTCAAAGACATTTTGAGCGTCATGGAGCATATGAGATGTTCGAAGAGCTGAAGTTGATATTTCAATATAATGCCCGGGTTGAGAGATATGAAGTCTCCAACAAGTTCTATAATTGCAAGATGGAGGAGAATAGTTCTGGCAGCGAACACATACTCAAAATGTATGGGTATCATAATCACTTGAGTGAGCTGGTAATTGATCTTCTAGCTGAGAGTGTTATTGACAGAGTTCTTCAATCACTGCCACCAATCTATACATGCTTTGTGATGAACTATAATATGCAAGGGATGGAGAAAACAATTCTCGAGCTCTTCGCGATGCTGAAATCAGTGGAGGTAGAAATCAAGAAGGAGCATAAAATGTTGACGGTTAACAAGACCACTAAGGAAATAAAGGGAACTTCAAGAAGAACGACAAACAAGTTGCCGCTCTCGTGAAGAAGTCCAAAGCTGGACCAAAGCCTGAAACTGAGTGCTTCTAGTGCAAAGGAAGTGGTCACTGAAAGCGGAATTGCCCCAAGTATTTGGCGAATAAGAAGGATGGCAAAGTGAACAAAGGTATATTTGATATACATGTTATTTATGTGTTCCTTAATAGTGTTCGTAGCAGCGCCTGCGTATTTGATACTGGTTCGGTTGCTCATATTTGTAAATTAAAACAGGTACTGCGGAATAAACGAAGATTGGCTAAAGACGAGGTGACGATGCGCGTCGGGAATGGTTCCAAGGTCGATGTGATCATCGTCGGCACGCTACCCCTACATCTACCTTCGGGATTAGTTTTATACCTCAATAATTGTTATTTGGTGCCAGTGTTGAGCATGAACATTATATCTAGATCTTGTTTAAATGCAAGACGATTATTCATTTTAAGTCAGAGAATAATGGTTGTTCTATTTATTTGAGTAATATTTTTATGGTCATCCACCCTTGAGAAATGATCCATTCTTATTGAATCTCGATCGTGGTGATACACATATTCATAATATCTATACCTAATAATAAAGGACAAAAGATTTCATGGTTCTCCATCCATCACCCTTTTATATCCGTCGATTTTATGTTAACCTTAAATATGAATGGCTAAGATTTAAAAGTACATCAGCTGCCTCCACGTACGCACAAAAAGGAAAGGAAACAAACCCGTCTCTATACTTTTTTTTCTTTGCTTGCACGCACGTCCCTGCCTCCTTGCTCATGTTCGTTTCATGTACGTGTGTTGCCAATCCTCATTTGGATTCAAACTCCACGTCCTTGGTCGTCTTCTCTAACCCTCCAATTCATATCGGTTCAAGAGAAGAAAGAAAGGGATGAATCCAGCGGCAAACAAGGAAGCATCAAATTGAGCCATTGGACCCGGAGGCATACTTAAAGGCCGACAACAAAGGAGGACCGAGCAGAAGATAGAGCCATTGGACGAGGAGTCATACAGAGAGGCAGATCCCATACGAGGCTCCATGTCATGGGCGTTGGCATGGATTTGGCAGCGGTTGTGTACGGTTGTCGGCAGTTGTGCGTGCATGTGTGCGGCGTATGTGTCCGGCCAACATGATGTGTGACATGTCTGTGCACCACGTTGACGGCAAAGCATGTTGGCGGCTGCATGCGTCTCCGGCATCATGTGCATGGTGCGTGTGTTGGATGTGATGTGTGTGCGTGTTTGTCCAACATGCTGGGCCTAGGCCGTCCGCCGTCAAACTTGAGAACGCCCCATTGTGCACATGAGACGAAGACCTTTGATGCACTCCAGCCCAACGCAGCCCCGGCATCAGGATAATCCAAGGCAGAGGTGGCCTCCAGAGCAGCACACACGGTGGCCTAGGCCCTCAGCCCTGTCGTCGGTACTCACGGCAAGGTCGTTCATGGTGCAAGAAGGATTCCGCATAGCAACGCCCTCAGGAGTGACCAGCGTCGCCAGGTGCACTCGGCGCTACGCCACATTCCCAACGAGAGGCGGTGGTGAACAAGAAGTGTAGGAAATGACGCAATACCAACGCATGAAGCGAGGACGCCAAAGTCGGCGCTAGAACGTCATGCCTAAGTGGCGCAACGACAATTACTCATCCGAGGAACTTTTTGAGAAAGAGAGGTGCAGGAGAACCTTATCCATGCATGATATTTGTAATTTAGTATTTTTAAGAACAATTTAGTCTTATTGATTGTATTTAAGGATAAGTCTTTACATTATCTGTCCAACTCCCGGTTAACAATTCCTTCCGGTCTTTACTTCCTCACCATCAGCTGTACAAGAATCGACTTTTGAGTTGGACATGATGAATGTTTGATCCGACTAAGACATTATCTTGCTTACAAATCGAGACAAATATAATTTATGCTAGTTAGATTAGTGTACATTGTATGGTTGCCTATTAGTTTTTTGTTACCATCACACATAATGTAAATCCCTTTTTTGGTTGTATGTCAGCGGCACCTTCATCATCTCCCTAATGGTGATAGATCAGTTTTTTTATTGGTGATGATGTTGGTTTTGGTAAGGCCGAACAATTGTTGCATTAATCTTGAAAAAGTGGCGACAGAGAAGGCATAAGGCAGTGTAAGAATTTTGGCATGAATTCCCATCCCATCTCTGCCCTGCTGATCTTTTAAGAATTTCTGCCATCATGTCTTCTTCTTCACTACTTACCTTCAGCTGAATTTGCAACAACAATTTCTAGGCGGGTATCGGCTGATTCTGACTTGAAATATGATGCTAGAAGAGATGTAGATGATGTTTGTGCAAAATGAGTACAAGGTATGAAACCTATTAAAATCGAATAATATTTTTACCTCAAGTCAATGCCATCTGCATTGCACCAATAGTATGTGACCCTGCGGTTCCATATGATAGCATATTCATCTGTATGTTAATTGACATGTTGATTTAACAATATAACATTTATCTAGAAATGCTAAAAGGGAGTGATCGCGTGTGAATGTTTTTCTTTAGATTGAATGTAATAAATTATAAAAATCTAATTGACAATAATAAAAAGCATACGAGAAAAATAATATATTGTAATATGGGTATCTGGATCGCAAATACGATTTCAGATCTTTATCTCAAACATTTAAATTATTTTAATTACTGCCAATACCGGTATGGTCGCATTATTAATTAAAGTGAAATTGGATATGCTAATGTGGATTGGACTTGAGTCTTGACACCTATAGTCATGTAAGTACCTATCCGTAGGTTTTCCGGTTTTTGAGTTTCTCCTCCCGTTGCCATAAAATATACATAATTTTTCATCGAATCAATGTACATAGCAAACAATTCGTGTTTCAATCTTTTTTTTGAATTTTTAGCGTATGCTAATGCTTATGTGGTTGGGGCATTGCGATTTTTTTCCCGTAGCAACGCACGGGCATGTTTGCTAGTTGATGCCAAAAGATGCAAAGTTGATAATGATAGTCCAACATACTTGTGGCACTGCCATTTAGGTCATATTGGTGTAAAACACATGAAGAAACTCCATGCGGATGGACTTTTGGAATTAGTTGATTCTGAATCATTTGATACTTGCAAACCCTGCCTCATGGGCAAGATGACTAAAACTCCGTTCTCAGGAACGATGAAGCGAGCTAATGACTTATTGGAAATATTACATACTGATGTATGCGGTCCGATGAGTGTTTAAGCATGCGGCGGGTATCGTTATTTTCTCACCTTCACAGATGATTTATGTAGGTATGGGTACATCTACTTGATGAAACACAAGTCTGAAACATTTGAAAAGTTGAAAGAATTTTAGAGTGAACTGGAGAATCATCATGACAAGAAAATACACATTCTACGATGTCATCGCGTAGGCGAATATTTGAGTTATGAGTTTGGCCTTCATTTAAAACAATGTGGAATAGTTTCAGAAATCACGCCACCTGGAACACCACAACATAATGGTGTGTCTGGACGCCGTAACTGTACTCTATTAGATATGGTGCGTTATATGATGTCTCTTACCAATTTGCCTTTATAATTTTGGGGTTATGCATTAGAGATAGCCGCATTCACGTTAAATAGGGCACCGTCTAAATGCATTGAGACGACACCGTATGAACAATGGTTTGGCAAGAAACCAAAGTTGTCATTTCTTAAAGTTTGGGGTACACTTATGTCAAAAGGCTTCAGCCTGATAAGCTCGAGCCCAAATCGGAGAAGTGCGTCTTCATAGGATACCCTAAAGAAACTATTGGTTACACCTTCTATCACAGTTCCGAAGGCAATATCTTTGTTGCTAAGAATGGGTCCTTCCTAGGGAAGGAGTTCATCTCGAAAGAAGTGAGTGGGAGGAAAGTAGAACTTGATGAGGCAATTGTACCTTCTCTCGAATTAGAAAGTAGCTCATTAGATAAAACCGTTCCCGTGATGCCTACACCAACTAGAGAAGAAGCTAATGATGATGATCATGAAACTTATATATATACCTCATAAGTCTCAGCGGAAACAAACAATCGGGTGTGGAGTCCCATCAATAGCACCGACAAGTTGAGTGTAGACCGTAACCCTGTATCGTAACTCTTACTCGTCGAAGAAATCCTGCAACATGATACGTTGCAGCTGTGTAGGTCACTACATTGAATGTACCGGTAAGATCACAATATGAGAAAGCAGATGGTAAACTATTCTATATGCAATAAGACTTTATGGCTTTGTGTTTGAGTTTTGTTTGCGTAAAAGCTGCTTTTATTTTCCCTACAACAAAGAATAGTCCAGGAATCTCTACTACAAAGCAGATACCTATACATGACATGGTTCCGCCAACCGATGTCTCATAACCCATAATAACAATAAGTGGCCCTCAATTAAGTATTATTCTGGTGTTGAGAGGTTCGAGATAGATCCAAGTCCGGAGGCTCAAATTGCCCGTAACCGAGGACACGGCTAATCGATTAGTTGTAACCCTCTGCAGAGGTTTGTACACTTTACCCGCAAGATCCGATCCCTCTTTTTACGTTCTCGCACTCCATGCTGTTTGAGAACAAGAAGACCGAAACTGGTCTTCCAAAGAGTTCCTCTGATCACTAACTAGTGGCCATCCAATCCTACCGTAGTTCCACATCTGCTGGCACCGTCCCAGCCAGAGTCACCACTAAGGACAAGCAAGCCAGAGTCCGTAGTGACTTGCGGTTGCACAAGTAAGCTTCCTGCATGAAGTATTCTTCCATCTCTTTGAGCTCGGGTGGAGCTTTCTGCATGATATCATGGCGCTTCTCCGGAATCACTGAGTACTGGGTGCACCATATACCTTTCTTAACCATTCTCCACCCAGATGTATATTGGATTCTTGTCTTGAATCTTGAAGTCTTGAGGTCCCGAAGATGAAGTCCTTAGAGATGCCATCATGGAGTTGTCGTCATTGATGTAGGGTCTTCTTATTCCCACCACTCCCGAGCACTCATACCAGTCCCCGTGTACAATAGCGTAGCAGTAAAACTATATAGGTCACGGGCTTGATAACAGGGAGATGGGTTCCTACCTCATGCATTCTACTCAACTACAAGAAGTCAATAACACTACTGGAGGGATTATGAATGGTGACACTAGATGCAATAAAAACATAGTATGAATAACATGGTCAAAGTGAACTCGCCTGATATTACTTAGTGAAGATTATAACACTGTGAGAAACTTGATAAGACTATACGCAAGTCTCCGATGAAATCTATAATAATAAACATGACATTCACATAAGCAATCATTCTAACAACAGTAACAATCATTCTAGCAACATCAATTAAAATGAAATCAATAAATAAGAAAATGCAATACAAAGCAAAGAACACGTCAAATGAACTAAAAGGTGAAAACTATAAAGAACCTACTAGGAAAACCTTTTGCCTTAACTACAAAAATGGTTTTGTCCTAAGTAAAACTTAACAACAATGAAATACTAAACATATAATTTTAACATATAATAAAATGTAATTCAACTAAGTTAACAGAAAGTATTTTTCATAAAATTTTATTTGCAAAAAGAAACAAATAAAAAGCTACTATATAACTCTATTTATGACCTAATCAAGTTTCCTTACAAAACTAAAGAAAATAAACTTTTAAAATAAGAATAAAAATTTCTATTGTTCAATAGCAAAAACAAAACTGAATTTTTCAAAAATCACAATTTTTTTCAATTATAAACATTTACAAACTAAGGAAAAATAAAATAACACTAAACTATGTAATACGGTACTGTTTTGCCTAAAACCCTAAGTATTTTTTTTTTAAATTTGCAAAATCTAACCTACTGCTAGTCCAAACCATAAGTGACCAGGAGCAAAAAGAATTAATTCAAAACCTATTTTTAAACTCAAGCTATTCAGAAAACATTGTTTGAAGAAAATTCATGCAAACTCAAATTTATAGATTTCAAACATGGGCAATCTTTGTATCTACAGAAACTATATAAAAATCTTAATCCAATGCAAAAAGAATCAACTTAAAACACTAAATATCCTAGGAGTTATGAATTTTCTAAGATTGAACCTTTTTTGTTTTTTTAGAACGAAAATAAACAAAAAAAGATCGGGCAACAGCTACGTGGCCGGTTGTTATTGGGCCAAGGTGGTGTGCGACATAAGCAAAACTATGCTCGATCAAGATCTAACTAAACCATGCACAAGCGAGTAAATAAAAGAACCAGTCGACCGGTTCGGACTAAACCATAAACTAAACCGATCTAAATGAATATAACCTAACTATTTGATGATCTAATCCAGGATGTTG
The DNA here is from genome assembly GCA_902687465.1 of Secale cereale. Lineage (NCBI taxonomy): Eukaryota > Viridiplantae > Streptophyta > Magnoliopsida > Poales > Poaceae > Secale > Secale cereale. Next base: position 461,987,972 of record LR738710.1, read on the forward strand.
TTGATAGATCGGAGGGAGGAGAAGGCATACCACGGTGGTGGCAACTTCGGCGAGGTCGTCAGCGGTGGTGGCAGCTCGGGATGACGCAGGCGAGGCGTTCGGTGGTCCTTGGTGATGGGGAAGCGCACCAGAAGACACAACACTCGATGGGAGCTCGGCTGTGGTCGGCCACGGCCTTGGGGACGACGGTGAGCTCGGGGCAGAGACGGCATACGGGCGTCGATGGTGACAGTGTTCCAGTGGCGCGGGAGCTCGAGCGAGTGCGTTGGGAGGTGCAGGCGAGCGAGGGGAGGTCGGTGGTGGGTTCGGACGACGAACAAGTGGTCGGAGTGGAGTGCTAGGGCAATAATGGCGCGGTGGCGGAGCTCTGCTCTGGCGAGGGATTGCAGGAGAGGAAGAGGGGCTCGGGGCGTCTTTAGGTGCAGAACGGAGAGGAGAGGGGGGTATTTGTAGAGGGGAGGTCGATGTCACGCCCCAGAGGGGATCGAGGCGGAATTGGGGAATTTGCTCGTAGCTAGGGATCGTATGAGAGAGTATATGCTAGGAATATGCTGGTATTAGCTGTAAAGTTGATAGATGAGTTCATAGCGAATACAATGACCATTACAGAGAGTCACGAGCTAGCTTATAAAGAGCAGCAGGTACAGAGGAGAAACGGTAACAGGCGAGCGCAGCGAGCCGTTGGATCAGCTAAGCTGGGAGGTATCCTGACCGCACGTTAACTGAATGTTGACCTGCAGTTATCTGAACTGACAGTGCTCCCCTCTGAGAGCGAACTTGTCCTCAAGGAGCTTCATCTGTTGAACCACCCGTCCACTGTCTTCTTGAAGAACGCCGGAAAGGTACGTTTGATGAAATTTGCATCTTCCCAGGAAGCATCATCAGGTGGTAGATTTTCCCATTGCACAAGCCATTGAACGACTGGGAGGTTGTTGCGGGGAATTTGTCTTGTCTCCAATACCAGACTTGGTTCTGTCCGAATACGACCATCCTGTGTCAGTAATGGAAGATCCTCGCAAGGAATTGCCGCTGGCCCGAGGTGTTTTTTGAGCTGACTGACATGGAAGACAGGGTGGATGCTGGCTGTTTCTGGCAGAAGCAGTTTGTAAGCAACATTGCCCACACGAGCCAACACGCGGAAGGGGCCATAAAACTTGCTTTGTAGCTTGATATGTGAGCGTAGTCCAAATGCATTTAACCTGTAAGGTTGCATCTTGAGATACACCATATCTCCTTCCGATAGGGTGCGTTCAGATCTCCTTTGATCTGCAAATTTTTTCATCCGAGCTTGGGCCCCAGCTAGGTTGGATTTGAGGAGTTGCCACATGGTATTTCTGTCAGCAACAAAATCTGTAGCTTCACTTCCTGAGCTCACCGGATCATGAGGAATGTGCAGATCTGGTGGGGGGTAACCATAAAGAGCCTGGAATGGGGTTTTCTTCAGTGAAGAATGGAAACATGTATTGTACCAGTATTCGGCCATTGAAAGGTGTTGAGCCCATTTCTTGGGTGCAGAAGAAGTCATACACCTCAGATAATTCTCAATGCACTGGTTAACTCTCTCTGTTTGGCCATCAGATTGGGGATGGTATGAAGTGCTGTATCTCAACTCAATACCCATAGCAGAGAATATGTCTTGCCAGAGTTTGCTGGTAAATATCTTGTCTCTGTCAGATACAATAGCCAGTGGTGGGCCATGTAATTTGAGAACATTATCGATGAATGCGCGGGCAACCGTTTGAACAGTGAAGGGGTGAGATAGGGGAATAAAATGGGCAAACTTGGACAATCTGTCCACCACAACAAAAATGACATCAAAGCCTTGGGATTTGGGAAGACCTTCCACAAAGTCCATGCTGATATGCGACCAAACCATGTCAGGAACATGAAGAGGATCCAACAATCCAGGGTAGGGACATGTTTCACCTTTGTTCTTCTGGCAAACTGGGCATAGCAGCACGAATTGGTCCAGATCTTTCTTCATACCAGGCCAATAGAAGACTTGCTTGAGTCGTTGATATGAAGCTTTCATGCCCGAATGGCCACCCACTGCAGAAGAATGGAGGGCTTGCAGTAATTTTTTTCTCAAATCAGGGTCCTTACCCACATAGATTTTTCCATTATGCCTAATGATGCCATCTTGGAGAGTATTGTTGTGGACTGTATGGTTTGGAGAAAGAAGGAGTTGTTCCAAAAGTTTCTGGCAGTGAGGGTCCTCCTTGTAAGATTGTTCCACTTCAGAAATCCACTTGGGGGTAGCTAAGGATATAGCCATGCAAGAATGTTTCCTGGAAAGGGCATCAGCCACAATGTTTTCCTTGCCCTTTTTGTATTCCAGTTGGAAGTTGAATTCTAGCAGCTTCAACATTAGTTTGTGTTGGATACTTGTGGATACCTTTTGGTCGGTCATGAACTGCAAACTTTTGTGGTCTGTCCTGATAATAAGGTCATTTCCAAGGAAATAGTGTCTCCATCTTTTTAATGCTTCAATAATAGCCAGAGCTTCTTTTTCATAAGTGGATAGAGCAGCATTTTTAGGGCAAAGGGCAGAGCTATAGTATGCAATGGGTCTGCCTTGTTGCATCATGACTGCTCCTAAACCAGTGCCCGAAGCATCAGTCTCAAGAACAAAAGGGGCAGAAAAATCTGGTAGAGCCAGTAGAGGTGTAGTTATGAGAGCTTGTTTCAGTTGCTGAAATGCCATAGATTGAGAATCAGTCCAGCAAAAACTGTCTTTCTTGAGGATGTCATGGAGAGGCCTGGCAATTGCTCCAAAGTTCTTCACAAATCTTCTGTAGTACCCACAGAGGCCTAAGAAACCCCTGAGCTGAGTGGGTGTTGTGGGAGTTTGCCAGTCAGCTACAGCAGCAATTTTGGAGGGGTCAGTAGCAACCCCAGCCCCAGAAATAATGTGACCCAAGTAAGATACTTGAGGCACTGCAAAAACACATTTGGAGAGGTTGGCAAACAACTTGTGCAACTGCAGAATTTCCAATACTATTTTCAAGTGCACCTTGTGCTCCTCTAAGGATCTGCTGAAGATTAATATATCATCAAAAAAAACCAGGATGAATTTCCTAAGATAAGGTCCAAAAATCTTGTTCATGAGTGCTTGAAATGTTCCTGGTGCATTGGTTAGACCAAAAGGCATAACTAAGAATTCATAGTGCCCAAAATAGGTTCTGAATGCAGTTTTATGGATGTCCTTCTCATTCATTCTTATTTGATGATACCCAGATCTCAAGTCCAATTTTGAGAATATCTTAGCTCCATGCAGTTCATCTAGAAGATCCTCAATAACTGGTATTGGAAATTTGTTTTTGATTGTAGCTGCATTAAGTTTTCTATAATCAATGCAAAGCCTCCATGATCCATCTTTTTTCATGACTAGGATAGCTGGGGAAGAGTAAGGGCTCTGACTTTCCCTTATGATCTTGGATTGAAGCAATTGATGAACCTGCTTCTCCATTTCATTTCTCTGCATGTGTGGCACTCTGTAGGGTCTGGAATTAGGAGGAGTTACATTTGGTTTGAGAGGTATTTCATGATCCAGTTCTCTGACAGGAGGTAATTCAACTGGTTCCTTGAAAACTTCTGGGCATGCTAGCAACATTTCCTGAATATCTGGAGGAGTAGAATGTTCCTTACTGGCCTGCAGAGTAGTATCCTCTGCTAGTTGCAGAACAAAAGCTGGTGCTCCACTTAACAGCATCCTGTTGAGTTCCAGTGCATCAATTTCATTAGTGGCAGCAAGAGTATCACAAGCTGGAATGATAACAGGTGTTTGCCTCTGATGATGGACTGTAATTTGTCTTGGGTCATATGAAAAGGATACAGGACTGTTTTGCTCCATCCAATCAGATCCTAGTACCACATCATGGCCAGGTAGGTCCAGAATCCTGAACTGCTGCTGAAACTCAGTGTTGCCAGCTGTGAAAGATGTTGTAGGTATGAAAGCTCCAGACCATAGTTTGCCACCCCCAGCTACTGTTACAGCCCTAGTGGTGTCTTTAACAATGGTGCATGAAGTTTGAAGGGCAAACTGTAAATTCATAAATGTGGAGTTGCTGCCCGAGTCAATGAGTGCCAAAGCTTGTTTCCCACCGATAGAAATCATAATGGACATGGTGTTGACACTGTCTGCTTGCATTGCTTGTAAGGAAATTCTCATACATTGATCATCTCTTTGTGGTTGATCCTCTTGCTCCAATCCTTCTAATTCTTCTTGTTCCACAGCATCTTCTTGAGGCTGCTCTCCTGTTAAAAGATTAAGCACAGGTTGTTGTTTGCATTTATGACCATGCATCCAGTTGTCACCACATCTCCAGCACTTGCCTGGCTCTCTGGCCCTTTGAGTTACTGTGGGAGCTTTAGACTCAGTAGGTTTGTCCAGAGGGCCCGTTGCTTGTTTAGCGTAAGAGTTGGTAGGTTTAGAGTAGGATGAGAATTGTTGGAACTGCTTTTTGGGAGGTACTCCTTTTTCTAAGTCAGTAGCCAACCAATAAGCATCTGTGAGAGTTGCAGGCCGAAGGGATCTGATGTGATACTTGAGCTGAGATTTCAGTCCATTGACATAGCATTTAACAAACCAACTTTCAGACAAAGAGGGGTTATCTTGCTGCAGTTCTGCCATCAGTTCCTCGAACTGTTCAGTATACTCAGAGACAGACGAAGTGTTCTGTTGCAGAGAGTTAAATTTCTCTGTTAGATCATAGGAACTAGCTGCTGAAAATCTATGAAGCAATTCTGTGCAAAAAAGTTCCCAACTAGGTTTCTTTTTGAGTAATCCAGATCTCCGGAGCCAAATGTCTGCCTTGCCAATCACATGCATTTGTGCCAAGTTAACCTTGTATTCCGTAGGTGTACCAGCCATCTGAAAGAATTTCTCACTCTGACGAATCCATCCGCCTGGGTTAGTACCATCGAAATTGGGAAATTCCAAACGTGGTCCTTTGGTGATGGACTTGAGGAATTGAGTGCGCATCTCCTGTTCATATTGCTTGTAATAATCCTCCCAACTGCTACGAACTGCAGGAGGTTGAAAATTATGAAAAGCAGGAGTATGGGCTGTTCTGTAAACTGCTGAAGGAGTAACATTGGCCGAATGCACATCGATCCGTGCAGTTTCAGGGTAACCAGGAGGTGGAGCTCCAGAGGGAACTCTGATAGGAGCGAGGTTGGGTGGGATTTGCAAAGAAAACTGCTTGGTTTTCTCTTGTTCGATGGCCAATCGCTTGCGGAGTTCCTCGGTTAGAGGTCGCTGAATCTCCTGTTCTGCAGGCTCAGTTGATGGACCTGGGATATCTGATGCTGCATGCTTGTTGGGTGTGAACTGAGGGGTAGGTGATGGTGCCTTGTTGCTTGTGAAACTCTTGAGCACTTCTGCCATGGTGGATAGCTGGGTGTTGAGTGCAGTCACGGCCTCTTGAACGCCCGACATCGCCTTGGACATAGCATCTTGTTTAAGATGGATGGCATGAACATCCTTTCGGAGGTCGTCCATCTCCCCCCGCATCTCAGCTGTGTCTTCGCGATTCTGAGCCACTTCTCCCTTGAGTGCCAACAGCTCTGCTATGTCGTTTTCATCCATGCTCGGCTTGGAGCGCCCCATCAGATTTCTGGACCCGGAAAGGAGTTTTACACCCAGACGAACTGGAGACTCGATCGGATCTGGGACTCACCTCTGCCGACGAAAATCGCCACCACGCAGCACCACTCAGTGGATACTAGGAATTTTACCACGGGAATAATTCATTCCCGCAACCTATCTCCTGCCCTGAGCTGCCGCCGAATAAGTCTACCGCCGCCTGCGCCACTACCCCGCCGCCGCTCTCCTGCCTCAATTCCGACACCGGACTCCGCCGCTATGAATTGGGAGGGAAGGGAGGGAAAAATTTTCTACGCCGTTCCGCGTCGCCAAGGATCAAGCTGGCTCATGATACCAATTGTCACGCCCCAGAGGGGATCGAGGCGGAATTGGGGAATTTGCTCGTAGCTAGGGATCGTATGAGAGAGTATATGCTAGGAATATGCTGGTATTAGCTGTAAAGTTGATAGATGAGTTCATAGCGAATACAATGACCATTACAGAGAGTCACGAGCTAGCTTATAAAGAGCAGCAGGTACAGAGGAGAAACGGTAACAGGCGAGCGCAGCGAGCCGTTGGATCAGCTAAGCTGGGAGGTATCCTGACCGCACGTTAACTGAATGTTGACCTGCAGTTATCTGAACTGACAGTCGACTTGGGAGAGCGGGCGGATCGAGGAGAGGATCCCGAGGATCCCGGGATATGGTGGCGGCTCGGCTAGCTCGGGTGCGGCATTGTCTTGGCGTGAGGAGGAAGAAGATGGGCGAGGCCCACCGGTCGGCGACCGCAGGAGGAAGCGAGGTGGGATGGGCAAACCGAGCGGTAGCGGCCTCGCGCTGCTTGGGCCAAAAGGCCAAGTTTGGGCCGCGGGAGAAGAGAGAGAGAGAGAGAGAGAGAGAGAGAGAAGGAGCAGTGCTGGGCTTCTGCCTAGCACTATTCGATAAGTTTATTTTTTTTAACAGAAAGAAAAAGAAGGGAAACAGAAAATGAAAAAACAGATTATATAGGCATATTATATACCAAAATCTACAGAAAAATAAATCCTAAAACATGAACACATTTTCAAGTTCAAATAAAATATAAAGAAAAACACAAAAGTCAAACAATGCTGCTGTTGCAATAAAACCCAATACAAATCATTTTTAAAATACCAAAATGACTTAAAATTTATTTTTCTCCATTTTTTTATTGTAGGGAATCATGTTACCCCATTTTCCATATATTTTATTTTTGGAGAAAAATAATTTGATTAACAATTCAAATAACTCCAAATTGAAAGTGAGTTTCAAAATACTTATAAATGACTTTTAATTTGGTTCTTTTAAACTTCCAACTCATATTTCACATAGTTTGAAGAAGTCATTTTATTCTCTCTCTCATGAAAATCATTGAGTTGCATAAAGTCTCTGGTTTGAAAATATTTCAAATGAAATTCAAATCATTTTCAAATCCCTTTTCATCTCGTTAAATGGAAGAAGTCATATTATTTTCACTCTAGGATTTTGTGATGAAATCAATTTGAATTCATGGATCCAATGCCAAGTGAAAGTTTGGGAAAGTCATTTCATTCCCCCCCGTTAACTTTCAAAAAGTTTCAAATTTCAACCTATTTCACTCAATCAATCACACAACAATCAAACAAACAATCATAAATATTTATTTAATGGGATTTTTACATACGTGCCCCTGGTTCCTTAGCTCTACTCATCCATCCACACGCTCTTAACTTTTGCTCAGTTTTCCCCACTCCCTTGCCCGAAACCCTCAGAACAGGTTATAATGGACATCGCCGTCGGGTCAATGCTTTGACCATTAACTCTAACTAGTGGGGCCGCGTTGGGGTGTAGCTATTCGACCATTCGGCCGTGGTTTCTTTGGGCCGTCCCTTGCATTAAACGCCTGCGTGCGCCGCCAGGACAGAAGCCTGCTATGCATGCACCCCACAAGCCTGCCTGCATGCGTCGATGCGCCGACCGAGCCTGCATGGGCAGACCGAGCCTGCATGCGCTGATATGTGCCGCCCCGATGCACTGACCGAGCTGCTTTAGTGCATGCCAGCTGCCATAGATGCAGCAACGGTCGCTCCCGCTGGTTCCTCTCTTCTCGCACACTTGTCTCCTCGATTTAGAACCCGTTTTGCTACGACAAAATTGAACAAATATGTTGTGGCTGCATGCACTTTTTAGATAGAAAACTTAATAATAGAACTTGATAAAAGGGCCAACAAGCCCCTAGCATCTCTCACATAGTTCAATGGGATTACAGCTTAACATAACATAGACTAAAAATGGATAGAGAGTTTAGAACCCTAGACGCCGCCTTCTCCACCTCGCTCCTTCTCCGAGCACCCTTCACTGCTCCTCCAGGGCGTTCTCGATGGGATACGGAAGAGTGTGCATGCGGGAGGCGGTGGGGAAGATGTTGGTGTACTCCGTGAACATGTTGTGGGTGGTGAAAGCGATGAACTCACAGCCACACCAAAACACCCGACCGAGGAGGTAGAAGGCGTCGAATGTGTTGGTGAAGTGGGCAAGGAGAGCAAGCACCACCCCGTTTTGGATGACCTCCTCGACACGAAACATCCTTGGAGATCCCCGCGGGAGGTGGTGGTAGCCGTACGCGAGGAAGAACTCGGTGAAGTTCCTTGCGGTCCTCCACCTTGATATTGCCCACACACGTAGTGTGCGCTTAACGTACATGCCACGAGGGTAGAGCCTCTCCGGCACGGTGGGTGGGAAGTAGTAGGTTGGTTTGATGTACTGCATGGCTGAGGATGTGCCAGAATAAGGAGAAGTGGTCGAAGAGCAAGAAGGGCAGATGGCATAGAGGATGGGAGATGGATGAGGGATGGCAGAGGCAGAGGGTGGCTTAAATAGCCGTAGTGCTACGTGTTATTTGGCCGTGGCAATAACGGGATCAAATGTGAAGTAACCCGTTTTCAAACCCACCGCAACATCGAGAGTGTACACGCGTGGGAAACAGTGGTTTGAAAAAGAAGAAATAAAAGAAGCTAATTGCACGCGTGGGAATCCGTGGTCATATATATTATATGAGCAAAAGGAGACAAATTTTGAATAGTTTGTGGCCGTTTTGCATGATAAATAAATTTGGCCCTTAAAATTCGTCATTTGCTATGCAATGTCAATTGATTTCAAACGATGCAAAAATACAGAGCTAGCACGTTCACAAAAAGCAGAGCAAACGATGCAAAAAACGATGCAAAAATACAGAGCTGGCACGTTCACAAAAAACAGAGCAAACGATGCAAAAAAAAACGACGCAATCCGACGGCCCAACCAGAGCTTGGTTTACTTTTGGGCCCAATAATAACGTTCTTTTCACGGAGTCAGTGGTGGGCGAGCAACCGAGCACAACCAATAGGATCAACTCTCGTGGATCGCCCCACGATCCAACGATGCAGAGCCGTCCTTGCGATCCAATGGCGCGGAGCGTGCACACGGCCAGCCCACGTAGTTCCTTCTAGAAGGCCATATCTGTGGGTTGTCGCTTGGCGCGAGGGTATGATCGGACGGCTTACGTTGGGAGCTAGGGTTAAGCGAAACCCCGCGGGGTGTAGAGGGGCTTTGAGCTGGTCAACGGGGTTTCAAAGGCTTTGACTGAGCATAACTAATTTAATAAAATCAAAAAATATGAAACCTTCGCCGTTCGTCGTTTTATAAGACAAACTTGTTGGAGATATGCCCTAGAGGCAATAATAAAAGCATTATTATTATATCTCCTTGTTCATGATAATTGTCTGTTATTCATGCTTGAATTGTATTGTACGGAAACAACGATACATGTGTGAATACATAGACCATAATGAGTCCCTGGTAGGCCTCTAGTTACCAGCTCGTTAATCAACAGATGGTCACGGTTTCCTGACCATGGACATGGGATGTCGGTGATAACGGGATCACATCATTAGGAGAATGATGTGATGGACAAGACCCAAACTTGAGCATAACACGAGATCGTATAGTTCGTAATGCATAAGCTTTTCGGTGTCAAGTATTTATTCCTTAGACCATGAGGTTGTACAACTCCCGGATACCGTAGGAGTACTTTGGGTGTGCCAACCGTCACAACGTAACTAGGTGTCTATAAAGGTACGCGTCGGGTATCTCCGAAAGTGTCTGTTGAGTTGGTACGAACCGAGACTGGGATGTTGTCACTCCGTATGACGGAGAGGTACCTCTGGGCCCACTCGGTAAGACATCATCATAATGAGCTCAATGTGACTAAGTAGTTAGTCACGGGATGATGGATTACAGATCGAGTAAAGAGACTTGCCATGACGAGATTGAACAAGGTATTGGGAATACCGACGATCGAATCTCGGGCAAGTACTGTACCGATGGACAAAGGGAATAACATACGGGATTGAGTGAATCCTTGACACAGTGGTTCATCCGATGAAGATCATCGAGGAACACGTGGGAACCAACATGGGTATCCAGATCCCGCTGTTGGTTATTGACCGGAGAGTCGTCTCGGTCATGTCTACGTGTCTCCCGAACCCGTAGGGTCTACACACTTAAGGTTTGGTAACGCTAGGGTCGTAGAGATAAATGCACGTGGAAACCCGAAAGTTGTTCGGAGTCCCGGATGAGATCCCGGACGTCACGAGGAGTTCCGGAATGGTCCGGAGGTAAAGATTGATATATAGGAAGTCCAGTTTCGGCCATCGGGTGATCTCCGGGGGTCACCGGGAGCGTCCCGGGACCACCGGAGGGGCCCCGGGGGACCACCGGGTGGGGCCACCCATCCCGGTGGGGCCCCTAGGCCGCGAGGGGAAGTGTCCAGCCCTAATGGGCTGGCGCACCACTAGGGGCCCACCTCCCCATGCGCCTAGGGTTAAAACCCTAAGGGGGAGGGGGGCCACCACTTGCCTTGGGGGGCAAGGACTCCCCCCTGGCCGCCGCCCCCCTTGCAGATTGGATCTGCAGGGGCTGGCGCACCCCCTGGCCCCCTATATATATGTGGGGAGGGAGAGGGCAGTCGCACCCTTGCCCTGGTGCCTCTCCCTCTCCCGTCACACCTCCATACTCCAACGCAGGGCGCCCGGCGAAGCCCTGCTGCGATCTCCACTGCATCCATCATCACGCCGTCGTGCTACCGGATCTCTGACGACTTCTCCTCCCCCCTTTCTGGATCAAGAAGGAGGTGACGTTGCTGCACCGTACATGTGTTGAACGCGGAGGTGCCGTCCGTTCGGCGCTAGATCATCGGTGACGAAGAACGCGAAGAGTACGACTACTTCATCCACGCTTCTTCGAAAGCTTCCGCTCGCAATCTCCATAACGGCATGTAGATGCACTCTTACTTGCTCGTTGCTAGATGTCTCCATAGTTGGATCTTGGTGAAAGCGTAGAATTTTTTTGAATTATGCTACGTTCCCCAACAGTGGCATCTGAGCTAGGTTTTATGCGTAGCATCTTGCACGAGTAGAACACAAAGCAGTTGTGGGCGTTTGGATTTGTTCAACTTTCTTACCGTTACTAGTCAATCTTGATTCGGCGGTATTGTGGGATGAAGCGGCCCGGACCGACTTTACACGTACGCTTACGTGAGACTGGTTCCACTGACAGACATGCACTAGATGCATAAGGTGGCTGGCGGGTGTCTGTCTCTCCTACTTTAGTCGGATCGGATTCGATGAAAAGGGTCCTTATGAAGGGTAAATAGAAGTTGACAAATCATGTTGTGGTTTTGGCGTAGGTAAGAAACGTTCTTGCTAGAAATCCTATAGAAGCCACGTAAAACTTGCAACAACAATTAGAGGACGTCTAACTTGTTTTTGCAGCATGTGCTATGTGACGTGGTATGGCCAAAACGAAGATGTGATGAATGATATATGTGATGTATGAGATTGATCATGTTTTTGTAATAGGGAATCACGACTTGCATGTCGATGAACTTGACAACCGGCAGGAGCCATAGGAGTTGTCTTAATTATTGTATGACCTGCGTGTCACTGAATAACGCCATGTAATTACTTTACTTCATTGCTAAACGTTAGCTATAGTAGTAGAAGTAATAGTTGGCGTGACGACTTTTTCAAGACACGATGATGGAGATCATGATGATGAAGATCATGGTGTCGAGCCGGTGACAAGATGATCATGTTGCCCCGAAGATGGAGATCCAAGGAGCAAGATGATATTGGCCATATCATGTCACTTTAATTGATTGCATGTGATGTTTATCATGTTTATGCATCTTGTTTACTTAGAACGACGGTAGTAAATAAGATGATCTCTCACTAAAATTTCAAGTATTGTGTTTCCCCTAACTGTGCACCGTTGCTAAAGTTCGTTGCTCCGAAGCACCACGTGATGATCGGGTGTGATAGGTTCTAACGTTCGCATAGAACGGGTGTAAGACAGATTTACACACGCGATACACTTAGGGTTCACTTGACGAGCCTAGCATGTACAGACATGGCCTCGGAACACGGAAGGCCGAAAGGTCGAACACGAGTCGTATAGAAGATACGATCAACATGAAGATGTTCACCGTAGATGACTAGTCCGTCTCACGTGATGATCGGACACGGACTACTCGATTCGGAACGTGTATCACTTAGATGACTAGAGAGATGTCATTCTGAGTGGGAGTTCATTAAAATTTGATTGAGATGAACTTAATTATCATGAACTTAGTCTAAATTCTTTACAATATCTCTTGTAGATCAAATGGCCCACGCTCAGGTTTCCCTCAACTTCAACGCGTTCCTAGAGAAAACCAAGCTGAAAGACGATGGTAGCAACTATACGGATTGGGTCCGTAACCTGAGGATTATCCTCATAGCTACCAAGAGATCATATGTCCTAGAAGCACCGCTAGGTGATGCACCTGCTCCCGATGCGACCCAAGACGTTTTGAATGTCTGGCAGTCGCGTAGTGATGATTACTCCCTGGTTCAGTGCGGCATGCTTTACAGTTTAGAATCGGGGCTCCAAAAACGTTTTGAGCACCACGGAGCATATGAGATGTTCGAAGAGCTGAAAATGGTTTTCCAAGCTCATGCCCGAGTCGAGAGATATGATGTCTCCGACGCATTCTACAGCTGTAAAATGGAGGAGAACAGTTCTGTCAGTGAGCACATCCTCAAGATTTCAGGATTGCACAACCGCTTGTCTCAGCTGGGAATGAATCTCCCAGATGAAGCGGTCGTTGACAGAATCCTCCAGTCGCTCCCACCAAGCTTCAAGAGCTTCGTGTTGAACTTCAATATGCAGGGCATGGAGAAGTCCATTCCCGAGGTGTATTCGATGCTGAAATCAGCGGAGGTGGACATCAAGAAGGAACATCAAGTGTTGATGGTCAATAAAACCACTAAGTTCAAGAAAGGCAAGGGTAAGAAGAACTTCAAGAAGGACGGCAAGGGAGTTGCCGCGCCTGGCAAGCCTGTTGCCGGGAAGAAGCCAAAGTATGGACCCAAGCCTGAGACAGAGTGTTTTTATTGCAAGGGAACGGGTCACTGGAAGCGGAACTGCCCCAAATACTTAGCAGACAAGAAGGCCGGCAACGTCAAAGGTATATATGATATACATGTTATTGATGTGTACCTTACCAGCACTCGTAGTAGCTCCTGGGTATTCGATACCGGTGCAGTTGCTCATATTTGTAACTCAAAACAGGAGCTGCGGAATAAACGGAGACCGGCGAAGGATGAGGTGACGATGCGCGTCGGGAATGGTTCCAAGGTCGATGTGATCGCCGTCGGCACGCTACCTCTACATCTACCCCCGGGATTAGTTTTAAACCTCAATAATTGTTATTTAGTACCAGCTTTGAGCATGAACATTGTTTCTGGATCTCGTCTTATGCGAGATGGCTACTCTTTCAAATCAGAGAATAATGGTTGTTCTATTTATTTGAGAAATATGTTTTATGGTCATGCCCCGCTGGTCAATGGTTTATTTTTGATGAATCTCGAACGTAGTGATACACATATTCATAGTGTAGATGCCAAAAGATGTAAAGTTGATAATGATAGTCCCACATACTTGTGGCATTGCCGCCTTGGTCATATTGGTGTCAAACGTATGAAGAAGCTCCATTCAGATGGACTTCTAGAGTCTCTTGATAATGAATCATTTGACACGTGCGAACCATGCCTCTTGGGCAAGATGACCAAGACTCCGTTCTCCGGAACAATGGAGCGAGCAACCAACTTGTTGGAAATCATACATACCGATGTGTGCGGTCCAATGAGTGTTGAGGCTCGCGGAGGCTATCGTTATGTTCTCACCCTCACGGATGACTTGAGTAGATACAGGTATATCTATTTGATGAAACACAAGTCTGAGACCTTTGAAAAGTTCAAGGAATTTCAGAATGAGGTTGAGAATCAACGTGACAGAAAAATAAAGTTCTTGCGATCGGATCGTGGGGGTGAATATTTAAGTCATGAATTTGGCACACACCTTAGGAACTGTGGAATCGTTTCACAATTGACACCGCCCGGAACACCTCAATGTAACGGTGTGTCCGAACGTCGAAATCGTACTCTCTTTGACATGGTGCGATCTATGATGTCCCTCACCGATTTACCGCTATCTTTTTGGGGTTATGCTTTAGAGACTGCCGCATTCACTTTAAATAGGGCTCCATCAAAATCCGTTGAGACGACTCCGTATGAACTTTGGTTTGGCAAGAAACCAAAGCTGTCGTTTCTAAAAGTTTGGGGTTGCGATGCTTATGTCAAGAAACTTCAACCTGAAAAGCTCGAACCCAAATCGGAAAAAATGCGTCTTCATAGGATACCCAAAGGAAACAATTGGGTACACCTTATACCACAGATCCGAAGGCAAAGTCTTTGTTGCCAAGAATGGATGCTTTCTGGAGAAAGAGTTTCTCTCGAAAGAAGTGAGTGGGAGGAAAGTAGAACTTGATGAGGTGACAGTCACCCCTCCTAGACCGGAAAGTAGCGCAGCGCAGGAAACTGTTCCTGAGGTGCCTGCACCGACAAGGGAGGAAGTTGATGATAATGATCATGAAGAAACAAATCAAGTTACTACTGAACTTCGAAGGTCCACAAGGGCACATTCCGCACCAGAGTGGTATGGCAACCCTGTACTGGAAATCATGTTGTTAGACAACGGTGAACCTTCGAACTATGAAGAAGCGATGGCGGGCCCAGATTCCAATAAATGGCTTGGAGCCATGAAATCCGAGATAGAATCCATGTATGAAAACAAAGTATGGACTTTGGTGGACTTGCCTGATGATAGGCACGCCATAGAAAACAAATGGATATTTAAGAAAAAGACAGACACAGATGGTAATGTGACCATCTATAAGGCTCGGCTTGTCGCTAAGGGTTATCGACAAGTTCAAGGGATTGACTACGACGAGACTTTCTCTCCCGTAGCGATGCTGAAGTCAGTCAGAATCATGTTAGCTATTGCCGCATTCTATGATTATGAGATATGGCAAATGGACGTCAAAACATCATTCCTTAACGGCTTCCTCAAGGAAGAGTTGTATATGATGCAACCGGAAGGTTTTGTCAATCCAGAGAACGCTAACAAGGTATGCAAGCTCCAGCGCTCGATTTACGGGCTGGTGCAAGCATCTCGGAGTTGGAATATTCGCTTTGATGAGGTGATCAAAGCGTTTGGATTTATACAGACTTATGGAGAAGCCTGTATTTACAAGAAAGTGAGTGGGAGCTCCGTGGCATTTCTCATATTATATGTGGATGACATATTACTGATGGGAAATAATATAGAATTCTTGGAAAATGTAAAGGCCTACTTGAATAAAAGTTTTTCAATGAAGGGCCTTGGAGAAGCTGCTTACATATTAGGCATCAAAATCTATAGAGATAGATCAAGACGCCTCATTGGTCTTTCACAAAGTACATACCTTGACAAAATATTGAAGAAGTTCAATATGGATCAGTCAAAGAAAGGATTCTTGCCTGTTTTACAAGGTATGAGATTGAGCAAGGCTTAGTCGCCGACCACGGCAGAAGATAGAGAAAAGATGAGTGTCATTCCCTATGCCTCGGCCATAGGTTCTATCATGTATGCCATGCTGTGTACCAGACCTGATGTGAACCTTGCCATAAGTTTGGTAGGGAGGTACCAAGTGATCCCGGTACGGAACACTGTACAACGGTCAAGAACATCCTAAAGTACCTGAAAAGGACTAAGGATATGTTTCTCGTTTATGGAGGTGACGAAGAGCTCGTCGTAAAGGGTTACGTCGATGCTAGCTTCGACACAGATCTGGATGACTCTAAGTCTCAAACCGGATACGTGTATATTTTGAACGGAGGGGCAGTCAGCTGGTGCAGTTGCAAACAGAGCGTGGTGGCAGCGTCTACATGTGAAGCGGAGTACATAGCTGCTTCTGAAGCAGCACAGGAAGGAGTCTGGATGAAGGAGTTCATCACCGACCTAGGAGTCATTCCAAGCGCGTCAAGCCCGATGACTCTCTTCTGTGACAACACTGGTGCTATTGCCATTACCAAGGAGCCCAGGTTTCACAAGAAGACCAAGCACATCAATCGCCGTTTCAACTCCATCCGGAATTATGTTCAGGATGGAGACATAGATATTTGTAAAGTGCATACGGATCTGAATGTCGCAGACTCATTGACTGAACCTCTTTCACGAGCAAAACATGATCAACACCAGAACTCTATGGGTGTTCGATTCATCACAATGTAACTAGATTATTGACTCTAGTGCAAGTGGGAGACTGTTGGAGATATGCCCTAGAGGCAATAATAAAAGCATTATTATTATATCTCCTTGTTCATGATAATTGTCTGTTATTCATGCTTGAATTGTATTGTACGGAAACAGCGATACATGTGTGAATACATAGACCATAATGAGTCCCTGGTAGGCCTCTAGTTACCAGCTCGTTAATCAACAGATGGTCACGGTTTCCTGACCATGGACATGGGATGTCGGTGATAACGGGATCACATCATTAGGAGAATGATGTGATGGACAAGACCCAAACTTGAGCATAACACGAGATCGTATAGTTCGTAATGCATAAGCTTTTCGGTGTCAAGTATTTATTCCTTAGACCATGAGGTTGTACAACTCCCGGATACCGTAGGAGTACTTTGGGTGTGCCAACCGTCACAAGTAACTGGGTGGCTATAAAGGTACGCGTCGGGTATCTCCGAAAGTGTCTGTTGAGTTGGTACGAACCGAGACTGGGATGTTGTCACTCCGTATGACGGAGAGGTACCTCTGGGCCCACTCGGTAAGACATCATCATAATGAGCTCAATGTGACTAAGTAGTTAGTCACGGGATGATGTATTACAGATCGAGTAAAGAGACTTGCCATGACGAGATTGAACAAGGTATTGGGAATACCGACGATCGAATCTTGGGCAAGTACCGTACCGATGGACAAAGGGAATAACATACGGGATTGAGTGAATCCTTGACACAGTGGTTCATCCGATGAAGATCATCGAGGAACACGTGGGAACCAACATGGGTATCCAGATCCCGCTGTTGGTTATTGACCGGAGAGTCGTCTCGGTCATGTCTACGTGTCTCCCGAACCCGTAGGGTCTACACACTTAAGGTTCGGTAACGCTAGGGTCGTAGAGATAAATGCACGTGGAAACCCGAAAGTTGTTCGGAGTCCCGGATGAGATCCCGGACGTCACGAGGAGTTCCGGAATGGTCCGGAGGTAAATATTGATATATAGGAAGTCCAGTTTCGGCCATCGGGTGATCTCCGGGGGTCACCGGGAGCGTCCCGGGACCACCGGAGGGGCCCCGGGGGTCCACCGGGTGGGGCCACCCATCCCGGTGGGGCCCCTAGGCCGCGAGGGGAAGTGTCCAGCCCTAATGGGCTGGCGCACCACTAGGGGCCCACCTCCCCATGCGCCTAGGGTTAAAACCCTAAGGGGGAGGGGGCCACCACTTGCCTTGGGGGGCAAGGACTCCCCCTGGCCGCCGCCCCCCTTGCAGATTGGATCTGCAGGGGGCTGGCGCACCCCCTGGCCCCCTATATATATGTGGGGAGGGAGAGGGCAGCCGCACCCTTGCCCTGGCGCCTCTCCCTCTCCCGGCACACCTCCATACTCCAACGTAGGGCGCCCGGCGAAGCCCTGCTGCGATCTCCACTTCATCCGTCATCACGCCGTCGTGCTGCCGGATCTCTGACGACTTCTCCTCCCCCCTTGCTGGATCAAGAAGGAGGTGACGTTGCTGCACCGTACGTGTGTTGAACGCGGAGGTGCCGTCCGTTCGGCGCTAGATCATCGGTGACGAAGAACGCGAAGAGTACGACTACTTCATCCACGCTTCTTTGAAAGCTTCCGCTCGCAATCTCCATAACGGTATGTAGATGCACTCTTACTTGCTCGTTGCTAGATGTCTCCATAGTTGGATCTTGGTGAAAGCATAGAAATTTTTTGAATTATGCTACGTTCCCCAACAAAACTAACGAGGAAAAATACTAAACTTGGTCTATGGTCATTTTCATGAAAAAAACCCTAGCTGGCACGATCGAGGTCAAATGAGCACCACTAATAAAAAAAATAAAAAAAATAAAAAACCTGCACACAATGTTGTCTTATGTGACATGTTACCAACCAAAAATCATAAACTTGGTCTATGGTCATTTTCATGAGAAAACCTTCACACATATGAGCTATCATGTACATGATTTCATAGATTTCAAGGAGAGGAGGTGGTGTTAACTTCTGTTTTTGAAAAAATTAAAAAAAATCAGAAAAATCACTAAAGCTTTATTTTAAAGTTAATAAGAAGGATCTGAAGTTAGTTTTCCATTTTCATATTTCAAAACGTGTTTTAATAGTTTTTATATTGAAGCATATGTTTTCAAAAGAAAATGTAAAAATATGAAGATTAATTCAAAAAACAATGAGACTTCGAATCTACACTATGGAAAGTGATATGTGTTAATAAAAAAACATTTGGCTCATTTAGAATAGGTTCAAAAAAACTTGATTACAAATGGGCTATTTACCCTAGTCTGGGAGCTAATTTGGAGCACATTTTCTCAATTTCAAATTTATTTGACCTCCTCTAAATCACTTCAAATTCTGCACTGATGATCTCCTACACAAACATAGATAATTTGCCAAGGTTTTTTTTGCATTTTCTTACACACATGACCTCCTACACACATGACCTCCTACACAAACACGATCTCCTCTAAATCACTTGAATTTACACAAACATACATAGATAATTGGGATCCCTAGATAATTTGCTCGTGGGAAAAAGCATGCATTCGATTTGATTAATAAACATGAGACCAATAACATGTGTGATAAGTGAAGCAACACTAAAAGAACATGTGTGATCAGTGAAGCAACACTGAAGTGATCAGTGAAGCAACACTGAAACAACATATATGATTAGTGAAGCAACACTGAAACAACATGTGTGATCATTGCAGCACCTAAACTCATAGTTCACAACATCTAAACAGAACTAACCATACACCACAGGAAAATATAAGGATAGACAAATTCAGATAAAATAATAAACAGCAACACAACAAAGATTAAGATTAAGATCCAGTTCACATCATCAAAGTACCCAAAAGTAACCGGACCCAAAGTACACACCATCACAGCATCACACATCATCACATCAATTCACGCCGGAGTCAGGGCTTTCACGAGCGCAGCATGCTGCTCCCTGGTCATGTAGTCCTCCCCGCGGATCACTAAATCCTCTGCATGAGACAGCAAGTGATCGAAGCGGCCATCCTTGGGCTTTGGCTTGGTGGTGCAGTAGGGGCAGCGCCACTTCTTGAACCCGTGGTTGTAGAAGGAAGCAACTCCCTTGGCCTTGATCTTCTCCACCTCCTTGGCCGTGAAGGATGCGATGTTGCCCTTGTACACTTCTTCTCCAGAATCATACTACACACATGAATGACTTACATTAATACATTATAGGTTCATGGATACACTATGTCAAAGGAACTAAATGAACAATCTAAATTTCAAGTAGGCTTACCTCATATTCTTCTTCATCACTTTCCTCTGGATCATACGGGTTGTACTGTGCCAGCTTCCTCTTTCTACCCCCCAACCATCATCCTCCTGAACATACAATTACATCCATCACTAGTAAATATAGAAGCCAAATGAAAATTTAGATATGACATTCAAATAACACATCCCTTGATCATTGGTCATGCACACACATTGAAGAACAGAGCTAGTATAACTACATATTGTCGACACATTCATGTACTAATGAATCAAATAACTTCTTAATCAATGGATTCCATTTTGGCATATGAAATTAAAAACCCCAATGTGAGTAGCATTGAAAAAATCTAATAGGGACCCAATCTCCCAATCTAATAAGCATACATGTCTGTAGCATTAAAAACCCCAATCTGTGAGCATTAAAAACAAATTTAGTAAGAATACATATGTGTAGCATTGAAGCACATCTAATAAACAGATCTATCTTTTTGCAATGAATTTATCCAACAAACCCTAGTACAAAAACCCCCATCACCCCGACCCATCCGTCAATCCAACTACTCTAACCATCTGAACTACCGTATGAATCCACAATCTAACTAGGGATCCCATCTAACTAATGCGACTAACTCTACAAGCTAATATCCTAAAGCAAAGCAAGTGCAAATACCTCATGCTCCTCGTCGGGCTGCGCATGGGGGTACCGGGATGGACTACGCCGCTCGTCACCGTCACCTTCTGCGCTGAGGCGGATCCCGCCACCTCCTTCCCCACATCCGCAGCGGTTGCGAGTTTCCCCGCACCGCCGTGGACGCCGCCGACATTCGCGGTCACCGCGCCCTGCTGCTTCACCACTTCTCCGGCCGCTGCGCTGGCGTCGCCACGAGCTTTCTCCATCGGATAGATGGAGGCGATGAAGGTGAGGAAGAGGATGCGGTGGGGGAGAGCTAGACGATGCGGTGGAAGTAGTGGAGGAGAGCAAGACGACGCCGGTGGGGGAGAGGAAGACGATGTGGCAGGGAGGGGATTTGAGGTGGTTGCCCTTCTTTATATGATGGGACATTTCGGGCATGTCCATGGACACGTGCTACCCCACGACCGCGCTCTTGCATGCGCCCACGTTTACGCGGCCCCACTCGTCAGAGTTAATGGTCAAAGGCATTGACCCGGCGGCAACATCCGTTATAACCTGTTCTGAGGGTTTCGGGCAAGTGAGTGGGGAAAAGTGAGCAAAATTTAATAGAGTGGGGATGAATGAGTAGAGCTAAGGAACCAGGGGCACAGAAATAATAATCCCTTATTTAATATAACATTGAAAAATTTAGAATTTTGGGATGTTATATCTATGGACTGGTGCAAGTATCTCAGAATTGGAATATATGCTTTGATGAGGTGATCAAATCATATGGTTTTATACAGACTTACGGTGAAGCCTGTATTTACAAGTAAGTGAGTGGTTGTTCTATAGCATTTCTAATATTATATGTGGATAACATATTATTGATTGGAAATGATATAGAATTTCTGGATATCACAAAAGGATACTTGAATAAGAATTTTTCAATGAATGACCTCGGTGAAGCTGCTTATATATTGGGCATCAAGATCTATAGAGATAGATCACGACGCTTAATAGGATTTTCACAAAGCACATACCTTGACAAACATTTGAAGAAGGTCAAAATGGACCAGTCAAAGAAATGGTTCTAGCCTGTGTTACAAGGGGTGAAATTGAGTCAGACTCAAAGCCCGTCCATTGCAGAAGATAGAGTGTAAATGAAAGTCATTCCCTATGCCTCAGCCAGAGGTTCTATCATGTATGATATGCAGTGTACCAGACCTGATATTTTCCTTGCCATAAGTTTGGCAGGGAGGTACCAAAGTAATCCAGGAGAGGATCACTGGACAACAATCAAGAACATCCTAAAGTACCTGAAAAGGACCAAGGATATGTTTCTTGTTTATGGAGGTGGAAAAGAGCTCATCGTAAAGGGTTACTCAATGCTAGCTTCGACACAGATCCGAATGACTCTAAGTCTCAGACTGGATACATATTTATATTGAATGGTGGAGCTGTCAGTTCGTGCAGTTCCAAGCAGAGCGTCGTGGTGGGATCTACGTGCGAAGTGGAGTACATAGCTGCTTCGGAAGCAGCACATGAAGCAGTCTGGATGAAGGAGTTCATATCCGATCTAGGTGTAATACCTAGTGCATCGGGTCCAATGACAATCTTTTGTGACAACACTGGAGCAATTGCCTTGGCGAAGGAAAAACATCAAGAGATGCCTTAACTCTATTTGTGAAAAGGTAAAGGATGGAGACATAGAAATTTGCAAAGTACATATGAATCTGAATGTGGCAGACCCGTTGACTAAGCCTCTTCCCCGACCAAAACATGGTCGACACCAAGAATCCTGGGTGTTAGATTCAATACAATGTAATCTAGATTATTGACTCTAGTGAAAGTGGGAGACTGATGGAAAGACGCCCTAGAGGCAATAATAAAGGTGTTATTATTTTATATTTCCTTATTTATGATAAATGTTTATTATTCATGCTTGAATTGTATTGACCGGAAACTTAAATACATGTGTGAATACATAAACAAACACCATGTCCCTAGTAAGCCTCTACTAGACTAGCTCGTTGATCAAAGATGGTTAAGGTTTCCTAACCATAGACATGAGTTGTCATTTGATAATAGGATCACATAATTAGGAGAATGATGTGATGGACAAGACCAATCCGTTACCTTGGCATATGATCGTTCAATTTATTGCTATTTCTTTCTTAATGTCAAATACATATTCCTTCGACTATGAGATCATGCAACTCTCGGATACCGGAGAAATACCTTGTGTTCTATCGAACATCACAACATAACTGGGTGATCATAAAGATGCTCTACAGGTATTCCGAAGGTGTATGTTCAGTTGGCATGGATCGAGATTAGGTGTCACTCCGTCTATCGGAGATGTATCTCTGGGCCCTCTCGGTAGTACTCATCACAAGAAGCTTGCAAGCAAAATGACTAAGGAGTTATTTATGAGATGATGTATTACAGAACAAGTAAATTGACTTGACGTTAACAAGATTGAACAAGGTATGGAGATACCGACGTTCGAATCTCGGGCAAGTAACATACCGACAAACAAAGGGAAATGCGTTTGTTGTCATAATGGTTCGATCGATAAAGATCTTCATAGAATATGTAGGAACCAATATGGGCATCCAGGTTGCACTATTGGTTATTGACCGGAGAGGTGTCTCAGTCGTGTCTACATAGTTCTCTAACCTGTAGGGTCCGCACGCTTAACGTATGTTGGCGATATAGTGTTATATGAGTTATGTGATTTGGTAACTGAATGTTGTTTGGAGTTCCGGATGAGATCACAGACATGACGAGGAGCTCTGGAATGGTGCGGGGGTAAAGACTGATATATAGTATGATACTATTTGGACACCGGAAATGTTTCGCGAGGTACCGGGTAGTCATCGGATCACCAGAAGGGTTCCGGAAGGCCCGGGGAGGCCTATGGGCCTAATGGTCCAATGGGAGGCACACACCAGCCCACAAGTGGGCTGGCATGCCCTCACCCTGGCCGCCGGCCCTGGAAAAGGAATGGGGGGGGGGGGGCTAGACCCTCCTGCCTTCCCCTCCTCATGGTTCCTCCTCCTGCCTTCTCCATGCGCCTGGAAAGGACGGGGGCGCGGCCTAGGGAAGAAGCCCAAGGCGGCCGCCAGCCCCCTTGGGATGCCCTAGGCTGCCTCCCCTCCCCCCACCTATATATAAACAGGGGACGGGGCTACACACACCCATGGCATTATCCTAGCCGTGTGCGGCGCCCCTCTCCACAGTTTAGTCCTTGTGTCATATTTTTGTATTGCTTAGGCGAAGCCTTGCGGAGATAGCATATCCATCACCGTCACCATGCTGTGGTGCTGCCAGAACTCATCTACTACTTCACCCATCTTGCTGGATCAAGAAGGCGAGGACGTCATTGAGTTGAACATGTGCTGAATGGAGAGGTGGTGTACGTTCAGTACTGGTTCGGTTGGATCGCAAAGAAGTTCGACTACATCAACCGCGTTAATAAATGCTTCCTCTTATTGTCTACGAAGGTACGTAGACACACTCTCCCCTCTCATTGCTATGCATCTCCATGGATAGATCTTGCGTGTGCGTAGTTTTTTTTTTGTTTTCCATGCAACGTTTCCCAACAGAATATACTCAATGTCCGGGGCAGTGAAATATTGCTGGAGAAGATTCACCCACCATCGGCCATTGGCGTCGTGGATTTTGGCTACACGCCGAAGTTGGCATGTGCCCCGAGGCGTGATAGGCCTATAAGATGTTGGTCGGGGGAGCTAGAGGTCCCACCAAATGCAGATCCTCTTGTCGTTACCCAGTCACCATTGGAGTCCCTTCTTGAGAAGCTCGAGGCCATGCTGGATAGCATGCCATGTTGGGGAGGCATTACCTACAAAAACTGTGTCCTCAAGGGATCCGTTAGGATAATATTTTGCCTTTAGTACCTGAGAGCATAGGGAATCCAGTCGGGTAAGCAACCTCCAAGCCCGGCGAGTGAGCAAAGCTTGGTTGAAAATGTGGAAGTCGCGAAAGCCTAGTCCCCCTTCCCCTTGGATTGGATAATATTCTCCCAAGCTCTCCAATGTGTTTTCCTTTATCCCTACTTTGAACCCCACCAGAAGTTTCTCACTAGACGTGTGAGGTCATCGCAAACCAAAAAAGGTAGCTTAAATGCCCCCATTATATACGTGGGTATGGCCTGGTAAAGAGACTTGATCAAAGTTTCCTTCCCTGCTTGAGATAGGGTGTCGCCCCATGCCATTATTCTCTTGGTCAAACTCGCTTGCAACATCTGGAATTTTCCTTTATGCATTCGGCCATCCGGTGTTGGCAGTCCAAGGTACTTCCCTTCAAATACCATTTTTGTACCTGCAATTCCTGTGTGACCATGTTTTGTATATCCGTTGGGAAATTATCACTGAACTGTATAGAGCACTTTTGAGGGTTGATAAGCTGGCACATGGCCCTCAAATATCTTTGAATAACACCATTCACATAAGTAGCTTGGGTGGTTGTCGGATTCAGGGCTCCGCAGACCCAAGAAGGTTCAAACTCTGGGGCGTGTGCGAAGAAATCAACCCCTCTCGCCTACCCAATCATCGATCTCACATCCTAGCTCGATGAACAAGAAAGACAGGGGATGCGACAGTTTACCCAGGTTTGTTCCACCTTGTGGTGTAAGACCCTACTCCTGCTTTGTGGTGGATTAGCCTTGCGGAGGGCTGAGGATGAACTAGTACATGGGGAAGAACAACCTCCGGAGGTCTGTTCTTGGGTGAGTGGCTACTTCCTATCTGTCTTACTTCCACCCCCACCATGGTGGTGGCTAGGCTGTATATATAGTGTCCTTGGTCCTCTTCCCCAAAAATGATGGCGGGAAGGGATTCCACAACTGCCAATTTTAAAGGGGACAAGAAGTACATCTTATCCTGATGAAATGTGGTCTTCGCCTGCAAAGCTTCTGGCCATGACGCCGTGGTGGGCTCGGTGATGACATCCATCCTGCCGTCCTGGCGGTCTTGATCTTGTTGCACCGAAATGGAAACCTTTGGCTGATTCCTCGGGACTCTGCGACTGCTTGCCTTCTTAGCACCAAAGTGGAAACCTGCCACCCTACGCCCGCTGGCGCCTGCGTGGGCTAGGTCGCCATGGCTTGCGTCACTGGGTCCTCGCGAGGTGAGTGCTTTCATAGAAAACTCCGCTCCTCAAGAGGCAGCCTAAGGAATCTGCTTCCTTCGGAGGTCTTGGTGTCGCCCGCCTCGCGAGGCTTGGCCCCTCGTGAGGGTCTTGCTTTGTGGATGCCGAAGATGGGCCGTACCAAGCCGTCGGTGGAGCTGTGCGATGGGCCGCGGGCAGGCAAATATGGGTACCATGGTTCCCAGAACGTCGACATCAGTATTAGCTTTGAAGGAAAGGAGTGTGTCATCCGCAAATAAAAGATGCGATATACCCGGTGCTCGGTTACAGATTTTCAATGGTTGGAACACCTATGTCTCCACACCCTTTCTCAGTGGCGCAGATAACCCATCAACAAAAAATAGGAACAAAAATGGGGATAGTGGGTCACCATGCGGAAGCCCTCGCGTCGGTGCAAACAAATCCAAGATAGGTCAATTAAATTTAACTGAATAACTCACTGAGGTTACACATGACATTATCCATTGAACCCACTGATTAGAGTAGCCTAACTTTTCCATTGCAAGCTTCAAGAACCCCCAGTCCACCCTATCATAGGCCTTTGATAGATCAATATTATATGCACAAAAACTATTATTTGGATTTTTCTCATGCTGAAGAAAATGCAGACACTCAAAAGCAAGCAATGCATTATCCGTGATTAAACGACCGGGAACAAACGCACCCTGGTACAGAGAGATGATATCATCAAGCAAAAGCCAGAGTCTATTTACCAAACACTTTGCCACAATTTTGTAGATGACATTACAGAGACTTACATGCCTAAAATCAGTTAGATGTACAAGGACATCCACCTTAGGAATAAGAAGAATTATCGTTTCATTCACCCCATCAGGCATACATCCCGTGCGAAAGAACTCCTGTACTGCCTTAACAATTTCTTCCTTCATGACAAGCCAATTCTTTTGGAATAACCTCGTCGGGAACCCATCCTTCCTAGGTGATTTCAGGGGTCCCATTTGAAATAGACTATCAGATATCTCCTTCTCACTGAATTCTGCACATAATCTTCCATTCATCGCTGGTGTGACCTTCTCCTCATATAAGTCCAGTAATGGCTGCTGCTCAAGTGTAGCATCACAAGTAAAAAGGTTTTGAAAATATGAAGTAACCAAGGTGCTCATCACCTTATGATCACTATGACTGCACCCGATATGATCTATCATTCGACTCCTTAATAGCAACGATACATGTGTGTCATGTCTCCTTCTGTCACTGAGATTGAGCACCGCAAGATCGAGCCAATTACAAAGCGCCTCTTCCCATTGCAAGATAAATCAATCAAGTTGGCCAAACTAAACCAAAATATCAAAGAAGAAATATGAGGCTATAAAAATCATGTATGGATAGAATATAGATCATAAACTAACAATTCATACGATACCAACAAACACACCGTAAAAAGAGTTACATCGAATAGATCTCTAAGAACATTATATTGAAGATAAAAAGAGAGAAGGAGCCATCTAGCTACTAACTACTGACCCGTAGGTCCGTGGTAAACTACTGGCGCATCATAGGAGGAGCACCAATGAGGATGATAAACCCCTTCGTGATCGTGTTCCCCTCCGACGGAGAGCCGGAAAATGCCTCTAGATTGGATCTCATGGTTCTGGAACTTGCGCTGGCTAGAAAAATATTTTGTTGACTCGTTAAGGGTTTCTGGAATATTTTGGTATTCATAGAGCCAGAGGACTATGGAAAAGGGCACCGTGGGCCCCACAAGTCACCAGGGCGTGCCCTGGTGTCTTGTGGGCCCCACTGGCCTCCTCTAGTACACCTCTTGGGCACTCTGATTCTATTCTCGGTAGAAAAAAATCTCCAAAAAGTTTCGTTGCATTTGGACTCCATTTGGTATTGATATTCTGCAAGGTAAAAAATAAGAAAAAAAACATCAACTAGCACTGGGCACTATGTCAATAGGTTAGTCCCAACAAATAATATAAAGTTGCTAGAAAATGTAGGGAAAACACCCAAGATTGATAATATAACAACATGGATCAATAAAAAAATTATAGGTACGTTGGAGATGTATCAGCATCCCCAAGCTTAAACAATGCTCGTCCCCGAGTAGGTGAATGATAAAAACAGAATTTTTGATGTGGAATGCTGCCTAACGTATTCATCGTATTATTTTCTTTCTAGCATGGACATTTGGACTTCTAGATGATTCAAAACAATAGTCTATAATTTGACATGAAGACTTTAATACTCAAGCATATCAACAAGCAACCATGTCTTTAAAAATATCAACGCTAAAGAAGGCTATCCCTAGCCCATTATGCTCAATCATTGATCCATTCATGAAACACATCCAAATATTAGCTACATCCAATGCTCAAGTATGATAATAGTGCTTCCTAGTTGGTGCTTTATAAGAGAAGACGAAGACTCAAGAAAAATAAAAATGAATAAAAGTAAATAAATAGGCCCTTCGCAGAGGGAAGCAGAGATTTGTAGAGGTGCCAGAGCTCTTAGCTTAAATTGAGAGATAAAATTATTTTGGGTGATATGCTTTTCCTGTCAACAGATACGAACGAGAATTCCCAATATCTTCCATGCTAGATAAATAATATGCGGT
Organism: Secale cereale; assembly: GCA_902687465.1. Lineage (NCBI taxonomy): Eukaryota > Viridiplantae > Streptophyta > Magnoliopsida > Poales > Poaceae > Secale > Secale cereale. The sequence continues at coordinate 462,015,896 of LR738710.1, forward strand.
TCCCAAACATAAAATAGAATTTATTTCCTTTCCACCATTCTTTCGCAATCCATGGCTAACCATATCCATGGGTGCCTTCCCCAACACATACCAATGAATTTATTATAGTATTTCTTTCCTTTCGGGACTGGGCATCCCTATTAACGCCACACTCTCGTGCAATGACAATTGAATAAACACTCATCTTGAGAATAACATACCTAGCATGGAAAATATCGGCCACCCTGTCGTGGAATTAACACGGCAGATGTCCGGTTTAACGGACTTGATGATGTTTATACTAGTTACAAAGGACACAGAGGGTTTATACTAGTTCATAGCACACAAAGGACACAGAGGGTTTATACTAGTTCGACCCCTTTGATGAAGGTAAAAGCCTACGTCTAGTTGGTTTGGTATTGCTTGGGCGTCGGTTTACAGGGAGCGGATCGCTTGCCTGTAGTCTCGACAGGTTGATTCTTGCTTGTCCCTGAACCGTCACCGGGTCGTCCCTTTATATAGAGAGGCGACGCCCAGTCCGGTTTACAGAGTCCCGAGGCCGGCTCATACTTGTGTACGCCTCGGTCTTTGTTCTTTCTTCCTTATTCCTCAAGTTACATCATCGGGCGGTTTACAAATCGTAACTCTATACGTGGGCCCTAAGATCTCATGGGTCGTAGTCTTAACTAAATATTACAACAAAGCATATTATAGTAATCCGGTTTATACTAGCCGGTTCATACCTGCTAGTAATATCCCTGACATTAGGCCCCAAAATGATTTGAACTTGTTCACATCAATCTCCCTTGACTTGTATAATTTTCTTCTGTGTCTTCTCATTTTTTGTAAACCGGCCCTGACGTCATCCTCGAGAATCACGGAACCTGATCATGACATCATTTCCGCATTTAACGCCGCGAGCTGTACTGTAGCTTTGTTTAATGGTTATCCCGAAAATCGAGGCGTCAAAAGGATCTTTATCCGATCCTTTACTCCCTCGAATCCCGCTCCTGTCGCTTCGGATCTGAGTTTCCCTTATAAATACCGTTGTCCCCATCTGTTTATCCTCTTCTCGCATCTTCTTCCTTCGCCCGTCGCCCGAGCTTCAAGACGCCATTGACGCCCGAGCTCGAACCGCCGCCGTCGACCGCCGAGTCCGAGACCTCCCTGGCCGCTGCATCAACCTGACTTTGACCAGAGAAACTCCGCCGTTGATCTTCAGGTACTCCATCTTCCTCTTTGTAATCTTGTAACCTCTAGGGTTCTTGCTTGTCTCTCCGCCATTAGAGCTTTAACGAAAGCTTCACCTTGTTCATTTTAACACCAGTTTCGCAGAAGTGTTTGACCTTTATATTTAGCTCTTAGATCTTTACTTTTGTTCCGCTAGTTTATGCTTTAGATCTCGTCACCTACACCCATCCTGTAGATTCATCTGCTCCGCATAAGATCCTTGTATTTTCTTCCCGTATATCCTTGTATTTATTTTTCTTTTATTGTGTGCTCAGATCTACTCCACCTTTAGCTGTTTGCAAAAACCTGTTTCTTCTCCCTTGTAGATCTGTTAGGTATACTCCGGTTTATACTGTTATGCCCTGTTCCTGTAAAAAATTTAAAGTTGAACGTAACGGTTTAGCTGTTCCTCTTTTGCTGTCATGAACCGGCAGTAACATAGCTCCCTGTTATTGCCGGGTTAGCCATATCATTAGTCCCTCTGTATAAACCGTTGCGTGATCTTCGTATGTATCTTCCGGTTTATGCTGTTGTACTTAAATAATCCGATCTTCATACTTTTACTCTTTCAGTACCTGTCCTTCTGTTGCTATGGCCAAGCAGTTTGTCTCTTGTGACTGGGTTCCTTCCATCATCAAGGAAGAAGACTTGGTTAAAATTGCTGCCATTGGTACTTTAGGCCCTCAATCCGTTTTGAAGTGGCGGGCTCCCGGAAATGAATGCCCTCCTACTCCCAGAGAAGGGGAGGTTATTGTTTTCTTCGACCACATAGCTCGAGGCTTCACACCCCCCGGTTCAAAATTCTTCCGAGATGTGCTTGCTGCCTTCCAACTCCACCCTCAGGACATTGGGCCCAACTCTGTTTCAAATATCTGTGACTTCCAAGTTTTCTCAGAGGTATACCTGCAAGAAGAACCGTCTGTTGATCTGTTCTGGGATTTCTTTCACCTGAACCGGCGTACGGAATTCACCAGCGGACCGCATCAGGAACTCGGCGGGGTTAGCATCCAGAAAAGGAGAGACGCAGTCTTTCCCCATGCCGCTCGCCATACGCACCCAAAGGAGTGGAACAAATCTTGGTTTTACTGCGTTGACACTTCTCCTGAAGGGGAGAACCCACTGCCTGGTTATCGCGAGCACCGTCTTCTGGAGGATCACCCTCTGCCACAACGGCTCAGCTCCGCCGAACGGCCCCGGTTTGCGTCTCAGCTTTCCAGACTGAAAGCTTTTATGGCCAACGATTTAATTGGAACCAATTTTATGCGTTGTTGGCTCTCTTGGAGTATTCTTACCTTGAGTCGGCGATCACAATTGATGTGCCAGTATTCTGGTAAACCGGACGACCCTCTTTACCAAGGATAAACTTTCTGAATCGGAGGTTATTGAATCGGCTAAGAAGATGCTCAACGTCTCCTTAGTAGACTGCAACAAAGTCAGATTAGCTCCGTATTATAAGAAGAACAAGCTGCCTGCGGTAAGCCTTGCTTTTTTGTATATGTTTTTGGATCTGTTTATATAAACCGTCCTCTAACTATCTTCTTTTCTGTCCGAACAGGCCGATGATCCTTTTTGTAAAAGAAAACCTCAGGAGAAACCCGGCAAACAGGCATGCCGGAAGACCTTTGCTAATAAGAAAAGAAAAGCAGCCGTTGGTTCTAGTTCTCACGCCGAGGATGACGATCCGGATTCCGAGGTATGAATTAATCCGGTTTTAATTTGCTTGCTTGTACTCATATCTGTATCTAATGATAACTTTCCAAAGGAGTTGGCTGAAGGTGATAAACCGGCCGAAGTTGAGGTAACTATCCTTTCTTCCGATTCAGAACCACTTCCACAAAAAAGTCGTCGGACAGTCCGGAAATATCAATTTTCTCACCCTTATGCTCAATTGGATCCTAATTTTCTTTTGAAGAAACAACAACATGAAGCTCTTCGCCGGACCACTCGCCATAGCGGCTTGGCAGTGGAGTCATCCGGAGTCTCTCTCACTCCGGCTCGGAGGCGCCGCTCTGAGGTTATACTCTCTCCAACTCTCCTTCATCCCAAGGCTGGGCTTATCCGCAAACCTCTTAAACCGTCTGACCCTGATTATCAGGAGACTCCATTATCCTCCTCTGGTGAATCGACTGCCACGCAACTTCCCCCACTAAAAACTGTTCCAGGGTAAGTCTTTTTAACTTATCCGGTTTATGATTATATTTTGCTTCACAATCTTAACTCGTTTTCCGAACTTATTCCAGCAAGCCAAAGCCTAGCAAAAAACAAAAGGCAAACAAACCCACTGCTGAGACCTCTCTAGATGATCCGGCGGTTGATCCAACAACAACCGTCCCTCCGGAAAGCGAGCCCACGATTCCTCTTGAGAATCCTGCGTCTACGGATCATATTTCAGTGCCCGAGAACCCTACTGCTGATGATGTTCATGATCCGCCAAGTCCTGCCCGGGCTAATTCTCCTCAGGTCAATCCGGCATCTCCCAGTCCGGTTCACACTCCAGCTCCACAAACAGCACCTGCTTCTCCAGAAGTTGTAGTGACTGGCACTGCTTTTACTGCTCCAGCCGAACCCACTGTTTTAGCCAAACATACGGCTAAAGCGGAAAAACTGCATAGTGAGAAGGGTAAATGGAGTACCGAGTTATCCAATCTTGCTGATATGAGTGCCCAGGAACTCTATTCCGGGTACTTAAACCGGCTCCACAGCAGCCGAGATTACGAAGCGGGCTTGGTTAACTTGATGAAGGAAAAATATGAGGTAATCCTTTCCTTCTGACTTTGTGCTTTTGATATGCTCCTTACTATCTCATAGTAGCCCCCAAGTTCCGGTTTAGCTGCGTGTTGAAGGTGAACCGGAACTTATAACTTGAACACATTGATTTTACATTAGCCCCCAAGTATCAAGTAGATAACTTGGTTATGTATTTGATACTTGTAAGAATTTCTTCTGATACTTCAATGTTCCATTAGCCCCCAAGTGTCAAGTAGACAACTTGCTTGTGTGCTTGAGACTTTTGTCTTTGAACTGCTGCTCTTTATTGCTTCAACTTTACATTAGCCCCCAAGTGTCAAGTAGACAACTTGTTTGTGTGCTTGAGACTTGTCTGATTTTTGTTTCTTATCACTTGTTTTTACTTGCAGGCTGACTTAAACCGGAATGCTGATGAGATCAATGAGCTTCGGAGCCGTCTTGCTGAAACGGAGTCTGCTGCCTCGAAAGCCAAGAAAGATCTGAAGGTAAGCTTAAAGACTGCTGAAGATCTAAAAAAATTCTTTGAAGAAGAGCGGGCTGCCTTTGAGGTTCAGAAGAAAGAACTGGAGAAAAGGGCCAAAGACGCTGAGGAAGCCCTTAATCCGGTAACTGAAGAGTTAACCGGCTTAAAGCGGCAAATAGAGTTGATGACCTCTGCCGTCTTTGGTAAGTCTTTTGATCTGTATTCCTGCTTTAACCTTGTAATCTTTCATCTGTACCGGTTTAACTGTGATACTCATATGCAGGGCGCCGTGTCACCCATCTTGGGGATGACTTGCGGAAGAAACTTAAGGCCTGTTACACTTTGGTCGAGCAGCTGTATTCCGGCGATCAGAGGATCATAAGTGCAACATCTTTCAGTAAACCGGCCCCCACGACCATCCAAGGTACATTAGAAAAGTTGTCTGTTTTGCCGGTGCGTTTGGAGGAAGTCAAGAAATCTGCTGCTCGAGCCGGCGCCCTCCTGGCACTTACCAGAGCCAAGGCTTGGGTTCCGGACTTTGATCCGAAAGAGGCTTTAAATGGGTACCCAAATAACAAGGAAGACGGATCATCGTTTACTGCAAAGGATCTCTATGCCTTGACAAAGGAGATGCGTCCCCTTGCCAGCAAACTTGCGGCTGAAGCAGATTTATCCAGGTATCATCCAGGGTATGACTTGCAAAACGAGCGGGTGGAGCGTCCGGTTTATGAAACCGTCAATCTAATCCCACCAGTGCGTCCTCATACATTCGCTCCAGATATTGAACCGTCGGAACTCATCAACGAAGAGATGTATTTTCGTACTTTAACGAAGATCGACTGGTGCGCCCCGGATTTCCAACCGCTTCAGGAGGATGAGGATATTCCGGATCAAGCTGATGGCTAGCCGTCTCAGCAGGAAGGAGCATAACTCAGAACTTATTGTTGTAGTTGCAGTCCCTGCTTTATCAAACAATCTTTTAATCCGTCAGGCTTGCTATGCCTTGTAATAGGATAGCTGAAACATTATCCACTTTGATCCGGATATTCTGACTTATTGTTTTAATGTTTGCCAAATTAAATTTCGTCTGATGTCGCTTATCTTGCGTGTCATCTGTTCCTACATAAGTAACACTGAAAACATGTCCTAGCGGTTTACCACTGGACAGATTAAATTGTTCTCACAGTATATCAAACAAGTATATACTTATATCATAAATAAATTTATACCTGAAACCAAGTATGCTCAATACTCTTAATCCGGTAGAACTTAACATTTCTTGATGAAGATCTTCATGGATCCAATAACAAACCCGGGCTTGATAAAAGACACCGGTTTATATCGTTCTAAAACTTTGTCCAGAAGTTTGTAGCTTGTTGCCTGATGGATGATCGGGGTTATAATGAACACGGGTTTATTCATGCTGGTATTCATGACCCAGACTTTTAACTTTATAGATATGTGGTCAACTTCTGTAGCTGTTCCACTTCGTTTTAAAGAGTCATAAAACATAAACACCAAAGATTCGAATTTGCAAATAAAACCATGTAGTCAAGGCTTTTGAAGAGCTGCCAGGCTCAAAGCAAGGTTCAGCCAATCACTGGATGCGGGAATCCCGTCTGTCCAGAGGGCCAGTGGATGCGGATTATCCGTCTTTCCATAGGAACCATAAGAAAAAAAATTTAGCCAATCACTGGATGCGGGTAAACCCGTCTTTCCAGAGGGCCGGTTGATGGATGCGGGAATCCCGTCTGTCCATAAGAATTTTAGCCAATCACTGGATGTGGGTAAACCCGTCTGTCCAGAGGGCCGGTTGATGGATGCAGGAATCCCGTCTGTCCATAAGAATTTTAGCCAATCACTGGATGCGGGTAAACCCGTCTGTTCAGAGGGCCGGTCGATGGATGCGGGAATCCCGTCTGTCCATATAGTCTTCCATGGCTCCATGAAGTCATGGGTAGATCTTGAACCAATCACTGGATGGATTACCATCCAGAGGGTTTCCTTGAAGCGTCCTCTTTTGAACCGGATGTGACCTCATGCTCTTCAGGGAGTTTTATTGCTTCTGAGCTCTGCAAAAATCAGTTTCAAACCGGCCGATATGTTTGAAATATAACATATGATAATACATATATGGTTGTCCTCACAAGATGTTTGTATTGGGAAAAAGGCTGAGCCCCCGGTTTACCAAGGGTGCCGGTTTATTCATTGATCATAATATATACACAGGATACAGTGGAGCTCATAGCTCAAGTATAGTATGGCCGTAAGTGGGCGATGTTCCATGGCCTCTTCGTCTCCTCCTCTGATGTCCGTGAGTCCTTGTGTTCTCGAACGTCCAGCAGGTAATATGAACCGTTGTGCAGATTCTTGCTGACCACAAAGGGCCCTTCCCATGGCGGGGATAATTTGTACATATCTGTTTGATCTTGGATGAGCCGGAGTACCAAGTCGCCCTCCTGGAACGTCCTTGTCTTGATCCGGCGGCTGTGATATCTGCGTAAGTCTTGTTGATAAATTGCAGATCGTGCCGCAGCTATATCACGTTCTTCATCCAGCCGGTCCAAACTGTCTTGCCTTGCTTGCTCGTTGGCTGCTTCAACATAAGCCGTTACCCTTGGTGAATCATGACGGATATCACTTGGAAGGACCGCTTCAGCACCATAGACCATGAAGAAAGGTGTGTAACCTGTGGACCGGTTTGGTGTAGTGTTGATACTCCAAAGAACAGATGGTAACTCCTCAACCCAGCATCCTGGGGTTCTCTGCAAAGGAGTCATAAGCCGGGGCTTGATACCTCGCAAAATCTCCTGATTTGCTCTTTCAGCTTGACCATTGGATTGGGGGTGGGCCACAGAAGCTACATCTAAGCGAATATGCTCCCGTTGACAGAATTCTTCCATCTCACCCTGAGATAAATTGGCGCCATTGTCCGTGATGATGCTGTGTGGAAAACCAAACCGGAAAATTACCTTTTTGATGAATTTGACTGCCGTTGCCGCATCACACTTGCTTATAGGCTCTGCCTCAATCCACTTTGTAAACTTATCCACTGCTACTAGTAGATGAGTTTTCTGATCTTGGGATCGCTTGAAGGGTCCAACCATATCAAGCCCCCAAGTCGCAAATGGCCAAGTTATTGGTATCACCCGGACCTCCTGCGCCGGAACCAGAGCACGTCTCGAAAATTTCTGACAAGCATCACACTTCCGGACCAGATCTGCCGCATTAGCATGAGCGGTTAACCAATAGAAACCATGCCGGAACGCTTTAGCCACCAATGATTTTGAATCGGCATGATGACCACAATCCCCTTCATGGATCTCGCGAAGAATCTCACAACCTTCCTCAGCTGATACACACCGCTGAAATACTCCAGAAGTACTGCGATGATGAAGCTCTTAGTTTGCAATTGTCATGGACTTAGAACGCCGGACTATCTTTCGTGCCTCTATTTCATCATCCGGTAGCTCTCCTCGGCTCAGATATACCAAATAAGGCAGTGTCCAATCCGGAATAACATGAAGTGCTGCCACTAGCTGTGCCTCCGGATCAGGAACCGCTAGGTCTTCCACCGATGGTACTTGTACTGACGGACTGTGCAGCTCATCCAAAAAAGTATTTGGTGGCACCGGTTTATGTTGAGAACCCAACCGGCTTAAAGCATCAGCCGCTTCGTTCCTTCGCCGGTATATATGTTCCACTTGATACCCTTTAAAATACCCAGCAACTGGTTCCACTTCCCGTCTGTAAGCTGCCATGAGGGGATCTCTCAAATCCCACTTGCCTGAAACTTGCTGTGCCACCAGATCTGAATCACCAAAACATTTGACCCGGCTCAAGTTCATCTCCTTTGCCATCCGTAATCCATGAAGTAATGCTTCGTATTCTGCTGCTTTATTAGTACAAGGAAACAATAAACGGAGGACATAGCAAAACTTATCACCTCGGGGGGAAGTTAAAACAACTCCAGCCCCCGAGCCTTCCAACTGTCTTGAACCGTCAAAGTGAATCGTCCAGTATGTAAGATCCGGCTTCTCCTCAGGGGTTTGCAACTCTGTACAATCATTGATGAAATCCACCAATGCCTGAGATTTTATAGCGGTGCGTGGCACATACTTCAACTCATGTGGGCTGAGCTCAATGGCCCACTTTGCTACTCTACCTGTAGCTTCCCTGTTCTGGATTATGTCCCCCAACGGTGCTGAACTAACCACAGTTATTGGATGACCTTGGAAATAATGCTTCAGCTTCCGGTTTGCCATGAACACACCATACACCAGCTTCTGCCAATGTGGGTACCTCTGCTTGGATTCAATGAGTACTTCACTCACGTAATAAACCGGGTGCTGAACCGGGTATTCCTTCCCTGCTTCCTTGCGCTCAACCACAATTGCGACGCTGACTGCTCGTGCATTGGCAGCGACGTACAACAGCAACGGCTCCTTATCAATAGGGGCAGCTAGGACCGGCGGCTTTGCCAGTTGCCGCTTCAGATCCTCAAATGCCGCGTTCGCCTCATCACTCCATATAAACCGATCTGTTTTCTTCAGCATCTGGTAAAGCGGAATCGCCTTCTCTCCCAAACGGCTGATGAACCAGCTTAATGTCGTGATCCGGCCAGCGATACGCTGAACATCATTGATGCAAACCGATTTAGTCAAAGATGTAATTGCTTTAATCTTCTCCGGATTAGCTTCTATTCCTCTGTTTGAGACCAAGAATCCCAGTAGTTTACCTGCCGGAACACCAAAGGCACACTTCTCCGGATTAAGCATCATCTTATAAGCTCGAAGATTGTCAAAAGTCTCTTTAAGATCCTCTATCATTGTCTCCTCTTTCCTTGATTTAACCACAATGTCATCCACATAGGCATGAACATTCCTCCCTATCTGCCCTTTAAGACAATTCTGAACGCAACGCTGATAAGTCGCTTGAGCACTCTTAAGCCCAAAAGGCATAGATACATAGCAAAAAGCACCAAAAGGGGTTATGAAAGCCGTCTTCTCTTGGTCTTTAACTGCCATCTTGATCTGGTGATATCCTAAATATGCATCCAAAAAGCTTAGCCGCTCACATCCCGCTGTGGCATCGATAATCTGATCAATGCGAGGGAGAGCAAAAGGATCAGTTGGGCAAGCTTTGTTAAGGTCTGTGTAGTCCACACACATTCTCCACTTCCCATTCTTCTTTAACACCAGTACCGGATTAGCCAACCACTCTGGGTGAAAGACTTCCACTATGAACCCTGCGGCCAAAAGCCCGGCCACTTCTTCTCCTATAGCCTTGCGCCTCTCTTCGTTGAAGCGGCGCAAATATTGTTTAACCGGTTTATATTTCAGATCAATGTTAAGGCTGTGCTCAGCGAGTTCCCTCGGTATACCTGGCATGTCAGAAGGTTTCCACGCAAAGATATCCTGGTTCTCACGGATGAACTCGACGAGCGCGCTTTCCTATTTGGGATCAAGGTTAGCGCTGATAGTGAACTGCTTGGACGAATCACCTGGCACAAAATCAACTTGCTTGGTCTCCTCCGTCGATTTAAACTTCAACGCCGGATCATGCTCTGTAGTTGGCTTCTTTAGCGGAGTCATATCTGCCGGATCAACATTATCTTTATAGAACTTCAATTCTTCTGTGGCACATACTGCCTCCGCGTAGGCTGCATCTCCTTCTTCACACTCCACTGCTATCTTGCGACTTCCATGAACCGTGATCGTACCCTTGTGACCCGACATTTTGAGTTGCTGATAAACATAACATGGCCTAGCCATAAACTTGGCATAAACCGTTCTCCCGAATAAAGCGTGATATGGGCTCCGGATCTTGACAACTTCCAAAGTTATCATTTCTGACCTGGAATCATGCTCATCTCCAAAGGTAACTTCCAAATCAATCTTTCCAACTGGATAAGCCGACTTACCTGGAACCACCCCATGGAACACCGTGTTTGATTGTCTTAGCTTCTTATCCGTCAGGCCCATACGACGGAAGGTCTCATAGTACAAGATATTGATGCTGCTACCGCCGTCCATGAGAACCTTAGTGAACTTATAACCTCCCACCTGGGGCGCTACCACCAAGGCCAAGTGGCCCGGATTATCCACCCGCATCGGGTGATCCTCCCTACTCCATACAATGGGCTGCTCTGACCAGCGCAGAAATTGCGGTGTTGCCGGTTCAACCACGTTAACTGCCCGCTTTAAAACCTTCTGATCTCGTTTACACAGACTTGTGGTGAACACATGGTATTGCCCACTGCTCAACTCCTTCGGATTATTCTGATATCCGGATTGCGGTTGCTGTTGCTGACGCTGCTGATTACCCTGATTATTGTAATTACCTTGGCCCTGCTGTTGACTGCCTTGGTTATTGTAATTACCTTGGCCCTGCTGTTGACTGCCTTGGTTATTGTAACCACCCTGATTACGCGGCTGATTGCCCTGGTTATTATAACTTCCTTGACCATTTTGATTACCGGCCCGGTTTTGATAACCATTGTTATTGCCCCTATATCCTGATCCGAAGCTGTTCCCCTGATGACCCGGGCCATAAAACCCTGGGCCTGAACCGCCATTTGGAGGCCTGTCATTAGGTTTAAAGCGGCCCATCATTGCTTCCATAAAGGGCCTGCACTCTCGTATAGTGTGTTTCGCCGGTCGTTGTCTCGAGCCATGCTTCGGACAAGGCTGATCTAACTCTTGGTCCCAACTATAACCCCCCCCCCCCGCCGGTTTGCTGAGGTGGGTTGCCCATATTACACTGAAAACCCCCTTGAACCTGGGTATTGGCTACGAAATCAGAGCCACCTTCTGCCTTTCGCTTGCCCAAGAAACTTGCAGTAGCCGGGTTAACTTGCGCCGGTTTACCAGGTTTGTTAACCTTCCCTGCTTTATCTCCTTCAGCTTCTGGATACTTGGTATTATCAGAGTCCCCATACTTTACCAGAGCACTCATGAGAGTTCCCATATCATTGCAATCCCTTTTAAGCCATCCTAGCTTTAACTTTAAAGATTCAAACCGGCAATTGTTTTCCAAAGTCACTATCGCCGTACTAGGATTGATACCATTCGAAGAGTGCAAGATCTCTGATACTCGCCGCACCCAAGCACTCGTAGACTCCTGCTCTCCTTGCACACAGGCTGCTAGATCCACCACTGACATCGGCTGCTTGCATGTATCTTTGAAGTTTTTGATGAACTGACGACGTAGCTCTCCCCATGATCTGATGGAATTAGGGGGTAAACTCTTTAGCCAGGTCCGGGCTGTGCCCTCAAGCATCATGGTGAAATATTTTGCACAAGCCGCTTCATCCACGTCCAGCATCTCCATGGCCATCTCATAACTCTCCACCCAAGCTTCAGGAGGTAAATCCGCAGTGTAATTAGGTACTTTGCGGGGCCCTTTAAAATCCTTGGGCAACTTTACACTCCGTAAAGCGGGGATAAGACACTGTACTCCAAAGGAACTTGTCGTAACTCCTATCTCTGCCGTGGCAGTTTGAACCGGCGTTGTCTGACGGACCTCCTCCCGGGCTACGGATCTAACCCGATTTGCATCCTGAGCTTGAGCATCCGCGCCTGCTGGATTATCCTGTCTGTGCCGATGTCGCCTGCGCTCACTGCTAGATACTTCTGGCTCCTCCCAATGCCTAGTGTAACTCCGGCTGGGACGTGGTGTTGAATGTAGCCTTTCCCTGCTATGAGAATATGCTTGCTGCTGTATTAACGCCGTATTAAGCAACTCCTTGGCCCGGCGTGCCTCCAACGCTGCCCGGGACGTCCCCTCCACGGGTAAAGCGGCCAAACGTGCAACACCAGCCACGATGTTATCCAAAGGATTTGAGTAATGACCTGGAGGGGTAGGAACGTGAGGTGCAGACGTGATCCGCCGATCTTGCTCCGCAGTGGGTTGCTGAACCGGCTCTTCCCTGGCTGGAGGTGTCCTCCGGTTTAAAGCCGGATCGTTGCTAGTTCCAGCCCCGGGTGTTCTGAACAGATCCGTCGCTTCATAAACCGACGGTAGACGAGACTGGTACTTTCGACCCCTTACTCCCTGCACAGAGGCCTGCTCCATCCTTAGATGAAAAGCCTGATCATTCAGCTCTGCTTGCCTTATTGCTATCATTGCCTTCTCTGCTTTCAAATCCTCATTCAATTGATCAATCCGGCCTTTCAACTGAAGGAGCTCTGCATCATGCTGTGCTTTGTCTGCTGGAGCTATCGTTGCCACCGCTTTAGCTGTGAACTCCTCGATCAAGGTGGATAGAACGTCAGTAGGTGAGAGGTCCGGGCCACTCCCCCTACACCAGCTTCTGCTGTCGCCCCGTTCACCGTGGGCTGTGAACCGGCCATAAAGACAGCCACCCGGTTTGGCGGGTCGAAGGGGTCCGGAATACTGTTTCCATCGGACTCATCCTCAGACCGGCCGTCCTACAACTGATACAAAGACTCAGTTTCTCCGCATGAAGATTCATCGTCGGAGTAGACAACTGTTGCACCATCGGATTCCGATCCGTCCTTGGTTTGGACCCCATGAATTGCTCCAACGAACACGCGCTTCATGGCGGGCTGAATCCGGGCCGATCTCGCACGCTGAGTCGGCTCGATGATGTTGGGGAAGATGTCCGGCTCAGGTCCCGGTTCGCCGATCTTGCCGATGAAGACGTGGGTGCCGCCGAAGGGAACCCGGTACCCGTATTCGATTGAATCGGCCCCCGGTCCCCAGCCTGCGTCGTCGATATAGATCCGGCCGCGGCGACTCTTGGTCATCCGGCCGACCGCGTAACCCTTGAGCCCTTCAAAGCTGCCCTTCAAGAACTCGAAACCATCGTGCGGAGGCCCCACGGTGGGCGCCAACTATCGTGGAATTAACACGGCAGATGTCCGGTTTAACGGACTTGATGATGGAACCATCGCACGGGTTAGCTTGAAGGGGTTCATAGCACACAAAGGACACAGAGGGTTTATACTAGTTCGGCCCCTTTGATGAAGGTAAAAGCCTACGTCTAGTTGGTTTGGTATTGCTTGGGCGTCGGTTTACAGGGAGCGGATCGCTTGCCTGTAGTCTCGACGGGTTGATTCTTGCTTGTCCCTGAACCGTCGCCGGGTCGTCCCTTTATATAGAGAGGCGACGCCCAGTCCGGTTTACAGAGTCCCGAGGACGGCTCATACTTGTGTCCGCCTCGGTCTCTGTTCTTTCTTCCTTATTCCTCAAGTTACATCATCGGGCGGTTTACAAATCGTAACTCTATACATGGGCCCTAAGATCTCATGGGCCGTAGTCTTAACTAAATATTACAACAAAGCATATTATAGTAATCCGGTTTATACTAGCTAGTTCATACCGGCTAGTAATATCCTTGACACACCCCCTACCACTTCATGAACGGTACATGCACACAAAAGAGAACTTCATTTTGAAAATTAGAGTTGGCACATACAAATTTACTCGGAATGGCATGGAAATACCGTATATAGGTATGTATGGTGGACGCATTTGGCACAACTTGGGTTTTAGGAGTTGGATGCATAGGCAGTAGTCCCGCTTAGTACAAGTGGAGGCTAGCAAATAGATTGAGAAGCGACCAACCACGAAAAGAAAGCAATCATAAAAGAACATTAAACATAACTAACACCGAATGATGCACCACAAGTAGGATATAACTTCACTGCATAACTATTGACTTAATGTGCATGCATAGGGAATCACAAACCTTAACACCAATATTCTTACTAAAACATAATTAATCACCAACATAACTCACATATCACTATCTTCACATTGTAAAACTATTGCAAGGAATCATTTTTAATATCCATGATCTTCCTGAAAGTTTTTATTATATCCCTCTTGAATATCAATCACTTCAAGACTAAGTTCTTTTAAAGCATATTGCCATTGCTAACAACAGACTATCAAACAAATTTAAGTGAAGTGCGAGCGCGCATATTTCTTCAAAATTTCAACTCTCAAAATAATATAAGTGAAGCATTAGAGGATTTCTTCAAAAAAATTACTAACCCTCAAAATGATCTAAGTGAAGCATGAGAGCACATCTCTTTAAAATAACAGGACCACTGTGCTCAAAAAGATATAAGTGAAGCACTAGAGCAATTCCATAGCTCATTTTTTAAGTGAAACACATAGAGCAATTCTGAAAAATCATAGCATAATTATGGATCTCTCAAATAGGTGTTTCCAGCAAGGATGATTGTGACAAACAAAAAAATCAAAACAAGCAAAGACTCATATAATACAAGACGCTCCAAGCAAAACTCAGGATACGTGACGAATAAAAATATAGCTCCAAATAAAATTACCGATGGTCGTTAGAAGAAAGAGGGGATGCCTTCCGCGGCATCCCCAAGCTTAGTTGCTTGGTTCTCCTTGAATATTACCTTGGGGTGCCATGGGGCATCCCCAAGCTTATGCTATTTTCACTCCTTATTCCTTCATCCAACGTGATCTCACCCAAAACTTCAAAACTTCAATCTCACCCTAGAGGCAATAATAAAGTTGTTATTTAAAGTTCCTTATATCATGATAAATGTCTTATATTCAAGCTGGAATTTTATTAACCAGAAACTTAATACACATGTGGATACATAGACAAAACAAAGTGTCCCTAGTAAGCCTCTACTAGACTAGCTCGTTAATCAAAGATGGTTGAGTTTCCTTACCATAGACATGAGTTGTCATTTTGTTAACGGGATCACATAATTAGGAGAATGATGTGATGGACATTACCCATCTGTTAGCTTAGCATATTGACCGTTTAGTTTTACTGCTATTGCTTTCTTCATGTCAAATACATATTCCTCCGACTATGAGATTATGCAACTCTAGGATTCCGGAGGAATGCCTTGTGTGCTATCAAACGTCACAACGTAACTGGGTGATTATAAAGGTGCTGTACAGGTATCTCCAAAGGTGTTTGTTGGGTTGGCATAGATTAAGATTAGGATTTGTCACTCCGAGTATCGGAGAGGTATCTTTGGGCCCTCTCGGTAATGCACATCATAAGAAGCCTTGCAAGCAATGTGACTAATGAGTTAGTTGTGGGATGATGCATTACAGAACAAGTAAAGAGACTTGCCGGTAACGAGGTTGAACTATGTATGAAGATACCGACGATCGAATCTCGGGCAACTAACATACCGATGACAAAGGGAATAACGTATGTTGTCATTACGGTTTGATCGATAAAGATGTTCGTAGAATATGTGGGAGCCAATATGAGCATCCAGGTTCCGCTATTGGTTATTGACCGGAGAAGTGTCTCGGTCATGTCAACATAGTTCTCAAACCCGTAGGGTTCGCACGCTTAACGTTGGATGACGATTTGTATTATGAGTTATATGTTTTTGGTGACCAAGGATTGGTTGAAGTCCCGGACGAGATCATGGACATGACGAGGAGTCTCAAAATGCTCGAGAGGTAAAGATTGATATGTTGAAAGATTGTATTCGGACACCGGAAGGGTTCCGAGGGTTACTGGGTACATATCGGAGTTCCGGGGAGGTTATCGAAACCCCCCGGGGGAAGTTATGGGCCATAATAGGGAGGCACACCAGCCCACATAGGGGTGGTGTGCCCCCCACATGGAAGGAGGCTGAATTGGAGTAGGGGAGGGGGCGGCCTCCTTTCCTTCTCCTCCTTCTCCTCCTCCTCCTCCTCCTCCTTCCTCCTTTCCCCTCCATGAGAAGGAATAAGGGGGGGGGGCGAATCCCCCTTGGCTGCGTCCCTCCCTCTCCCTCCTTTATATACATGGGGAGGGCAGCCCTAGAACACACATCAATTGTTCCTACCCATGTGCAGTGCCCCCCCCCTCCATAGTTTGCTCCTGCTGTCACTTAAAGCTACGTCGGTATTTCCCCAAAGAGGAAGGGATGATGCAGCACAACGATGGTAGGTATTTCCCTCAGATGTGAAACCAAGGTTATCAAACTAGTAGGAGAACCAAGCAACACAACATAAACATCACCTGCACACAAATAACAACTTCTCACAAGCCGACGTGTTAAAGGGGTTGTCAATCCTTTTCGGGGTACAGCGCCTCAAGATAGGCAAAACAGACGTGAAGAATTTGTAGTAGAATGATAGATCGAACGCCAAATAAAATAAATAAGAATAAATTGCAGCAAGGTATTTTTGTATTTTTGGTTTACTAGATCTTAAAATAAATGCAAGGAAAAAGTAAATCGCAAAGGCAAATATATGAGAAAGAAGACCCGGGGGCCGTAGGTTTCACTAGTGGCTTCTCTCGAGAAATATAGCAAATGGAGGGCAAACAAATTACTATTGGGCAATTGATAGAACATCAAATAACTATGACGATATCCAGGAAATTATCATTACATAGGCATCACGTCCAAGATTAGTAGACCGACTCCTGCCTGCATCTACTACTATTACTCCACACATCGACCGCTATCCATCATGCATCTAGTGTATTAAGTTCATGGAAAAATGGAGTAATGCATCAAGAACGATGACATGATGTAGACAAGATCCATTTATCTATGGCGTTAGATATGGATCTCGTCATTTTATCCTTAGTAGCAACGATACATACGTGTCGGTTCCCTTTCTGTCACTGGGATGAAGCACCATAAGATCAAACCCACTACCGGGCACCTCTTCCCATTGCAAGATAAATAGATCAAGTTGGCCAAACAAAACCCAAATATTTAGAGAAGAAATACGAGGCTATAAGAGATCATGCATATAAGTGATCAAATAAACTCAAATAACTTTCATGGATATAAAAAGATAGATCTGATCATAAACTCAAAGTTCATCGGATCCCAACAAACACACCGCAAAAAGTGTTACATCATATGGATCTCCAAGAGACCATTGTATTGAGAATCAAAATAGAGAGAGGAAGCCATCTAGCTACTAACTACAGACTCGTAGATCTACAAAGAACTACTCACACATCATCGGAGAGGCACCAATGGAGGTGGTGAACCCCATCTGAGATGGTGTCTAGATTGGATCAGATGGTTCTGGACTCTGCGGGAGCTGGATGAATATTTTGTTGACTCCCCTAGGGTTTCTGGAATATTGGGGTATTTATAGAGTAAAGAGGCGGTGTGGGAGGCCACCGAGGTTGGCACAGCCTACCTGGGCACGCCAGGGGGGCCTGGCACGCCCTGGTGGGTTGTGCCCCCCTCGGGCACCCCCAGGTGCTGGCTTGGCCCATCAGGTGTCTTCTGGCCCATAAAAATTCTCCAAACAGTTTTGCGATGTTTGGACTCCGTTTGATATTGATTTCATGCGGTGTACAAAACATAGAGAAAACAACAACTAGCACTTGGCACTATGTCAATAGGTTAGTACCAAAAATTGATATAAATTACTATAAAAAGATTGTAAAACATCCAAGAATGATAATATAACAACATGGAACAATAAAAAATTATAGATACGTTGGAGGCGTATCAACATCTCCAAGCTTAACTCCTGCTCGTCCTCGAGTAGGTATGTGATAAAAATAGAATTTTTGATGTGGAATGCTGCCTATCAAGTCATATCATATTCTTTTCTTTATAGCATGGACAATTGGACTTTTATATGGTTCGAAGCAATAGTCTAGTTTTGACATAATAATTTAGATACTCAAGCATACCAATAAGCAACCATGTCTTTCAAAACATCAATGCTAAAATAAGTTATCCTTAGCCCATCGTGCCCAACCATTGATCCATTCATGAAACACACTCGCATATTAGTTACACCCAATGCTCAAGTACGATCATAGTGTTTCCTCATTGGTGCTTGTAAGATAATATGGAGACTCAAATTCAAAAATAAAAATAGCATAAGTAAAAGAAGGGCCCTTCGTAGAGGGAAGTAGGGATTTGTAGAGGTGACAGAGCTCAAAGCTTAAATTGAGAGATAATT
This sequence comes from Secale cereale, assembly GCA_902687465.1. Taxonomy (NCBI): domain Eukaryota; kingdom Viridiplantae; phylum Streptophyta; class Magnoliopsida; order Poales; family Poaceae; genus Secale; species Secale cereale. The sequence continues at coordinate 462,034,227 of LR738710.1, forward strand.
TTTTTGGGAGGTATACTTCTCTCACCAACGAGAACGAATTGAGGTTCCCAAGACTTTCCATGCTAGATATATCATAGGCGATTCCCAAACAGAAAATAAAGTTTATTCCTTTTCCACCAAACTTTCACAAGCCATGGCTATCTGAATCCACGGTTGCCTTCCATACCAACACTTTCCAAGGAATTTATTATTTGACAACATAAAGTAAATTTGTTTTTCATGTCGGTATTGGGCATCCCTAATACCCTTGCCTTACTCTCGTGCAATGACAAGTGAATAACCACTCATCGTGATAATACCACATCTATCATGGAAAATATTGGCCACCCCTCACCGCCTCGCAAGCGTTACGGGCACACAAAAGGGAAATTTATTTTCAAAATTAGAGATGGCACATACAAATTTGCTTAGAAAAGCAAGGGAATATGCATATAGGTAGGTATGGTGGACTCATGTGGCAAAACCGGGATAAAGGATTTTGGACGCACAAGTATTGATCATACTTAGTGCAAAATAAAGGCTAGCAAGAGAATGGGAAGCGACCAACCATGAAACAATAATCTCATAAGTGAACATTGAGCATAAATAACACCGAGTAATACACCACAAGTAAGATATACTTTCATTGCATAATTATTGACTTTCGTGCTTGCATAGGGAATCACAAACTTTAACACTAATATTCTTACTAAAGCATACTTACTCATTAACATGACTCACATATCATATCATCATGTCTCAAAACTATTACAAGGAATCAAGTTTATTTTTTCCATTGATCTTCATGATAGCTTTTATTATATCCTTCTTGGATATCTATCACTTTGGGACTAATTTTCATGTGTTGCTTTTGATAAGCTCAAACAAATATAAGTGAAGATCATGAGCATAATTTTTCTTCATTCTCTCAAAATAATGTAAGTGAAGCGAGAGAGAATTCTTTAAAAAATTACTAACTCTTAAATAAATCTAAGTGAAGAAAGAGTGTATTTATTCAAAAATACTAAGCACACCGTGCTCAAAAAGATATAAGTGAAGCACTAGAGGAAGTCCATTGCTCATAAAAATTTATGTGAAGCATAGAGAGCAATTCTAGCAAGTCATGGCATAATTTTTGCTATCCCAAATGAGTCTGTACAGGAAGGATTGATGACTTAAAAAGCAAAATAAAACTAGAAAAGACTCATATCATACAATCGCTCCAAGAAAAACACATATCATGTGACGAATAAAAATATAGCCTCGAGTGAAATACCGATAGTTGTTGGAAGAAAGCGGGGATGCCACTCGGGGGCATCCCCAAGATTAGTTGGTTGCTCATTTTTGGATAATATCTTGGGATACCAGGGCATCCCCAAGCTTAGTTTCCTCTGTCCTTCCTTCATCTATCGTAAGATAACCCAAAACTTGAAAACTTTAATCACACAAAATTTCAACAAAACCTTCGTGAGATCCGTTAGTATAAAGAAAGCAAACCACTACTATAAGTGTTGTATCAAACCAATTCATATTTTGTTTTTGTATTATATCTACTGTATTCCAACTTTTCTATGGCAAAAACTCATCAAAGAAAACCATAGAGCCATCAAAATAAGCACACAACACAAAGAAAACAGATTCTGTCAAAAACAGAATAGTCTGTAGTAATCTGGAAGTTTCGAATACTTATGGAACTCTAAAATTATTAAAAAAATAGGGACATGTGGGAAATTTGTATATTAATCTTCTGCAAAAAAAAATCAACCAAAAAAACACTTTTCGGTTAAAATTGAATTTTTTTCTCGTGGGCACACAAGTTTCTATTTTTTCAGCAAGATCAAATCTACTAACACCCAACGTGTTCCTAAGGCTTTGCTTGGCACAAACCTTTATTCAAACCACAAAACACATCTCAATAGAGATATTAAAGTTTTTTTATTGAAAACAGCAAGGAAATCAAAAGGCAAAAAGATACAAGTTGGTTTGCCTCCCAACAAGCGCTATCATTTTACGCCCTTAGCTAGGCATAATTCCAAGATTTCAAGTATTGTCATCCTTGTTGGATGTTCCATAAGTTGCTCTCATTATAGATTCAGAAGGCAATTTGATCTTGGTTCCAAGGAAGTGTTCCATGCCCTTTCTCAAGGGAAATTGAAATTTAATATTCCATTCTTTCATGTCAATCACCGCGCCAATAGTGCACAAAAACGGTCTACCAAGTATAATAGGGCACGACGGATTGCAATCGATGTCAAGAACAATAAATTCTATGGGTACATAGTTCCTATTTGCAAGAATAATAACATCATTGATCCTCCCCAAAGGCTTTTTAATAGTAGAATCCGCCAAATGCAAATTAAGAGAGCAATCTTCAATATTGGTAAGACTAAGAACATCACAAAGAGATTTCAGAATCGTGGAAACACTAGCACCCAAATCACACAAAGCAAAACAGTCATAATTTTTAATTTTGATTTTGATAGTGGGTTCCCATTCATCATGCAACTTCCTAGGAATTGAAACTTCTAATTCCAATTTTTCTTCAAAATCTTTCATCATAACATCAACAATATGTTTAGTAAAAGCTTTATTTTGTTCATAAGCATGTGGTGAATTAAACATGGATTGCAACAAAGAAATACAATCAATCAAGGAGCAACTATCATAATTAAAGTCTTTGTAATACAAATAGTGGGTGCATCACTAGTTAAAGTCTTGACCTCTCCAAACCCACTTTTATCAAATTTCTCAACAAGATTTTCACCCTCTGAAATATTGGGACGCCTTCTACCTAAAGTTGACTCTTCTTCAGTCCCGTTATCATTAAGTTGAACTTTACTAAACAAAAAATTAATGGAAGAAACACCAATCATTTTAATGTCTTCATCATCTTTATGAAAGCAATCACTAGAAAACACCTTTTCTAAAAATTATCGCTTAGCTCTAAGCATGGCGGTTCTTTTCTTACTTTCATCCATAGAAGCATAAAGAGATTTAATTGATTCGTCAACTTTAGGCACAAAAAATTTTAACTTGACATTTTCCACATCATGAGAATCAATACTCCTAGACATATCATCAATCTTATTCATTTTTTCTTCTATGCAAGCATTGAAAACTTTTTGAGTATTGATAAATTCTTTAATATTATTCCCTAGATCGGAGGTGTTCCTATTATTATTGTAAGATTGATTTCCATAGGAATTACCATATTTATTAGAGGAATTACTAAGAAAAGGCCTAGGATTAAAATTACCTCTATAAGCATTGTTATTAAAATTATTTCTAGAGATAAAGTTCACATCTATAGCATCATTAGTTTGCTCAATCAAGGTAGACAAAGGCATATCATTAGGATCAATAGGAACACTTTTACTAGCAACCATTTTCATAAGAGCATCAACTTTCTCATTCAAAGAATCAATCTCAACCGCATTAATCTTTTTGCTTGTCGGCGCTCTTTTGGTATGCCATTGCGAATAATTCGCCATAATATTATCAAGCAATTTGGTGGCTTCACCCAAAGTAATTTCCATAAAGGTGCCACCCACGGCGGAATCCAAAAGATTTCGAGAAACTAAACTCAATCCTGCATAAAAAATTGTATGATCATCCAAAGATTTAACCCATGAGTTGGGCAATTCCTTAGCATCATTTTCTTCCTTTCCCAAGATTGTGCAACATGCTCATGTTCAAATTGCTTGAAATTCATGATTTGGCTTCTAAGGGATATAATTTTTGCGGGCGGAAAATATTTAGTGATAAAAGCATCTTTGCATTTGTTCCAAGAATCAATGCTATTGCGAGGTAAAGAAGAAAACTAAATTTTTGCATGATCTCGCAAAGAAAATGGAAACAACTTCAATTTCATAATATCATTGTCACATCTTTTTTCTTTTGAATATCACATAATTCCACGAAGGTATTAAGGTGGGACGCGGCATCCTCATTAGGAGTGCCGGAAAATTGATCTTTCATGACAAGATTCAACAAAGCAGTATTAATATCACAAGTCTCCACACTAGTGGCGGGAGGAGCAATCGGAGTGCTAATAAAATCATTGTTGTTTGTATTGGAAAAATCACACAAAGTAGTGTCCTCTTGCTTCATTTTTGAGCAATTGTAAACAAGAACACAAGTGGCGATAGATACGACCGAAAAACAACAAATGTTTGTGAAGTGGGGGAGATGAAAATGAGAGGCAAATGGCAAATAATGTAATTGCGAGGAGATGAGATTTGTGAATAGGAACCTGGTTATGTTGAATATCCTCCCCGGCAACGGCGCCAGAAATTCCTTTTGATGTCGCTTAAAGCTACGTCGGTATTTCCCCAAAGAGGAAGGGATGATGCAGCACATCGACAGTAGGTATTTCCCTCAGATTTGAAACCAAGGTTATCGAACCAGTAGGAGAACCAAGCAACACAACGTAAACAACACCTGCACAAAAATAACAACTTCTCGCAACCCTACGTGATAAAGGGGTTGTCAATCCCTTTCGGGGTACGGTGCCTCAAGATGAGCAAAATGGACGTGAGGAATTTGTAGTAGATTGATAGTTCGAACGCCAAATAAAATAAATAAGAATAAATTGAAGCAAGGTATTTTTGTATTTTTGGTTTAGTAGATCTGAAAATAAATGCAAGGAAAAGTAGATCGCAAAGGCAAATATATGAGAAAGAAGACCCGGGGGCCGTAGGTTTCACTAGTGGCTTCTATCGAGAAAAATAGCAAATGGTGGGTAAACAAATTACTGTTGGGCAATTGATAGAACCTCAAACAATTATGACGATATCCAGGAAGTGATCATTACATAGTCATCACGTCCAAGATTAGTACACCGACTCCTGCCTGCATCTACTACTATTACTCCACACATCAACCGCTATCCAGCATGCATCTTGTTTATTAAGTTCATGGAAAAACAGAGTAATGCATTAAGAACGATGACATGATGTAGACAAGATTCGTTTATCTATGGCGTTAGATATGGATCTCATCGTTTTATCCTTAGTAGCAATGATACATACGTGTCGGTTCCCTTTCTGTCACTGGGATCAAGCACCGTAAGATCGAACCCACTACGGGCACCTCTTCCCATTGCAAGATAAATAGATCAAGTTGGCCAAACAAAACCCAAATATTGGAGAAGAAATACGAGGCTATAAGAGATCATGCATATAAGAGATCAAAGAAACTCAAATAACTCTCATGGATATAAAAAGATAGATTTGATCATAAACTCAAAGTTCATCGGATCCCAACAAACACACCGCAAAAAGAGTTACATCATATGGATCTCCAAGAGACCATTGTATTGAGAATCGAGAGAGAGAGAGAGAGAGAGAGAGAGAGAGAGAGAGAGAGAGGAAACCATCTAGCTACTAACTACGGACTCGTAGGTCTATAGAGAACTACTCACGCATCATTGGAGAGGCACCAATGGAGGTGGTGAACCCCATCCGAGATGGTGTCTAGATTGGATCTGGTGATTCTGGACTTTGCGGCGGCTGGATTAATATTTCGTCGACTCCCCTAGGGTTTCTGAAATATTGGGGTGTTTATAGAGCAAAGAGGCGGCGCGGGAGGCCACCGAGGTGGGCACAACCCACCTGGGTGAGCCAGGGGGCCTGGCGCACCCTGGTGGGTTGTGCCCCCCTCGGGGCACCCCCCAGGTGCTGCGTTGGCCCATCAGGTGTCTTCTGGCCCATAAAAATTCTCCAAAAAGTTTCGCTATGTTTGGGCTCCGTTTGATATTGATTTCCTGTGATGTAAAAAAACATGCAGAAAATAGCAATTGGCACTTGGCACTATGTTAATAGATTAGTACCAAAACATGATATAAAATGACTATAAAAAGATTGTAAGACATCCAAGAAAGATAATATAATAACATGGAACAATCAAAATCTATAGATACCTTGGAGACGTATCACTCCTCAGGTCATATTGTCGTAGTGCTTAGGCGAAGCCCTGCGCGATTACATCACCATCACCGTCACCACGCCGTCGTGCTGACAAAACTCTCCCTCGACACTTTGCTAGATCAAGAGTTCGAGGGACGTCATCGAGTTGAACATGTGCAGAACTCAGAGGTGTCGTATGTTCGGTGCTTGGTCTGCTGAATCGAGAAGAAGTCCGACTACATCAACTGCGTTAAGTAAATGTTTCTGCTTTTAGTCGACGAGGGTATGTGGACACACTCTCCCCCTCTCGTTGCTATGCATCTCCTAGATAGATCTTGCGTGAGCGTATGATTTTTTTTTTTGAAATTGCATGCTATGTTCCCCATCACAAATAATTATGACGATATACAAGACAGTGATCATGTGCAATAGTAGAATGCACCCCATTAATATAGTACTTAATAAGCGCAAACTTCTCCGATATAGTGGGTGCAATAGCAAAAATTTCATGTTTAACATAAGGAACTATAGCAAGTTTATCTCCATAAGCATAATTCATATTGGCATCACGGCCACAAGCATAGCAAGCATATTTTTTCATTAAAAAGGGGATATTTCAAATGAATCCAAGGGATTGTAGCATTCATTCTTCGGTAAGCACGAAGGGACATTAAACAATGTATGAGTTGAAGGATTACTCTCATCAGAAGGTGGGAACGGGTAGCTAATCCGCTCTTCCTCCTTTTCTTCTTCGCTCTCCTCCTCATCATTATCATTAAATGAGCTCATAGTGTCATCAATTTCTTCTTCCATAGCTTCCTGCAAAATATTAGTCTCTTCTTGGACAACAGAGACTTCTCAATAAACTCATCAATATCGGCATTATTTTTATAATGCTCAAAGTAATATTTAAGTATAGCAAAAATTTCAGATTTGTAGACATCATCATCACAATCTTCATACTCTTCAAACAAACATTTAATTCACAAGCACCATACAAACCAGAAAATTCTTCTTTTTGTTCCACATCATAGTAATCATATCTAACATTAGCATAAGAAGCTAAGGTTTCATTATCATTAAATTTACATGAAAAGGGAAGGTGTGGAGCCTTCATCCTAGAGCAACAAGTATAATCATATCTCAAACATAGCTCCCGAGCATACCAATGCAACGTATGAATTTGATCCAATAATAGTTTCCTTTTTGAGTCAAACGATAATCCCTAAATTATTCACATTGATAAAATGTGTCTCCCATTATCAAGTTGAATGGGGTTTTCTTAGGATTACCAAATTAGTGTTTTATATTTTCCACATAACGTGCATCGAGGGTTTTTAGGAGGTTCCCCATCTCCATGAGTAGCAAGTACAACTATTTTTTGGTATTTCGTGTTCCATATCCATAACTAAAGATAGAGGACAACTTAGAACAGAAAATAAAATCTACTTAGTGATAGAAAATAAATCTACTTAGTGATAAAGCAAACAAGCACATGCGAGAATATTCACCCCACGCTATAGCTACCCGGCAATGGCGCCAGAAAAAGGTCTTGATAACCTACAAGTGTAGGGGACCAGTTGTAGCCTCTTTCGATAAGTAGGAGTGTCGAACCCAACGAGGAGCTAAAGCTACAAAAAATATTCCCTCAAGTTCTATCGACCACCGATACAACTCTACGCACGCTTAATGTTCGCTTTACCGAGAACAAGTATGAAACTAGAAGTACTTTGTAGGTGTTGTATGATAAGTTTCCAAGATAATAAAGATCACGTAAATAAAAGCTAGGGGCTGTTTAGATAAATCAAAAATTAAGTTTGTATAGCGGGTGTGGAAAAGTGGTGGTAGGAGTTCCAGAATTGTCCCTAAGCAATTGCCTATGTTACTAGATCGACAACAATTTTATGTGGGAGAGGCCACTACTAGCATGTCATACCTTAACTAGAATGCTATGCACTTATGATTGGAACTCCAGCAAGCATCTGCAACTACTGTCATTCATTAAGGTGAAACCAAACCATAGCCTTAAGATATTTTGGTCCCCCTCCAATCCTGTATGCATCAATTTCTATGCTAGGCTGGAGTTGCTGTCACCCTTGCCCTCTAATACATAGTCCTATCAACATACAACTAACCCTATGGTGTGATCCACACGCACACTCATATGATGGGAACCAAAGGATAGCAACATAACCACAATAAAATTAAAGTAATCATAGCAATTCACCAATCACCGATAGGACAACAAAAATCTACTCAAACATCATAGGATGGCAACACATCATTGGATAATAATATGAAGCATAAAGCACCATGTTCAAGTAGAGGGTATAACGAGTTGCAAGAGAGTGAACCGCTAAATAAGATGAGGGAAGGTGATGAAGATGTTGGGGAAGATGACAGAGGTGTTTGTGTAGATCGCCGTCACATGATCATTGCCTAGGCGGCCTTCCGGCACCACCGAGAGAGAGGGGGAGAGATCCCCCTCCTTCTTCTACTTACTTCACCTCCCCCCTAGATGGGAGGAGGGTTTCCCCCTCTAGTCCATGGCCTCCATGGCGACGGATGGGGCCCCTCCATGATTGGATCTC
>LR738710.1:462042747-462101578 GCA_902687465.1 Secale cereale
CTCTCTCTCTCTCTCTCTCTCTCTCTCTCTCTCTCTCTCTCTCTCTGTTTCCTTCTGTTTCGCGACCCCTGTTTTTTGCCTTTCACCATTTCTTAAATTCTCGATGATCCGCAACTCTGGTTGGGCTGAAATTTTAACACAATTTTTATTTGGATATTAGCTTCCTTGCGGCTTAAGAACACCTCCAACCGACCTTCGGGGTAGCCACAAGCCTCCCAGACGCGCCTTGGGTAGGGGGCGCGCCCCTAGGGCTTGTGGGCCCCTCCGGCATCATCTCACATTGATTCCGCTTCCCAAAAATCACATATATTCCAAAAAATCTCCCTAAGTTTTTATCGTGTTTGGAGTTCGTTTGATATGGATATTCTGCGAACCAAAAACATGCAACAAACAGGAACTGGAACTGGGCACTAAATCAATATGTTAGTCCCCAAAAAATGATATAAAAGTTTCCAAAAGTATATGGAAATTGTAGAATATTAGCATGAAACAATAAAAAATTATAGATACAATGGAGACGTATCAATATCCCCAAGCTTAATTCCTGCTCATCCTCGAGTAGGTAAATGATAAAAAATATATTTTTTGATGTGGAATGCTACCTAGCATAATCTTGATCATGTAATCTAATCATGGCACGAATATTAATACACGAGTGATTCAAAGCAATAGTCTATCAATTTGACATAAATACATCAATACTCGGGCATCCCAACAATCGATCATGTCTTTCAAAATATCAATGCTAAAGAACGCTATCCCTACAAAATCATATAGCCTTGTCATGCTCCATCTTCTTAACACAAAATATAAATCATGCACTACCCTGGTGTCAGCAAACAATTGGTTCATGCTTTTTAACGCGCTTCAGATTTTTCAACTCTCATGCAATACATGAGCGTGAGCCATGGATATATAACTATGGGTGGAATAGAATGTGGTGATAGAGATTTATGTGGAGAAGACAAAAATGAGAAAGTCTCGCATCAACTAGGCAATTTAATGAACCATGGAGATTCCCATTAGTTGATATCAATGTGAGTGAGTAGGGATTGTCACGTAACGGATGCACTTGAGCTATAAGTGTATGAAATCTCAAAATAAAACTAAGTGGGTGTGCATCCAACTTGCTTGCTCATGAAGACCTAGGGCAATTTGGGGAGGCCATTGTTGGAATATACAAGCCGAGTTATACAACGAAAAATTCCCACTAGTGATATATGAAGTATCAAAATAGGAGACTTTCTATCATGAAGAACATGGTGCCACTTTAAAGCACAAGTGTGGAAAAGGATAATAACATTACCCCTTCTCTCTTTTTCTCTCATTTTTTTTTCTCTTTTCTCTTTTTCTTTTTTTGGAGACTCTTTTGGCCTCTCTCTTTTCTCCTCTTTTTTATAACCTCACATGGGACAATGTTTTAATAATGATGATCATCACACTTTTATTTACTTACCACTCGATATTACAACTCGATACAACTAATACATGATGACTATATGAATGCCTCTGGTGGTGTACCAGGATGTCCAATGATCCAACATAGCAAAGATATCAAAAAACGGACAAGCCATGAAAATATCATGCTAGCAGTCTTACGATCATGCAAAGCAATATGACATTGAATGCTCAAGTCACGTATATGATGATGATGGAAGTTGCATGGCAATATATCTCGGAATGGCTATGGAAATGCCATAATAGGTAGGTATGGTGGCTGTTTTGAGGAAGGTATAAGGAGGGTTTTATGCACCGGCAAAAGTTGCGTGGCACGAGAGAGGCTAGCAATGGTGGAAGGGTGAGAGTGCATATAATCTATGGACTCACATTAGTCATAAAGAACTCACATACTTATTGCAAAAGTTTATTAGCCCTCGAAACAAAGTACTACTACGCATGCTCCTAGGGGGAGGTTGGTAGAAGTTAACCATCACGCGCCCCCGACCTTCACGCAAAGATAGACAATCAAGGATAAATTGTGCTCCATGTTCTTAGCATAACGGGAGACCATACGTGCATGCTTCGGGAATCACAAACCTTAACACCAATATTCTTACTAATCCACAATCATTCACTAGTACCTCCCACATATTAGCATCTCTATATCACAAAACTATTGCAAGGAATCAAACATACCATATTCAATGATCTACAAATTTTATGTATGATTTTATGACTAACCATGTGAATGACCAATTCCTTTAACTCTCTAAATGGATATAAGTGAAACATGAGAGTTTAATTCTTTCTAAAAAAAGGCTTGCACAAGATCTAACAAATATAAGTGAAGCAAAAGAGCATTCTACAAATAACTCAAATGATATAAGTGAAGCACATGAAGCATTCTATAAAGCCATACTCAAAAGATATACGTGAAGTGCAAAGAGCATTATATAAATCAACCAAAAACTACCTCATACCAGCATGGTGCATTTATTAAAAGAAAAAGAAAAGGCACACGGCGCTCCATTATGCATATCATGTGAACAAAACAAAAACCAAAACATACCGATAATTGTCAAATAAAGATGGGATGTCTTCCGGGGCATCCCCAAGCTTAGACGCTTGAGTCTCCTTGAATATTTACTTGGGTTGCCTCGGGCATCCCAAGCTTGAGCTCTTGTCTATCCTTATTCTTCTCATATCAATACCTCCTCGATCTCTGAACACTTCATCCATACAAAACTTAACAATTTTTTTATTAGAGGGGTAGTACATATAATATCAAATCCCATCATGTAATTCTCTAACATTATTGTATAATTATAAACAAACATTACCCACCATATGCTATCACAATTCTATGGCCCTAAGTCAAAGGAGGCTCAACAAGATTTCAAACATAAGGAAATAATGGAGATATAATAGTAATATGTGAAAACATGACAATCTGTAGTAATCTGAACATTAACCATACTTCTGCAACTCTAAAACTTCTGAAAATTAGGACGTAATAAAAAAGTTGTATAGAAGTATTGCATACATTTTTCAGAAATTAACATGTTCTAGTAGAAAATGTAAATTCACGCACTATAGCCAAAGTTTCTGTTTTTGCACCACACACACACCACACAAGCAATCTAAACATCCTAAAGGTAAATCTTGGTACATTATTTTTATAATACAATGGATTTGTACATGGGGATAATAATTTTTATGAAAAGTTTCTGTAATTCAGGATTTGCAAAGTTTTCATGGGCATGAACAAAGTTCAAGGATCTAACCCACTTCAACGGTGTTCGTCTTTCTTGCTTTCACTTTTATTTCTGAAAAAGTTTTAGGTTCCCCACTTTATTTTTTTGTTTCTAAACCTTATAAAAGCACTCAACAGAATAAAATGACTCTCTAAAACTTCCGGGTTGTCTCCCTAGCATCGCTTTCTTTAAAGCCATTAAGCTAGGCATATAGTGCTCAAGTAATAGATCCACCCAGATCCCAAGGTATATCAAAGCCAATTTTAATTAACAATGATTTGTAATTTAGTATTGAGCACAAAGTAATATGTATCATGGAACAACGAAGTCTAACTCTCTTCCTATGCATCGGCATGTCATAAAAGAACAATTCATGCACACATAGTAAAGGCCGATACATAGCACAAACAGTTTCTTGTAATTTTATCGTATTGGAAACATAGAGAGGCAGAGATGTAGTTCCTTTCTCGTAATAATTGCAAGTAGGAGCAGCATGCATATGCATATTATATTTATCAAAATCATCATGTGCAATTGTAGAATGGACCCCATTAATATAATCCTTAATAAGCGCAATCTTATCTGATATAGTATAGTTGGGAGAATTCAAAAAGATAGTAGGACTACCATGTGTGGGTGCACTAGCAACAATTTCATGTTTAACATAAGGAAGTATAGCAAGTTCATCTCCATAAGCATAATTCATATTGGCATCACAACCACAAGCATAGCTGTAAGGGCATATTTCTCCCTAAGTGGTTTTGGTGATTGATGACAATGCATTCAGGAACTAATCGTGTGCATTTGTGCATTTCAGATATCTCATGTCGAAGCACAAGGCAATTCAGCGTCCCTCGGAGCCTATCAAAGACGACGTTTCTCTATGTTTCTTTTTGGTGGAATTGAGTCCTAGGAAAGTTGTACTATTAAGAGGGGGTCCGCTTCAGAAAGGTTAGTGCGGAATCAACACATACACATCTATTCCTTTGCACCACCTTTCCTTCGCTTCATTGGAGCACCGGTCGTTTTCCTTGTCGTTGCGAAGACAAAGGCTTTCATGCACTACTGTTATGTTGCCTGCGGTAGTACTGCTCAAGGGAGCAGTAGTATGGTAGAGGCCCACGGTTGCACCGCACATTGCGGTAGTACCGCTCCTCGCTCGCGGTAGTACCATGGCCTCTGGCCCAGAGCAGTGGCTGGTGTGGACGTAGGAGCAGAAGTAATTTTTTACTTCCACACCCTATGCGGTAGTATCGCTCCCTGAGAGCGGTAGTACCATGCCGGGTTTTTGCATCAACCGAAACTCAGGGGAAGTAGCCACGAAGGTAATTTTATTAGTCTGTGCCTTTCCCATGCCCGATTGTGCCCTGCCTTGCGGTAGTATCGCAAAGACGTGTGGTAGTACTGCTTCGACAATACTATCGCTCGTTGTTATACGCAACAGGGCTGCATCTGGCTCCTGCCGCGTGAGCGGTAGTACCGCACTGCCTCGCGGTAGTATCGCATGGCCTTGTGGTAGTACCGTAGGTAGGTGGGGTAGTACTACACGTCGCAGGCTGAGATAAGTGGATAACGATTGGATCTTTGCATTCACTATATAAGGGGGGTCTTCTTCCTCAAGTTGACTATCTCTTCGTTTCCTAAGCTCCATTGTTCCTCAAAGCTCCACTTTCGCATGATCTGTCTCCCGAGCCAATCAAACTTGTTGATTTCCTAGGGATTGGTTGAGAAGGCCTTGATCTACACTTCCACTAAGAGAAATTTGATTCCCCCACTAATCCTTTGCGGATCTGGTTACTCTTGGGTGTTTGAGCACCCTAGACGGTTGAGGTCACCTTGAAGCCATAGTCCGTTGTGGTGAAACTTCGTGGTGTCGTTCGGAGCCTCCAATTAAGTTGTGGAGATAGCCCCAACCTTGTTTGTAAAGGTTAGGTCGCCTCCTTCAAGGGCACCACTAGTGGATTCATGGCACCTCGCATTGCGTGGGGGTGTGAGGAGAATACGATGGCCTTAGTGGCATCTTAGGGAGCATTGTGCATCCACACCGCTCTAATGAAGACGTACTTCCTCTCAAAGGGAAGGAACTTCGGTAACACATCCTCGTCTCCACCGGCTCCACTCATGGTTATCTCTTACCTTTACTTGTGCAAGCTTTTATTGTGTCGTATCTCTTGCTTGCTTGCATGCTTGTTATTGTTGCATCATATAGGTTGCCCACCTAGTTGCATATCTAGACAACCTATCTTGATGCTAAGTTTAATTTGGTTAAGAAAAGCTAAAAATTGTTAGTTGCCTATTCACCCTCCTCTAGTCAACCATATCGATCCTTTCAACTGGTATCAGAGCCTCGTCTCATTCTAAAGACTTTACCGTCCAAAGAGTATGGGTGACACCATAGTCGATACGGAGGAGCACTTCGGTGGGAATCCGTCCTTGTCTACGGTCGATGGGGGACCCTCGATCTCTTGTCAGGAGTTCAATGCGGATTTGGACACATTGAAAAGCTCTATGATGACCAAGGTCAAAGGCATGTTCAAAGAATTTCATGATAGTCTTAAATTATCAACCACACCGTTGGAAGTAGCTCGTCCCACTAATCATTGTTCTACTAATCTTTGGAGAATTACTGAGCAAGGTTTCTACCCACACGATCCGTACAACTTCACTCCTAGAGAAGCCGTGGATCATCAATTCAACGAGTCCGTTGTTTGCATTCTCCAAGATGCTATCCCTCCCGAAGACATTGCTCACCTCCGACCCTTCTCTATGGCCAAGGAAGCATGGGAACATGTGGTCTCCTTGTACAAGGGAAGTGCTAGCATTCAACGCTCAAACTATGAAGTGGTGCAAGATGAGGCCGACGAGTTTTCCATGATCGAAGATGAAGATCCTCGTGAACTTTATCGAAGATTAACCACTCTCGCGGTATCACTCCGAGATCATGGGAGTAAGGATATAGATGGCAATTGGATCAAACGTAAGTTTCTCAAGGCCATGATGCCCTATCACAAGGTCATGTCCTCTGTCATTCGTCAAAGGCCGGGCTTCCACACCTTGTCCTCAAGTGAAGTGTTGGATGAGTTTGTTGCTATGAGGATCTTGGACAAGAGCGCCGACAATGCGGTATTGAGGTCTCAACGATCAAAGAAACCCAACCTTGCTTTGAAGGCCAAGGCTTGTGTGGATGAAGAGGATGAAGAAGAAGAAGATGAGTGTTGCCCCGAAGACACCAACTATGCATATCATGAGCACATGGCTCTTGCTTCACGACAATTTTGGGGCAACAATAAGAACTCAAGACCCAACTTCAACAAGAACAACTCAAGTGGCGTCAAGGGCAAGCAATGAGTGAGGGTGTGCTACAATTGTGGCAATGCGAGTCATTTTGTTTTGGGTTGAACTTATGAGAAAAGGGAAGACAATGGAGGCAAGCTTATCCAAAAATACAAGGCCAAGTCTTTCCCCAACAAGAACAACTTCACCAAGAAGCCCAAAGGTTTGGTGGAACAAGAAGAATACAATGAGGATGATGATGATGAAGAAGATGACGAGATGGTCACCATGGCCACCGTTGCCATTGCAACAACTCACGGTCATCCCTCTTTGACTAACCAAACAAGAACATCACCGCCAAGTGCCTTATGGCTAAAGCCACCAACCAGGTAACCTCCAACATCAAGTCTACCATCACTACTAATCCTTCATTGACGGATTGCATTGATGAAAGTGAGGGGGTGGAGGAGTAGGAAAATGAATTTAAGTACTTTATGAGTAATCTCAAAGGTAATTCCAAGAAGCACTTCGTTGCTCTCTTGGAACAACTTGGTGAAGCCAATGGCATGATCGAGGCTCACGAAGAGACCATCTCTAAGATGGAAGGTCATAGTCGAGAGTATGCCGATGAGATATCGGATCTCTCTAATGCGCTTGAGAAAGAGCATGGTCTTCGTTTGGCTCTTGAGGAGTCACACAACGATGATCATGCTAAACTAAAGAAATATCTTGATCATGCTATTGTTGTCTCTTGTGTGCTCAATTACAAAAAGGCCAAACTTGTGGTTGACCATGCTAGACTCAAGGAGGAGTTTGATATACTTGACAAGGCTCACAAGGTCTTGAAGAGTGTTCATGCTAGCGTCAATGATCAACTTCAAGTTTCGCTAACCAAGGAGAAAGCCACTTTTCCTCACATGGTTTTAACTAATAATGCAAATGCTACTAACCCATGTTGTGAGCATGTGCATCTTGTGGAGGAGAATGCCAGGTTGAAGAAGCAACTTAAGAAAGGCCTTGTGTCATGCATACAAGGTGAGAAGAACCTCAACGACCTTTTGAGCAATCAAAAGGAATTTGTTGCCAAAGAGGGGATTGGGTTTGCACCCAAGCCCAAGAAGAAGAAGAATGACAAGACCAAGCAAACTCTTCTTCTCAAGAAAACCTTTGTGAAGGAGGGAGAGGGTACTTCTAAGGAGAAGAAGAACAATGTGAAGGGTGGTGGATTCAAGAAGGGCATTACCAGTCCTTCCAACAAAACCGATGACTTTAACCCGTCCTATATGTTATGTCGTGCTAGTGATGGGCATGTTTATGCTAAATTTGTCGGTTCTTCTTATGAGTACATTGAATGGTCTATTTGGGTTCCTAAGACCCTTGTTGCTAACATCAAAGGACCCATTACAAAATGGGTACCTAAAATCAAGCATTGATCTCTTGTAGGAGTTTGCTTCTGGTGGGGGATCATGGTTGCTCGATAGTGGAGCCACAAATCATATGACTGGAAGCAAAGACTTGGTGGTGGACGTACACAAAGGTTCATCTATGCCCACCAATGTCGAATGGGGTGATGCTTCGTCTTCTAAGGTATTGGGTCTCGGCAAGGTTGTCATTTCTCATGATCTCATGATCGAGAAAGTCAAGCTTGTTGAGTCCCCTGCATACAATTTACATTTCGTTCGTGAACTTGCACTCATGGGTTTTGCTACTTTATTTGATACTGATTCTGTGGCCCTCTTGTGGAGCAAGACTCTTAAAGTAGCCTTTGTTGGGCATGTCGAGAACAGTTTCTATGTGGTCAACTTCTCAAAGCGACCCACTAAGATCGCGACATGCCTAATGGCTAAAGTTGACGTGGGATGGGTTTGGCATCACCGTTTAGCCCACATCAATATGATATCTTTGCAAAGTCTTCTCAAGGGGTGCCATGTACGTGGACTAACAAATGTTAGTTTTGCCAGAGATCGTTATTGCCGTGCTTGTGTCAAAGGAAAGCTACATGAGAAGGCTCACCCTCCCACAACTATCATCTACTCGACGAGGCCTTTGGAGCTCCTTCACATGGATCTCTTTGGTCCTCCATCCTTTGATAGTCCTGGGGGTAGAAAGTATTGCTTGGTGATTGTGGATGATTATTCAAGATACACTTGGGTATATTTCTTGAAGAGGAAGAGTGAGACCCAACAAACTATCATCAACTTTGCAAATGAAGCTCAACGTCAACATGATGCAAAGATCTTGATGATTCGAAGTGACAATGGCACCGAGTTCAAGAACTACACCTTGGATGAGTTCCTTAGTTATGAGGGGATCAAGCATCAATATGTCACACCTTATACCCCTCAACAAAATGGTGTGGCGGAGAGGAAGAACCGGACATTGATGGACACGGCAAGGACCATGATGGCGGAATTCAAGTCTCCGTACAACTTTTGGGCCAAAGCCAGCAACACCGCTTGTCATGCATCCAATCGGCTCTATCTCCGCAAAGGCTTGAACAAGACTCCATATGAGATACTTACCGGTAACAAGCCCAACCTCGAGTACTTCTGGGTGTTCGGTTGTAAGTGTTTCATACTCAAGAAAGGTGTTCGTTTTACTAAATTTGAGGCCAGAGCTCATGGGGGCATATTTGTTGGTTATGCTACAAACTCTCATGCTTACCGTGTCCTCAACAAGTCCACCAGACTCATTGAGGAGACGTGTAACATAGAGTTTGATGGGAATAACGGCTCCCAAGTGGAGCAAAATGGTACTTGTGATGTAGGTGATGAAATTCCTCCTCAAGCCATAAGAAGAATGGGTGTTGGTCATATCCTACCCATTGAGGAACCCCTTGTGCCCGGAGGATAAGGACAATGTTCTACTCAAGTGGAACCATCACCAAGCCAAGACCCACACGCTTCCGAAGAACAAAGTGAAGGCCCTCAACCCAATGAACAAGGCCAAGTGCAAGATCAACCGCAAGGTGGTGAGGATCCACCAAGTGATGCACAAGGCCAAGTTCCCTCTTTCGAGAAAGTTCAAGATCAAGAGCAAGCTCAAGATCAATAACAAGCTCAATACAACGCTCATGATGATCAAGTTACCGCACCTCAACTCTCACTTGAGGAGCAATTGGAGCGTCGTGCCGCCAAAGTTGCTTCCAAGCTCCTTTCTTGAGAGCGCCACATGGAGAATATCCTTGGAAACATCACAAAGGGGGTAAGCACTCATAGGCAATTAGCAAACTATTGTGCTCATCATGCGTTTGTCTCTTGTCTTGAACCTCAAAAGGTCTATGAGGCACTCGAAGATCCGGATTGGCTCAATGCCATGCATGAAGAACTCCATAACTTCGAACGCAACAAAGTGTGGCGATTGGTGCCAAGGCCGGAGGAGAACCATAATGTCATTGGAACCAAATGGATCTTTAAGAACAAGCAAGATTCTCATGGGATAGTAATTCGAAACAAGGCTCATTTGGTGGCACAAGGCTACTCCCAAGTCGAGGGTATCGACTACGGTGAAACCTTTGCCCCCGTTGCTCGCCTTGAATCCATTCGTTTGTTGCTTTCCTATGCTTCTCATCATAACTTTAAATTACAACAAATGGATGTGAAGATTGCTTTTCTTAATGGTCCTCTTAATGAGTTGGTGTATGTCAAACAACCCCTAGGGTTCGAGGATCCTAAGTTCCCCAATCATGTGTATCAACTCAATAAGGCACTCTATGGCCTTAAACAAGCCCCACGTGCGTGGTATGAGCATCTTACCGAGTTGTTACAAGATCGTGGGTTTGAAATTGGGAAAATCGACCCCACTCTTTTTACTAAGAAGGTCAAAGGGGAGTTTCTTGTAATGCAGCTATATGTTGATGATATTATTTTTGGCTCACCTAACAAAGCTTTCAATGATGAGTTTGCCGCACTCATGACCGCGGAGTTTGAGATGTCCATGATGGAAGAGTTGAAGTTCTTGCTCGGGTTCGAAGTCAAACAAAGACGAGAAGGAATCTTCATTAACCAAGCCAAATATACTCAAGACATGCTTAAGAGATTCAATCTAAGTGATGTCAAGCCGGCTACTACTCCAACGCCTACCAAGTGCCAACTTGACATTGATCCCAATGGTAAAGCGGTGGATCAAAAGGTATATAGTTCTATGATTGGATCCTTGCTTTACCTTTGTGCATCTAGACCAGATATCATGTTGAGTGTGGGGATTTTTGCATGGTTTCAAGCCTCACCTAAGGAAAGTCACTTTGTGACGGTCAAGCGGATCTTTCGATATTCCGCTCATACCCCGAACTTTGGCTTATGGTATCCAAGAGGAGCAAACTTAAATCTTGTAGGTTTCTCGGATTCGGATTGGGCGGGAGACAAAGTGGATAGGAAGTCAACTTTCGGAGGGTGCCAATTTCTTGGTTGCTTTTTGGTGAGTTGGTCTTCCAAGAAACAAAGTTGTGTATCTCTCTCTTCCACCAAAGCCGAGTATGTGGCGGCCGGCAGTTGTTGTGCTCAACTTTTAAAGATGAGGCAAACTTTAAAGGATTACGTTGTCACTTGTGATAAAGTGCCTCTTTGGTGTGACAATGAAAGTGCCATCAAGATTTCTCTCAACCCGGTGCAACACTTTGATAACCCACAAGGGTAGGAGATCATTTGTAGCCTTTTTCGATAAGTAAGAGTGTCGAACCAAACGAGGAGCTGAAGGTATAAAAAATATTCCCTCAAGTTCTATCGACCACTGATACAACTCTACACACACTTAACGTATGCTTTAATTAAAATAGAAATAAAAGTAGAAGTACTTAGTGGTAACTTGGAATAAAGTACTTTGCAAGACAATAAAAGTAGACTAGTAGCAAGCTTTTTGTAACACAAGAGAATGATTTGTCCATAGGCCATCAACTACGTTACTAGATTGATAGCAAGTTTATACGTGGGAGAGGCCACTGCTAGCATATCATCCCGTACTTGGAATTCTATGCACTTATGATTGGAACTCTAGCAAGAAGCCGCAACTACTATCGTTCATTAAGGTAAAACCCAACCATAGCCTTAAGATATATTGGTCCCCCTTCAATCCCATATGCATCAATTTTTATGCCAGGCTGAAGCTGCTGTCACCCTTGCCCTCCAATACATAGTCCTATCAGCATAAATCTAACCCTATAGTGTGATCCACACGCGCGGTCATATGATGGGCACCAAAGGACAACAACATAACCACAAGCAAATTAAACCAACCGTAGCAATTTCACCGATAAGCCCGTAGGACAAAACAGATCTACTCAAACATCATAGGATAGCCAAATATCCTTGGGAAATAATATATGGAGTTGAGCACCATGTTTAAGTAGAGAATTACAACGAGAATAGAGAGGTTACACCGCTGCATAGTGTGACGCCTGGATAATCTAGCTACAGTAACCCTCTGCTAATGATGCCACGTCACCTTGGTTACTGTTATTAATCTCGTGTTAGTTCAAAACGATTCAAATTCAAATTGAATTTAAGGCAAACAACAAAAGTTTTCAAACCTTAGAACTAAAATGTTCGATTTGTGCCAAATAATGCATAGATAATTATGGTGAAGAACCCAAATTCAAATAAAATAGTTAAATGCAATATAAGGATTTAAACAGTAGCAAAGACAACTAATTAAATGCCTTTTTAATTTATAAAATTTCTAAGCTATTTTATTTTGGTTCCAAACTAAATGTGGCAATGGCCTGATTTACATTACTAAATAGTTGCAGGTTTTGTATTTTACAAAATAAAAGTTTATTTGAACAGAATATGGAAAACATAATGTAAGAGAAAGAAAAACAGAAAATAAAAGTAAAAGTAAAAGAAACAAAAGGCCAACTGTGCACTAGGCCATAATGCACAGTACACACGCCTAGTGCACAGCCCAGCCCACCTAGCTCCTGCCTCTGTTCATCAGAGCGCCGTGGACGCTGCAGGCGTGTCCATGGCCAAGATCGCCATGCGCCGCCATCCCGCGCGTGCCCATTGTCTCCCCACGCGGATAAGGCCGCGCCCTCACCCTTGGAACGAACCCTAGCTCCTCACTTTCCCCCCTCGCTCTCCCTCGCCCTCTCCCTCCCTGTACCGCTCTCCCGGATAGGGAGATCGCCGCGCCACCGTCGTCTGCGTGCTCTGGCTCCAACTAGAGCTGCGAAGGGTCGTTTAGCGGCTCCATCGGCCACCACTTCTTCATCAGCGCCTTTGGATCGGAGCTGGGGAGTGGCACCGCCGTCGTCGCGTCCTCTTCCCCAACCTCAGGTCACCACCGTCCACCTGATCAATCCGTCGCTCTGGTTCCTTTCCGGCCTCCCCAAGCTCATCATCATTTTCCCCTCGGTGAGCCGCACTCGGTCACGCTTTGCCTACCCCGCGCATCAAACGCCATGGCTGTAGCCTGTAGGTCACGCTCGTCTTGCGCCCACGGCTGCTCCGGAACCGCTCGGACCGTCCCACGCTCGCCGCGCCTCCACTCGATTACCATCACGCTCCGCTCGCTTGCCCCGTCGTGCCCCACCACCACGCTTCGCTCGCGCTCCTGCTTGCGGCCCGGAGCCGCCGAACCCGCCTCTAGCCCCCCTGTGGCCGCGCCACGCAACCCGCCCCTGCCTGGCGCCGACGTGCCTGACCTGCTGCAGCCCCGCGCCCGCCCGCAGCTACCTCCGGCGGCCGTGCTCATTCGCCGCCGCCGCCGCTCGGCACTGCCGCCGTGCCCGCTCGCCGCCGGCCAACTCCCCTTGCCCCGCTGCCCCGGGCAGGCTAGACCCCGTGCGGGGGGGGGGGGGGCCTCGATCGCTTCTCCCCTCACCGCCGGCCCCCGGCCTTCCCCGGCTCCTGCGCCTCGTCAGGTCCGCCGCCCCGCACACCCCGGGGCGAGCGCCCAACGCCCGTTTGCCCGCTTGGCTCCTGGGCCACTTCTAGATGGGGCCCGCCCCAGAACGAATAAAAAAAGAAAGAAAAAAGATTAAAAATATATTTTAAAAGTAATAATGATAATAATAAAATATTTAAATAATTAATTAATAGTAATTAACTTTGTTAGTTGGCCTAATTAAACTATTAGCAGCGGTTAAGCAGTGTAGTCTATGTCATGTGGGCCCCCTTGACCCGTTGATTGGTCAATGTTGACCGAGTCAACCACAGTTGACTGTGGACTGATTTTAAAATAACCCAAAATGTTTTATAAAACTTTAGAAATTAATAGAAAATTAACCGTAACCCGGATCGAAAAACTTTGAACATGAAAGTTGCTCAGAACGACGAGACGAATCCGAATACGATGTCCATTTGCTCACCACATGTCCCTAGCATAGAGGACATGCAACAATACCCCTCTGTTTCATCTGCCCGAAAACACGAAACACCGGGAATACATTCCTGGAGGTTTTCCATCCTCGCCAGTATCACTTAGTACCGCCTTAGGTCACACGTAGCACAACGTATTGCCATGTTATGTTTTGTGGTGCGATGTTTGCTTTATATTTATTGTTTCTACCCCCTCTTCTCTTCGATAGACATCGGGACTGAGAGTGTTGACGGTGCCACTATGATCGACTGCGTCGACGACGACCCCTCCTTCTTGCCAGAGCAACTAGGCAAGCCCCCCCCCCCCTTGATCACCAGATATCGCCCATTCTCTTCTCTCTTATTCTTGCATTAGGATTACTACTGTTGATGATTCGATAGCTCCTATTCTGTTGCATAGCCTATCATTGTTGTTACAACTGTTGATACCTTACCTGCAATCCTAAATGCTTAGTATAGGATGCTAGTATTCCATCAGTGGCCCTACACCCTTGTCCGTCTTCCCTACTATTCTATCGGGCCGCGATCACTTTGGGTGTGATCACGGGTATATACTATATACATACTTTACATGATACATGATGTGGCTAACGTCAGGTTGGCTCATTGAGTACCCGCAAGTGATTCCGATGTGGGGGCTGAAAGGACATGTGGCTCCATCCAGGTAGTGGTGGGCCTGAGTTCCCGACGCCCCCGAGTGGATCTTTGTGACGGAGCAACATGGCAGGTTGAGACACCCAGTCGAGAGGTGGCTTGGCCCTGGTCGTTGTCTGTGGTTGTTTCATAATAACACGCTTAACGAGTTTGGATATTTGATCTGAGTCTGGCCACTGGCCTATATGCACTAACCAGCTACATGGGAATAGTTATGGGCTCTCGACGTCGTGGTATCAGCCGAAGCCTTCTTGACGTCAGCGACTTAGCGGCGCGTGCCGGGTTGGACCGCGTAACGTAACTTCCTTAGTAATGGAGGTTGCTAGGTCTGCTCACCGGCCGCGTACGCAACGTGCAGGTGTGGGTTGGGCGATGGGCCCGGAGCCCTACGCGCTTAGGACTTAGACCAGTGTGCTGACCTCTCTACTGTACTTAGGTAGGTGTGGCACCCCGATTCGCATGGAACAGGGGGCCTTCGCACGTCAGCCCAGGATAACACCTGACGCACGACAGGTCCGAGATACAACATTCCAGGTTCAATAATATTCATCAAATACAAGTGTAAATGATCACATCATTGATGAATACAATTATCTGGCATAGCCCTAAGGCTATTTACATGGCAGCGGAAGTCTATTTAACTGGCGGCGGAAGTCTTGGTTCGGTGCCATAGTAACTCTGGCTGGGCTCCACAACTCACAGGACTGGCAAGATTATGGCCTAGCGCGACGGAGCAAGCAAACCATTTGAGTGTGACCTACAAAACTGGCATGACACGCCAGGTCAGTATAGTGAATGTACATGCAAGACAACCAAATACATAGCATCCAAACAGGCAGGAGACAAAGCAACAACCTATCTTAGATCAAAACATGGCATGAATTAGATTAAATGAGCATGAACCACTTCATAACATCTACTAGCACGGTAGTAACATGGCATATCCAATATGATCACATCATGGTGATAGCAACATAGTATATTATCTTAATCATGGCATAATTTAATAAATAAATCAAAACAAGGCATGGCATCATGAGACTATGCTGAAAATAAACTACTGTCCATACTTATTCAAATGCAGGCATAACGTATTACTTTATGCAACAATTTCTTGTCCTACCATGGCTCGTTAAAATGCAACTTATTACTCATGCAATGTAACCAAAATGGTACACCGAGTCCATCGGACTCTATTACCAACGGGTTACCTTTCCACATAACTGTGATCTTTTTGGCGATCACAACCACAACCAACACTTGGTCTCCAATATTCACCGAGAACTCGCCTCGTGATCACGACATCGCCGTGACTTCGCATGACTATTTCATTCTAGTTACCATATTAATAAATTTTATTATCTCCGTTTTATCCTCCATTTCGATCAAGACCCGATAGTGTGACCAACTACGAACCGTGTGCTATCAATAGACTTTATAAACACTCTGTAGAGGTAGTGCACTGTACCCACACCACGGAACCCATGGCCTCGTCATCCCATTCGGGTGGACCAACGGCGTTCGACGAAACCGACCTACTGTCATGACACTCTCCCGGCCGCTCCGACTCTTTCCTCACTGGGCTAGTCCTGGGTGGCCCCATGTCTACCAAAGACACACCAACCACCGTCGTGGCCAAACTGTCCCAAACAGGGACCCGGTACCGTAATAACAACAACCACGGGCACACAAGGCTTATGTCCACCTACTTGATCAGGGTAGCGCGTGTCCATAACCTTCCCTCGTTGGAGGCACCGGCGAGAGGCACAACAATAGTTCGTATTAAGGCCTTCCCACAAAGGCAAATGTGGCTGCACTGAAAACGTTCGATTTGGTGGCACCATGAACCGACCCCATCGACGACGGAGGAGTTTGTTATGATTAATTTATTTTTATTAACTCCCCATCATCACAAGCATATTTAACAAGAATGCAACAAAGAGCATGCAGCATACAAAAACAGGTACAAAAGTATCGAACTTCTTAGGTGCACAACCATAGCATAAGGAACAGGATAAAACCAAATACTAGCATATTAACGGTGCATAAAAATCATCTTAGCATTTTATAACGATGTCGAGAAAAATCAAATTATAGTGGTGACATGGCATTACTGGTGATAACATTCTAACTAGCATGGCAAAGATTTCGTGTAACAAAAGCATGTAGGAAAGACATAAAGAAGTGACTGCACTTGAAGACAATATGAAAACAATTGCAACTACACATACACAAGGTGCAAGCAAAGTCAACATGCGAGTTCGGGGCTTATGATAAGAGGTTGGCTTGCGTGGGGCTGATAAATACTCCGAGAAGAAGCGGGAAACTATCACGGAAAGAGTTACCGGAAACACTTCTCTCTCGAAAGAGGCTGGTTAATGGCAAGGGCAAAATGCTCATTTTCAGAATGTTGAAACATAATGAAAATGATGTCAACAGAACGGTCTCGATGAAACGAAGAAGTGGGCTTTGGACTCACCTCATTCGGAGTTACGGATAAAAAGATACGGACGTTTAAAGTTCAGGGACTAGTCTATAAAAATATTTCTACAAACAGGTCCCTGGCAGTTTAAACAGAATGTGTCTTTTTTTGAGAATACACTTTCCAGAGAGGAAAGCGCATTTCTGACCGAAGAAGAGGAAGAAGGCGCTTCTGTTAAGCGAAGACGTATTCCTAGGAATACGCTTCCACTTAACCACGTCAATGGGCCGGTCCGGTCAGCTCTGAGTGGCTGACAGGTGGGGCCCGTCAGTTATCCACCTCAGCACCCTGACTGGGTGGAGTGACCGACGCGCGGGGCCCGCGGGGCAGGGGCCCGCCTGGCCTGTCTTCTTCTTCCTCCCGCTCGGGATCGGGCGAGGCAGAGGGAGGGGATCACCCCGACGGCGATCACCGGCGATTCCGGCCACCGCTCGCGGCGTGCGACCTACCCAGATGCTTAGGGAAGCGAGGCGCATCTCGAGGTGGTAGCTGCTGTCGCCGACGAGCAACAGGGAGGGAGCTGCATGGCCTACGACGGAGAGGGGATTCGGTCGCAGATGGACTCCGTGCTACGGTGGGGAAGAGAAGGGACCGAGGCTATGGGGATGCTCGTCGGAGCATGAGGAACGCAGTGGTGGTGGAGGAGGGGCGAGGGGAGCGCTGCATCGCTGGGTTCACAGAAGAACAGAGGCGGCGGCCATGGCGACAGAGAGGATTGGGGATGGGTTCTAGAGCTCGAGGGAGGGGTTGGGGAGGAGCTATGAGCTGAGGGGGAGCTCGGGACGAGCTTAAATAGGCGCGAGGACGAGCTCTGGAGGGAGGGGCGAGGCGACATACGGCGGGCGACATGTCCGCGCACCGGCGACGACGCAGTGTCGGCACACGCGGCCAACTCGCTCGGGAAGCGGCGGGAAGGCGACGAGGGGAGAGCGGACAAGTGCCAGGGCCTCACGGAGTCGAGCAAGAGCTCTGAGACGAGCAGAGGAAGAAGACAGAAGAGAGGAACACGACAACGACACAATGGCGCACTGTTCGTCCAGTGGCCCTGCTCGCCAGAGAAGAGAACGAGAGAGGCAGGAGGTCCAGAGGAAAGAGGACGGTGAGGGAACACTATTTGACAATAGCGGCGAAGCCAGAGCCGGTCGGAGCAGCGATGCCGCCGACACCAGTGGCGAGACCACTGTTTTGGCTGGCGCTCCGCATGATCACCACGGACAAGGCGCGCTCCAGAGTTCTTACTGGAGTAAAATCTTGTCTACTACGTAGTCCCTTGAAGGTAAATAGTTACCATGGTAAAGAAGTAGGCAGAGACAAAATGGGATGAGTAGAATAGGCTTCACAAGTTCGCTGTTGCAAACTTGACAACATTCTAGAGGTAAAACCAGAGAAGTAGAAAGGTAACAAGGATGTCTGGGAGGCTTAGGGTAACAAGAACTATGATACTAGGAGTTTTGAGGTCATTAGGACAATTTTTTAGCTTAGTTGCTTTACAACTGCTAAATTCCGCCCAGAAAACAAATGAGGATGAAGAACTCATTAGGAGTGATGAATTGAGCTAATATTTGGCAAAGCTTGATGATTTGGTCACACAATGATGCTGTAAAAAGCTCATACCAAATGGACTTGCCAAATTAGTACTTGTTTCACAAACATCATTTCTAACCAAAAGCTTAGGAAAAATCCAGGAAAATATTGGCTACATGGAATGAACCACTATCTTGGGAAGATGAGTTATATGGCTAGGAGAATGCTTGGGAATATTTTCAGCTACAATGGAGCAAGATAAAGTGCACTTGCTTCACAAACTGAAAAATTGGACAGAAAGCAAGAATTGCTTCTGGGCTCACATAGTCCAATGAAATGAGCTAGGTTTGGGTAGAGGCTAATTATTTGGAGTATTTGAGAGGATGGAAGAGCTTCATCCCATTTGAAAACTTTATGAAGGTACTTCCTTCACAAACTTGTATTCTGGTCAGAAACTTTGAAAAATAGCACAAGGAGCTAGGATGAAAGGATTGAGCTCATATTTGTATCCATGGGTGATTTATCAATGTTAATCACCCTGCCAAATTACAGCTCATTTGGAATTAAGAATAGGGCACTTCCTTTATAAAGTTTCAGAGAAGGCAGAAACTTGCATGTGATCATGTGACAAAAAATTGAACTGTGGGACATGAAATAATGATGGAACCAATGATTATATAGCAAGGACAAGGTCCACAATTTATGGGAGAATTTTCTCTGCTATAAAAATAATAGTTCCTTTGGAAAATGGCAAAAATGCAATATTGGCTGAAAATAGGAAAAAGAAAATTTTCCTTATTTTAATGTGGCCAATATTTTGCCAGAGCTTGGATTAGGCATATGTATCAACTCCACCAATTCTCATGAATTTAGGAGATGGATAGCTGTGCCTCTAGATTTTATTCCTCAGACAGACAGGACAAGGAATAAATCACAATTTAAAAATATTGCATAGGACTTAGCAATATTTTTGCATATCCAAGGATTAGGAGGAGAAGATGGTCTCTTGGAAAGTATGGAATGATCAACAGATCAATGCAAATGATGGCTCCTTTCTAATCACAAAAGGCCACCTATAAATTCCAAAGGTTGGGAAATAGGGTTTGAGAGAGTTTGAGGGAATGCAAATGAGGTCTTGCCCACTGACAAGGACATGAGCAAAGTTTTGAAGAGTTAAAAGTGACCAGAAATCTCAGGGTCATCTAGAAATCCTCATGAGAAAATTTGAAAAAGGGTTGCCAGGAAGAAATAACAGCACAAAATTGATAACCCAATTTTGAGGCTGTTATAGTAGGGCTGCGACATGTTGATCTTCCGAGACCGGACATGACCCAGGAAAGTGTGTCCGGCCAAATGGGATCGAGCGTGCTGGGTTATGTGGTGCACCCCTGCAGGGAAGTTAATCTATCCGAATAACCCTGTCCCTCGGTAAAAGGACGACCCGGAGTTGTACTCCGACCTCATGACAACTAGAGCCGCATACTTAATAAAACACACCCTTACTAGTGCCAGATACAACCCGGTGATCGCTTTCCCACAGGGCGACGAGGGGAGGATCGCTGGGTAGGATTATGCTATACGATGTTACTTGATGAACATACCATCTATTCTATTCTAGTGCTGCAAGACGAAGGTTGCGAGAAGTGAGGATACTTGTTACTTTCCAGCTACTCTCATCTACTGCTGCAAGATGGAGGTTGCCAGAAGCATAGTCTTCGATAGGATTAGCTATCCCCCTCTTATTTTGGCATTCTGCAGTCCAGTCCACAGATATTACCCCCTTTTATACAGATACCATTGCATATGTAGTGTAGATCCTTGCTTGCGAGTACTTTGGATGAGTAGTCACGGTTGCTTTGCTCTCCCTTTCCCCCTTCTTTCTTCTTTCTGGTTGTTGCAACCAGATCGGTGGAGTCTAGGAGCCAAAGGATCCCGAGGATGTTCCTACATGGAGTTCGGCTTCGACGAGTAGTTAGGAGGTCCTAGGCAGGAGGCCTTGCCTTTTCAATCGTTGTTACTTTTATGCTAGCCTTCTTAAGGAAAACTTGTTTAACTTATGTCTGTACTCAGATATTGTTGCTTCCGCTGACTCTTGTGTTTTCGAGCTTATGTATTCGAGCCCTCGAGGCCCCTGGCTTGTAATATAAAGCTTGTATTATTTTAATTTGTGTCTAGAGTTTTGTTGTGATATCTTCCAGTGAGTCCCTGATCTTGGTCGTACACATTTGCGTGCATGATTAGTGTACGGTCAAATCGGGGGCGTCACACATAGAGGGGGAGAAAGTTGTTGTTGACGGTAGCAAGATTGTTGATGTAGATCACCGTCACGATCCTAGCCCCGGCGGTGTTCCGACGCCATCGGGAGAGAGGGGGAGAGAGCTTCCTCCTTCTTCTTCTTCCTTGGCCTCCTCCCTGGGCGGGAGGAGGGTTCACCCTCTGGTCCATGGCCTCCATGGCTGTGGAGGGGCTCTCTGTCCTCTTCTGTTTCGCATCCCTCAGATCTGGCAGAAAACCATTTCTTATATTCCCCGAGATCCGTAACTCCATTTGCGCTGAGATTTTTACACGATTTTTTCTGGATATAAGCTTCCTTGCGCCTGAAGTAGAGGTCCAACCGATGTACGAGGTGGGCACAACCCACCACGCCACGCCTGGCTCCTCTGGCGCGCCGTGGTGGGTTGTGCCCACCACGGGCCTCCGTTTGCGGTGATTCCAACTCTAAAAATCACATATATTCCAAAATAATTCTCCATGAAATTTTATTGCATTTGGACTTCGTTTGATATGGATACTCAGTGATACAAAAAACATGCAGAAAACAGGAACTGGAACTGGGCACTGGGTAAGTAAGTTAGTCCAAATAAATCATATAAAAAGTTGCCAAAAGTATGTAAAACTTGAATAATATTGGCATGAAACAATCAAAAATTATAGATACGACAGAGGCGTATCAGCATCCCCAAGCTTAATTACTGCTCTTCCTCGAGTAGGTAAATGATACAAAAGATAATTTTTGATGTGGAATGCTACCTAGCATAAACTTGATCATATATCTAATCATGGCATGAATATTAAGACATGAGTGATTCAAAGCAATAGTCTATAATTTTACATAAAGACATCAATACTCGGGCATCCCAACAAACAATCATGTCTTTCAGAATATCAAATGCTAAAGAACGTTGTCCCTGCAAAATCATATAGTCTTGTCATGCTCTGTCTTCCCAGCTCAAAGTATAAGTCTTGCACTACCCCGGTGTTAGCCAAGCAATTGGTTCATACTTTTTAACGCGCTTCAGCATTTTCAACTCTCATGCAATACATGAGCGCAAGCCATGGATATAGCAATATAGGTGGAATAGAATGCGGTGGTAATATACAAAAGAAGGGAAGAAAGTCTCACATCAAGTAGGCAAACTAATGGACTATGGAGATGTCCCTCAATCGATATCAATGTGAGGAGTAGGGGTTGCCATGCAACAGATGCAACTAAGAGCTATAAGTGTATGAAAAATCAATATGAAACTAAGTGGGTATGCATCTAATCCTATGAAAAAATCCCACTAGTATATGAAAGTGAAAGCATATGAGACTCTCTATATGGAAAACATGGTGCTACTTTGAAGCACAAGTTTGGTATTTGCATGCCCCCCTTTTATTTTATTTTTTTTATTTTTGGTGGGCTTCTTTGGCCTCTTTTTTTATTTGGGCTTCTTTGGCCTCTTTTATTATTTTAAAGTCCGGAGTCTCATCCCGACTTGTGGGGGCATGCTCTAAAAATGAATAATTACGGTCATCACACTTCTATTTACTTATAACTCAAAAGAAATAAAAATTACAACTCGATACCTTTGACATAGTATGACTCTAAATGAATTCCTCTCGCAATGTACGAGGATGTGCAATGATCTAGCACAACAAAGATATCAAAAACGGACAAGCAATGAAAATATTGTGCTAGCTGTCTTACGATCATGCAAAGAAATGTGAAAATGAATGCTCAAGGTATCTATATGATGGAAGTGCATGGCAATATATCTCGGAATGGCTATGGAAATACCATAATAGGTAGGTATGGTGATTGTTTTGAGGAAGGTATAATAAAGTTTATGCACTGGCGAAAGTTGTGCGACACGAGAGAGGCAAGCAATTATGAAAGGGTGAGAGTGCGTATAATCCATGAACTCACATTAGTCATAAAGAACTCACATACTTATTGCAAAAGTTTATTAGCCCTCGAAGCAAAGTAATACTAGCATGCTCCTAGGGGGAGGTTGGTAGGAGTTAACCATCGCGCACCCCAACCTTCACACAAAGATAGGACAATCAAGGATAAACTGTGCTCCAACTTCCCGGCATAACGAGAGACTATACGTGCATGCTTTGGGAATCACAAACCTTAACATCAATATCTTACCAAACACAATCATCCACTAGTACCTCCCACATATTATCATCTCTATATCGCAAAACTATTGCAAGGAATCAAACATATCATATTTAGTGATCCATAAGTTTTATATAGGATTTTATGACTAACCATGCAATTGACCAATTCCTATTGACTCCCTAAATAGATATAAGTGAAGCACAAGAGCATTCTACGAACATCGGTTTTCTATGTGAAGAGAACAGGCAATCCAAACTTCAAATGATATAAGTGAAGAACATGAAACATTCTATAAAGTCATACTCAAAAGATATAAGTGAAGTGCAAAGAGCATTCTACAAATCAACCAAGGACCATCTCATACCATCATGGTGCATTATTAAAAGAAAAATAAAAGGCACACGACGCTCCAAGAATTTACGCATATCATGTGAACGAAACGAATCCGAAAACATACCGATACTTGTCGAAGAAAGATGGGATGTCTTCCGGGGCATCCCCAAGCTCAGACGCTTGAGTCTCCTTGAATATTTACTTGGGGTGCCTTGGTCATCCCAAAGCTTGAGCTCTTGCCACTCCTCCTCCTCACAGCGAGACCTCCTCGATCTTCGAACACTTCATCCACACAAAACTTAACCGAACTTTTAGTGGCGGGGTAAGTGCATATGATCAATGTAATCCCATAATGTACTACTCTAACATTATTGCATAATTATAAACAAACATTACCCACTGTATGCTATCACAATTCTATGGCCCCAAGTCACGGAGGCTTCAACAAGAACTCAAACATACGCAAATAATGAAGTTATAACTGCAATATGTGAAAATAGGACAGTCTGTAAAGATTTGAACATCCACCATACTTCTGTAACTCTAAAAATTCTGGCAAAATTAGGAAAAATAAACATTTTGTATAGAAATACTCTGCAAAAAGTTTCATAATCTTTCGACGTTCCAGTAAAAAAAGGTTAAATCATGCACTACAACCAAAGTTTCTGTTTTGCACCGTACAAACCAACAAGCAATTTAATCATCCTAAAGGCAAATCTTGGCATTTTTATAATACAATGGAATTGTACAAGGGGATAATTATTTTTGTTGAAAAGTTTCTGTAAGTAAGATTCACAAAGTTTCCATGAGTCCTGAACAAGTTTAAGGACGTCCCCCACATCAACAGTGTTCGTCTTTCTTACTTTCACTTTTCTTTTCGAAAAGTTTTAGGTTCCCCTCTATATTTTTTGTTATTTAAACTTTATAAAAGAACTCAACATAAATAAATTACACTTTTTTAGAACTTCCGGGTTGTCTCCCTGGCAGCGCTTTCTTTAAAGCCATTAAGCTAGGCATAAAGTGCTCAAGTAATGAATCCACCCGGATCCCAAGGTATATCAAAGCCAATTTTAACTAGCAATAATTTGGCATTTAGTAGTGAGCACAAAGTGATATGTGTCATGCAACAACGAAGTCTAACTCACTTCCTATGCATCGGCATGTCATACAAGAACAATTCATGCACATCAAGTAAAGAACAACACATAGTATAAGTAGTTTCTTGCAATTTTATCATGTTGGAAACATAGAGAGGCGGAGATGTGGTTCCTCTCTCATAATAATTGCAAGTAGGGGCAGCCAGCACATACATATTATATTCATCAAAAACATCATGTGCAACGGTAAAAGACAACTCATCAATATAATCCTTAATAAGTGCAAATTTCTGCGATATAGTGTAGGTTGGAGAATTCAAAAAGATAATAGGACTATCATATGTGGGTGCAATAGCAACAATCTCATGTTTAACATAAGGAACTATAGCATGTTCATCTCCATAAGAATAATTCATATTGGCATCTTGGACACAAGCATAGCAAGCATCATCAAAAAGGGGTATTTCAAAAGAATCAACGGGATCATAGCAATCATCATAGCATTCATCCTTCGGTAAGCACAGACGGAACTTAAACATGTATGAGTTGAGGGGTTACTCTCATCAAAAGGTGGGCACGGGTAGCTAATCCGTTCTTCCTCCTTTCGTTATTCACTCTCCTCCTCATCTTTTTCATCCAATGAGCTCACGGTGTCATCAATTTCTTCTTCCAAAGTCTCCTGCAAAATATTAGTCTCTTCTTGGACAGTGGAGACCTTCTTAATAAATAAATCAATATCGTAATTTTATTTCTAATTATCATAGAAATATTTAAGGATGGCAAAATTTTCAGGTCTATAAACATCATCATCAAAAGCTTCATACATTTCAAACAAAGATTCAATTTCATAAGCACCCTTAAAAGCAACAAATTCCTCTATTCTTTACACATCATAGTAATCATATATACATCTAGCATAAGAGGCTAAGGTTTCATTGTCATTAAATTCACATGAAAAGGGTAGGTGTGGAGCATCAATCCTAGAGCAACAAGTATAATCATATCTCAAGCATAAATCCCGAGCATACCAATGCAACATATAAATTTGATCCCATAACAATTTCCCTTTATGTGTCAAGCTATAATCCCTAAAGTATTCACGTTAATCCAACGTTACTCCCATTATCAAGTTGAATGGGGTTTTCTCAGGATTATCGAAGTAGTTCATAGTATTTTTCACATAACCAGCATCGAGGGTTTTAAGAGGTTCCCCATCTCCAATAGCAGCAAGTACCACTATTTTTTGGTGTTTTGTGTTCCATATCCATGACTAAAGATAGAGAAAAACTTAGAACAGAAAATAAAAACTAGTTAGTGATAAAGCCAACAAGCACACACGAGAATACTCACCCCACGCTATAACTCCTCGGCAACGGCGCCAGAAAAAGGTCTTGATAACCCACAAGTGTAGGGGATCGTTTGTAGCCTTTTTTGATAAGTAAGAGTGTCGAACCCAATGAGGAGCTAAAGGTAGAACAAATATTCCCTCAAGTTCTATCGACCACCGATACAACTCTAGACACACTTAACATTTGCTTTATCTAAAATAGAAATAAAAGTAGAAGTACTTAGTGGTAACTTGGAATAAAGTACTTTGAAAGAAAATAAAAATAGAGTAGTAGCAAGATTTTTGTAACACAAGAGAATGATTTGTCCATAGGCCATCAACTACGTTACTGGATTGATAGCAAGTTCATATGTGGGAGAGGCCACTACTAGCATATCGTCCCTTATTGGAATTCGATCCACTTATGATTGGAACCCTAGCAAGCATCCGCAACTACTATCATTCATTAAGGTAAAACCCAACCATAGCCTTAAGATATATTGGCCCCCCTTCAATCCCATATGCATCAATTTCTATGCCAGGCTGAAGCTGCTGTCACCCTTGCCCTCCAATACATAGTCCTATCAGCATACAACTAACCCTATGGTGTGATCCACACGTGTGCTCATATGATGGGCAACAATGGACAACAACATAACCACAAGCAAATTAAACCAACCATAGGAATTTCATCGATAAGCCCGTAGGACAAAACAGATCTACTCAAACATCATAGGATAGCCAAATATCATTGGGAAATAATATATGGAGTTGAGCACCATGTTTAAGTAGAGAATTACAACGGGAATAGAGGGGTTACACCGCTGCATAGAGGGGGGGGGAAAGTTGTTGTTGATGGTAGCAAGATTGCTGATTAGATCGTTGTCACGATCCTATCCCCGGCAGCGTTCCGGCGCCACCGAAAGAGAGGGGGAGAGAGCCCCCCTCCTTCTTCTTCTTCTTCCTTGGCCTCCTCCCTGGGTGGAGGAGGGTTCCACCTCTGGTTCATGGCCTCCAGGGGTGTGGAGGGGCGAGAGCCCCTCCGAGATTGGATTTGTCTCTCTGTCCTCTTCTGTTTCGCGTCCCTCAGATCTGGCCGAAAACCATTTCTTATATTCCCCGAGATCCGTAACTCCGATTACGCTGAGATTTTGACACGTTTTTTTTCCGGATATAAGCTTCCTTGCGCCCGAAGTAGAGGTCCAACCTACGTACGAGGTGGGCACAACCCACCATGCCACGCTTGGCTCCTCTGGAGCGCCGTGGTGGGTTGTGCCCACCACATGCCTCCGTTTGCGGTGATTCCAACTCTCAAAAATCACATATATTCTAAAATAATTCTCCGTGAAATTTTATTGCATTTGGACTTTGTTTGATATGGATACTCTGTGATACAAAAAACTTGCAGAAAACAGGAACTGGCACTGGATAAGTAAGTTAGTCCAAATAAATCATATAAAAAGTTGCCAAAAGTATGTAAAACTTGAATAATATTGGCATGAAACAATAAAAAATTATAGATACGGTGGAGAGGTATCACACTTCAAGACGAAGCATATTGAGATTCGGTATCACTTCATCCGGGAGCATATTAGGCGAGGGGAGATTGATCTTCATTATGTCAACACTCATGACAACCTTGCAGATATTTTCATGAAGCCTTTGGATTAAGCAAGATTTCACGAGTGAAGGCATGAGCTAAATATCATCGATTTGAGCAATGTCGCTTGAAACTTTGCACACCCCACCTCACTCATCATGTTGTCTTGTCTAGATGTAGGCATGAACATAAGGGGAGTGTTGTTCTCTCAATGAACTCTCCCTCCCCCCATTATGCATAAATTGATCAACTCTTTCACATTAGCCATTTTTATGGTACTTGTGCTTCAAAGACGAGTTTTGGTCATGGGCCCAAGGATAATTCTTTGCGATGCCATAGCAAGTGACTCAAACATAGGTGGCTCTGGCCACCGCCCTCTCTTTTGAGAGGTTGAGTTGTGCCTTTGTTCCTTGTTATCTTTTGCTTTCTCTTTGAGCCGTGTTTGTGTTTGAGTTGCCTCGAGTGTGTGCTTTTTTGCGTGTCCATTTGCTTGAAGGTTGTATTGCAAAGGCCTCGGTCTTCTTATGTCTGTGAAACTTGCACTTTTCTTGGGTTATGGTACTACCGTGGCAATCCACGGTACTACCGCAGGAGTTGAGCACGGTACTAACGCTCCCATCACGATAGTAAATTTTTATTGCCACTCGAAGAGTGGTACTACCGCCCTGCATGCGGTACTTCCACCCCAGCGGTACTACCACGATGACCGGCGGTACTACCGCGCCTTCTCAAGCGGGTGGGGTTAAGAGTGGGCAGCGGGATTTTCAACTCCCCCATACCCATTCATCTCTTATTCCCCATCCCGTCTCACTCTCTCTCCTGCCCAAGAACGGCGGCGGAGGACCTCTCCGGATCTCCGTCTCCGGCCGCTCTCCTCGCATTTCAACCGGTGGGATCATTCCCCACCTCGCCCTCTTGCCATGGACCCCGGTATCTCCACTAGTCCCTCTCCTTTTCCTCTGTTTTTGTGCTTCTAGGTCTTGGGGAGATGCATGTGTAGTTCATGTGATTTTTGGCTAAATCTATGCAAGAGAAGATTGTAGGAGAGTACTAGTGCAGTAGAAATGCTATTTGGTATGATGCAACCGTGTAGCTTTGATCACCGGTAGTACCGATCTATTTTTGCGGATATTTTTAGATCTGTAGATGGGATTCGCGTGTGATTTGACTCCGTGCGGTACTACCGCTCGACTGGAGCGGTACTACTATGCCGGGCGCAGAAGTAAAATTGTACTTCCGCTCTGGGCGCGGTACTACCGTGGCTAGAGCGGCTGTAAAAGTTTACATCCGCCCCCCGTGTGGTACTACCGCACCCCCTAGCGGTACTACCGCCCGGGGCACGGAAGTAAAATTTTACTTCCACCCCAGGTGCGGCACTACCGTTCCTCCCTGGCACCGTACTATCGCCGCTCGAGCGGATGTAAAATTTTACATTCGCCCCAGGACTGGTACTACCGTGGTGATCTGAATTACATTGTTTCATCCTCCAAATCTCATTTCCACTTGCTTCTTTTTGTCTTGGCCTAGTCTTTGCAATAATCCTTCTCGGTTTTCTCCGTGTTTGTGTTGTGTGTCATAGGTGGTGGCTCCGGTTCCAATGTTTGGCGCTCCAGTCCCAGCCGTGACATAAGCTCCAAGTGGCTCCGCAACCAAGATGCTCCTGAGGGGTCCAATCCCCCCTAACGTCATGTCAAGACCACAACTGGCAAGTTCAAGGAGCCCACTATGGGCATGGATGCGATGCCTCTAGCCGAGTTTGTCACTCGAAGGAGGCTCAACCCCTATGTGAAGCCTCGTGAGATTGTCAAAGGCAATGAGTTGTTCTGGACCAAGCAGCAAAATCTCATCTACCTCTATGTGATCAAGTCCAAGCAGAACATCTATGTTCCGGTGCGGGTGATTGACTTGGATCATATGAGGAAGGACCGTGCATACTTTGGTGAGCTGTTGGATCAGTTGGAACAGTTTTGCATTGAATACTTTGACCCCGTTCGGATGTCTTCCAGCTTCCAGCTTCGCGAGAAGCCAGCGAGAAGCTAGCCGAACGATGCAGCTCCCAGAATCCAGCTCCTGGAAAACAAGCGGCCTGCAGTGCAAAAACGAGAAGCTGGTCAAACCCAGCTCCCAGAATCGAAGGAGGAGAAGTTCGACAAAATTACCTGATATATGCCACCGCCAAGTGACCATGAGGCAGCGTACCGATTCGCTCGATCTCTTTCCCTCGATAGGTTTTCTCCTCCGTACGAGAAACCACCCAAATGGGCTTCAAGCGTGCTTCCTGGGCTGCCAGCCCATGCAAAGGGAAGCTAGAACAGCCGCTGCTGCCGAATGCAGCGCTGGCTCCCGCGAGAAACCAGCTCGCCCAGCTCCCATGAGAAGCTGGCTCGTTTCGGAAGCTGGAGAGCTTCCGAACAGGCCCTTTGTCTCGTTCCAGATGGACTTTGACCTAGAGATCATGGCTCAGTTCTTTGCCTCCGTTCTCTTCTCCGGTGAGGAGAGGACTATGACTTGGATGACCAATGGGAGGAATGTGTCTCCGACATGGAAGGATTTCATGGATTTGCTGCATGTTCATGATGAGGGGATCAATGTGCCCATTGGTGTTCGCCCTCATGCCAACCCAGAGTCCACCAACAAGAACAAGCTTCAACCGTACCTCATGGAGAAGAAGTTACCCAGTGGCTCATCGTCTTGGGTGCTTAACCCCTTCCTTGACGTCATGCATCGGTCTTCCGCAACACTCTCTTTCCGCGCGTTGGGGACAAGGACAAGGTGCATGCTCATCTCGTGGATATGATGCTTCCGTGTGAGGAGGCGCGTCATCAAGCGCCTGGCCCACTTGATGTCTCTCACATCATGTGGGTTGAGCTCCGATTTGTGATTTTTAATCGCAAAGTTCCTATATATGGACCTTACCTACATCTTTTGATCTCGAAGACTTGGGAGAAGCTCATCCCTGATGAAGTATTTGTTGCTCCTGACTGGGTCCGCCATGAGCCCATCAAGCTGCGCCACATGAACAAGTGGGCTAATACCACTACCTGGGCAGAGGCCGAGGCTGCTAAGATGGATGTTGATGAGGACGAGTTTGAGGAGGAGGAGGCTGAGGACAGTTCTGCGGGGTACGCCCCTCCCTTGTCTAAGCCCTCGTGGGCTAAGAAGCTGAAGGCAAAGATGAAGAAGCTATTTTGCATGTAGGCCAAGGGGCAGTACACGTCCCATGTGGCTCAAAAGGAGAGTCTCCGGTGTGACAAGAATATCTTGAGGGCGTTCGGCGAGAACTTATCGAGCGGTTTCGAGAAGAACATCACTCCGGAAGCTGAGTAGATGACCAAGCAAGGCTACAAGTGGACTGAGTTAGAGGAGGAGTCCATTCCCGCTGCTGAGACCGATGAGGAGATTGATGGTTGATCACTGCAAAGGGAGCTACCACCTGTGTCGTAGGTGTCCTCTCTGCCTTTTTGGTGTTTCACTGCCAAAGGGGGAGAGAGTCTAGGATTTGCGAGTCGTGTGTTGTGTCGCTTTTGCTTTGTGTCTTGTGTCGCTTTCACTTTGCTTTCGTTGAACTCTCTCATTGCTTTGGGGTGTTGGTTTGCGTTGTGTGTGTGTGAGACCAGGAGAGTATCATATGGTGTGAGACATATGGGCTGTTGCTTGAAGCTACGTCGGGTTTTTCCCCAAAGAGGAAGGGATGATGCAACACAACGGCGGTAGGTATTTCCCTCAGATGTGAAACCAAGGTTATCAAACCAGTAGGATAACCAAGCAACACAACGTAAATAGCACCTGCACACAAATAACAACACCTCGCAACCCGTCGTGTTAAAGGGATCGTCAATCCCTTTCGGGTAACGGACATGAGAGAGAGAGATAAATATTGGTAGATTGGTTGACAAATAAGATAAATAGAAGCAAGGTATTTTCGGGTTTTTGGTTTAGTTGATCTGAAAATAAAAGCAAAGAGAAATAGATCGCAAAGGCAAATATATGAGAAAGAAGACCCGGGGGCCGTAGGATTCACTAGTGGCTTCTCTCGAGAAAAATAGCAACAGTGGGTGGAAAAATTACTGTTGGGCAATTGATAGAACTTCAAATAATCATGAAGATATCCAGGCAATGATCATTACATAGGCATCATGTCCAAGATTACTACACCGACTCCTCCCTGCATCTACTACTATTACTCCACACATCGATCACTATCCAGCATGCATCTAGTGTATTAACTTCATGGAAAAACAGAGTAATGCATTAAGAATAATTACATGACGTAGACAAGATCCGTATATCTATGGCGTTAGATATGAATCTCGTCGTTTTATCCTTAGTGGCAACGATACATATGTGTCGGTTCCCCTTCTTCACTGGGATCAAGCACCGTAACATGGAACCCACTAGCGGGCACCTCTTCCCATTGCAAGATAAACAGATCAAGTTGGCCAAACAAAACCCAATACCGGAGAAGAAATACGAAGCTATAAGCAATCATGCATATAAGAGATCAAAGAACTCAAATAACTTTCATGGATATAAAAAGATAGATCTGATCATAAACTCAAAGTTCATCGGATCCCAACAAACACACCGCTAAAAGAGTTACATCATATGGATCTCCAAGAGACCATTGTATTGAGAATCAAGAGAGAGAGAGAGAGAGAGGAAGCCATCTAGCTACTAACTACGGACCCGAAGGTCTACAAAGAACTACTCACGCATCATCGGAGAGGCACCAATGGAAGTAGTGAACCCCTCCGTGATGGTATCTAGATTGGATCTGGTGTTTCCAGACTCTACGGCGGCTGGATGAATATTTCATCGACCCCCCTAGGGTTTTAGGAATATTTTGGTTTTTATAGAGCAAAGAGGCGGTCCGGGGGGCACCCGAGGTGGGCACAACCCACCAGGGCATGCCTAGGCCTCCTGGCACGCCCTGGTGTATCGTGCCCTCCTCAGGACCCCCCAGGTGCCACCAGGGCCCATTGTCTTCCTTCTGGCCCAGAAAAAATCACAAAAATAGTTTCGCGGTGTTTCGGCTCCGTTTGATATTGACTTCCTGCGATGTAAAAAACATGCATAAAACAACAAATGGCACTTGGCACTATGTCAATAGGTTAGTACCAAAAAATGATATAAAATGACTATAAAATGATTATAAAACATCCAAGAATGATAACATAACAACATGGAACAATCAAAAATTATAGATACGTTGGAGACGTATCAGCATCCCCAAGCTTAACTCCTACTCGTCCTCGACTAGGTAAGTGATAAAAACAGAATTTTTGATGTGGAGTGCTGTTTATCAAGTCATATCATATTCTTTTCTTTATAGCATGGACATTTGGACTTTTATATGGTTCAAAGCAATAGCCTAGTTTTTACATAATAATTTAGATACTCAAGCATATGAACAAGCAAGCATGTCTTTCAATATATCAGTGCTAAAATAAGTTATCCCTAGCCCATTATGCTTTATCATTGATCCATTCAGGAAACATATTCGCATATTAGTTACATCCAATGCTCAAGTACGATCATAATGTTTCCTAGTTGGTGCTTGTATGAGAAGATGGAGACTCAAATTCAAAAATAAAAATTGCATAAGTGAAAGAAAGGCCCTTCGCAGAGGGAAGTAGGGATTTGTAGAGGTGCCAGAGCTCAAAGCTTAAATTGAGAGATAAACTTTTTTTGGGAGGTATACTTTTCCCACCAACGAGAACGACTAGAGGTTCCCAACACTTTCCATGCTAGATATATCATAGGCGGTTCCCAAACAGAAAATAAAGTTTATTCCTTTTCCACCAAACTTTCACAAGCCATGGCTAGCCGAATCCACGATTGCCTTCCATACCAACACTTTCCAAGGAATTTATTATTTGACAACATTAAGTAAATTTGTATTTCATTTCAGGACTGGGCATCCCT
This sequence comes from Secale cereale, assembly GCA_902687465.1. NCBI lineage: Eukaryota > Viridiplantae > Streptophyta > Magnoliopsida > Poales > Poaceae > Secale > Secale cereale. The sequence goes on from LR738710.1 coordinate 462,075,863, forward strand.
AATACCTTTGTTGTACTCTCGTGCAATGACAAGTGGATAAACACTCGTCGTGAGAATAACACATCCAGCATGGAATATATTGGCCACCCCTCACTGCCTCGCGAGCGGTATGGGCACACAAAAAGGGAAAGTTATTTTGAAAATTAGACATGGCACATACAAATTTGCTTAGAACGGCAAGGAAGTACCACATATAGGTAGGTATGGTGGACTCATATGGTAAAACTGGGATAAAGGATTTAGGATGCATAAGTAGAGCTCATACTTAGTGTAAAATGAAGGCTAGCAAAAGACTAGAAAGCGACCAACCATGAAACAAATAATATCGTAAGCGAACATTGAGCATAAATAACACCGGATAATGCACCAAAAGTAGGATATAATTTCATTGCATAATTATTGACTTTCTTGCTTGCATAGGGAATCACAAACTTTAACACTTGTATTCTTACTAAAGCACAATTACTCATCAGCATTACTCACATATCATATCATCATGACTCAAAACTATTACAAGGAATCAAGTTTATTTTTTCCAATGATCTTCATGACATTTTCTTACTTTATCCTTCTTGGATCTATCACTTTGGCACTAATTTTCATGTGTTGCTTTTGATAAGCTCAAACAAATATAAGTGAATATCACGAGCATTTTTTTCTTTTCTCAAAGTAATAGAAGTGAAGCAAGAGAGAATTTCTTTAAAACTACTAACTCTCAAATAAATCTAACTGAAGCAAGAGAGTATTTCTTCAAAAATACTAAGCATACCGTGCTCAAAAAGATATAAGTGAAGCACTAGAGCAAGTCCTAGCTCATAAAGATTTTAGTGAAGCATAGAGAGCTATTCTAACAAGTTATGGCATCATTTTGGATCTCTCAAATAGGTGTGTACTACAAGTATTGATGACTTAAAAATCAAAATAAAACAAGCAAAGACTCATATCATACAAGACGCTCCAAGCAAAACACATATCATGTGACAAATAAAAATATAGCTTCAAGTGAAATACCGATAGTTTTTGGAAGAAAGCGGGGATGCCACTCAGGGGCATCCCCAAGCTTAGTTGGTTGCTCATCTTTGGATTAATAGCTTGGGATGCCGGGGCATACCCAAGCTTAGGCTCTTACATCCTTCCTTCATCCCATCGTAAGATAACCCAAAACTTGAAAACTTCAATCACACAAAACTTCAACAAAACCTTTGTGAGATCCGTTAGTGTAAGAAAGCAAACCACTACTATAAGTACTGTATCAAACCAATTCATATTTTGTTTTTGTATTATATCTATTGTATTCCAACTTTTCTATGGCAAAAATTTCATCAAAGAAAACCATAGAGCCATGGAAATAAGCACACAACACAAAGAAAACATAATCTATCAAAAACAGAACAGTCTGTAGTAATATGAAAGTTTTGAAAACTTCTGTACCTCTAAAAATCTTGAAAAAGTAGGGCCACGTAAGAAATTTGTAAATTAATCTCCTGCAAAAATAATCAACTAAAAACCACTTTTCTATTAAAAATGGGAATTTTTCTCGTGAGCGCAAAGTTTCTGTCTTTTTCAGCAAGATCAGACTAGTATCACCCAAGAAGATCCTATCGGTTCTACTTGGCACAAACACACAAAAAACACAATCATACCAGTAGCATAATTGTGTAAACACTCAAGAATAGCAAGCAAAAATCAAAAATAAATTTTATTCGTTGGGTTGCCTCCCGACAAGCTCTTTCTTTATAGCCATTAAGATAGGCTTGGAATTTCAGTGATGCTCACATGAAAGACAAGAATTGAAGCACAAACGGAGCATCATAAAATATGTGACAAACACATTTAAGTCTAACATACTTCCTATGCATATGAATTTTATAAGTAAACAAATTATCAAGACAAGAAATGTCTAGCATATGCAAAGGAGATGAATAAAACATTGAAAATCTCAACATAACGAGAGGTGATTCGGTAACATGAAAATTTCTAGAACCATATTTTCCTCTCTCATAATAATTACATCTAGGATCATACTCAAGTTGAAAAATATATCAATCAGATAAAATTTTATTTTCATGATCCACATGCGTAAAAGTTTTATAATCTTCGAAGATAGTGGGACTAACATCAAATAAAGTCATGACCTCTCCAAACCCACTTTTATCAATATTATTGCAAACATATTCATCATGAGACTTAAATAAATTTTCAAGATTGTAACAAGAATCATCCCAATCATGATCATTGCAATAAGTAGAGGACATATCAAAATTAGCATCCCCAAGCTTGGGGTTTTGCATATTACTAGCATAATTGACATTAATAGAATTTATTATAGCACCATTGCAATCATGCTTTTCATACAAGGAGCTATCACGAATCACCTCATAAATTTCTTCTTTTATCACTTCATCACAATTATTAGATTCATTAATCTCAAGCAAAACTTCATAAAGATAATCTAGTGCGCCCAATTCACTAGCAATTGGTTCAACATAATTGGATCTTTTAAAAAGATTGGCAAGTGGATGAGGATCCATAGCAATAGATTTTTAGCAAGCGAAGATGCAAGCAAATAGAAGACACATGGCAACACAAGCACACATTATTTTGGTATTGGAAAAATCACACAAATTAGTGTTCTCCTGCGTCATCTTGACCAGTTGTAAACAAGAACACAAGTAGGCGATAGATCTGACCGGAAAAATGGCAGATGGAAAAGATGGCGAATAGAAATGGCAAATATTGGAGAAGTGGGGGAGAGGAAACTGTTGGAAATATGCCCTAGAGGCAATAATAAAAGTATTATTATTATATTTCCTTGTTCATGATAATCGTCTGTTATTCATGCTTGAATTGTATTGTACGGAAACAGCGATACATGTGTGAATATATAAAACACAACGAGTCCCTGGTAAGCCTCTAGTTACCAGCACATTAATCAACAGATGATCACGGTTTCCTGATCATGGACATGTGATGTCAGTGATAACGGGATCACATCATTAGGAGAATGATGTGATGGACAAGACCCAATCCTGAGCATAGCACGAGATCGTATAGTTCGTAATGCATATGCTTTTCAGTGTCAAGTATTTATTCCTTAGACCATGAGGTTGTACAACTCCCGGATGCCGTAGGAATACTTTGGGTGTGCCAAACGTCACAACGTAACTGGGTGGCTATAAAGGTACGCATCGAGTATCACCGAAGGTGTCTGTTGGGTTGGTACGAACCGAGACTGGGATATTGTCACTCCGTATGACGGAGAGGTACCTCTGGGCCCACTCAGTAATACATCATCATAATGAGATCAAAGTGACTAAGGAGTTAGTCACGGGATGATGGATTACGGATCGAGTAAATAGACTTGCCATGACGAGATTGAACAAGGTATCGGGAATACCGACGATCGAATCTCGGGCAAGTACCGTACCGATGGACAAAGGGAATAACTACGGGATTGAGTGAATCCTTGACACCGTGGTTCATCCGACGAAGATCATCGAGGAACACGTGGGAACCAACATGGGTATCCAGATCCCGCTATTGGTTATTGACCGGAGAGTGGTCTCGGTCATGTCTACGTGTCTCCCGAACCCATAGGGTCTACACACTTAAGGTTCGGTAACGCTAGGGTCGTAGAGATACATGCACGTGGAAAACCGAAAGTTGTTCGGAGTCCCGGATGAGATCCCGGATGTCACGAGGAGTTCCGGAATGGTCCGGAGGTAAAGAATGATATATAGGAAGTCCAGTTTCGGCCATCGGGTGATCTCCGGGGGTCACCGGGAGTGTCCCGGGACCACCGGAGGGGTCCCGGGGGTCCACCGGGTGGGGCCACCCATCCCGGTGGGGCCCCTAGGCCGCAAGGGGGAAGTGGCCAGCCCTAATGGGCTGGCGCACCACATGGGCCCTCCTCCCCATGCGCCTAGGGTTGAAACCCTAGGGGGGAGGGGGCGCCACTTGTCTTGGGGGGCAAGGATTCCCCCCTGGCCGCCGCCCCACCCTGCAGATGCCATCTGCAGGGCCGGCGCACCCCCTGGCCCCCTATATATATGTGGGGGGGGGGAGAGGGCAGCCGCACCCTTGCCCTGGCGCCTCTCCCCCTCCCGTCACACCTCCATACTCCCTCCGCGGGGCGCCGGCGAAGCCTTACAGGAATCTCCACTGCATCCACCACCACGCCGTCGTGCTACTGGATCTCCGACGACCTCTCCTCCCCCCTTGCTGGATCAAGAAGGAGGTGACGTTGCTGTACCGGACGTGTGTTGAACGCGGAGGTGCCGTCCGTTCGGCGCTAGATCATCGGTGACGAAGAACGAGAAGAGTACGACTACTTCATCCACGCTTCTTCGAAAGCTTCCGCACGCGATCTACATAACGGTATGTAGATGCACTCTTATTTGCTCGTTGCTAGATGTCTCCTTAGTTGGATCTTGGTGAAAGCGTAGAATTTTTTTTGAATTCAGCTACGTTCCCCAATAGTGGCATCTGAGCTAGGTCTTATGCGTAGCATCTTGCACGAGTAGAACACAAAGCAGTTGTGGGCGTTTGAGTTTGTTCAACTTTCTTGCCGTTACTAGTCAATCTTGATTCGGCGGTATTGTGGGATGAAGCGGCCCGGACCGACTTTACACGTACGCTTACGTGAGACTGGTTCCACCGATAGACATGCACTAGATGCATAAGGTGGTTAGCGGGTGTCTGTCTCTCCTACTTTAGTCGGTTCGGATTCGATGAACGGGGTCCTTATGAAGGGTAAATAGAAATTGACAAATCATGTTGTGGTTTTGGCATAGGTAAGAAATGTTCTTGCTAGAAAACCTATAGAAGCCACGTAAAAACTTGCAACAACAATTAGAGGACGTCTGACTTGTTTTTGCAGCATGTGCTATGTGACGTGGTATGGCCAAAAGAAGATGTGATGAATGATATATGTGATGTATGAGATTGATCATGTTCTTGTAATAGGGAATTACGACTTGCATGTCGATGAACTTGACAACCGGCAGGAGCCATAGGAGTTGTATTAATTATTGTACGACCTGCGTGTCACTGAATAAATGCTATGTAATTACTTTACTTTATTGCTAAACGTTAGCCATAGTAGTAGAAGTAATAGTTGGCGTGACGACTTCTTCAAGACACGATGATGGAGATCATGATGATGAAGATCATGGTGTCGAGCCGGTGATAAGATGATCATGGTGCCCCGAAGATGGAGATCGAAGGAGCAAGATGATATTGGCCATATCATGTCATTTTAATTGATTGCATGTGATGTTTATCACATTTATGCATCTTGTTTACTTAGAACGACGGTAGTAAATAAGATGATCTCTCACTGAAATTTCAAGAATTGTGTTCCCCCTAACTGTGCACCGTTGCTAAGGATCGTTGTTCCGAAGCACCACGTGATGATCGGGTGTGATAGGTTCTAACGTTCGCATACAACGGGTGTAAGCCAGATTTACACAAGCAATACACTTAGGGTTTACTTGACGAGCCTAGCATGTACAGACATGGCCTCGGAACACGGAAGACCGAAAGGTCGAACACGAGTCGTATAGAAGATACGATCAACATAAAGATGTTCACCGTTGATGACTAGTCCGTCTCACGTGATGATCGGACACGGGCTACTCGATTCGGATCGTGTATCACTTAAATGACTAGAGAGATGTCATTCTGAGTGGGAGTTCATTAAAATTTGATTAAGATGAACTTAATTATCATGAACTTAGTCTAAAAATTCTTTACAATATCTCTTTTAGATCAAATGGCCCACGCTCAAGTTTCCCTCAACTTCAACGCGTTCCTAGAGAAAACCAAGCTGAAAGACGATGGTAGCAACTATACGGATTGGGTCCGTAACCTGAGGATTATCCTCATAGCTGCCAAGAGATCATATGTCCTTGAAGCACCGCTAGGTGATGCACCCGTTCTCCCGGCGACCCAAGACGTTATGAACGCCTGGCAGTCGCGTTGTGATGATTACTCCATGGTTCATTGCGGCATGCTTTATAGTTTAGAATCGGGGCTCCAAAAGCGTTTTGAGCACCGCGGGGTATATGAGATGTTCCAAGAGCTAAAAATGGTTTTCCAAGCTCATGCCCAAGTCGAGAGATATGACGTCTCCGACGCATTCTACAGCTGTAAGATGGAGGAAAACAGTTCTGTCAGTGAGCACATCCTCAAGATTTCTGGATTGCACAACCGCTTGTCTCAGCTGGGAATGAATCTCCCAGATGAAGCGGTCGTTGACAGAATCCTACAGTCGCTCCCACCTAGCTTCAAGATCTTCGTGTTAAACTTCAATATGCTGGGGATGGAGAGGTCCATTCCCGAGGTGTATTCAATGCTGAAATCAGCGGAGGTGGATATCAAGAAAGAACATCAAGTGTTGATGGTCAATAAAACCACTAAGTTCAAGAAAGGCAAGGGTAAGAAGAACTTCAAGAAGGACGGCAAAGGAGTTGCCGCGCCCGGTAAGCCAGTTGCCGGGAAGAAGCCAAAGAATGGACCCAAGCCTGAAACTGAGTGTTTTCATTGCAAGGGAACGGGGCACTGGAAGCAGAATTGCCCCAAATATTTAGCAGACAAGAAGGCCGGCAACGTCAAAGGTATATTTGATATACTTGTTATTGATGTGTACCTTACCAGCGCTCGTAGTAGCTCCTGGGTATTTGATACCGGTGCGGTTACTCACATTTGTAACTCAAAACAGGAGCTGCGGAATAAGCGGAGACTGGCGAAGGATGAGGTGACGATGCGCGTCGGGAATGGTTCCAAGGTCGATGTGATCGTCGTCGGCACGCTGCCTCTACATCTACCCTCGGGATTAGTTTTAAACCTTAATAATTGTTATTTAGTACCAGCTTTGAGCATGAACATTGTGTCTGGATCTCGTCTTATGCGAGATGGCTACTCTTTCAAATCGAAGAATAATGGTTGTTCTATTTATTTGAGAGATATGTTTATGGTCATGCCCCGCTGGTCAATGGTTTATTTTTGATGAATCTCGAACATGATGATACACATATTCATAGTGTAGATGCCAAAAGATGTAAAGTTGATAATGATAGTCCCACATACTTGTGGCATTGCCGCCTTGGTCATATTGGTGTCAAACGTATGAAGAAGCTCCATTCAGATGGACTTCTAGAGTCTCTTGATTATGAATCATTTGACACTTGCGAACCATGCCTCTTAGGCAAGATGACCAAGACTCCGTTCTCCGGAACAATGGAGCGAGCAACCAACTTATTGGAAATCATACATACCGATGTGTGCGGTCCAATGAGTGTTGAGGCTCGCGGAGGCTATCGTTATGTTCTCACCCTCACAGATGACTTGAGTAGATACGGGTATATCTATTTGATGAAACACAAGTCTGAGACCTTTGAAAGGTTCAAGGAATTTCATAATGAGGTTGAGAATCAACGTGACAGAAAAATAAAGTTCTTACGATCAGATCGTGGGGGTGAATATTTAAGTCATGAATTTGGCACACACCTTAGGAACTGTGAAATTGTTTCACAATTGACACCGCCCGGAACACCTCAACTTAACGGTGTGTCCGAACGTCGAAATCGTACTCTGTTGGACATGGTGCGATCTATGATGTCCCTCACCGATTTACCGCTATCTTTTTGGGGTTATGCTTTAGAGACTGCCGCATTCACTTTAAATAGGGCTCCGTCGAAATCCGTTGAGACGACTCCGTATGAACTTTGGTTTGGCAAGAAACCGAAGCTGTCGTTTCTAAAGGTTTGGGGTTGCGATGCTTATGTCAAGAAACTTCAACCTGAAAAGCTCGAACCCAAATCGGAAAAATGCGTCTTCATAGGATACCCAAAGGAAACGATTGGGTACACCTTCTACCACAGATCCAAAGGCAAAGTCTTTGTTGCAAAGAATGGATCCTTTCTGGAGAAAGAGTTTCTCTCGAAAGAAGTGAGTGGGAGGAAAGTAGAACTGGATGAGGTGAGAGTCACCCCTCCTGAACCGGAAAGTAGCGCAGCGCAGGAAATTGTTCCTGAGGTGCCTGCACCGACAAGGGAGGAAGTTAATGATAATGATCATGAAGAAACAGATCAAGTTACTACTGAACTTTGAAGGTCCACAAGGGCACGTTCCGCACCAGAGTGGTACGGCAACCCTGTCCTGGAAATCATGTTGTTAGACAACGGTGAACCTTCGAACTATGAAGAAGCGATGGCGGGCCCGGATTCCAATAAATGGCTTGGAGCCATGATATCCGAGATAGAATCCATGTATGAAAACAAAGTATGGACTTTGGTGGACTTGCCTGATGACAGGCACGCCATAGAAAATAAATGGATATTTAAGAAGAAGACAGACGCGGATGGTAATGTGACCATCTATAAGGCTCGGCTTGTCGCTAAAGGTTATCGACAAGTTCAAGGGATTGACTACGACGAGACTTTCTCTCCCGTAGCGATGCTGAAGTCAGTTAGAATCATGTTAGCTATTGCCGCATTCCATGATTATGAGATATGGCAAATGGACGTCAAAACAGCATTCCTGAATGGCTTCCTCAAGGAAGAGTTGTATATGATGCAGCCGGAAGGTTTTGTCGATCCAGAGAACGCTGACAAGGTATGCAAGCTCCAGCGCTCGATTTACGGGCTGGTGCAAGCATCTCGGAGTTGGAATATTCGCTTTGATGATGTGATCAAAGCGTTTGGCTTTATACAGACTTATGGAGAAGCCTGTATTTACAAGAAAGTGAGTGGGAGCTCTGTGGCATTTCTCATATTATATGTGGATGACATATTGCTGATGGGAAATGATATAGAATTCTTGGAAAATGTAAAGGCCTACTTGAATAAGAGTTTTTCAATGAAGGACCTTGGAGAAGCTGCTTACATATTAGGCATCAAAATCTACAGAGATAGATCAAGACGCCTCATTGGTCTTTCACAAAGTACATACCTTGACAAGATATTGAAAAAGTTCAATATGGATCAGTCCAAGAAGGGATTCTTGCCTATTTTGCAAGGTATGAGATTGAGCAAGGCTCAGTCGCCGACCACGGCAGAAGATAGAGAAAAGATGAGTGTCATTCCCTATGCCTCGGCCATAGGTTCTATCATGTATGCCATGCTGTGTACCAGACCTGATGTGAACCTTGCCATAAGTTTGGTAGGGAGGTACCAAAGTGATCCCGGTATGGAACACTGGACAACGGTCAAGAACATCCTGAAGTACCTGAAAAGGACTAAGGATATGTTTCTCGTTTATGGAGGTGACGAAGAGCTCGTCGTAAAGGGTTACGTCGATGCTAGCTTCGACACAGATCTGGATGGCTCTAAGTCACAAACCGGATACGTGTATATTTTGAATGGAGGAGCAGTCAGCTGGTACAGTTGCAAACAAAGCGTCGTGGTGGCATCTACATGTGAAGCAGAGTACATAGCTGCTTCCGAAGCAGCGCAAGAAGGAGTCTAGATGAAGGAGTTCATCACCGACCTAGGAGTCATTCCAAGCGCGTCAAGCCCGATGACTCTCTTCTGTGACAACACTGGTGCTATTGCCATTACCAAGGAGCCCAGGTTTCACAAGAAGACCAAGCACATCAAGCGCCGTTTCAACTCCATCCGGAATTATGTTCAGGATGGAGATATAGATATTTGTAAAGTGCATACGGATCTGAATGTCGCAGACCCGTTGACTAAACCTCTTTCACGGGCAAAACATGATCAACACCAGAACTCTATGGGTGTTCGATTCATCACAATGTAACTAGATTATTGACTCTAGTGCAAGTGGGAGATTGTTGGAAATATGCCCTAGAGGCAATAATAAAAGTATTATTATTATATTTCCTTGTTCATGATAATCGTCTGTTATTCATGCTTGAATTGCATTGTACGGAAACAGCGATACATGTGTGAATATATAGACCACAATGAGTCCCTGGTAAGCCTCTAGTTACCAGCTCGTTAATCAACAGATGATCACTGTTTCCTGATCATGGACATGTGATGTCAGTGATAACGGGATCACATCATTAGGAGAATGATGTGATGGACAAGACCCAATCCTGAGCATAGCATGAGATCGTATAGTTCGTAATGCATAAGCTTTTCAGTGTCAAGTATTTATTCCTTAGACCATGAGGTTGTACAACTCCCGGATGCCATAGGAATACTTTGGGTGTGCCAAACGGCACAACGTAACTGGGTGGCTATAAAGGTACGCATCGGGTATCACCGAAGGTGCCTGTTGGGTTGGTACGAACCGAGACTGGGATATTGTCACTCCGTATGACGGAGAGGTACCTCTGGGCCCACTCGGTAATACATCATCATAATGAGCTCAAAGTGACTAAGGAGTTAGTCACGGGATGATGGATTACGGATCGAGTAAAGAGACTTGCCATGACGAGATTGAACAAGGTATCGGGAATACCGACGATCGAATCTCGGGCAAGTACCGTACCGATGGACAAAGGGAATAACTACGGAATTGAGTGAATCCTTGACACGGTGGTTCATCCGATGAAGATCATCGAGGAACACGTGGGAACCAACATGGGTATCCAGATCCCGCTGTTGGTTATTGACCGGAGAGTGGTTTCGGTCATGTCTACGTGTCTCCCGAACCCGTAGGGTCTACACACTTAAGGTTCGGTAACGCTAGGGTCGTAGAGATACATGCACGTGGAAACCCGAAAGTTGTTCGGAGTCCCGGATGAGATCCCGGACGTCACGAGGAGTTCCGGAATGGTCCGGAGGTAAAGAATGATATATAGGAAGTCCAGTTTCGGCCATCGGGTGATCTCCGAGGGTCACCGGGAGTGTCCCGGGACCGCCAGAGGGGTCCCGGGGGTCCACCGGGTGGGGCCACCCATCCCGGTGGGGCCCCTAGGCCGCAAGGGGGAAGTGGCCAGCCCTAATGGGCTGGCGCACCACATGGGCCCTCCTCCCCATGCGCCTAGGGTTGAAACCCTAGGGGCGAGGGGGCGCCACTTGCCTTGGGGGGCAAGGATTCCCCCCTGGCCGCCGCCCCACCCTGCAGATGCCATCTGCAGGGCCGGCGCACCCCCCTGGCCCCCTATATATATGTGGGGGGGGAGAGGGCAGCCGCACCCTTGCCCTGGCGCCTCTCCCCCTCCTGTCACACCTCCATACTCCCTCCGCAGGGCGCCGGCGAAGCCCTGCAGGAATCTCCACTGCATCCACCACCACGCCGTCGTGCTGCTGGATCTCCGACGACCTCTCCTCCTCCCTTGCTGGATCAAGAAGGAGGTGACGTTGCTGTACCGGACGTGTGTTGAACGCGGAGGTGCCGTCCGTTCGGCGCTAGATCATCGGTGACGAAGAACGAGAAGAGTACGACTACTTCAGCCACGCTTCTTCGAAAGCTCCCGCACGCGATCTACATAATGGTATGTAGATGCACTCTTATTTGCTCGTAGCTAGATGTCTCCTTAGTGGGATCTTGGTGAAAGCGTAGAATTTTTTTTGAATTCAGCTACGTTCCCTGAAAGCACATTTGCTCCCTGGGTGGTTTTGGTAATTAATGACAACATACTTTGTGGTTGGACTAATGCTTTTATCAAGTATGTTTCAGGAAATTCAATCACATTGGCTATGGCAATGACTGAAGAAGTGGACCCCTCAAAATGCTAAGGCAAGCATTGGCAAAAGCTCAAGACTCCATTTTTGGTTTAGTGATCCAAGATCACATTGAGTCCATAGGAAAAGCCAATACTATTAAAAGGGGATGAGGTTGTGTTGATGATCTGGTTGCTCAAGTGCTTAGTGATATATCTCCTTAACTATCAGCACCTTTCACTTCTATACACACCCATAAGTAATCTCGGACAAACCGATTCTTCCAACTCAGTCCCACCGAGATGAACCACTTCAGCCATATTCCAAACCCTAGAAAAATCGGTCATTCCGAGTTTGAGATCGGTCTCACCGAAATGTGGACTGCCAACCTTCTGTAACCATCTGACATCATATCGGAATAACCGAGTTTGCATTATCGGTCTTACCGAGATTGGCAAGCTTCTGTCTTGGCTCAAATCGGTCTCACCGATATTGCATTTCCGGTCACACCGATACTGGCATGTTCCTGTCCTTTCTCAAATCGGTCCAACCGAGTTTTCTTTCTCGGTCCCACCGAAATCTCCAACTTTCATATCTTTTGCACTTTCGGTCTCACCGAGATGGTATTTTCGGTCCCACCGAAATCCCCAACGTTCACTATATTTGAACTTTCGGTCTGACCGAGTTTTCACTTCGGTCTCACCGAGATTGCTCAATTATGTGTGTAACGGTTGGATTTTGTGTGGAGGCTATATATACCCCTCCACCCCCTCTTCATTGGTGGAGAGAGCCATCAGAAAGTCTACCATTCCTACCATACACTTTCTGAGAAGAGAACCACCTACCCTTGTGTTGAGATCAAGTCATTCCATTCCTACCATATGAAACTTGATTTCTAGCCTTCCCAAGTTGCTTTCCACTCAATCCTTTCTTCCACCACAGCCATATCAGTGAGGAGAGTTGAGTGTTGGGGAGATTATCATTTGAAGCACAAGAGCAAGGAGTTCATCATCATCAACAACATCTATTACCTTTTGGAGGGTGGTGCCTCCTAGATTGGTTAGGTGTCGCTTGGGAGCCTCCGTCATCGAGATGTGGAGTTGAACCAAGAAGTTTGTAAGGGCAAGGAGATCGCCTACTTCGTGAAGATCTACCCCGAGTAAGGCTAGCCCTCCGTGGGCGTAGGCCATGATGGAATAGACAAGGTTGCTTCTTCGTGGACCCTTCGTGGGTGGAGCCCTCCGTGGACTCGCGCAGCCGTTACCCTCCGTGGGTTGAAGTCTCCATCAACGTGGATGTACGATAGCACTACCTATCGGAACCACGGGAAAAATCTCCGCGTCTCCAAATTGCGTTTGATCTTCTCCACCTCTCTTTACTACATGTGCAATTTACTTTCCGCTGCTTATACTCTAGAATTGCATGTGTAGGGTGATACTTGACTTGATCTTAATTGTGAAACTACCTAAAACTGTTCTTTGTCAAAGGCAGAATTTTTATATTTACAAGTAGTCTAATCACCCCCCCTCTAGACATACTTTCGATCCTACAAGTGGTATCAGAGCTTTGGTCTCCATTGTTTTGGTTTCCATTGCATTGGACTCCATAAGCTTGGTTTCACAACCTAGGAGAGTATGGCGTCTAGTGAGGGTAATTATCGTAGAGGTCCTTACTTTGATGGTACAAATTTTGCTAGTTGGAAGCATAAAATGAAAATGCATATTCTTGGTCATAACCCAGCCGCATGGGGCATTATTTGTGTTGGTATGCAAGGTGAATTCTTCGAGGAAGGAAAAGTTCCGGATCGCGAAGCTACACCGGAAGAGTTGCGGATGTTGCAAAACAATGCTCAAGCTTGTGACATTCTCTTCAATGCCTTGTGTTCCGAGGAGTTCAACAAAATCAGCCGTCTTGAGAATGCTAAAGAGATTTGGGATACTTTGGTTGAAATGCACGAAGGTACTGAATCTGTGAAGGAATCAAAGCTAGATATTCTGAAAGCACATTTGCTCCCTGGGTGGTTTTGGTAATTAATGACAACATACTTTGTGGTTGGACTAATACTTTTATCAAGTATGTTTCAGGAAACCCAATCACATTGGTATGGCAAGATGACTGAAGAAGTGGACCCCTCAAATGCTAAGGCAAGCATTGGCAAAAGCTCAAGACTCCATTTCTGGTTTAGTGATCAAAGATCACATTGAGTCCATAGGAAAGCCAATACTATTAAAAGGGGATGAGGTTGTGTTAATGTTCTTGTTGCTCAAGTGCTTGGTGATCTAACTCCCTCAACTATCAGCACTATTCACTACTTAACACAAACCCTAACATCTCGGTCACACCGATTTCTCCAACTCAGTCCCACCGAGATGAACCTCTTCAGTTGTTTCTCCAAACCCTAGCTTCTCGGTCAAACCGATTCTGAGTTTCGGTCTCACCGAAAAAGGGCTGCCAACCTTCTGTGATCAGTTGACATCAATTCGGAATATCCGAGTTTATATTTTCGGTCTCACCGAAATGGCAAACCCTAACCTTTGACTCACTTCGGTCTCACCGAGATGGTATTTTCGGTCCCACCGAAAATCCCAACGTTCACTATATTTGAACTTTCGGTCTGACCGAGTTTTCACTTCGGTCTGACCGAGATTGGTCAAATGTGTGTGTAACGGTTGGATTTTGTGTGGAGGCTATATATACCCCTCCACCCCCTCCTCATTCGTTAGGAGAGCCATCAGAAAGTACCACCACTTCTACCATACACTTTCTGAGAAGTGAACCACCTACCCTTGTGTTGAGATCAAGCCATTCCATTCCTACCATATGAAACTTGATTTCTAGCCTTCCCAAGTTGCTTTCCACTCAAACCTTTCTTCCACCACAGCCATATCAGTGAGGAGAGTTGAGTGTTGGGGAGATTATCATTTGAAGCACAAGAGCAAGGAGTTCATCACCATCAACACCATCTATTACCTTTTGGAGGGTGGTGCCTCCTAGATTGGTTAGGTGTCGCTTGGGAGCCTCCGTCTTCGAGATGTGGAGTTGAACCAAGAAGTTTGTAAGGGCAAGGAGATCGCCTACTTCGTGAAGATCTACCCCGAGTAAGGCTAGTCCTCCGTGGGCGTAGGCCATGATGGAATAGACAAGGTTGCTTCTTCGTGGACCCTTCGTGGGTGGAGCCCTCCGTGGACTCGCGCAGCCGTTACCCTCCGTGGGTTGAAGTCTCCATCAACGTGGATGTACGATAGCACCACCTATCGGAACCACGACAAAAATCTCCGTGTCTCCAAACTGCGTTTGATCTTCTCCACCTCTCTTTACTACATGTGCAATTTACTTTCCGCTGCCCATACTCTAGAATTGCATGTGTAGTGTGCTACTTGACTTGTGTGCTTTGCAAAAACTGTCAAAATCTGTCCTTGATAAAAGACAGAATTTTTATCTTGTCGAGTAGTCTAATCCCCCCCCTCTAGACACTCTCACCTTCTTCGATCCTACAATTGGTATCAGAGCTTTGGTCTCTATTGCTTTGGTTTACACACCATTGGAGGAAGATGGACGTGTCTACGTTTGTGAGTGTTAGCCATAGAGTGCCTGTTCTTAATGGAAGGTTCTATAACTCTTGGAGGTCTGAAATGCTTAGTATCTTTAAAATTTACAATTTGTGCAAATATGTTGAGACCCCCTATCTGCCTCCTTTTGATCCCTTGCACCCTACCATAGATGAAGAGCTTGATTTGCTTCGTAACCTTAGAACTGTAAATCTTATCATTAGAGGGTTACCCGATGACTTGCTTAAGCTTGTTACAAACTTTGAGTGCGCCTATGCTATGTGGAAATTCTTGGAAGAACTTTATCCGGACTACTCTTTGAGAAGTCTTGATGAAATTCTACACAAGACTATTGAATTTGATAAGTTGCACCCCAATGATCCCAACTTTGATAAATGCTTCTTTGAGCTTCGTGATCTTATGAAAAAGAAGGGTGATCCCGGTCTTATCAATATTATAATTAGAAATGCTCTTGCATTGCATTCCGAAGACTATTGTCACATTGACCAAACTAATGCAAGTACTTATCAAATTGACCTAGGTGTTGATGATGAACAATCTATGGGTCAATATGATGATGAGCATGAGCATGATGATGATTACTCCGATTCGGACACCGAGCTAGACAAGGTCATGAAGAGTCTCAATCTTATGGCAAATCTGAGAGACTACATGTCCGGCGGAAAAGAGTGGATTCTTGATAGTGGATGCACCGATCACATGACCGGAGACAAAGACATGTTTCGAGAGCTTGCAAAGAACGATGGCCCACGCAAGTATGTGACTTTTGGAGACAACTCCAAGGGTAAGGTACTTGGCCTTGGTAAGGTGGCCATATCTCATGATAGCTCTATTCAAAATGTCATGCTTGTAGAATCTCTTGGATACAATTTACTTTCCGTGTCTAGATTAGCTGACTTTGGATTCAATGTGCTATTCACCAAAGTAGATTGCCAAGTCTTTCGTCGTGACAATCAAAACATGGCTTTTACTGGTATCCGTAGAGGTGATCTATATATTGTTGATTTCACTAAGAAAGCCCAACCTAGAGCTTGTTTCATTGCTAAATCCTCTAAAGGTTGGTTATGGCATAGAAGGCTAGGACATGTTGGTATGCGTAATCTAGACAAGCTGATCAAAGGTGATCATATTCTTGGTGTTAAAGATGTTCTCTTTGACAAAGATAGACTTTGTAGTGCTTGTCAAGCAGGAAAACAAGTTGGTGGAAGTCATCCCGTGAAAAACATCATGACCACAAGGAGACCGCTTGAGCTTCTTCATATGGATCTCTTCGGTCCCAATGCTTACAAAAGCCTTGGTGGTAACTCCTTTGGTCTAGTTATAGTTGATGATTATTCCAGATTTACGTGGGTATTTTTCCTTGATGATAAATCGCAGGTTCAAAGAATCTTCAAGACCTTTGCCAGGAAGGCCCAAAATCAATTTGAGGTGAAGATCAAGAAAGTTCGGAGTGACAATGGAACGGAGTTCAAGAACGCCAATGTAGACTCTTTTCTCGATGAGGAAGGAATTCTACATGAGTTCTCGGCTACGTACACTCCTCAACAAAATGGAGTTGTTGAGAGGAAGAACCGAACGCTCATAGAGATGGCAAGAACGATGCTTGATGAATACAAGACACCGAAGCACTTTTGGGGAGAAGCAGTCGAGACAGCTTGTCATGCTATCAACATGCTTTATCTTCATAAGCTTCTCGGCAAGACATCATACGAGCTTCTCACCGGTAACAAACCCCAAGTGGGATACTTTCGTGTCTTTGGTTCAAAATGCTATATCCTTGATAAGCATCGTCGGTCTAAATTTGCTCCTAAATCTCATGAAGGCTTTCTTCTTGGTTATGGATCAAACTCCCACACCTACCGTGTCTACAATAATTTCACCCGAAAGGTTGAAGAGACGGTAGATGTGAAGTTTGATGAATATAATGGCTCGCAAGTAGAGCAAATGCCTATTGATGTAGGAGACAAGGACCCATCGGAAGCTATCCAAGATTTATCTATTGGAAAGATCCGTCCCATGGAAGTGAAGGAGAGTACCTCATCTACATATGTGGAGCCACCTACCTCACGGAGAGATGAACCTCAAGGCAACATGGAGGCCTCCACAAGTGGAACTCACCAAGATGAGGAAGTGCAACAAGAAGATCCACCACAACCTCCTTCTCCACCGCCTCAAGACAACACCAACAACAATGAAGAAGAAGAAGAGGAAGATGAAGATGATGAGGAAGCCGAGCCACAACATCAACAAAAGCTATCCCGAGTCCGAGCAAGAGTCAAGAAGAATCATCCCGTGGAACAAATGATGAATGACATCAACTCCGGGAGAATTACTCGCTCTAAAACTCGCTTAGCTAACTTTTGTGAGCATTACTCATTTATCTCTAGTATTGAACCTATGAAGGTAGAAGAAGCACTTGAAGACCCGGATTGGGTGAACGCTATGCACGAAGAACTACACAACTTCGAGAGGAACAAGGTATGGACTTTGGTAGAGAAGCCCAACGATGATCAAAACATCATTGGAACCAAATGGGTGTTTCGGAACAAGCAAGATGAAGATGGACAAGTCATCCGCAACAAGGCTCGTCTCGTAGCTCAATGTTACACACAAGTCGAAGGTATGGACTATGGTGAGACCTATGCCCGCGTTGCTAGACTTGAGTCCATTCGCATTCTTCTTGCTTATGCCAATCATCATGATATTACTCTCTATCAAATGGACATCAAAAGTGCTTTCCTAAATGGTGAAATTGAGGAGGAAGTATTTGTAAAACAACCTCCCGGTTTTGTGAATCCCAAAAAGCCTAATCATGTTTACAAGTTGCACAAAGCTCTTTATGGTCTTAAACAAGCTCCTAGAGCTTGGTACAAATGCTTAACTAGCTTTCTTCTTGAAAAAGGTTTTGAGATTGGAAAAATAGACTCAACGCTGTTCACGAAAAGGGTTAATGGTGAACTATTTGTGTGCCAAATATATGTTGATGATATTATCTTTGGTTCAACTAACCCTCATTTTAGCAAGAAGTTTGGACAGCTCATGTCGGAGAAGTATGAGATGTCCATGATGTGTGAACTCAAATTCTTCCTTGGGTTGCAAATCAAGCAATCTAAGGAGGGTACCTTTGTCTCACAAACAAAGTACACCAAGGATCTCTTCAAGAAGTTCAACATGCAAGAAAGCAAAGGTATGAGTACCCCCATGCCTACTAGTGGACACAATGACTTTACAAAAGATGGAGAACCCGTTGATCAAAGGGTTTACCGTTCTATGATTGGTTCTCTACTATATCTTTGTGCTTCTCGTCCTGACATAATGTTGAGTGTATGCATGTGTGCGCGATATCAAGCAGCCCCTAAAGAATGTCATCTTAAAGCTGTTAAGAGGATAGTGAGATACTTGATACACACACCAAACTTTGGCATTTGGTATCCTAAGAGGGCCTCTTTCGACCTTGTTGGCTATTCCGACTCGGACTATGCCGGTGACAAGGTTGATAGAAAGTCAACTTCGGGTACGTGTCAATTCCTTGGTCGATCCCTTGTATCTTGGTCCTCCAAGAAACAAAATTCGGTATCATTATCCACTACCGAAGCAGAATATATTGCTGCTGGTTCGTGTTGTGCTCAGTTACTATGGATGACACAAACGCTTAAGGATTATGGGATACATGTGAGACGTGTTCCCTTGCTTTGTGATAATGAGAGTGCAATTAAAATTGGACACAATCCAGTGCAACACTCTCGAACAAAGCATATTGAAGTTCGTCACCATTTTATTCGTGATCATATTGCCAAGGGTGACATTAATCTTATGCATGTTCGTTCTGACAAACAACTTGCTGATATCTTTACAAAACCTCTTGATGAGAAAGTGTTTTGTCGCTTAAGGAGTGAGTTGAACATCATTGATGCTTCAAACTTGGAGTGATAACTCCATTGATGCATGCAAGGCATGAGCTCTCTTGACTAATCCTTCATATTTCTCTTATGATGATGATCATATGTCTTGGACACATTTGCCTCCTTGTATTGCATCTAACTCCTTGCAGGTACCTGGATGATCTACATTCCACAAGATTACCACACACTCAAATCATGAGTAATCTTGTCATTGACCAAGTATCTAGCCCTTTGGGATGTTGAGTTCAAGGAACAAAATTCCACATATCCTTTTTGACATCTTATACATCTAGTATTTCACTCTTGTCATCTTGGATATCCTCGAGTATTTCCTTGCTTGCCTAACCCATGTAGGAAGATGAACTACACAAGTAGAAATGGCGCTCCAACTTCACATTCAATGAGCACCTACATCAAGCTTACCTATATGAGTGAAGCAACAACAAGCCCAAGGTATGTTCTTCACATCTTTAAGGAGCCTTGCTCAAAGTCATGAGTACAAGCACCTTCATAAGATGTGATCACATCAAATGCTTAATCGAAAAATGGCAACCCCATTTTGAGCTTAAACGATGAGTATGACCTATGATCAAATGTCCTCATTTGACTCCTAAGTCAATATACTCAAACATAGGTGACTTTGTCGCCGACCTTTATCTAGATGAAGTACATATGCTTTTGGAGTTTTTCTATTTTCTCTTATGTTTTCTCATTGAGTTTTCTTTAAACAAAAAAAAACTTCATCTAGGAATCTTTTTCATTTCTTTTCTTATGTTTTTGTGTATATCATTCTGGCTCTGATCAATTCCCCGAAAATCTTTTACAAATTCATTGCAAATCTTTTGAAACTTTCCTCGCAAAGTGAGCTGAATTATTTCTGTATTTCCTTGGAATAAACTCGGCGTCACCGATTTAAAATTTTCGGTCTAACCGAAAAGGATCTGCCCTAAGTCCCTGACTTTCGGACCCACCGATCCATCTAATTCGGTGTCACCGATTTATCTTCCAGGACATCAACTTCTGCAGCTCCACTCAAATTTAAATCTTAAGGGGGAGAAGACTCAAATTTAAATTCAATTTGTTTCTCTATGAATGTTCTTATTTGCCCTGTTGTGATTCTTAAGGATCCCACTTCTTTCTTTCTTTCTTTCCATCTTTCCTGCCCTACCTAGTTTGATGTCCTTTTCGGCACTTGATGTCAAAGGGGGAGAAGACTTAGGGGGAGTAGGGGGAGAAGAGAACACTTAGGGAAGAAGAAAAGCAATCTTATCTTAAGGGGGAGAGAATCACATCAAAGCTTTGCCGTATTTTACATTTGGACATCATTCTCTTTTGGCATCATTTTTTGATTTTTGCTCTTTCCATCAAAACCCCTTGTTCTGATATCTTATGGAATCTTTTAGTTTAGGGGGAGAAGACTTAGAGGAATCTTCACAATTGATATCTTATGGAAAGCAAAATCTCTCAGAATTCATTGAAAATCTTTTAGTTTCGGAGACATGTTTGCTGATTCAAGCTTGTGCTCAATATGAGACACTCTTTATACATGTCCTCCCTGGCTTGGTACTCCTGATGTTCTTGCAGTTGGTTGAAGTAATACTCTTGTGTTATCTAACCTTGTTTTCCCAAGTTTATCCCTTCAGGTACAATGCCAAGGAACCTCAAGGTAAGTATATGCATCTTGCAGAATGTGCATGATGGTGACTTGCATGTAAATACTTGTTTGCAAGAAATCACCATGCACATATGCATTATCACTCACTTCCTTTCATCTGCTCTGATGCATATAGCCAAGCTGCATGTAGCACATCTTGCTTATCTCTCTCGTGTGCTTGTGGTAGTCCAAAACCATAATCTATGAAAATCTTGCACACTTGTAGGGGGAGCCTGTGTACTACATGCTTGTCAAAGCTTTCGTGATAATTCTGTCCTTCTTTCAATAAGCTTTGATGTCTTGTTTAGTGTGATTTTAGTGTGTTGCCATCAATTACCAAAAAGGGGGAGATTGAAAGCACATTTGCTCCCTGGGTGGTTTTGGTAATTAATGACAACATACTTTGTGGTTGGACTAATGCTTTTATCAAGTATGTTTCAGGAAATTCAATCACATTGGCTATGGCAATGACTGAAGAAGTGGACCCCTCAAAATGCTAAGGCAAGCATTGGCAAAAGCTCAAGACTCCATTTTTGGTTTAGTGATCCAAGATCACATTGAGTCCATAGGAAAAGCCAATACTATTAAAAGGGGATGAGGTTGTGTTGATGATCTGGTTGCTCAAGTGCTTAGTGATATATCTCCTTAACTATCAGCACCTTTCACTTCTATACACACCCATAAGTAATCTCGGACAAACCGATTCTTCCAACTCAGTCCCACCGAGATGAACCACTTCAGCCATATTCCAAACCCTAGAAAAATCGGTCATTCCGAGTTTGAGATCGGTCTCACCGAAATGTGGACTGCCAACCTTCTGTAACCATCTGACATCATATCGGAATAACCGAGTTTGCATTATCGGTCTTACCGAGATTGGCAAGCTTCTGTCTTGGCTCAAATCGGTCTCACCGATATTGCATTTCCGGTCACACCGATACTGGCATGTTCCTGTCCTTTCTCAAATCGGTCCAACCGAGTTTTCTTTCTCGGTCCCACCGAAATCTCCAACGTTCATATCTTTTGCACTTTCGGTCTCACCGAGATGGTATTTTCGGTCCCACCGAAATCCCCAACGTTCACTATATTTGAACTTTCGGTCTGACCGAGTTTTCACTTCGGTCTCACCGAGATTGCTCAATTATGTGTGTAACGGTTGGATTTTGTGTGGAGGCTATATATACCCCTCCACCCCCTCTTCATTGGTGGAGAGAGCCATCAGAAAGTCTACCATTCCTACCATACACTTTCTGAGAAGAGAACCACCTACCCTTGTGTTGAGATCAAGTCATTCCATTCCTACCATATGAAACTTGATTTCTAGCCTTCCCAAGTTGCTTTCCACTCAATCCTTTCTTCCACCACAGCCATATCAGTGAGGAGAGTTGAGTGTTGGGGAGATTATCATTTGAAGCACAAGAGCAAGGAGTTCATCATCATCAACAACATCTATTACCTTTTGGAGGGTGGTGCCTCCTAGATTGGTTAGGTGTCGCTTGGGAGCCTCCGTCTTCGAGATGTGGAGTTGAACCAAGAAGTTTGTAAGGGCAAGGAGATCGCCTACTTCGTGAAGATCTACCCCGAGTAAGGCTAGTCCTCCGTGGGCGTAGGCCATGATGGAATAGACAAGGTTGCTTCTTCGTGGACCCTTCGTGGGTGGAGCCCTCCGTGGACTCGCGTAGCCGTTACCCTCAGTGGGTTGAAGTCTCCATCAACGTGGATGTACGATAGCACCACCTATCGGAACCACGACAAAAATCTCCGTGTCTCCAAACTGCGTTTGATCTTCTCCACCTCTCTTTACTACATGTGCAATTTACTTTCCGCTGCCCATACTCTAGAATTGCATGTGTAGTGTGCTACTTGACTTGTGTGCTTTGCACTGTCAAAATCTGTCCTTGATAAAAGACAGAATTTTTATCTTGTCGAGTAGTCTAATCCCCCCCCCCTCTAGACACTCTCACCTTCTTCAATCCTACATTCCCCAACAGAAACGAGAGGCAAATGGAAAATAATGTAAATTGCGAGGAGATGAGATTTGTGATTAGGAACCTGGTTATGTTGAACATCCTCCTCGGCAACGGCGCCAGAAATTCCTTTTGATGTCGCTTGAGGCTACTTCGGTTTTTTCCCAAAGAGGAAGGGATGATGCAGCACAACGGCGGTAGGTATTTCCCTCAGATGTGAAACCAAGGTTATCGAACCAGTAGGAGAACCAAGCAACACAACGTAAATAGCACCTCCACACAAATAACAACACCTTGCAACCCGACGTGGTAAAGGGGTTGTCAATCCCTTCCGGGTAACGAACGTGAGTGAGAGATAAATATTGGTAGATTGGTTGATAAATAAGATAAATGGTAGTAAGGTATTTTTGGGTTTTTGGTTTAGTAGATCTAAAAATAAAACCAAATGCAAATAGATCACGAAGGCAAATATATGAGAAAGAAGACCCGGGGGCCGTAGGTTTCACTAGTGGCTTCTCTCGAGAAAAATAGCAACGGTGGGTGAACAAATTACTATTGGGCAATTGATATAACTTCAAATAATCATGACGATATCCAGGCAATGATCATCACATAGGCATCACGTCCAAGATTAGTAGACCGACTCCTCCCCGCATCTACTACTATTACTCTACACATCGACCGCTATCCAACATGCATCTAGTGTATTAAGTTCATGGAAAACGGAGTAATGCATTAAGAACGATGACATTATGTAGACAAGATCCGTATATCTATGGTGTTAGATATGAATCTCGTCGTTTTATCCTTAGTGGCAACGATACGTATGTGTCGGTTCCCCTTCTATCACCGGGATCAAGCACCGTAAGATCGGACCCACTACTGGGCACCTCTTCCCATTGTAAGATAAATTGATCAAGCTGGCCAAACAAAACCGAATATCGGAGAAGAAATACGAGGCTATAAGCAATCATGCATATAAGAAATTGAAGAGCTCAAATAACTTTCATGGATATGAAAAGATAGATCTGATCATAAACTCAAAGTTCATCGGATCCCAACAAATACACCGCAAGAAGAGTTACATCATATGGATCTCCAAGAGACCATTGTATTGAGAATCAAGAGAGAGAGAGAGAGAGAGAGAGAGAGAGAGAGAGAGAGAGAGAGAGAGAGAGAGAGGAAGCCATCTAGCTACTAACTACGGACCCGAATGTCTACAAAGAACTACTCACTCATCATCGGAGAGGCACCAATGGAAGTGGTGAACCCCTCCGTGATGGTGTCTAGATTGGATCTGGTGTTTCTGGACTCTGCGGTGGCTGGATGAATATTTCGTCGACTCCCCTAGGGTTTTGGGAATATTTGGGTATTTATAGAGCAAAGAGTCGGTCCGGGGGCACCCGAGGTAGGCACAACCCACCAGGGCGCGCCTGGGCCTCCTTGCGCGCCCTAGTGTATCAAGCCCTCCTCGGGACTCCCCCAGGTGCCACCAGGGCCCATTGTATTCCTTCTGGCCTAGTAAAAAATCACAAAAATAGTTTCGCGGTGTTTGGGCTCCGTTTGACATTGATTTCCTGCGATGTAAAAACATGCAGAAAATAGCAATTGGCACTTGGTACTATGTCAATAGGTTAGTACCAAAAAATGATATAAAATAACTATAAAATGATAGTAAAACATCCAAGAATGATAACATAGAAACATGGAACAATCAAACATTATAGATACGTTGGAGACGTATCAATATGCACTCTAGTCTATCTTATTATCTTAATGTCTTGTTTGTTTAGTAGATTGCGAGCATATGCTTTCATGGGCCCTTTACATTACGCTCACATTCTTTACCTTGCATCCATGCTTAGTGTCATTTACTTAGTTCCAAGGATTGTGTTGTTTATAAAATATAGGGGGAGTGTTGATCCTAGTATGTGTGCCATGCAGTCCAAAGCATCTATCTAAGAATGCACACATCTAGGGAAGCATGTCTATATTTTATATACATATTGGGTTTGCTTATGTTCTTATTCATTCTTTTGTGAAAATCTTGTATTGTCATCAATCCACCAAAAAGAGGGAGACTCACTACAAAAAAAAGACACATCCGTGACATTTTGGGTCGAACGAATTTTTTTCCTGTCATACTTATGACACTTCTATGACGATAATTGTGACAAAACCTGGTATCATCATAGAGGTGGTGGGGTCCTACTTCTATGACAAAAAATCATGACAACAAATGGGCTTTTCGTCCTGGGCGGGCCGGAGACGCAGCTGCATGACATTCTTTGGGCCGTCCATGACGGGAAAAACCGTGGTAGAAGTGAGGGCGAGGATAATATCGGGGTGTTCCCAGTTACCGTGGGTGGTCGGGGCCGAGTGATGCGCGTTTCTCTCGTACACACACGCGCGTGGGTGCGAGGCGTTGGGCTCTAATTGAGCCCAAGCGAGGAGTTGGGCTCTAACTCGACCCGAGTGACTACACTGCAGGCTACGCGTTACTGAACCCGAGCGATCGATCGATGGCTGTTAACTAAACCCGATCGAGCGATTCCTTCACTACTGCTGCTAACTGAAGCCGATCGTTGCTGCCTATGGATGAACAGTGAGCGTTGCTGGGGGGTTTGGATGAACATTTCCTGGTGGGGGTGGATGAACAGGACCCCGTGGTGTTGCCTCTGGATGCACAGGACCCCGATCGATCGAGCCGGTTGGGGCTGGATGAACAGGACCCCGTGGAGGGCAGGATGAACAGGACCATCCCGTGGAGGGCTGCATGAACAGTAGACGGTGGAGGGCTGGATGAGCAGTAGCCCACGGAGGGGTGGTTGAACATGAGCCTGTGGAGAGGGCTGGTTGAACAGTAGCCGATGGAGTAGCACGTGGTGGAGGCTGGATGAACAGGAGCCTGTGGATGAACAGTCGCAGGTGGAGGCTGGAGGAGGTCGACGGTTGATGAACATTAGCCCGTGGAGGCTGGAGGGGGTCGATGGTAGAGATGAACAGTATCCCGTGGAGTCCCGTTTTGTGGTACGCCACACCCCC
>LR738710.1:462101643-462116240 GCA_902687465.1 Secale cereale
CCCCGATGAACAAGACCCCCATTTCGATCGTAGCGCTCCAACACAAGTCTGTTTCCTCTGTTTTGCGGTACGCCACACCCCTCCCGATCAACAGGACCCCCGTTTCGACCATAGGAGGTCTGTTTCCTCCGTTTCGCGGTACGCCAAACCCATCCCGATGAATAGGATCCCGTTTCGATCGTGGTCGGTCGAACACAAGGCCGTTTTCTCCGTTTTGCGGTACGCCAGGCCTCGTTTCCATCGGCTGTTCCGTCCAAGCCGGTTGGCTCCCACGCGTTCCGTTGACTGCCGATGAACACGACGCATTTCGTTGCCTCCCCATGAACATGATGATGACATAGTTTCTCCGTTCTGACCCAGCCATGTACACGAGCCCTGGCCGTACATATGCGCGAGTAGGCGTTCGAGACCCTACCCATATGTACGTACGTGGTCGTATTTTCTTTCTTGTACACTGGCCGCTATACGTACATGTACAGGCTACGTGCGTGCCCTACATCGACCAGTATGTACGTACACGTTCGCGACCAGAATGACAACGCTACGTACGCTTCGGCCAGGTGGGTCCCGACTGTCAGACACTTCCTTGCGTGCGAAGATGTAGCTGGTGGGTCCCAGCAGTCAGGGGGGTGAATCATTTTTTTTGCTCGAACGTACTTCCTTGCGTGCGAAGATGTAGCTAGTGGGTCCCAGCAGTCAGGAAACGTTTTGTGCGAAATACGGTGGCCCGTCCGGTGGGTCCCCGTTGTCAGGTGGAGGAATAATTAGTTTGCGCGTAATAAGGAGGTACTTCCTTGCTGCAGCCGTGGACCCAGCTCTCAGCCTCTCCACGTAGAGTCCACGTCTGATGTAAGCCATTCCTTGACCACGTTGACCATGCCGCGCCGAGAGCACCAGGGCGGTGGACGACGGCGAGGGCTAGGAAGGGGACGACGCGGAGCCGGGGAAGACATGGCACTGGAAGCCCGCGCGGAGAGGAGTACGAGGGTTCACTGGTTCGGCTGCGGTGTGAGGCTGCCGTCGCCGCATAATAACAAGGGGTGTGGGTGAGTGGAGGGATGGCCTGGCCAGCGGTGGGAGTAGTAGGGGCGGTGAGGCCTCCACGGCAGCACAGCCGGCCACGGGAGGCAGGAGCACGAGGCACGACCGACGTTGGTTTGCTAGCTGATTTGGGCGGCTTGAGCAAGAATACCAGAGGTTGAAGAAGCACTATGGCCGTTGGATGAACATCGTACGGTCACTGGAGCTAGAATCGTGCATATTGACTAAGTTCACAAAGCCCTCCGTCCCCGTCAACTTAGTAGGCCCACAAGTTAGCCTGCCACTATACTAGGTCCGAGCCAACAGGGGGAGTATTCATTTTTTTGTGCGTAATAAGGAGGCACTTCCTTGCGTGTGAAGATATAGCTGGTGGGTCCAAGCTGTCAGCGGCGGTAACATTTTTTTCATGAAATACAGAGGCCCTTTCGGTGGGTCCCAGATGTCAGGTGGAGGAATCATTATTTTGCGCGTAATAAGGAGGCATTTCCTTGCGTGCAGCCGTGGACCCAGCTGTCAGCCTCTCCACGTATAGCCCACTTCAGATGCATGTCGGTCGTTGACCAGGCCGCGCCGAGAGCACCAGGGCGGTGGATGACGGCGATGCCTAGGAAGGGAACGACACGGAGGCAGGGAAGACTCGGTAGTTGTTTCCCACGCGGAGGAGAGTACAACTGTACGGGGGTTTACTGGTTCGTCTGCCGTCGCTGGAGAATAACAAGAGGTGTGGGTGAGTAGAGGGATGGCTAGGCCAGCGATGGGAGTATGGTGGGGCGATGAGGCCTGCGCAGCAGCACAACCGGCCGCGGGGAGGAGAGAGCAGGCACTCCCGCCGGCGCTTGTTTGAGCGGCTGGAGCAGGAAGAGCAGAGATTGAAGAAGCACGACGGCCGTTGGATGGACATCCAACAGTCACTGCTTGTGCATCAACCTTTTTTTACGAAAGCCTCAAATCTGCGGAAAACATCATAAAGCCCATCTGCCATTATTTCAAAAATTTACAGCCCATTTGCTAATTCTTAAGGTTTTTTTGATCCCATATTCTTTTTGTTAGCATTACAGCCCATATTGTGCCCATGATTAAAAAATTATACAAAATTTTGCATATTTCGGTGCGGTCCGAACTATTTTTAATCCCGAAATTTTGAGTCACATTCAAACTGATTTTAAAAATAAATGTATATCAATATAAAATCCAAAAAATTGTCCACGCATAAAAATCAATGCAATTTAAAATCTCGAAATGAAAAAAAGAAATTTGTAACTAATTGTCGGTTTAATATGTTTTAAAAATGTACAACCCATTTCTCATTACTGATAGGCCATTTTCTCGGCCAGCTAAATGAAGCTCTCCTCGTCTTGAAAGATTTGCAGCCCAACAGGCCTGACAAAGCAACTTACTTGGCAAATCACAAAAAAAACTAGGCCGTGGCCGTGGGCCAGCTGCGGCCGTGGACCCAGCTGTCAGCCTCTCCATGTACTGTACTCTTCCGATGGAAGTCGGTCGTTGACCACATTGACCACGCCGTGTCGAGAGCACCAAGGCGGTGGACGGCGGCGAGGCCTAGGAAGGGGATGACTCGGAGCTGGGGAAGACGCGGCAGTGGATTCCCACGCGGAGAAGAGTATGAGGGTTCACTGGTTCGGCTGCTGTGTGAGGCTGCCACCGCCGCAGAATAACAGGGGGTGTGGGTGAGTGGAGGGATGGCCTGGCCAGCGGTGGGAGTAGTATGGGGGCGGTGAGGCCTCCGCGGTAGCACAGTCGGCCACGGGAGGCAGGAGCAGGCGGCATGACTGGCGCTGCTTTGGGCGGCTGGAGCAAGAAGGCCAGAGGTTGAAGAAGCACTATGGCCGTTGGATGGACATCGTATGGTCACTGGAGCTAGAATCGTTCATATTGACTAACTTGAAAAAGCCCTCTATCCCCATCAACTTAGTAGGCCCACAAGTCAGCCACCCACTGAAAGTGCAACTAATCCCCGAGTGGTTTTGGCAATTAATAACAACATATATATCATTGAACTAATAGTTACTTGAGAATCATTTCAGAGAAGTTCAGTGATATCGGTATGGCAATGACTGAAGAAGTGGACCCCTCAAAATGCTAAGGCAAGCATTGGCAAAAGCTCAAGACTCCATTTTTGGTTTAGTGATCCAAGATCACATTGAGTCCATAGGAAAAGTCAATACTATTAAAAGGGGATGAGGTTATGTTGATGATCTGGTTGCTCAAGTGCTTAGTGATATATCTCCCTAAACTATCAGCAATCTTCACTACAAAATACACTCATAAGTAATCTCGGTCCCACCGATATTCCACACTCAGTCACACCGAGATGAACCACCTCAGCCATAAGCCAAAACCCTAGAAAAATCGGATATTCCGAGTTTGAAATCGGTTTCACCGAAACATGGGCTGCCAAGCTTCCGTAACCTTCTGTCATCAAATCGGTGTCACCGAGATGATGAAGTCGGTCCCACCAAAACTGGCAAGCTCCTGTCTTTGCTCAAATCGGACTAACCGAGATGGTATTTTCGGTCCCACCGAAAACCCCAACGTTCACATTATTTGAACTTTCGGTCTCACCGAGTTGTCCACTTCGGTCCCACCGAGATTGCTCAAATATGTGTGTAACGGTTGGATTTTGTGTGGAGGCTATATATACCCCTCCACCCCCTCTTCATTCGTGGAGAGAGCCATCAGAAAGAACTACCACTCCTACCTTACACTTTCTGAGAAGAGAACTACCTATCCTTGTGTTGAGATCAAGTTGCTCCACTCCTACCATATGAAACTTGATCTCTAACCTTCCCAAGTTGCTTTCCACTCAATCCTTTCTTCCACCACAGCCAAATCAGTGAGGACAGTTGAGTGTTGGGGAGATTATCATTTGAAGCACAAGAGCAAGGAGTTCATCATCATCTACAACATCTATTACCTTTTGGAGGGTGGTGCCTCCTAGATTGGTTAGGTGTCGCTTGGGAGCCTCCGTCATCGAGATGTGGAGTTGAACCAAGAAGTTTGTAAGGGCAAGGAGATCGCCTACTTCGTGAAGATCTACCCCGAGTAAGGCTAGCCCTCCGTGGGCGTAGGCCATGATGGAATAGACAAGGTTGCTTCTTCGTGGACCCTTCGTGGGTGGAGCCCTCCGTGGACTCGCGCAGCCGTTACCCTCCGTGGGTTGAAGTCTCCATCAACGTGGATGTACGATAGCACCACCTATCGGAACCACGGGAAAAATCACCGCGTCTCCAAATTGCGTTTGCTCTTCTCCACCTCTCTTTACTACATGTGCAATTTACTTTCCGCTGCCAATACTCTAGAATTGCATGTGTAGGGTGATGCATGACTTGATCATAATTGTGAATCTGCCAAAAACTGTTCTTGATCAAAAGGCAGAATTTTTATATTTACAAGTAGTCTAATCACCCCCCCCTCTAGACATACTTTCGATCCTACAAGTGGTATCAGAGCTTTGGTCTCCATTGTTTTGGTTTCCATTGCATTGGACTCCATAAGCTTGGTTTCACAACCTAGGAGAGTATGGCGTCTAGTGAGGGTAATTATCGTAGAGGTCCTTACTTTGATGGTACAAATTTTGCTAGTTGGAAGCATAAAATGAAAATGCATATTCTTGGTCATAACCCAGCCGCATGGGGCATTATTTGTGTTGGTATGCAAGGTGAATTCTTCGAGGAAGGAAAAGTTCCGGATCGCGAAGCTACACCTGAAGAATTGCGGATGTTGCAAAACAATGCTCAAGCTTGTGACATTCTCTTCAATGCTTTGTGTCCCGAGGAGTTCAACAAAATCAGCCGTCTTGAAAATGCAAAAGAGATTTGGGATACTTTGGTTCAAATGCACGAAGGTACCGATTCTGTGAAGGAATCAAAGCTAGATATTCTTCAAGGTCAACTTGACAAGTTCAAGATGAAGGATGGTGAAGGAGTCGCTGAAATGTACTCTAGGCTTGCTCTCATCACAAATGAGATTGCCGGCTTAGGAAGCGAAGAAATGATCGACCGATTCATCATCAAGAAGATTCTAAGAGCTTTGGATGGAAAGTATGACACCATGTGCACTTTGATCCAAATGATGCCAAACTACAAGACTCTCAAGCCAACTGAAGTCATTGGAAGAATTGTTGCTCATGAGATGACACTTAAGGATAAGGAAGAGCTTCACAACAAGTCAAGTGGTGCTTACAAAGCTACAAGTGATGCTCCCACAACCTCAAGTGACAAGTTAGTTTCCAATGAAGAGATAAGCCTAATGGTTAAGAACTTCAACAAATTCTACAAGTATAGAGGCAAAGAGAGAAGCTCAAAGTCTAGATCATATGATGAAAAGAGATCTTCTAGTCGTGATCGAAACTGCTACAATTGTGGAAGACCCGGACACTTCTCAAATGAGTGTACGGCTCCCCACAAGAGAAGAGAAGAATCTCCAAGAAGAAGATCAAGAGATGAGTCACCTCGGAAAGAGAGAAGGAGTAGAGATGATCGTTATGAACGAAGACCCTCTCGGAGAAGCAAGGATTCGGAGAGGAAAGACAAGTCATCAAGGAGCTACACAAGAAGAAGACATCAAGCTCATGTAGGTGAATGGGTCTCCGGCTCCGACTCCGACAATCAATCCGATGGAAGCTATCACTCCGACTCCGACTACAGTCAAGATGAAGGTGTTGCCGGTCTTGCTCTCGTATCCTCCAACTCCAACTCCTATGACTTATTTGATTCACCAAATGAGGGAATTGGAAGATGCTTCATGGCTAAAGGTCCCAAGGTAACACACCCTGAATTCATTGACTTCGATAGTGATGAGGATGACTTGCTTGGTGAAGGTGAGCTCTTGCATGATAAATCTAGTGAGCCTAGTAACGATGAAAATGCTAGTAGTCTTTATAGTCGAGAAGAGTCGAATGACAATGCTATGAAGGAGATTGAGCGTCTAACTAAAGAACTAAACACTCTTAAGTTAGCTCATGAAACAACTCAAGAAGATCATAGAGAGCTCCTAAGATCTCATGAGAAGCTACGCTTCGAGAAGCTCACTCTAGAGCAAGAACATGAGTTTCTAAAAGCGATCAATGACGATCTTCAAAAGAAGAGTTCTTCATATCTTGCCAAACGACTTCTCTTGTCTAATTTCTTGCCACCTATTAAGACTAAGCATGACAAGCATAAGAAAAATTCTTCCTCTAGTAGTAACAATAACCATGTTAAATCCAATGTTGTTGCTTCTAGTAGTTCTCTTGATTCCACTAACAATGTTTCAAGCCAAGTTACACTTGAGCAAGAGAATAGTTTATTGAAAGGGATCATAGAGAAAGGTGTCTACAAGAGTCTTGCCGGAAGCAAGAACTTTGAGGAAATTATTCGCAAGCAAGGAAGGCACCGGAAGAATCAAGGAATTGGTTTTGAGCGAAAGTTCAACGCCGAAGGTGTTGAGTGGGAAGAAGGTCAATATCCTACTCCACAGTTTGTTTCTCAAAAGGAGAAGTATAATCCTACTTCTTCCAATGTGGAACAAGCTCAAGATGACCTTCCACCACAAGACCACAAGCTGAAAGCCAAGGACAAGCTTCAAGAGGAGATTGATGCATTCATTGAAGCACCTCAACCCATGGTCAAGTGGGTTCCCAAGGAAACGTCAAGTTCTACTTCGTCAAGCTCAACTACAACCCCAAGGATTCCCATCAAGATGATGTGGATCCCGAAGAAGAAGAACTAGAAAGTTCTTGAGGGTGACTCCGCCAACATACTTCACTCACATTCATTTTGGCAAAGAACTTGTGCAATCAACTTCCACATCATGCACTAGTTCATGGAGTCACAAACCCTCTTGTTGGTAAGTCAAGGGACAAGGTAATCATTGCTTTCATAGACATCATCTATTGTGAACTTCAATCTATGTCCATGGATATCCTTGTTTGTTCCTTGTGGGACTAACCCATGTAGGTATTGAAAGTGCCCTAATCCAAAGGATAGCTCCCAACTCTTGATGATCTCCATCAACATTGAGCATCCACATCTTCAACATCTACATGAAGTCTTCTACGACAACCCAAGGTTAGTTTGACCCTTTAAAAGGGGTTCTCACATCTAGGGGGAGCTTTGCTCTAAAAATTGAGCTAAAGCATCTTCAAATGATGTGAACACATCAATGCTTTATGTAAAAGTGGTAACCCCACTTGTGCTTAAACGATGAGTATGGCCTATGATCAAATGTTCTCATTTGGCTCCTAAGTCAATATACTCATATAAAGATGACCTAGTCATCGACAAATTGTGTGTTAGTAGCTAGAGTTTTGGTTGTGCATGTTTGACACATATTTCATTTGCTATCTTATTGTGTTAGCATGTTGAATGCATGATTTTATCCATTCGAGGACATCCATTTGTTGTTCTGGTTGTTTTGATTTTTCTGACCAAATGGATGGACAAGAATGCCTAAGTACCTCCCCTAGCTATCTATGCTTTCTTGTCTCAAATTCTATTCATGCTTAAATCACAAACTTTGAACAAGTCATTTTCGGACCCTCCGAGTGAGGAGCACTCGGAGCCACCGATCCGTCAAGGGCTAACCTCCAAAACCTTCTAAGTGATTTCGGTCAGACCAACTCATTCAAACTCGGTCAAACCGAAAGCATTTAGACTGATCTAGGTTTCATCTCAGTGAAACCGAGTTGTAATTTTCGGCGTGACCGAAATGCATAACTGCCTGGCAGTTATCCATCTCGGTGCCACCGAGTTTTTCAACTCGGTCCCACCGACAGCAAAGGGATATATATACTGAGGGCAGCGCGCGTTGATTACTCCTTCAAACGTTTTCGCCCCACATCCCCTGCTGCCGTCGCCCTGATCTCCGGATCGTCGCCGTCGTCGCCTGTGCGCCCTCGCCGCAGGTCTCCATCGCCGTCAACGGACTTCTCCTCCGCGCCGTTGCCGCCGTAGAGAGACTCCACCAAGTTAGGGTGAGTCTTGATCCCACTCGTGCTCCCATCTCCGATTCAATGCACGTTTGGTTTGCCCAATATCTGGCCACGATTGAAATCTTCCTTTACACCAGATTGGTTCGTTTGAACTAGATTCGAGTAAAATTCTTAGGGTTAGGTTTCCACGGAACACATCTCGGTGAAACCGATTTTAAAATTTCGGTATGACCGATTTGGCCTCTGGCCATTGCACTGCACCCTTCGGTCCAACCGAGTTGTGCAAATCGGTGTGACCGAAATGTAGTTTTAGTGAAACCCTAGTGTTTCGGCAGGACCGAAACCCACTTCGGTCTAACCGAAAGTGGTGTGGTAAGCTTCTGTTAAACACTTCGGATTCACCGATACTCAAACTCGGTTTGACCGAAATGTCTTCTATGAAAACTTAAAACTAAAATTTGAACTCATTTTTTTGCAAAAACTTCTGCAGTTTGTGATAACTCTTCTTCTCTGCCTATACCTTATCTATTCACAGGTTGTCAGCCATGTCAGATGCCAGTGACAGTCAGAACAGGTCAGAGTCACCTATTGCAGACATTCCTGAGGCAGACACTAGTCCTGAGACTAGTAGCCCATTTGATGATGGTGAGAGGAGTACACCAAGTGGCTTGCCTCCTGCAGCCACCAGAGCTAGAAAGGAGAAGAATTCTGATGATGAGGATTCTGATTTCGTCGCTGAGGAAGAGGTGACCTCCAAGCCTAAGAGAAAGGTTGTTGCCAAAGAGCAACAAGGTCAGCAATCAAAGAAGGGCACCAGCAAAGTCAAGCAGTCCACTGTTGCTAAGAAGCTGAATTTGGGAGAGCCAGCTGCAAGCAAAGTGAAGAAAACCTCCAAGAGAAAAAGGGTAGTGTATACTGATTCTCATGCAGATGCAGCAGTCGAGGATGAAGAAGAAGAAGCACCCCAGCCTGCTCCTCAGAAGCAGAAGCTCATGGGTGATGCCATTAAGGCTGGAGCCTCTTCAAAGCCCAAGAAATCTGCTCAAGCTAAGGCAGCTCCAGCAAAGCCTGCTGCCAAGCCCAAGAGGACTACCAGAAACATTCCAGCATCTGAGAATAACAAGGGTGATGTGCCACCAGCTGAGTCTGATGAGGAAGAACAAGTGTTGCTGAAACTCCGTTCAAAACTACCACTTCACAATGATGCTCATCCTCAAGCCGAGGATATGAAGGTTAGGAAAGATAGAGGTCTCAGGCTATGGATACAAGCTGATCCATATGCCGTGAGGAGAAGAACTGCTGTAGATCCCAGATTTCACACCAGAGAGCAGCAGGACTTCTATGAGACTGTGCTGATGGACAAGAAGCCAATAGTTGCAGACACCAGATATGTTGACTGGGAATACATTGACAGCGAAGAGCACAGAGACTTCTTTCCACATGTGCATGAAAGCTTCACTGCATGTGGAGTTGCTGAGTTTGTGGGTCAGGAATTGACCAGTTGGAACGATGAGATGATTATGCAATTCTATGCCACAGCTCACTTCTATCCTGATGGGAAGATCACCTGGATGACTGAAGGTCAAAGGTTTTCTTCTTCTGTTGAAGAATGGGCAGAAATTCTGAATGCTCCAGTGCAACGGGAAGATGATATTGATGTCTATGGGATTCCAAAGAAGAATCATGATTCCATGAAGAACATGTACAAGGAGATCCCCGCAGCAGATTTGGAAGTATGGAAGCTCGGCTCAGTCTACCATCTCCACGCAGGTTTACCTACCACTAACACTATTTTGAGGCATACCTTGATGCCCAAGTCTGGAGATCATCACATGATCAGAGGATATTCTATCAACATGCTGCATATACTTGATGAGAAGGCACCTTTCAAGGTGATGGACTTAATGGTAGAGACCATTAAGAGGACTGCAGTTGACCAGAAAAGGTCATGTGGATTTGCCCCACAGATTCAGATGCTTATCAATGCCAAGTTTGGCACGGGCAAATTCTTGTTGGATAGGAAACATCTACCCCTGCAGCCAGAGCATGAAGACAATGTTGTTGTGATGGACGAGGAGGATCCTACATCTGTTGAAGGTCAAGCCAAGATAGAAGCTGCTAAGAAAGCCAAAACTGACAAAGAAGCAGCAGCAGCAGCAGCTAAACCAAAGAGTTTCGGAGAGCAGATTCTTGAAGCTACTCAAAGGATTGAACAACGCCTGGCCAGCATTGAACAGTCTCAGGAGAGCCTAGAGAGGATTGTTGACGAGAAGATCCACGCTCTGGACGTGAAGCTGACTGAAATTCAAGTGACCGTCAACAAGCTTGAGGCAGACATGGAGGAAGCAAAGCAGGACAAGGCAGAGCTTGTACAGGATGACTTAGTCCAGGACTCTCATCGCCAGACTGCTCCAGTTCCCAGAGGATCCCGATCAGCTGCTATTCCAGTGACTGACTCCAGGACTACAACTTCAGCACCTCCTACAGCTCCAGCAGTTACTCCAGCTACAGCCCCAGTGTCCACTCCTCTAGCACAGACATCAGCTGAAGTCTTCGCCGATGCCGTCATATCTACTCCGACATCAACCCAGACGGGAGCCGCCAGCAGAGCCCACAGTGACGTTTAGCTCTATGCTTTTTCGAACTTTTTGGTAACTTGTTGCCAAAGGGGGAGAAATTGTATAGATCATAGGGCTTCGAGAGAGAGAGTGCTGTTATCTTTGCGCTTTTGCTCTTTCATTCTTTTGCGGTTTCCTTGAGATACTTTTGGTTTTCGAAACTTTCAGTGTGCTTGATACTACGTTTGATGCTACCTTAATGTGTGCTTGGTCGTACTATGCTTTAATGTGTGCTTAATGCTTATCATATGTTATTCCTATCTTGTATGACTATTTACTCATGTCTTGGTGATTGGGTGCATGTTATTCATTCTTATCATTTTGTGCGCTCCACCAAGATGTATGTGACATGGAAGAGTGACCCATGATCCTAATCGATTGTGCATTTGCATTCAAACGCAAATCTTAAATAATGCACAAATTTAGGGGGAGCTCTTGCTTATCACATACTTCTCAAAGCGACGATATTATTCATTGATTATATCTCTTGTCGAAGCTTTGATCTATATATTGTCATCAATTACCAAAAAGGGGGAGATTGAAAGTGCAACTAATCCCCGGGTGGTTTTGGCAATTAATAACAACATATATATCATTGAACTAATAGTTACTTGAGAATCATTTCAGAGAAGTTCAGTGATATGGGTATGGCAATGACTGAAGAAGTGGACCCCTCAAAATGCTAAGGCAAGCATTGGCAAAAGCTCAAGACTCCATTTTTGGTTTAGTGATCCAAGATCACATTGAGTCCATAGGAAAAGCCAATACTATTAAAAGGGGATGAGGTTATGTTGATGATCTGGTTGCTCAAGTGCTTAGTGATATATCTCCCTAAACTATCAGCAATCTTTACTACAAAATACACTCATAAGTAATCTCGGTCCCACCGATATTCCACACTCAGTCACACCGAGATGAACCACCTCAGCCATAAGCCAGAACCCTAGAAAAATCGGATATTCCGAGTTTGAAATCGGTTTCACCAAAACATGGGCTGCCAAGCTTCTGTAACCTTCTGTCATCAAATCGGTGTCACCGAGATGATGAAGTCGGTCCCACCGAAACTGGCAAGCTCCTGTCTTTGCTCAAATCGGACTAACCGAGATGGTATTTTCGGTCCCACCGAAAACCCCAACGTTCACATTATTTGAACTTTCGGTCTCACCGAGTTGTCCACTTCGGTCCCACCGAGATTGCTCAAATATGTGTGTAACGGTTGGATTTTGTGTGGAGGCTATATATACCCCTCCACCCCCTCTTCATTCGTGGAGAGAGCCATCAGAAAGAACTACCACTCCTACATTACACTTTCTGAGAAGAGAACTACCTATCCTTGTGTTGAGATCAAGTTGCTCCACTCCTACCATATGAAACTTGATCTCTAACCTTCCCAAGTTGCTTTCCACTCAATCCTTTCTTCCACCACAGCCAAATCAGTGAGGAGAGTTGAGTGTTGGGGAGATTATCATTTGAAGCACAAGAGCAAGGAGTTCATCATCATCTACAACATCTATTACCTTTTGGAGGGTGGTGCCTCCTAGATTGGTTAGGTGTCGCTTGGGAGCCTCCGTCATCGAGATGTGGAGTTGAACCAAGAAGTTTGTAAGGGCAAGGAGATCGCCTACTTCGTGAAGATCTACCCCGAGTAAGGCTAGCCCTCCGTGGGCGTAGGCCATGATGGAATAGACAAGGTTGCTTCTTCGTGGACCCTTCGTGGGTGGAGCCCTCCATGGACTCGCGCAACCGTTACCCTCCGTGGGTTGAAGTCTCCATCAACGTGGATGTACGATAGCACCACCTATCGGAACCACGGGAAAAATCAGCGCGTCTCCAAATTGCGTTTGCTCTTCTCCACCTCTCTTTACTACATGTGCAATTTACTTTCCGCTGCCAATACTCTAGAATTGCATGTGTAGGGTGATGCATGACTTGATCATAATTGTGAATCTGCCAAAAACTGTTCTTGATCAAAAGGCAGAATTTTTATATTTACAAGTAGTCTAATCACCCCCCATCTAGACATACTTTCGATCCTACACCCACTATGGTGGGTCCCAGCTAGCAGGGGGTATTCATTTCTTTGTGCGTCATAATGAGGCACTTCCTTGCGTGCGAAGATATAGCTGATGGGTCCGACCTGTCAGCGGGGGGGAGGGACATTTTTTTCATGAAATACAGAAGCCCTTCCCGTGGGTCCTAGCTGTCAGGTGGAGGAACCATTATTTTGCGTGTAATAAGGAGGCATTTCCTTGTGTGCGGTCGTGGACCCAGCTGTCAGCCTCTCCACGTACAGTCCACTTCCGTTGGATGTCGTTCATTGACCACATTGACCAGGCCGCGCCGAGAGCACCAGGGCGGTGGACGACGACGAGGCCTAGGAAGGGAACGACATGGAACCGGGGAAGACTCGGCAGTTGTTTCCCATGCGGAGGAGTACGAGGGTTTACTGGTTCGTCTGCCGCCCCGGAGAATAACAGCAGGTATAGGTGAGTAGAGGGATGGCTAGGCCAGCGATGGGAGTACGGTGGGGCGGTGAGGCCTGCGCGGTAGCATGGCCGACCGCGGGAGGAGGGAGCACGTAGTCCCGCCGGTGCTTGTTTGAGCGGGTGGAGCAGGAAAAGAAGAGATTGAAGCAGCACGACAGCCGTTGGATGGACATCCAACAGTCGCTGCTCGCGTGTGCATTATTTCTAATAATGTACAGCCCATTTGCTAATTGTTAATAATTTTTATGGAGCCCATCTTCTTTTTGTTAGCATTACACCTCATATTGTGGCCACGGTTAAAAAGTAAATGATTTGTTTGCATATTTCGGTACGATCAACTGTTTTTAATCCCGAAAAATCAGTTCACATTCAAACTATTTTGAAAAATAATTTATATAAATATAAAATCCAAATACTTGTCCACGCATAAAAAACAATGGAATTTAAAATCTTGTAATAAAAAAATTGAAACTAATTCCCGGTTTGATGTGTTTTAAAAATGTACAGCCTATTTCTGGGCAAACCGAATGAAACTCTCCTCGTCTTGAAAGATTTGCAGCCCAGCAGGGCTGATAAAGCAAGTAGGCCTCGTTTGGGTATTTCTTAAAAAAAATAGAACCGGGCTAGCCATTTTCAGCAAGAAAAAAAACACAACTGGGCTCATGATGTGGTAAACATAAATAAAACCCTGGCTAGACGGGCCACAGCCTCCGCACAGCCCCGTTGTTACTATTTACTAGGGTGGATGGGCTGTTTCGTCTTGGGCCCAGAGAAACAATTACTACTAGTACAGTGGAGACACTCTATAGCTACCCAGAAAAACAATTACTACTAGTACAGTGGATACAATGCCGCTTCAGGCTCCTGCTAGGTCATCGAAATGTCTCCCTCTACTGAATGCCATTATACTTTTGTTCACCGACATTCGTGCCATGCAACGCGCTGGCCCAAATGCCATCCACCAAATTAGAAGGTAGTATGTAGGCGGAGAGTCACCCCGACCGTAGCGCGGCAATAACGAGCCATCGCATCACAAAACCCCACCTCCCCGCAGTCTAAGTTTGACGGACGAAGCAAACATCATTTCACTCTTCGCTGAATCCCCTTCTCCCTCACCGTCTTCAAGAAAGGCAACACTCGCATCTGCCACTGTTCTTCTCTCCCAACGAAAGGAAGGTAAGCTGATCCGTGATGTTGGCATATTTTCATTCGGAGAAAAAAAAGAACTTTTGCAAAGCAGTAACCGATCCTCGCTCTCTTTTTTGTTTCATTGTCATTGTGATTGTGTTTTCCTTACAGTGATCTCCTAGTACTCGTCAGTTTCATGATGGACCAAGGAGAACCAGGCAAAGATCTGTCGATATTGGAGCAGACGCGGGAGGCTGATCCCCACGAGCCAAAGAGCTCCAAGAAGATGGATGCAGCCACCGAGCCGACCCCAGATATGCTCACGGCCACTACTGAGATGGTCAACGCCCCTTTTGAGGTTACATCCCCCGTGGCACTATAGGAGCAGTTTCC
>LR738710.1:462116322-462164522 GCA_902687465.1 Secale cereale
TCCCCCCCCCCCCCGCGCTGAGCTGCCCAAGGTGATTTTCTTATTTGCCCATCTCGATTGTGGTTTTTCATCTAAGTATGTGGTGATGAATAATACAAAATTTTATTAGCTTCGATGCCATGCTATACATAGTGGTTTAAATAACTTGTGTTTCTTATACTGGAAAGTAATTCAGAATTTGTTTCTGTTTCAATTAGAGCCCTGATGCAGACAAGGATTGTGTGGTTGTACATGTCACTCGCTATGAGGCGGATGACCTGAATATACGCACTGGGAAAACAGAGTTTTTAGGCCGTTGGATCCTGGAAGCCATTTTCGCTTATACCAATGAAGAGTTGTATTCCAGCCTCACTGTTGTCAGGCGTGTTGTCCAGGGTGTACTGAAGCACAAGAAGTTCAAAGTTACTCCTTTGTTTGTGAGGTATACTGTTCTTGTCATGCTTACCCAGGAAGATGACGTGGCATGCCTCCACAAACAAGTTTATGAGTGGCAAGGCCACAAGGTTGTCTTCATGAAGGTCCACAGTATTGAGCTGCTGCCGGACGTCCTCGATGATGTTCATGGCAAGGTCCGTCTTGTGTCCAGCCCAAATTAGATCGAGGCATGAAATACTTGCCCCAGCTAGTATTTAATGGTAGTTTGGATTCAGTCTAATTATCCAAACCTTGCCTGTTATCGAGCCCTCTGGGGCTAGTACTCTTTTTGAATCTGTCTATGGGAACTGTTGCTACTTTTGTGTGCCTGTGAATCATCGTAATTGTTGCTGAAACAAATGCGTCCTCACTAGTTTTATTATACGAGCAGTGTGTGTTTTGATGAAATAGAGTACTTGTTTGAGAACTGTGCGCCGACGTATACATAAGTACTTGTAAACAATGTTGGTGCTACCCCACTTGTAAGCAGTTGTGCAAAACATGGTACATTGGCTCAACTCGCTTAAAAAATAGGCTATCGACCAGCTAACAATCAACAATCTGTTGTCTAACATATAAGCAACTATGTATATTTTTACAGTGGTTCGTGCAGTTAACTGAGGCCACAATGTAAATTCCAAACGTTCACACTCTAGTCGAGCGTTCATGTGGAACACTAACATTAAACTTGACTTCATAAAAAACTTGAAAAGCATAAGTTAAGCAATTTTATACATCTCAATGATTCATAGAACATAACAAACATATACTAGTTCACAACAAAAGACAAAGTTATGAGAAGGTTTACAAATCAGGAAAAAACAAGCAAGGCTTCTATGAGCAAAGGGCCTCCCGGCAGGCTTAAATTTCCTGGAGTTCACTCTGGTTTTTTCTTGTTGCCACCATCCAGGGTTAGGTTCTCTCATTCCAGAATAACCACTTATAATTGTGTTCTCAGCTGGAATGCTGAACTGAACCATGTAGTGTATTGACCAGCTGAAATTCGTGTGCATTCCATTAAATTTAAGCACCGCTATTCACAGAAATAAGCAGACCACAATGCCTCTTGTCCGCGCACCTGTCCAAAAAACCATCGTGCAGCCGTGCCAGCTAGTCCTCGGTTCATGGATGAACTAGTAGAAAGTGCATTCCGGACTAGGATGCAGTTGTTTTCGCTCGTCCCTACACTGCAATTAGGAAGTAAAACGTACGAATCAACTTCTTTTATATTGCGTTGGTCATTCTACCTAGTAACTACCAATGTAGGAATATCTGGAAAATGGGTGGTTAGAGGACGGCAACGAGGGATAGCCATCTTATTTTGCGCAGTTCTACTAAAACTGAGGTGTGTGCTTTTCATTGCGCGGATAGAAACGATACGGAGACAAACATCCCGAAACAATATGGAGACAGACATCCCAACTTCCGCAAATATGAAATACGATTATTTAAATAGTGATAGATATTTGTTGTGGCGTATGATTAACAGCATCATCTATTGTGTTATAATTGGCCCTAGATTGACAGTGTGAAAGTGTCCTTAAGTAAGTAGCATCACATCACATCAACACTGCCACTAGATTAACATGCAGAACAATAGCATTAGTATTACTGTCATGAGAGTAGCACATGGTTAGTAAATGTGCAATCAAATTTGTGCAGTTCCACTGGGATGAAGCAGTGTTAGCGGTGTGAGATTTAAGTGTAACTGCAAAAACACAATTCATGGGAAATAAAGCAAGACGGAAGCACTTCATAAAATGGTGGTGGCCTTGCTTCAATTCATCGACGGAGCTAGACCATTACTTATAGTGACATTAGGTGGCATTGCTTAATGCTTCATGTGATTTTACATTAACGGTAGCGATATGGGCGTAGGGACAGCAGAGGCATAAAGTGGTGAGGCAGATGTGGTTGCCGAGAGCGGCAAACACTCAGGCATCATGTCTGCATTTGTCCCATTTTTTATCTCCTCGGTGACATTTTCCTATGCAAGCACATGAAATCTAGACCTGCTCATTCTCATTTGCATTGTCCCCCAACACCCGTCACTTTTTTTTCCCTTTTCAACCAAGAGATAGATCCACTTCCCCCCACCCTTCGCCATCCACCATGCTTTCTTCATCTTTTCAACCAAGAGACCGGTTGGGTAGCCAGTATCTACTACTTTCCCCCGTTTCCTCTTAGAACCAAGTCCTGGATTCATGCTATAGATTTCCCACTTTCTTCCCTGTTTGAACCAACTCTTAGAGTCGACTAAACTAGCTTTACCTCTAATAATAGTAAAAGTCTAGGTGGCTTTGGAACAGCGGACGAAAGTAGAAAAAGATCCACACGAAGCCAAGTGGGGAGCTGGGGCAATAGAGCAAGGCAGGTTTCTAAGGAATACATACCTGAGGGTCGTCAGCATGTGGCAAAGATGGCGTTGGGAGGCCACATCTTGGCCACAATACCGCAGGATGGAAGAAGGGGTCGGAGGCCCTCCGGAGCCGGCGCTCTCTCGGAGAGAATGGCATGGCCGCCGATCGGGACGCGCGGGCAGCCGTTGGTCTCCTCCCTCGCCGCTGACGACAGCGTGAACGATGCACCTACACCCCTGCCCCGGTCGAGGTTGTCCGGCCGGATTTGTGACCAGCCGTGAGCTGAGAGAGAGTGTGGCCACCTATGTCTTGCTTAGATCTGGAGATCATGAGAGAGTGAACGAGAGGAATCCTAGCAAAGCAAGCGCTAAGGCTCCTGTTTATATATATAGTGGAGTGATTTTGTTGCACCAGCTTCAAAAAATGTGCTCCTACGTGTACCCGCGAGTGGGTGTGAGAGAACTAGTGCGTGCGTGCACCGCTTCTCTTCGTGAGAGTACAATATACTATGCCCAAAGAACGTTCGCCACAAGATTAATAGTATAAGTGTGTGACGTGTGAACTAAAATAAAATGTGCACGACGACTTTTGTTTTTTAGAATTTCTGAGGGTAAGGTGTGAAGAGCACATATGTGTGTGACGTCTACCTGCATATAGACGGTGGGTGCGAGAGGACTCGGGAGGGTGCGTGTGTGTGAGAGAGAGGGGGGCACGTATCAATGCAATGCATGTGTCCGTAAATCATTATC
The DNA here is from genome assembly GCA_902687465.1 of Secale cereale. Taxonomy (NCBI): domain Eukaryota; kingdom Viridiplantae; phylum Streptophyta; class Magnoliopsida; order Poales; family Poaceae; genus Secale; species Secale cereale. Next base: position 462,119,846 of record LR738710.1, read on the forward strand.
CGACAAACGTTCACCACAAGCCTTTTCCTAACGAACGCCGTAATAACCGTTAGATCGGCATCCAACAGTGTCAGTTTTGCCATGTCATTTAACAGAACAGCCACTCCTCCTACACACAAATCTTCCACGTGAGTGTAAGCAACTGCCGTATGCTCCCTCCGTTCCAAAATGCAGTGCATATAGCTTTATTGAAAATTCGAACCTCGCAAACTTTTACCGAGTTTTCGTGTAACAAATTGCACATGTAGAATACCCTGTATATATCATTTCATTCATCTTCGAGAGGTAACTATAAAGATGGGGGAGGAGTCTACAAAGAAAGACCATTGTATCACCTGCAGCAATTTCAACCATCCTTTAGTGTGGAGGAATATCATAGGAATTCTATATGATATGATTTTTACAGGATTTTTTCCTTTAGAGCCAATTGGTTCCTAGGAATAGATTCATATACTCCACATTTCAAAGGAAATAAACATGATATCATTTCTATAGCTTTAGAGCCACTTGGTTCATATGAATGGATTCCTATACTCCCATAATTTCAAAGGAAAATAAACATTAGTGTATATTCAATAGAAAAGATCATATGATATGAACCAAATTACATCTCTTTTCTAATCCCTCCTCATAGGAATTGAGATACATGCCATCTCTAGATTCAATAGAAAAGTTCCTATGATGTCAACCAAATGACATCTCTTTTCCAATCCCTACTCATAGGAATTGAGATACTCCATGTCATCTCTTTCCCTACAACTTCCATCTATACATCTTCTATTCCTAAATAGCTAGTACAACCCAGTAGTAGCTTTTTTCCAAGACGTGTAACTACGGCACAAGAACTATATAGTGTGCGAATAACTTGTAATATGGTCACTGGATGAAGCTAATCCGACAGTGCAGAGATAGAAAATCCGAGCACTACTGGCCGTTGGATATCATCAACATTCCACCAGATCTGCCACATGTACAATTTAGAAGACTCCATGGTTGAACTTAAGCATAATGCACAAACCTCAAAACACAAGCACTTCTCCTTTGTTCTAGAATCTTCCGTATCATAATTGATTTTTTTCTAAATGAATTGCCATTATTTGTTTTTTACTTTATGCTTTACAATGCACAACCCCATGAATCTGAACATGTTTATAAAACTAATTGATTTTGAATGAGATGAACTATAAGAACTAAACGAACATCTACATCATGCATATATAACTCAAAGCTTTACATGCTATAGTGTGTATTTATTCATAATTTGGTTTCGAAATCTCATGCGTTCAATGCATGTGTACCTTACTAGTTTTTAGTAGAGTAGCAAATTTCACGCGGCCCCGGGTATATCAAAATGCAGGGCTCATGCATCATTGCCTTTCGGTCGAACCTACGTCCACAAGTTTTTGTATGTACTATATCTCCACTGGTCCCCGAACCCAAATTGTTGCCTCGTTCCCCTAAAACCAAACGGCCCACACATATTTAAGGCGTCGACTCGAACTCAATCCCTCTCCCGTTTACTACGACGTGGCCCCGCACGCCCTAGTAGTACTCCTACAGACCCTACCGCTGAACGCATCATCGGTTTTCTTCAAGAGGACGAGGGAGAAGCCGATTTGTAGTGGAGGCGCTTTAAAAAATGATTTGTATTGGAGACCCCTACCCTAGGGTGCCCTAGGTAGCTGCCGCACGCATCATTGGTTTTCTTTTTTCTTTAGGCTCTTGCGCCCTACAGTGAAATGATGGTTGCTTCGTCCGTCCAGCTTAATGCGGGAAAGGTGGGGCTTTGTGATTTGACCCCTCATCGCTCATTTTCTACTACTGCGGCGCTACTACCGGGGTGCCTCCAATTCCAACCGCTGCTCCGAACTGTAATTTGGTGCATCGCATGTGGAACAGGACGATGGATGAGCCACATGTCGGCCAAAGGGGTCCTGTTAAGTGTGTCGCCATTTTGTGTGCGGACTGACCCTGCTTGAGTCACTACGCTAACACGACATGTGCAGCCTACCACTTGGTTTTGCTCCTTGGTGAATCCCGACTATATTGATTTAAAATGATACGTACTGAACTACCCTCTCCGTCTCATTTTTTAGACGTCTCGGTTTATAGGGCGTGCACGTAGTTTGACTAACTAAACCTGAGTTACTATGTCACAAAAAGTATATCATTGGATTATTAAGCGGATGTAGTTTCTAAACATATAATGTTCATCACATATATAGCCAATTAAATTCTCAACCTAGAACGACGTGCATGCCATGTAAACCGATACATAGGAAGTATAGTAGTACAAATGAGGTGATTTTACCGAGCGATCGGCGGGGGAGCATGGCCTGTCATGCGGTCCCACGTGTCATGATGTACCAAGGTGATGCGCGTGTCCCTCTTGAGGCAGAAGCAATACTACGTGGTTTGATATGATGGCGAACCGAAGTGTGAAATAATGGTTGCTTTGTCCGTCTGGGAAGGTGCGGCATTGTGATTTGACGTCTCATCGCTCATTACTACTACTACTGGGGCGGTACGATTGGGGTGCGTCCCCCTGCTGTTCTGCACTGTTATTTGGTGCTTGACACGTCGACCTGGTTTCTGTATGTCCCACATGTCAGTGACAGGAAGTACATAATTCATGAAAGCAAGCATCGACGGAGGAGTACAAGACACAGCTTGGGTTTTTGCCGCTTCGCGCGATCCATCGATACAAACCCAAACTAAATAAAGGCGAGGGCGGGTCTTTTCCCGCGCGGCAGGCGGGGGAGTTTGGCATAGTCTGTTCGAGGCAAGGAGGCGGGAAGGGAAACAAGCAAATAAAGGTTGAGCGACTTAGTTTTGGAAAAATCTGATTTTACGGAGTACGTACCCACTAGGGTTTATAGGGCTCATCTAAAAAACATTCGTTTTTCCGTTTTATAAGTCTTAATTCTACTATTAGTAGTAGTACCATCACATGTTGGATTTCGAGGTGCGTTAGATCACCCGATGCAAGCAGTGTCAAGAGAAAACTCTCTAACCAAGGTAGTAGGGACGAGGAGTAAACGGAGGGAGTAGTAAAATTTTCTCTCTAACCAAGGTAGACTGACATGTATTTTTTATAGTGGCCTTGTATAAGTAAATGGAGGGAGTACTAAAGGACATATATATTCCAAACAATATGATAATCTCTCTAACCAAGGTAGTAGGGATGAGGAGGAAACGGAGGGAGTAGTAAAAATTTCTCCTCGTCCTGCGAGCCATCGCGCGCGTGGGCGAGGGAGCGGGCGTAAGGCATAGTACGCAAGCTTCACCTCATCCTGCGAGCCACCGCACCCATGGGCGGGGGAGACGGCGTACTAAGCAAGCTTCTCCTCGTTCTGCGAGTTGACGGGACACATCAAAAGTACTCCAGTGTATAGAGCCTTGCCTCTAAGGTAGGCCCCACATGGTTTGCCTCTTTTTTAACATAACGCGTCAAGTCGCAATTTGTTTGTTCACCCGTGGTAGACGATCCTCCCTCCATCTAGTGGAAAACCAGTACACGTGTTAAGTTACCACGTTGGCTGCCTTTTCGTACAGAAATGAGCTCCACCATGTACCCGTGCGGGTGTGGTTGGGAAAGAAACGGGAGTACGTGCGCCGTGCGTGCACGTCTTCTCTTTGTGCACGTCCCCCACCTATGTGGGTGTGTGTGAGAAGGACTATAGAGATACAAACTTAGACATAATGCGCCGTCCATCCCCATGCCTCCGCCCAGTCCGACCACCAGTCACCACCACGCCCCACTCCTCCTCACCTTATCTCCCATCTTTCTCCCTCCATTTTTATATACAAGGTCACTATCAAAATTACAATTTGCAGATATACAAGGCCACTAACACTAATCGATGCAATATTAATGGTGTTTGCCTCGTAGTACTACTAGCAAAGGAGGACATTAATTATCCCTTGCATGCATGCGAGAGTGTGAGCATTGGCTTGATGTGCATGAAAGAGAAGAATACACATTAATTTACACGGCAAACAAGGAAACAAGGTGGCTTGCAACATTGAGTTAGAAGACATTAATTTTTGCCTTGTTACATGTAATATGGTTTTGTGGCCTTTTATACAAAAATGGAGTTTGATAAAATTCTCGAGATACATTTACCCGATAAAATTCTCGAGCAATCATTAGTTTTTACAAAATGGGATTACTCCTGCATGGGTCAATCACAACAGGTGTTTTGTAAAAAAATGCATCTTGATGTTCCGTGCAATGCACGAGCATCTTGATGTTCCGTGCAATGCACGAGCATCTTGCTGGTCCATGAAAACAACACATGGCAAAATTCCACGACGAACGAGGGATTTGAATCTGTTGGGAGGGGCTGTTTGGATCTTGCCCGGGGTAGCCAAAATATTGGCGACCCTTTTGTCCACCGGTGCCTTTGCCAACGATGAACAAGGAATGGATCGGGTTCTCATGCATCCTCTAGCGCGCACGTTGAAGACGAGCTCGCACGAGATGTGTTCTTTTTGTCCCACCACGCCGCCCGCAGACCGACCGGCGACCCGCAAATTACGCCATCCAACCCTAGCCGCACACATTATGACAGCAAGTAAACCAACCGGACGAAATTCATGCAAACACGGCGATATTTCATATAAACAATGAGAGAAATCATATAAGATACCAGATTTTCATACAAACATGACGGATTTCATTACATTCGAATGAACTACACGGTGCTAGTTCTAGACAGTGCAGGTATCTAATACCTGGCCTAAATGGTCGCCCGCCGATCGATTTGTGTTCCTCATGTCCGGCAGCACGATCACCGGACTGCCGGGAGCCCCGGAGGTATATGCGGGGTCGACGACGGTCCTCGCAAGAAAAGGATCCGACAAGACATCTATTGTGTACGCCGGCGTCGCCACCGTGGTGGCCTTCATGGGACCCAAGCGGCGGCGGCCTCCCGTGTTCTACTTCTCCTCGATGATGGCGGCGGACGCGGAGGCGCTGGCCACTGACTCGTCGCTCTCCGCTCACCCGGCTTATGTCGCTGCTTGCATGGCGCGGCCGCCGGCATGGGAGTCTCGGCCACAGAAACAGGAGACGTGGTACGAGGCGGCGGCGTGGACGGCACCAACTATGCCCGTGCGCCGCTCCTCGTCAAGCTGGCCTGGAGCAGCGAGTTGTTGAATCGTGCGCCGGCTTGGGGCGGCTGTAATGCCCCGGATGTAACACTTTCCCTTTATGGCAATATATAAACTTTGGCTTCATCATTTCCATTCCGGGTTCTTCTTCTTTTTTGGTTTCTGCGTTTTGTCGTGTGCGTGTGTGCATTTCATCCATGTCATGTTGTCATGTGCATTGCATTGCATTTGTGTTGTCACTTGCATCTGGTCCCACTCGTCTCTTCCCGTTGTCCGTTTCGAGTTCCGACGCTCTCACACGGGCTCGTGGCATCCCCGAGTCCTTCTTTCGTGTTTGACCGAGTAACGTTTCCGGAATGGCGCGTGACTTGTCGTGCGATGTTGTTTTGATACATGTAACCCTCCTGTCAAGTTTCGTCGCGTTTGGAGTTCGTTTGGTACTCCAACGGGTAACCTAGTGGGCTAAAAGTACCTCCTCTTTGAGGCCCAAGACCCCCTCCACAACAGCCCACCAACCCAGCACAACCCTTCCCATCATCTCGGCCGTTGAATTGGGATCGCGTGGCCGAAAACAGCTCCTCATTTGGAGTCTCCTAGCTCCTTGTGCCTATAAATTAGCCCCCATGCCCATTTTTGTGTCCAAACCCTACTCCATCCCTTTTTTTTCTGTTTTTCCCGTGCCTCGCAGATCCACCGCGCACCGGACATGTCCGACACGTCCGCTGCCGCCCCCTCGACTAGTGGATGGCTGCCACGTGGCCATCCGCCTCCTCCCGCCGCCGCGGCCCGCCGGGCCCGAGGCCGGCCCGCGCGAGCCCGCGCGCCTTCGCGGCTCCGCCCGCATCGCCTCCCGCCGTGCGCGCCGGTTCCCCGCCGCCGGCGAGCTCCGCCGTCACCGGCGACCTCGCTCCGCCGCGCCTCCAGCACCGTCCGCCGCCGTTGGGCCTCAGAGCACCGCCACCCGAGCTCAAGGAGACTCGCCGCCGGTCGAGCCCCGGCCCCCTCCGAGCCCTCGCCGCCGGGAGGGCGCCGCCCGTCGAGTATCCCCGCCGGCGCCCGTCGTCTCGCCGGAGGAGCAAGCCGCCGGCATCCCATCGAGGGCATCGCCGCATCGCCATCTTCGATCGGCCTCCAGCCCGATCGGGATCGTCCCGATCCAGTGGAACCCTAACGGGCCTCGGTACCCGCTTTGCCCGTTGACCAGGCCGCAGCCGCGTTGACTTGAGGTTGACCCCTTATCTCTTTTTGGCTAAGTCTTTAGTTACTTCATTGTCTGATGCATTTTTGTGATGATGATAACTTTTACTGTGCTTGTCCGATTTGTGCGTATAATATGTCAAAATGATCGTGGTGACCTGTACTATGTTTTGTTCCATTGTGTCATGCATGTATGAGTCCATCTAGATGTCTTAATCTTCATGACAAGAGTGCTACATGATATAAACTGCTACTATTAGTTGTTTTCATGCCATGTTTGATATGTGATAACTTGATGCATGTTTATCCAAATGAAGCAAATGATATGTCCAAATGTTCATCATGAGATGCTCTACATGTTGGTTGCTATAGCATGCTTGTTTGAGTTCATATTGCCATGTTTATCCCTGTTACAAAAGTGCATGTGGCTGTTAGGTTTTATAACTTGTTACGAGATGCCTAGTTGAGGAGCTCGTTGCTATTGATGTGTTTGTCCCCATGTCACATGCTCATATGTTTTGGACTTCCCATCATGTGTTCTTTGCTGTGGTGCAAACCACTTGCCATGTTATGCTTTGAGGTGACTTAAACTTGCTCACAAACATGCCATGATAATATTGATGTTTTAACACTTAGTGAAATTTCACCAAGTCTGGAATCTGTAATATCCTGATGCTATGTTTGCTTGTTGTTCTAGGCAAATCCATGTTAGTTTTGTTGTGGCCATTGATGATTCCTTGTTGTATATGTTGTTGTCTATCCATACATGCCCTCACATGCTCATTTGGGTTGCTGTAGCATATTTAATTCTTGCTCCCAAGTTGCTATAAAATATTACTGTCAGGTTTTTATTGTCATGTTCAAAATGTTGTAGCTTGTTGCTATTGATCCATGCCTCCTATGGAGATGCTCCAATGGAGTTGTTTGCTGTAGGATATTTCTACTTAATTTCCATGCTTCTAGTCACCATGTTTGAGTGCTGTAGAGTATATATTTCTTGCTCCGAAGTTGCTATGTGGCTGTTAATTTCAGCATTGCATTGTTTATTGTTTCGGATGTATCTTTTAGCCCGTTGCTCCGTTTTGGGTGAGTCCTACATGAAACTTGTGTGGTTTTGCATGTAGATTCATAATATCATCTTGTTAACATGTTTTAGAGTATGTTGCTTGATGTTTGGGTGCATCTTGCACCGTTGCCATGCTTATCTTGTTTTGATCATATCTTCTAGACCGTAGCTCCGTTTTAAACAAACTTTATATGAAACTTGACTAGAATTTCGTGTAGATTGTCATGGTGCATGTTAACTTTCTGTTTAAAAACTTTAACTTAAGGTTTGTTCAGATCTGGACTAATTTCAAACTATGCATATGAGGACTTACCGGTTTTGTCTTAAGTAGTTTCCGGCCTCATTTAAACCAGTTGTTTCTTGTGTTGTTTCTCTGTGCTTACTACCTTGCCATGTTTTGCATCCTAAATAGACTTGTCTTGCATCCTACTTGCTAGAGTAAATTGTCTTGTTCTTGTGCTGTTTCTCTGTGTTTCCTATGTTGTCATGATGTGCATCCTAAGTGCATCTGCAGTGCTTCCTTAGTGCATCAGCCATGCAACCTGTTGTTTGCGCATTGCACCTTGTTTGACTTCATGCCTCGTGTGTTCTTGTGTTGAGTAGAGCCGGAAGCCGAGACCGAGTACGAGAACGGGGTTACTATCGAGGTTGAGAATGAGGAGCCCTCTTACGATCCCACCGACGACTCGACAGGCAAGATGACCTGACCCAGATATCATTACTATCTTTGCCTATTGCTAGAAGTCTCGCTCTTTAGCTTATTGCCTCGATGCCCATGTTTGTCTGTCAGCCTCCTATTGTAACCATGAATCTGTTTAACCACCCAACCTATGCAAACCTTTGATTGGCTACGTAGGCTTCGCTCAGCCCCTCTTATAGCATTACTAGTTGCAGGAGAAGATTTGAAGATTCTTGCTTCATGTTGAAGCTTGTTGGGATATCACACTATATAAACTCTTCACAAAATCATCTATATATTGGTAATGGGTGGAAGGCTAAGCCTCTTGCTTGGTGATTTGTTCCACTCATGCCGCACTAGGAACCGTATAAACCGGTGTTATGTTCCTTGATTATTCGTTCCTCACACGGTTGGGATTATGGGACCCCCTCGATAAACCGCTTAGCGCGAAGTCTTTTCCAGCAAGTCCCAACATTGGTAATATTTTCCTAATAACTAAAAACTTGCTTAGGGCTTTGCAAACCCGAGTTCTTAATCAACAACCCCGGGCCAGTGCTCCACATGAGTGTTGGTCCGAACTGAGTGGACTGTGGGGCCACCACGAGGAAACTCGTGGATTGGTATACACCTGTAGGACGTCTCATCCGGTCGTGGCCTGAGACTAGATACGCGCGGCTACTATCAGGGTGTCGGCACGCCGGGAGGATTTATTGGATTAGCCTTACCTTAGTCGGAGTATCTTGAGCATGGGATTCCGAGGATACTCGGGCCTTCCCACCTTGGAGTTGCGACTCCGCGGATCGTGGGCTTGTAATGGGCCAAGTTGGAACACCCCTGCAGGGTTTGAACTTCCGAAAGCCGTGCCGGCGGTTATGAGGCAGATGGGAATTTGTTAATATCCGGTTGTAGAAAACTTGACACCATGTTCAGAACACACTACCAGCGTGAGTACCGTGACGGTCATTTTCCGAAAAGGGTTCGGGAAGTGAACACGGTGGGGTTATGTTTGACGTGCTTAGTTAGGATCACTTCGTGATCACCTTGTCGCTCGTGGCACCTCTCTTCTCGCTCTTAATACGTAATCTAGTGCTAGTGCTACTGCAGCCTTTTATTCTTTCTTCAGCCTTGTTCCACACCCAAGGCTTAGATAGTTCTGTTACTCAGGAACGGGATTGTTGAGTCCTCCGTGGCTCACAGATTCTACACCACACTAGATGTAGGTACCATGGTGAGCTACTCAGGTGACGGCACAGAGCTATATTGGGAGTACGATGAGGAACGTAGCCGTTACTATGTGCACTATCCCGATGATCAGTAGTGGTTTCTACTAGGGGCGATTCAGACCTGTGGCTTTATGTATGTTTGGTATCTTTCATTTGGATCTTCACCCGTAGACGGGTTGTGATGTTATTTGAATGATGATTTGCTATGTAATGAATTGTGTGACGTGGCGAGTGTAAGCCAACTATCTCTTTTGTTTTTCATCCCCATTTTTACATGAGATGTGCAAAGATACCGAACTTGAGATCATTCCAGAATGGGCTTATACCTTTAAGTCGTGCCTCGACACGTAGGAGGTATAGTCCCATCCTGGGCATTACAAGTTGGTATTCAGAGCCTTCTCCGACCTAGAAGCCCCCACTGATTGATCGAATCATTGACGGTTGAGTCTAGGCACACACTTAAAATGTTTTGAGTCCTATATATATATATATATCGGAGAGTAGGATTTCTTTTGCTCCTCATCTCTTTTCACTCTGGTGAGGACTCCTGATGATTACTCTTGCGTCTTCTACTCTCAAAAATTCACCAATTTTTTTTAGGAATCTCGCGAGTATTGTTTGGATTGTTCCGATGTCTTTGTGACGAGAACATTGTTCTCGATGCCTCCTGTCATTTAGGGGTTGTGGTAGTGTCCCGGGGAGTTGAGCTCCGAGGTGTTGTCGTCACAAATATATCGCAGCAGTTCTGGAATACTTAAGACGGCGACATCGAAAACTCTCCTATGCGGTTAGTGGCAAGATAACCCCGACATCACCCAGTATTGGGGAGGTAGTTCGGGAGTATTGCCATAGCTTGTATAGTAGATGCGTTTCAAAGGTCCGAGGTAGATGGTTTCCGAAAATAACTGGTTATGTGTTGAAGGATGGATACAGCTGGATGTAGGATTAGAGTTGAGTGCGCGATGCTTCCCCTGTATCCCCAACACCTGATTGCATAACTGGAAACTTTCGGAAATTAATAGGTGGGTTCATCTAGTAGATCATAGGCATTCTTCCAACGAATGCATGATATGGAGTTCGGGGTTCTATATTGAGTGAAGTAGTTTTATGGCCGTTGTTCCGATCGGGAGTTGCATCTTAAAGGGTCCTTGGCTATGCTGATCCAGGGATTGCAAAACCCTTTTGTAACACGTTCCATAAGCTTTCAGCACGAATATGTCGAACGAAGCTTCTATCTTGTATTTGTTCTATCTGCACCTTGTTGTTTTACTTACCTTTTCTCTCCCAAGTGGCTTCTCGTGAAGAATGTTGTTACTATTAAACTGAGAATTTCATTCGTTCCTCTTGTTCGAATGATTCTTGCGAAGACTATGTTGAAATTCTAGCCGTTGATTCAGCTTATGTATTCTTTCAATCAATGGCTAATAGTGGTCATCTCTTTGAGGATGGCTCCTAAAAGGGTTCCCAATGCTAACCCAGAGGGTGAAGAGGATCATGATCGTCCTCCTTCCCCTCCTCCTCCGTCTGAGGCCTGGAGAGCAATTATGCAAGCTACGAACCAGAACACCCAGATGCTTATGCAAATGATGCAGAATATTCAAGCAAATCAAGCAAATCAGGGTGCTCATGGGAACCAAGGTAATTTGTTCAACCAACCACACTTTGCTACGCTCAACCAGTTCCTGGCAAATCAACCAAAGGCATTCAATTACTGCGTGGACCCTCTAGATGCTGAAGACTGGATAACAAATATCAAGAAGCATTTCGAGTGCATTAACGTCAGGCCCGAGGACTATGTGAAGTTTGCAGCCTTCCAACTCAAGGACCAATCAACTGATTGGTGGCAGCAGTACAAAGACTCCAGAGCAGGGCGTGTAATCTCCTGGGATGAAATCTGCAAGGACTTTCGCTCTCACCACATTCCAACAAGTGTCATCGAGGGTATGCGTGAGCAATTCCGCAACCTGAAGCAAGGCTCAATGTCTGTCTACCAATATAATGTCAAGTTCCAGAACCTTGCCCGCTATGCCAAGCAAGACATCCAAGATGCCAAGAGCAAGATCTATCAGTTCCGTGGTGGTCTGAAGGATGAACTCCAACTTGCTCTCACCTTGTTCGAGCCTGATGAGTTTGATAAATTCTATAACATGGCACTTAAGCAAGAGGCAGCCCAGCTCAAGATGGAAGCTTCCAGAAAGAGGATCAGAGACGCTGTTCACTCCTCCTCTTCTTCTCAAGTGGTTGCAAAGCAACAGAAGTTTTGGCTTCCACCTCCTCCAGTGATCCGAGCTCCCAACAACAACAACAAGAATTCTGGTGGCCGTGGTTTCTCCCACCCACACAACCAAGGCAATCAGTCCAAGTCGTAGTACCAAGCTCCAAGACCAAGTGTTCCTCCTCCTCGTCCACTTTCTGAGGTCACTTGCTACAAATGTGGTCTGAAGGGTCATTATTCCAACAAGTGCACCAACCCAAGGCGCCTTCCGCCTGCTCCACCTGTCAGTACTGCTATTGTCAAGCACAATCCCAAGCAAGCAAGAGTGAATCTGATGAATGCAGCTCAAGCAGAAAATTCTTCAGATGTGATACTTGGTAACCTTCCAGTCAATCTTAAACCTGCTAAAGTGTTGTTTGATTCTGGTGCATCAGATTCCTTCATGTCATTTCCATTTGCATCCAAGCACAATGTGGGCACAGTGGCCTTGCCAAAGGAGTTACAAATTATTTCTCCGGGCAAATGCATGACTTCTAATTTATATGCTCCGGATGTATCTATTCGCATGGGTGATTACCGCTTTCTGGCTTCTCCGATTGTTCTCGGCAATTCCGACATTGATCTCATTCTTGGGATGGATTGGCTTTCTCAGCATGTTGCTCTCATTGATTGTGCAAATAAGGAAGTCAATATTACTCATCCTAACGAAGACATGATTATCTTGGCCTCTCGAGATAACACAATGAGGCTATTCTCTCTCAATGACAAGGGCGAGATTAATGCCATCTCTCAAATTCCGGTGGTCAATGAATACGAAGATGTTTTCCCTGAAGAGCTTCCAGGCATGCCTCCACATCGTCAAGTTGAATTCGTCTTTGAACTCGAGCCTGGTACTAAGCCAGCATGCCGGCGGCCGTACAAGCTCTCCCCTGAAGAGTTGAAGGAGTTGAAGAAACAGCTTGATGAACAAGAGCGTATGGGTCTAATCAGGCCTAGCACATCTCCTTGGGGTTGTGGTGTCTTATTTGTCAAGAAGAAGGATGGCACGGAGCGCCTTTGCGTTGATTACCGGCCATTGAACAAGAAGACAAAAAAGAACAAGTATCCGCTCCCCAACATCAATGAGCTGTTCGAGCAGCTCAAAGGAGCAAAAGTATTCTCTAAGCTCGATCTCCGGATGGGCTATCACCAAATTCGCATTCGTGAAGAAGATATCCACAAGACTGCCTTCAGAACCAGCTACGGTTCCTATGAATATACAGTCATGTCTTTTGGCCTCGCTAATGCTCCACCTACCTTCTCGAGAATGATGCACTACATTTTCAACCCCTACACCAACGAATTTGTGCTTGTGTATCTGGATGACATCTTGGTATTCTCCAAGAATGAAGAGGATCACGAAAAGCACCTCCGTCTGGTTCTCAACAGACTCCGTGAACATAAGTTCTATGCCAAGTTCTCCAAGTGCGAATTCTGGCTCGATAAGGTCTTGTATCTGGGCCATATCATCTCCGCTGACGGTATTGCGGTAAACCCCGAGAAAGTTGAAGCCATTGTCAACTGGGAACCTCCTCAGAACGTCAAGCAACTCCGAAGCTTCCTTGGTCTTGCTAGCTATTGCAGAAGGTTCGTTGAGAACTTCTCCAAGATTGCCAAGCCTCTCTCCAACTTGCTGCAGAAGAATGTCAAGTACAACTGGTCTCCGGATTGTGATGTGGCATTCAAAACTCTCAAAGAAAAGCTCATCTCTGCTCCAGTTCTTACTCCTCCAGATGAGTCCAAGCCCTACAAAGTTTTCTGTGATGCTTCTCTTCAAGGACTTGGTGGTGTGCTAATGCAGGACAAGAAGATTGTGGCATACACTTCTCGTCAACTGAAGCCAAGAGAGAAGAACTACCCCACTCATGATCTTGAGCTAGCAGCTGTGGTACACGCCTTGATCACGTGGAGACACCTTCTGTTGGGCAGAAAAGTCGACATCTTCACCGATCACAAGAGCTTGAAGTACATCTTCACACAGCCGAACCTGAACCTTCGCCAGACTCGTTGGGTTGATATGATCCAAGAGTATGATCCAAGCATCGAATACACACCTAGCAAGGCCAATGTCATTGCAGATGCCTTGAGCAGAAAGGCATATTGCAACAGTCTCCTTATCAAGCCGTTTCAGCCTGAGCTTTGTGAAGCATTCAGGAAGCTCAACCTCCAAGTTGTTCCGCAAGGCTTTCTTGCAAATCTTCAAGTTGCTCCTACCTTGGAAGATTAGATTCGTGAGGCCCAACTCAGTGATGCTATGGTGCAGAAAGTGAAACATGGTATTGCAAAGGGTACTCCCAAATACAAGTGCTATCACGTTGATGAGAGAGATACCTTGTTCTTTGAGGACAGACTTGTGGTTCCCAAGGGTGATCTCAGGAAGCTCATAATGAACGAAGCACATGACTCCCTCCTGTCGATTCATCCTGGAAGTTCCAAGTTGTACCCAGACCTCAAGCAATCTTACTGGTGGACTCACATGAAAAGGGAGATTGCCCAATTCGTGAATGAATGTGATGTCTGCAGAAGAGTGAAGGCAGAGCATCAACGTCCAGCCGGTCTCCTCCAACCTCTTCCTATTCCCGAGTGGAAATTCGACCACATTGAAATGGATTTCGTCACTGGGTTTCCTAAGTCAAAGAAGGGGAATGATTCTATCTTTGTGGTGATTGACAAGTTAACCAAAGTCGCTCACTTCCTTCTAGTCAAAGAATCCATCAATGCAGCTCAGCTTTCAGAGGTGTACACTTCCAGAATTGTGTCCTTACATGGCATTCCTCAAGTTATCTCCTCAGACCGTGGAAGTTTGTTCACGTCCAAGTTCTGGGACTCCTTTCAGTCTGCCATGGGCACTAAGATCCGTTTCAGCACTGCATTTCACCCTCATACTAGTGGTCAAGTCGAGAGAGTGAATCAGATTCTAGAAGACATGCTCAGAGCTTGTGTCATCTCTTTTGGCATGAAGTGGGAAGATTGCCTTCCGTTTGCAGAGTTCTCTTACAACAACAGCTTCCAAGCAAGTGCCGGCAAAGCTCCGTTTGAAATCCTCTATGGCAGAAAGTGCCGTACTCCTCTCAACTGGTCCGAGACTGGTGAACGTCAACTTCTTGGCAATGACTTGATCTCATAAGCCGAAGAAATGTGCAAAGTCATACGTGAGAATCTCAAGGCCGCTCAATCCCGTCAGAAGAGCTACTGTGACGGCAATCATCGTGATTTGGCCTTCAACATTGGTGATCATGTCTACCTCCGTGTTTCCCCTATGAAAGAAACCCAAAGATTCGGGATCAAAGGAAAGCTTGCTCCTAGATACGTGGGCCCTTTCAAGATCCTTGGAAAAAGAGGCGATCTAGCCTATCAACTTGAGCTCCCTTCCAACTTCGCTAATGTTCGTGATGTGTTTCACGTGCCTCAACTCCGCAAGTGCTTCAAGACACCTGAACGCACCATTCCGTTTGAGGAGATTGATCTTCAACAAGACTTGTCTTACTGAGAGCATCATGTTGCTATTCTCGAAGAAACCGAGCGCAAGACCCGCAACAAGTTAATCAAGTTCTTGAAAGTCAAGTGGTCACACCATACCGACCGAGAAGCTACGTGGGAACAAGAAGATCACCTTCGTTCCGAGTACCCTTCCTTCTTCCAGTCCTAGATCTCGGGACGAGATCTTTTCGTAGGAGAGGAGAGTTTGTAATGCCCCGGATGTAACACTTTCCCTTTATGGAAATATATAAACTTTGGCTTCATCATTTCCATTCCAGGTTCTTCTTCTTTTTGGGTTTCTGCGTTTTGTCGTCTGTGTGTGTGCATTTCATCCATGTCATATTTGTCAGGACCCCGATCCTAAGCCACACCGATCTAGCTGTAACACGTCATATCACTTTGCGGCCTCACGCACGGTAACCCCACGGGTGCCACCTTACCTGGCCCGGGACCGTTTGCGCATTTTGGCACACGTATATGACAGTGTCGCTAGCATCCATATGACAGAGAACCCGGGCCGACATGGCTAGTTATAAACCAAAAGTGGCACTAAATTATAGAGACAGGCATCCATGACCCATCAACGAACGTGTCGGTCATCAACGTATGAACCCAAGTCGTAGCAAGCTACATGGACTTAAAGGAACAACGCGTGAAATTTCCCCTAAGGGACAGACACAGGAACGAAGAAGGACACATGCCGGCCAGCCTACGTGTTCCGAGCAGTAGCAAGCTACCAAGGCTCATTGGAATCACTAGGAGGCATTTCCCTGTAAGATAGGCTACCAAAGGAAAACAACTAGG
The DNA here is from genome assembly GCA_902687465.1 of Secale cereale. Lineage (NCBI taxonomy): Eukaryota > Viridiplantae > Streptophyta > Magnoliopsida > Poales > Poaceae > Secale > Secale cereale. Next base: position 462,135,664 of record LR738710.1, read on the forward strand.
TGTCGGATCCCACACATACCAAGCATTTCAATCATACATGCAATATGCTCAATATGTGCAAATACAACATTGCATCACAACAGAACTCTATGACTCAAAGTACTTTATTTAAAAGGCTCCAAGAGCCATACATAACATATTCATACAGGTAGGGGTCACATGACCCAACACTCAAGTCATACAGTCATACAAGCACAAGCGGAAGCTACATGTCTGAGTACAGACAACTTAGAAAATAAAACAGGCTTGGTGTAGCCTGACTATCTACAAGGCCCTTCACAAGCTCCAGATCACCGTCTGGGTGTCAAGCTACTCGTCGACGTCAACGTCTATGTAGAACCCCTCGGCAGGGGCAGGGTTCTCCTCTGCAACAGTTATTAAGCAAACATGAGTACAAAGGTACTCAGCAAGTCTTACCACAGAACCTATCATACATGCAACATTATCAAAGGGGGATAGTGGAGGTTATAGCAGAATGCCAGCTTTGACCTTGGCTAACCTATACTACAACTCTCAACGGATTGCAAGATGTTATTAACTAACACGAGTCCACTACTCTCCACATCAATACACTACCGAGGATCCTCTTCCGTCATCCTTCGGAAGGGCCATCCACGGCACTCACGCTTATCTTGAGGCTTTTAGTAGTATCCATCAACTTGTCTATGAACTGTAAGAGTAACCAAGTAGTTCGTACCGCGAACAACGGCTATTCGAATAGTTTGATAACCCTGCAGGGGTGTACCTCTTCACACACGCTTCCACCACTTATCGCCGTTTACTCGGCGTGTACTCGGCAACCTTCAAGCGGAAGCCCAGCGAGGGTGTCGGCCACGACCTGACTAACTACTCAAGTCTCTCGTCCAGGTTTATCGCCTATTTGGGTGCCATCCGTGGGGAGATCCGACCGGGGTGTCGCTCACGGCCCCAAACGATGTGTACAGGGTTCCCGAGTCACCAAACGGGCAACCGGTACACCGTGCCACGTACCTGTCGCATCACAACCCACCCCGAGGGTCAGCGTTGTGCACGACCTCCAGTAAGCTATTAACACCAGAAACTAGTTGCAACTCCTGGACAGAGATCAAGGGTAATTAATAAGCTGAGAGGGTCAATTAAGGATCCCAATGCGTGGTAGTAGCTGTAACTTGAACCACACATATAGATCTCGGGTCCTATGGACGATTTCAATGAAACAACCCACCACGTACTCCTACATGGCCTTTCATCGATACCTTTACCAAGCGTATTCCACACTTCCTTCTCTTTATCGAAAGATTGTTTCACTCTGATCCATCACCCAGATGAATCAGACCAGACACAACTCTAAGCATAGCAGGCAACATAAACAAATAGCATGGTGGATCACACATCACATGGCTCAATCAACTCCTACACATGCTAGTGGGTTTCAACTATTTACTGTGGCAATGACAGGTCATGCAAGGGAATAGGGTTCAACTACCGCTGCAAGTAGCAGTTCACGCGCTGTTGCCTTAATGCAGTAAAAGAGAGCAGGAGCGAGAAGATTGGGTTTGTATCGGAATGATCAATGATTGCTTGCCTGACAAGGTAGTTGTCGGGTACTGCTCTTCAACTGGATACGCGGCAGTATCCTCGGGAGCAGGACCTAACACAAGAAATACCGACGATACAATCATTAACAAACAACTGCAACAATATGATGCATGTTTATGACATGGCAAGATGCATGTGTGTTGGCTAATGGAACTAAAACCAGAAGGGTTTGAACCTATTTGAATCAAGGATTCAAATTGAAGTTCAAACTATTATTTAAATAAGTGCATTATCATTTTTTTGATATATACAGCAAGTTAACTTGTTCAAACATGCATGAAACAAGTGCCATTAGATAGATTGGATTTTTCTGATCATTTTTCATATATAAATCTTTTCCATCTGAGCTATGGTTGATTTTATATGATTTTTAGAAGTTTTGGGTATTTTCTGGAATTTCCTGAATTATTTTAAATCTAAAAATCCCAGAAAAACCTTTACTGCGTCAGCATGACATCATGCTGACGTCAGCCAGTCAACAGGGCCAGTCCAGGTCAAACCTGACCAGTGGGTCCCTCATGTCAGTGTCACAGCTAATTAACTGAGTTAATTAGAGTTAAACTAAAACTAATTAACTGTTAGTGGGACCAGGGCCCACATGTCAGTGACTAAACTAATTAACTAATTAATATTAAATTAACACCTAAACTAAGTTTGACTTGCGGGCAGGGCCCACATGTCATTGACCCAGGGGGTCAAACCCGTGGTCAAAACAGGTCCAACTCGCCGGCGTTTAGCCGCCGGCGAGGCCAAACGCGGCGGCGTGCTTCGGAAAACGTCTACGGTGCACGGCTCGAGCTGCGGCTGGGTGCGTTGGAGAGCTCTTGCTCTTTCGCATCGGATAGAGGTGGTCGCCAGACCTGGGGTGGCCGGAGACGACGGCAACGAGCTCGACGGCGGCGACCGACGTCGGGCGTGTGTGGAGATGCGGCTGCAGGGGCCTAGGCGATGCGTGCGTAGCACCGTTCGCATCTACGTGCTGTGGTGAGTGCGTTGGACGGGTGCCGGTGACCAAATGGTCACCGGAGCATCACCGGCGACGAGCACGGCGGCGGTGCGTGCGGTGGAGCTTCGTGCAGTGTGTTACAGGGCAAAAGGGAGCCAACGGAGAGGGGGAGGAGGTAGCTAGGCTCACAGCGGTTGCAGCAAGCACCGAAGCGAGCTCGGGGGTGGTCGGAGCTGAGCAGCACGGCGAGGGGGATCTCCACGGCCGGAGTTGGGGAAGAAGAGGTCGGGGGCGTCTCCAGGGCGGGCGAGCGCTCGGGGCTCGGCCTGTTCGAAGCAGTCGAGGACGGCGGAGACGAGGGACAACACGGCGGAGCTCGGGGACGACGGTGGACGTGGTTTCTACGACGGTGCGATCACGGCGGCATCGGCCATGGCTCGGGGAGAGCGGAGGAGAGGGACTGGGGGGAGGCGGAGGTGTCTGGCGGGTCGAGGAGGTTGTGGACGTTCGATCCATCCCTCCAGGACGGCGAGGGGGCGAAGCAGGGCGGCGGGCAGCTGCGTGGCGCGCCGTGCGGTCGCCGTCGAGCACCTGCCTGCCTGCCTGGCCGAGCCAAGCAGCTCGCTGGAGCGGCAGCTGGGCTGGGCCGGCAGGTGGGCCGGGTGGGCGCCAGGTAAGTGTTCTTCCTATTTTCTTTTCCTATTTTCTTTTCTGTTTCATTTCTTTTGCAACTTTGTTCATTTAATAAAAATGCCTAAACATTTTTATAAATCATAACACTTGTCATACCTGCTGTATATAATATGAACAGTAGGAAACATTATAGTTTATGATTATTTGAGCATTTTAAATATTTTATAGCATTTAAATGCCCAAATTCAAATACCATATGATTTAATCCAAAACCCTAGATTGTCCTAGAAAATTGTGCACCATTTTTGGCAGAGGTTTAAGACCAAGGCAGAAATGATGAACATTTTGAAGGGCATTTTGGGTACATTGGAAAATATTTTAGCAAACCCTAGTTGTTAGGGGAGGGGTGTTGGGGTTTCTGTTAATCCCATTTCAAGTTTCTTTGAAAGTAAACATGATGCACACTCTAGTCAGGTCCTAATGCAAGTGCTAGCTAGGGATGTGACAACTCACCCCCACTTAAAAGAATCGCGTCCCGAGATTCGGGTTCCTCCGGATAGAGGGTGGGGTACTCAAGTCGAAGACGATCCTCCCTTTCCCAAGTAGCTTCACTCTCGGAATGATGTGACCATTGAACCTTGAGAAACTTGATATTGTGGCGTCGAGTGGTGCGCTCGGTTTGATCAAGAATACGAACGGGGTATTCTCGATATGTGAGATTGTCTTGGAGATCAAGCGTTTCGTGGTCCACTCCGCGGATAGGATACGAGAAGCAACGCTGAAAGTGCAACTAATCCCCGGGTGGTTTTGGTAATTAATAACAACATATATATCATTGAACTAATATTATCTTGAGAATCATTTCAGAGAAGTTCGATGATATGGGTATGGAAATGTCTGAAGAAGTGGACCCCTCAAAATGCTAAGACTAGCATTGGCAAAAGCTCAAGACTCCATTTTTGGTTTAGTGATCAAAGATCACATTGAGTCCATAGGAAAAGCCAATACTATTAAAAGGGGATGAGGTTGTGTTAATGTTCTTGTTGCTCAAGTGCTTGGTGATCTAACTCCCTCAACTATCAGCACTATTCACTACTTAACACAAACCCTAACATCTCGGTCACACCGATTTCTCCAACTCAGTCCCACCGAGATGAACCTCTTCAGTTGTTTCTCCAAACCCTAGCTTCTCGGTCAAACCGATTCTGAGTTTCGGTCTCACCGAAAAAGGGCTGCCAACCTTCTGTGATCAGTTGACATCAATTCGGAATATCCGAGTTTATATTTTCGGTCTCACAGAAATGGCAAACCCTAACCTTTGACTCACTTCGGTCTCACCGAGATGGTATTTTCGGTCCCACCGAAAATCCCAACGTTCACTATATTTGAACTTTCGGTCTGACCGAGTTTTCACTTCGGTCTGACCGAGATTGGTCAAATGTGTGTGTAACGGTTGGATTTTGTGTGGAGGCTATATATACCCCTCCACCCCCTCCTCATTCGTGAGGAGAGCCATCAGAAAGTACCACCACTTCTACCATACACTTTCTGAGAAGTGAACCACCTACCCTTGTGTTGAGATCAAGCCATTCCATTCCTACCATATGAAACTTGATCTCTAACCTTCCCAAGTTGCTTTCCACTCAAATCTTTCTTCCACCACAGCCATATCAGTGAGGAGAGTTGAGTGTTGGGGAGTTTATCACTTGAAGCACAAGAGCAAGGAGTTCATCATCATCAACACCGTCTATTACCTTTTGGGGGGTGGTGCCTCCTAGATTGGTTAGGTGTCGCTTGGGAGCCTCTGTCTTGATGATGTGGAGTTGAACCAAGAAGTTTGTAAGGGCAAGGAGATCGCCTACTTCGTGAAGATCTACCCCGAGTAAGGCTAGTCCTCCGTGGGCGTAGGCCGTGATGGAATAGACAAGGTTGCTTCTTCGTGGACCCTTTGTGGGTGGAGCCCTCCGTGGACTCGCGCAGCCGTTACCCTCCGTGGGTTGAAGTCTCCATCAACGTGGATGTACGATAGCACCACCTATCGGAACCACGACAAAAATCTCCGTGTCACCAAACTGCGTTTGATCTTCTCCACCTCTCTTTTACATGTGCAATTTACTTTCCGCTGCATATACTCTAGAATTGCATGTGTAGGGTGTTACTTGATTTGATCTTGCTTGTGAAACTGCCAAAAACTTTGCATGATCTAAAGGCAGATTTTTTATATTGTCAAGTAGTCTAATCACCCCCCCTCTAGACCTACTTTCGATCCTACAAGTGGTATCAGAGCTTTGGTCTCCATTGCCTTGGTTTCCATAGCATTGGACTCCATAAGCTTGGTTTCACAACCTAGGAGAGTATGGCGTCTAGTGAGGGTAATTATCGTAGAGGTCCTTACTTTGATGGTACAAATTTTGCTAGTTGGAAGCATAAAATGAAAATGCATATTCTTGGTCATAATCCTGCCGCATGGGGCATTATTTGTGTTGGCATGCAAGGTGATTTCTTTGAAGAAGGAAAAGTTCCGGATCGCGAAGCTACACCCGAAGAGTTGCGGATGTTGCAAAACAATGCTCAAGCTTGTGACATTCTCTTCAATGCTTTGTGTCCCGAAGAGTTCAACAAAATCAGCCGCCTTGAGAATGCTAAAGAGATTTGGGATACTTTGGTTGAAATGCACGAAGGTACTGAATCTGTGAAGGAATCAAAGCTAGATATTCTTCAAGGTCAACTTGACAAGTTCAAGATGAAGGATGGTGAAGGAGTCGCTGAAATGTACTCTAGGCTTGCTCTCATCACAAATGAGATTGCTGGCTTAGGAAGCGAAGAAATGACCGACCGATTCATCATTAAGAAGATTCTCAGAGCTTTGGATGGAAAGTATGACACCGTGTGCACCTTGATCCAAATGATGCCAAACTACAAGACTCTCAAGCCAACTGAAGTCATTGGAAGAATTGTTGCTCATGAGATGACACTTAAGGATAAGGAAGAGCTTCACAACAAGTCAAGTGGTGCTTACAAAGCTACAAGTGATGCTCCTACTACCTCAAGTGACAAGCTAATTTCCAATGAAGAAATAAGCCTAATGGTCAAGAACTTCAACAAGTTCTACAAGAATAGAGGCAAGGAAAGAAGCTCAAAGTCTAGATCATATGATGGAAAGAGATCTTCTAGTCGTGATCGAAACTGCTACAATTGTGGAAGACCCGGACACTTCTCAAATGAGTGTACGGCTCCCCACAAGAGAAGAGAAGAATCTCCAAGAAGAAGAGCAAGAGATGAGTCACCTCGGAGAGAGAGAAGGAGTAGAGATGATCGTTATGAACGAAGACCCTCTCGGAGAAGCAAGGATTCGGAGAGGAAAGACAAGTCATCAAGGAGCTACACAAGAAGAAGACATCAAGCTCATGTTGGTGAATGGGTCTCCGGCTCCGACTCTGACAGTCAATTCGATGGAAGCTATCACTCCGACTCCGACTATAGTCAAGATGAAGGTGTTGCCGGACTTGCACTAGTATCCTCCAACTCCAACTCCTATGACTTATTTGATTCACCAAATGAGGGAATTGGAAGATGCTTCATGGCTAAAGGCCCCAAGGTAAAACACCCTGAATTCATTGACTTTGATAGTGATGAGGATGACTTACTTGGTGAAGATGAGCTCTTGCATGATAAATCTAGTGAGCTTAGTAATGATGAAAATGCTAGTAGTCTTTATAGTCGAGAAGAGTCGAATGACAATGCTATGAAGGAGATTGAGCGTCTAACTAAAGAACTAAACACTCTTAAGTTAGCTCATGAAACAACTCAAGAAGATCATAGAGAGCTCCTAAGATCTCATGAGAAGCTACGCTTCGAGAAGCTCACTCTAGAGCAAGAACATGAGTTTCTAAAAGCGATCAATGACGATCTTCAAAAGAAGAGTTCTTCATATCTTGCCAAACGACTTCTCTTGTCTAATTTCTTGCCACCTATTAAGACTAAGCATGACAAGCATAAGAAAAATTCTTCCTCTAGTAGTAACAATAACAATGTTAAATCAAATGTTGTTACTTCTAGTAGTTCTCTTGATTCCACTAACAATGTTTCAAGCCAAGTTACACTTGAGCAAGAAAATAGCTTATTGAAGGAAATCATAGAGAAAGGTGTCTACAAGAGTCTTGCCGGAAGCAAGAACTTTGAGGAGATTGTTCGCAAACAAGGAAGACACCGGAAGAATCAAGGGATTGGTTTTGAGCGAAAGTTCAACGCCGAAGGTGTTGAGTGGGAAGAAGGTCAATACCCTACTCCACAGTTTGTCTCACAAAAGGAGAAGTATGGTCCTACTTCTTCCAATGTGGAACAAGCTCAAGATGACCTTCCACCACAAGACCACAAGCTAAAGGCCAAGGACAAGCTTCAAGAGGAGATTGATGCATTCATTGAAGCACCTCAAGCCATGGTCAAGTGGGTTCCCAAGGACACATCAAGTTCTACTTCGTCAAGCTCAACTACAACACCAAGGATTCCCATCAAGATGATGTGGATCCCAAAGAAGAAGAACTAGTAGGTTCTTGAGGGTGACTCCGCCAACAAACTTCACTCATATTCATTTTGGCAAGAACTTGTGCAATCAACTTCCACATCATGCACTTGTTCATGGAGTCACAAACCCTCTTGTTGGTAAGTCAAGGGACAAGGTAATCATTGCTTTCATGGACATTATCTTTTGTGTACTTCACTCTATGTCCATGGATATTCTTTTTTGTTCCTTGTGGGACTAACCCATGTAGGTATTGAAAGTGCCCTAATCCAAGGATAGCTCTCAACTCTTGATGATCTACATCAACATTGAGCATCCACATCTTCAACATCTACATGAAGTCTTCTACGACAACCCAAGGTTAGTTTGACCCTTTAAAAGGGGTTCTCACATCTAGGGGGAGCTTTGCTCTAAAAATTGAGCTAAAGCATCTCCAAATGATGTGAACACATAAATGCTTTATGTAAAAGTGGTAACCCCACTTGTGCTTAAACGATGAGTATGACCTATGATCAAATGTTCTCATTTGGCTCCTAAGTCAATATACTCATATATAGATGACCTAGTCATCGACAAATTGTGTGCTAGTAGCTAGAGTTTTGGTTGTGCATGTTTGACACATATTTCAGTTGCTATCTTATTGTGTGAGCATGTTGAATGCATGTTTTTATTCATTCAAGGACATCCATTTGTGGTTTTGATTGTTTTGGTTTCTTTTTCTAGCCAAATGGATGGACAAGAATGCCTAAGCACCTTCCCTAGCTATCTATGCTATCTTGTCTCAAATTCTATTCATGCTTATATCACAACTTTGAACAAGTCTTTTTCGGACAGTCCGAGTGAGGAGCACTCGGAACCACCGATTCGTCTAAGGCTGACTTCCAAAACCTTCTAAGTCCATTTCGGTCTGACCGGCTTCTCAATCTCGGTCCAACCGAAACACTTAGATTGATCTAGGTTTCATCTCAGTGAAACCGAGTTCAAAATCTCGGTCTGACCGATATGCGTAACTGCACTGCAATTATGCATCTCGGTGACACCGAGTTTTTCAACTCGGTCCCACCGACAGCACGGGGTTATATATACTGAGGGCTGCGCGCGATCTATTCCTTTCAAACGTTCGCCCTCCAAGACCCCTGCTGCCGCCGCCCTGGTCTACGGATCGTCGCCTTCATCACCTGTGCGCCCTCGCCGCAGGTCTCCGCCGCCGTCAACGGTAATCTTCTCCGCCGTTGCCGCCGTAGAGGGACACCACCAAGTTAGGGTGTGTCCCGATCCCTTTCATGCTCCACTTCTGATTCTTGCATGATAGGACTGCCCTGATTCAATCCAAGTTTGATATGATCCCAATACATTGTTAAGATCTTCTAGTTTCGAGGAAAATTCTTAGGTTTAGGTTTCCACGGAATGCATCTCGGTGAAGCCGATTCCTGAAACTCGGACTGACCGATTTGGTCTCTGACCATTGCACTACATAGTTCGGTCTGACCGAGTTGTGAAAATCGGAATGTCCGAATTGAAGTTTCTGTGAAACCCTAAGTTTTCGGTAGGACCGAAACCCATTTCGGTCTGACCGAAAGTGGTGTGTAGGTTCTGTTGAACACTTCGGTTACACCGAAACTTGAAATCGGTTTGACCGAAATACATTCTGTGAAAACTCAAAACTAAGTTTTTTTAACTCATCTTTTGCAAAAACTTCTGCAGTTGTGATAACTCTTCCATTCTGCCTATACCTTATCTTTTCACAGGTCTTTCAGCCATGTCAGATGTCAGTGACAGCCAGAACAGGTCTGAATCACCATTTGCTGAAATCCCAGAGGCAGAAACAAGTCCTGCAAGCAGCTCTAGTGATGATGGTGAGAGGAGCACCCCTAGTGGTCTGCCTCCTGCAGCTACGAGAACCAGGAAGAAGAGAACTTCTGATGATGAGGATTCCGACTTTGTTGCTGAGGAAGTTACCTCCAAGCCCAAGAGGAATGTGGTTGCCAAAGAGCACCAAGGGCAGCAGCCAAGGAAAGGTACAAGCAAGGTAAAACAGTCTGCAGTTGCCAAGAAGCTCAACTTGGAAGAGCCTGCTCCAAGCAAGGTGAAGAAGACTTCCAAGAGGAAGAGAGTTGTTTATGCTGAACCTCAAGTTGATGCTGCTGAAGAAGAAGAAGAAGAAGCACCCCAGCCTCCTCCTCAGAAAGCTAAGTTCATGGGTGATGCTATTCGGGCTCAAGCCTCCTCCAAGCCCAAGAAGCCTGCTCCAGCTAAGGCAGCTCCAGAGAAGCCCAAGAGGACAACCAAAAGCATTCCAGCTTCTGAGAAGAACAAAGGTGAGATGCCACCTTCTGAGTCAGATGAAGAGCATGTGTTGCTCAAGCTCCGTCCCAAGTTGCCACTCCACAATGATGCTCATCCTCAAGCTGAGGACATGAAGGCAAGGAAGGACAAAGGTCTCAGGCTATGGAGACAGTCTGATCCATATGCCGTAAGAAGAAGGACTGCTGTGGACCCCAGATTCCACACCAGAGAGCAGCAGGATTTCTATGAGACAGTGCTAATGGATAAGAAGCCCATTGTTGCTGACACCAGATATGTTGACTGGAAGTACATTGACAGTAGAGAGCACCGGGACTTCTTTCCCCATGTGCATGAGAGCTTTACTGCATGTGGAGTTGCTGATTTTGTGGGTCAAGAACTGACAGCATGGAATGACGAGATGATCATGCAGTTCTATGCCACAGCCCATTTCTATCCTGATGGCAAGATCACCTGGATGACTGAAGGTCAACGGTTTTCTTCAACTGTTGCAGAATGGGCAGAACTTCTGAACGCTCCTGTGCAGAGAGAGGACGACATTGATGTCTATGGGATTCCTAAGAAGAGTCATGATTCTATGAAGAATATGTACAAGGAGATCCCAGCTGCTGATTTGGAGGGATGGAAGCTCGGCTCAGTGTATTATCTCCAGGCTGGTCTGACCACCACTAACACCATTCTGAGGCATACTTTGATGCCTAAGTCAGGTGACCACCGGATGATACGAGGCTATTCTATCAACATGCTGCACATTCTCGATGAGAAGGCACCTTTTAAGGTGATGGACTTGATGGTAGAAACCATTAAGAGGACTGCAGCTGACCAGAAGAGGTCATGTGGGTTTGCTCCGCAGATACAGATGCTCATCAACGCCAAGTTTGGCACGGGCAAATTCATGTTGGATAGGAAGCACTTGCCACTGCAGCCAGAGCATGAGGACAACGTAGTTGTGATGGATGAAGAGGATCCCACCTCAGTTGAAGGGCAAGCCAAGATTGAAGCTGCGAAGAAAGCCAAAGCTGACAAAGAGGCAGCAGCAGCAGCAGCTAAGCCAAAGAGCTTTGGAGAACAGATTCTTGAAGCAACCCAGAGAATTGAACAACGCCTGGCCAGCATTGAGCAATCTCAGGAGAGCCTTGAGAGGATTGTCGAGGACAAGATCCACGCTCTAGACGTGAAGCTGACTGAGATTCAGGTGTCTGTCAACAAGCTTGAGGCAGACATGGAGGAGACTAGGCAGGAGAGAGCAGAGCTTATGCAGGATGATCTAGTCCAGGACTCTCATCGCCAGACTGCTCCGGTTCCCAGAGGATCCAGATCTGCAGCTATCCCAGTGACAGACTCCAGGGCTACCACTTCAGCACCAGCTACAGCTCCAGCAGTTCCTACAGCTCCAGCATCCACTCCTCCACCGCAGACATCAGCAGAGGTCTTCGCAGATGCAGCTATCTCTACACCGACATCGACCCAGACGGGAGCAGCCAGCAGAGCCCGCAGTGACGTTTAGCTCTATACCTTTTCGAACTTTTTGGTAACTTGTTGCCAAAGGGGGAGAAATTGTTATAGATCATAGGGCTTCGAGAGAGAGAGTGCTCTTTCGTCTTTTCGTTCTTTTGTCGGTTTTCCTTGAGATACATTGGTTTCTTTTGGTTCCTGAAACTTTAAGTGTGCTTGCTACTACGTTTGATGCTACCTTAATGAGTGCTTAGCCATACTATGCTTTAATGTGTGCTTATTGCTTATCCTATGCTATTCCTTATTGTATGGCTATTTACTCTTGTCTTGGTGATTAAGTGCATGTTATTCATTCTTATCATTTTGTGCGCTCCACCAAGATGTATGTGACATGGAAGAGTGACCCATAATCCTAATCGATTGTGCATTTGCATTCAAACGCAAATTTTAAATAATGCACAAATTTAGGGGGAGCTCTTGTTTATCACATACTTCTCAAAGCGACGATGTTATTCATTGATTATATCTTTTGTCGAAGCTTTGATCTATATGTTGTCATCAATTACCAAAAAGGGGGAGATTGAAAGTGCAACTAATCCCCGGGTGGTTTTGGTAATTAATAACAACATATATATCATTGAACTAATATTATCTTGAGAATCATTTCAGAGAAGTTCGATGATATGGGTATGGAAATGTCTGAAGAAGTGGACCCCTCAAAATGCTAAGACTAGCATTGGCAGAAGCTCAAGACTCCATTTTTGGTTTAGTGATCAAAGATCACATTGAGTCCATAGGAAAAGCCAATACTATTAAAAGGGGATGAGGTTGTGTTAATGTTCTTGTTGCTCAAGTGCTTGGTGATCTAACTCCCTCAACTATCAGCACTATTCACTACTTAACACAAACCCTAACATCTCGGTCACACCGATTTCTCCAACTCAGTCCCACCGAGATGAACCTCTTCAGTTGTTTCTCCAAACCCTAGCTTCTCGGTCAAACCGATTCTGAGTTTCGGTCTCACCGAAAAAGGGCTGCCAACCTTCTGTGATCAGTTGACATCAATTCGGAATATCCGAGTTTATATTTTCGGTCTCACCGAAATGGCAAACCCTAACCTTTGACTCACTTCGGTCTCACCGAGATGGTATTTTCGGTCCCACCGAAAATCCCAACGTTCACTATATTTGAACTTTCGGTCTAACCGAGTTTTCACTTCGGTCTGACCGAGATTGGTCAAATGTGTGTGTAACGGTTGGATTTTGTGTGGAGGCTATATATACCCCTCCACCCCCTCCTCATTCGTGAGGAGAGCCATCAGAAAGTACCACCACTTCTACCATACACTTTCTGAGAAGTGAACCACCTACCGTTGTGTTGAGATCAAGCCATTCCATTCCTACCATATGAAACTTGATCTCTAACCTTCCCAAGTTGCTTTCCACTCAAATCTTTCTTCCACCACAGCCATATCAGTGAGGAGAGTTGAGTGTTGGGGAGTTTATCACTTGAAGCACAAGAGCAAGGAGTTCATCATCATCAACACCGTCTATTACCTTTTGGGGGGTGGTGCCTCCTAGATTGGTTAGGTGTCGCTTGGGAGCCTCCGTCTTGATGATGTGGAGTTGAACCAAGAAGTTTGTAAGGGCAAGGAGATCGCCTACTTCGTGAAGATCTACCCCGAGTAAGGCTAGTCCTCCGTGGGCGTAGGCCGTGATGGAATAGACAAGGTTGCTTCTTCGTGGACCCTTTGTGGGTGGAGCCCTCCGTGGACTCGCGCAGCCGTTACCCTCCGTGGGTTGAAGTCTCCATCAACGTGGATGTACGATAGCACCACCTATCGGAACCACGACAAAAATCTCCGTGTCACCAAACTGCGTTTGATCTTCTCCACCTCTCTTTTACATGTGCAATTTACTTTCCGCTGCATATACTCTAGAATTGCATGTGTAGGGTGTTACTTGATTTGATCTTGCTTGTGAAACTGCCAAAAACTTTGCATGATCTAAAGGCAGATTTTTTATATTGTCAAGTAGTCTAATCACCCCCCCTCTAGACCTACTTTCGATCCTACAAACGCCTGAGTTGAGAAACGTGGAAAACATCATGAACTCTGGAGAGGTGCGGAGGTAGTTCCAATTGGTAGGCAACTTCTCCTCGTTTGGCAAGAATGCGAAAAGGACCGATGTAACGAGGGGCCAATTTGCCTTTGATACCGAATCGATGGGTTCCCTTAAGAGGAGTAACCCGAAGGTAAGCCTTATCGCCGACTTCAAAAGTCACAGCCTTATGATGACTATCATATTGGCTCTTTTGGCGAGACTGGGCCGTTTTCAATCTCTCATGAACGATGCGAACTTGTTCCTCTGCTTCCTGGATCATATCCGGGCCAAAGAATTGTCTTTCCCCGGTCTCTGACCAGTTAAGAGGTGTTCGACACCTTCGTCCATATAGAACTTCGAAGGGAGCTTTACCCAAGCTGGCTTGATAACTATTGTTATAAGCGAATTCGGCAAATGGAAGACACTTTTCCCATTCCATACCGAAAGAAATGACAGAGGCTCGAGGCATGTCTTCCAGAATTTGATTGACTCGTTCCACTTGACCACTTGATTGTGGATGGAAGGCAGTACTGAAAGAGAGATGAGTTCCCATAGCATTCTGGAAACTCTCCCAAAATCGTGAAGTGAAAAGACTTCCACGGTCTGAGTTAATCTCCAACGGTACACCATGAAGTGACACTATTCGAGAGATATATAAGTCTGCTAGCTGGCTAGCGGTAATACTCTCCCGAACAGGCAGGAAATGAGCTACTTTAGAGAGGCGGTCGATAACGACGAAGATAGCATTATTCCCTTTCCTGGACCTGGGAAACCCGGTAATGAAATCCATACCGACTTTATCCCATTTCCATTCAGGAATAGCTAAAGGTTGAAGGGTGCCAGCAGGCCGTTGATGCTCTGCTTTGACTCGACGACAAACGTCGCAGTTAGCAATGAATTGAGCAATTTCTCTCTTCATCCTAGTCCACCAGAATCTTTGACGTAGGTCTTGATACATTTTGGTACTACCGAGATGAATCGTGAGAGGAGATTCATGAGCCTCCTTAAGAATCATTTGTCGTAGTTGTGGTTTCTTGGGCACCACCAAGCGGTTCTCGAAGTACACTACACCTCGATCATCCATAGAGAAGCTCCTCGCAACTCCGCTAGCAATGTTCTCCTTGATCCGAGATATGCCTTTATCATACCGCTGGGCAACTATGATTTGATCCATAAGGGTAGGTTTCGCCACCAAGGTGGAAAGGAATCCTCGAGGAACAATGTGAAGGTTAAGCTTACGAAATTCCTCGTGGAGAAGTGGTTGACTTTGTTGTAACATTAAATTGTTACAATATGACTTACGACTTAGTGCATCAGCCATGACATTGGCCTTTCCAGGAGTGTAAGTGATTCCTAAGTCGTAGTCGGTGAGCAACTCAACCCAACGTCTTTGCCTGAGATTTAGATCCGGTTGGGTGAAGATATACTTCAAACTTTGGTGATCAGTGAAGATTTCACAGCGATTACCAAGAAGGTAATGTCGCCATGTTTTGAGTGCATGGACTACAGCTGCAAGCTCTAGATCATGAGTAGGATAATTATCCTCATGTGGGCGCAACTGTCGGGATGCGTATGCAATCACTTGACGATCTTGCATGAGAATGCAACCCAGTCCTTGTCGCGAGGCGTCGCAATAGATTATAAAATCCTTGGAAAAGTCTGGTGGTACCAGTACAGGTGCAGATGTCAGGCGTCTTTTCAGTTCCTGAAAACTGGACTCGCACTGTGGGGTCCACTCAAACTTTTTATCTTTCTTGAGGAGTTCGGTTAGAGGTTTAGCAACCTTGGAGAAGTTCTCGACGAAACGCCGGCAATAGCTCGCTAAGCCAAGAAAACTCCTAACTTGCTTGACCGATTCAGGAGGAGTCCAATCAAGGACGGCTTGAACTCGCTCGGGATTGACAGCAATACCCTTGCCAGAGATCACATGACCTAGATAGGTTACTTCTGGCAACCAAAATTCACATTTAGAGAATTTGGCATAAAGGCGGTGCTCTCGAAGTTTCGTCAATACCAGCATTAAATGCTCGGCATGATCTTCCTTGTTCTTGGAGAAAATGAGTATATCATCGAGGTATACCACGACGAATTTATCCAAATACTCCATGAATATAGAATTCATTAACCGAGAAAAGGTAGCTGGGGCATTGGTTAATCTGAAGGACATGACGGTGTACTCATATTGGCCATAACGAGTAACAAAAGCCGTTTTAGGAATGTCCCCGTTCTTGATTTTGATTTGATGGTAGCCCAACCTCAAATCCATCTTAGAGAAGACTGAGGATCCCGCGAGCTGATCATACAGGTCATTGATCCTGGGGAGCGGATACTTATTCTTTATGGTGACCAGATTGACAGGTCGGTAATCTACAACCATCCGCTCCGTTCCATCCTTCTTCTTGACGAAGAGGACGGGGCAAGCCCAAGGGGAAGAACTAGGACGGATGAAACCCTTTTGCAAGGACTCATCGAGTTGTTTCTTTAGCTCAGCTAATTCTAGTGGTGCCATCTTATAAGGTCTCCTAGAGATTGGGATAGTTCCAGGAATAAGATCTATCACGAACTCGACATCTCTGTCAGGTGGAACTCCTGGCAGTTCTTCTGGAAAAACATCCGGAAAGTCACAGACTACCGGGATATCTTCGAGTTCTGGTAGAGGGATGGCATTAAGAGAGTAGAGCTGACGTTCAGCCATTCGAGTCAAGACATTGACTATCTTGCCGGATGGATGTGTAAGTTGAACGGTCCTAGTAAAGCAATCAATTTTGGCGTAATGGGTTGTCATCCAATCCATACCCAAAATGATATTTATGTCCGAGGACTTGAGAGCGATTAAAGATGCAAGGAAAACAAGTCTATCGACAAGGATTTCATTTCCATGGCTTACCCTAGAGGTTTGCCACTTTGAACCAGGAGTTTGAATAACCATGGAAGTAGGCATGTCACAAAAAGTCATGTTGTGCAATCGAGCATAGCTCTCAGATATGAACGAATGGGATGCTCCAGTATCGAAAAGAACAGATGCCGGATGGCAGTTTACGAGAAGCGTACCAAGGACAACGTTAGGATCCTCATAAGCTTCTTCGGCAGAAACATAGTTGACATGACCACGTGCAGTGGGGATTGGCTTGACATAGTTCACCTTGCCGGTTGGCTTACCACGGCCAACGGGTTTTCCTGGCTGATTCTGGGGACAATCACGCATATAGTGTCCCGGTTCTCCACACTTGAAACATGTCACAGTGGTGGTGCGTGGAGCAAAGTTGGAGGGTGGACCTCCATAGGTCTTAGCAGGTGCAAACTGTTGAGTTGGGCGAGGCGCCTCATAGGATGGCCTCGGTGTATACTTGGGTGGCAGAGCAGTGTTAGGAACCCATACACGGCGCTTGTGAGAGCCAGAGCCGGATGAGGAACCAAGGTCTCGAGTATGCTTGCGGGTGGCCTCGAAGTCGGTCTGGCCTGTCTCAGCACTGATAGCCTTGTTAACCAACTTCTGGAAGGAGGTGCACTCGTGCAGACGTAGATCTCAACGAAGTTCAGGGCTGAGTCCCTTGCGGAACCTCGCCTGTTTCTTGGCATCGGTGGATACTTCCTCAGGTGCATAGCGTGCCAGATTACCAAACTCACGACTGTAGCCATCCACAGTCAAACGGCCCTGGGTGAAATTGCAGAATTCCTCCCGCTTGCGATCCATGAGACCTTCCGGAATGTGATGTTCACGGAATGCCTCACTGAACTCAGCCCAGGTAGTGACTTGGCCAGCAGGACGCATAGCTTCAAAGTTTTCCCACCAAAGACTGGCAGGGCCCTCAAGATGGTAGGCGGCGTAGATAACCTTGTCAGCTTCGGCCACACGGGCATAGTGTAGCTTGTGGGTGATACTACGTAGCCAGTCATCAGCATCCAGAGGTTCAGTGGAGTGATGGAACTTCGGTGGACCCATCTTGATAAAATCGTGGATTGACACCACGTCATTCCTCTGACGGAACCCAGTGTTTTTCTCAATGCGTTCCAGCAGACGGTTGGTCTCTCTCTTGTTCCGTTCTGCTTCAAGCATAACTTCCGCCAAAGAGGGTGGCTGGGGCAGATTTCCATCTCTAGCCCCACTAGCCTCACCCTGCTCCTGAGCAGCAGGAGTGTTGCGAGTGTTGACCATCCTAGGAAAACAAAACAACGGTTTAGACAAGGATGGCAAAAATTTGACATAGAAGTGCAGAATGTAATGGATGTCACAGAATGCAGAGATGTTCATCCGTACGACATGGTAATATAGGAACTGCTATATATACACCAGTGGTCATACACACCATACAAAGTTTAGTACAAGCCAAGGCTAAAGTACAACTGCGGTGAAAGACGATACATCCCATCAGAGGCATTCCAAGCTCCTATACATTATTTAACTACACCTCCGGAATTCAGTACACACTAAGTCATATTCCACAAGACGCGCAGGACTGTGGAAATACAACTACTACAATACTACTACTACCACGGACTAGCTCAGACATTCGCGTAGTAATCCTCGTAGAGATTACCACCGTAGCCTGGAAGTGGTACAGACGGATCTTGGAACTCGCGAGCACTTGAAGGCTGTGGACCATAAGGGCATGGGTGTGGTCTCGGTCCCGATGCTGGTGGTAACCGACGCCCACGTGGAGGTGTAATACCCCCAACGTCACGCCAATCCATGCGATCAGGCAGACGAGTCCGCACAGGATACAAATCCCGCATGTCCAGATATCCGGCGTGCACAGCAGGTGCAAGCCGTGTCAAAGTAGTCCAGTGAGCGGCTCGGGTGTTATACAGCTCCATTCGGAGGGCACGGACCTCACGGTCCCTATCCTCCAACATCTGAACAGTAGTCTGAAGCAGTGGCTCTTCATGAGCAGCATCAGTATACAGACCAGTGTAGTAACCTTCCTTCCCGGGGAGTGAAGCTGGCATGTAACAGAACTCAGTGTTCAGCAACAGGGCATGCCTAGCACGGAGAATGGTCATCATCGAATAAGCGGCATCCTGTACTGCCATCTCGATGGTAATCCCGAGTCCATAAGACCAATGGATGGGATCATTTGCTCCGGGATATGAGGGGTATATCAGGACTGTGCAGAAATACTGACTTTGATTGAAATCCCGATACTGTTCCTCCACAGTGTATTCAGGATACCAGCAATAACCGGTCTCAGTCATCACACGGACTAGCATGGCCGTGTGACCGGGCACATTAATGCACCGAGTCAAACGAACCACTTGGTGAGGGATACGACCAGACATCTGAAACACGAAATAATGCAAAGGCATTAGTGTTTCTGGAAGAAATCGGGCAGCATAACAACTGTAAATGCTCAAACAAAGATTTGAGACATCATACAAATGATAGCATAGCCACTCAACAATTCCATATCAAGGTTCCGGTTCAATAATCATCATACTCAAAGGATAGAAACTGAACTGAGGCTTGAAACCAACAATCCTAAGAGTCTACGGATTAGTAACACGTGAACCTAGTAAGGATAAGAGGCCTAGTCCTAAATCCCCGTAGAAAGAATAGACTGACTCAGATCAGAAGGGCATAAGGTAAAGGAGTAAAAAAGAGCCTTACGTTCCCTTCCACAATCAATTCCCCTACATATAACTAAGAATTTTTCTAGACTCAACATCGACCAGTTTGGCTTGAGAAACCTACAGGCAGTCCAGCTCTGATGCCAACGCTGTCAGGACCCCGATCCTAAGCCACACCGATCTAGCTGTAACACGTCATATCACTTTGCGGCCTCACGCACGGTAACCCCACGGGTGCCACCTTACCTGGCCCGGGACCGTTTGCGCATTTTGGCACACGTATATGACAGTGTCGCTAGCATCCATATGATAGAGAACCCGGGCCGACATGGCTAGTTATAAACCAAAAGTGGCACTAAATTACAGAGACAGGCATCCATGACCCATCAACGAACGTGTCGGTCATCAACGTATGAACCCAAGTCGTAGCAAGCTACATGGACTTAAAGGAACAACGCGTGACATTTCCCCTAAGGGACAGACACAGGAACGAAGAAGGACACATGCCGGCCAGCCTACGTGTTCCGAGCAGTAGCAAGCTACCAAGGCTCATTGGAATCACTAGGAGGCATTTCCCTGTAAGATAGGCTACCAAAGGAAAACAACTAGGTGTCGGATCCCACACATACCAAGCATTTCAATCATACACGCAATATGCTCAATATGTGCAAATACAACATTGCATCACAACAGAACTCTATGACTCAAAGTACTTTATTTAAAAGGCTCCAAGAGCCATACATAACATATTCATACAGGTAGGGGTCACATGACCCAACACTCAAGTCATACAGTCATACAAGCACAAGCGGAAGCTACATGTCTGAGTACAGACAACTTAGAAAATAAAACAGGCTTGGTGTAGCCTGACTATCTACAAGGCCCTTCACAAGCTCCAGATCACCGTCTGGGTGTCAAGCTACTCGTCGACGTCAACGTCTATGTAGAACCCCTCAGCAGGGGCAGGGTTCTCCTCTGCAACAGTTATTAAGCAAACATGAGTACAAAGGTACTCAGCAAGTCTTACCACAGAACCTATCATACATGCAACATTATCAAAGGGGGATAGTGGAGGTTATAGCAGAATGCCAGCTTTGACCTTGGCTAACCTATACTACAACTCTCAACGGATTGCAAGATGTTATTAACGAACACGAGTCCACTACTCTCCACATCAATACACTACCGAGGATCCTCTTCCGTCATCCTTCGGAAGGGCCATCCACGGCACTCACGCTTATCTTGAGGCTTTTAGTAGTATCCATCAACTTGTCTATGAACTGTAAGAGTAACCAAGTAGTTCGTACCGCGAACAACGGCTATTCGAATAGTTTGATAACCCTGCAGGGGTGTACCTCTTCACACACGCTTCCACCACTTATCGCCGTTTACTCGGCGTGTACTCGGCAACCTTCAAGCGGAAGCCCAGCGAGGGTGTCGGCCACGACCTGACTAACTACTCAAGTCTCTCGTCCAGGTTTATCGCCTATTTGGGTGCCATCCGTGGGGAGATCCGGGCGGGGTGTCGCTCACGGCCCCAAACGATGTGTACAGGGTTCCCGAGTCACCAAACGGGCAACCGGTACACCGTGCCACGTACTTTTCGCATCACAACCCACCCCGAGGGTCAGCGTTGTGCACGACCTCCAGTAAGCTATAAACACCAGAAACTAGTTGCAACTCCTGGACAGAGATCAAGGGTAAGTAATACGCCGAGAGGGTCAATTAAGGATCCCAATGCGTGGTAGTAGCTGTAACTTGAACCACACAAATAGATCTCGGGTCCTATGGACGATTTCAATGAAACGACCCACCACGTACTCCTACATGGCCTTTCATCGATACCTTTACCAAGCGTATTCCACACTTCCTTCTCTTTATCGAAAGATTGTTTCACTCTGATCCATCACCCAGATGAATCAGACCAGACACAACTCTAAGCATAGCAGGCAACATAAACAAATAGCATGGTGGATCACACATCACATGGCTCAATCAACTCCTACACATGCTAGTGGGTTTCAACTATTTACTGTGGCAATGACAGGTCATGCAAGGGAATAGGGTTCAACTACCGCAGCAAGTAGCAGTTCACGCGCTGTTGCCTTAATGCAGTAAAAGAGAGCAGGAGCGAGAAGATTGGGTTTGTATCGGAATGATCAATGATTGCTTGCCTGACAAGGTAGTTGTCGGGTACTGCTCTTCAACTGGATACGCAACAGTATCTTCGGGAGCAGGACCTAACACAGGAAATACCGACGATACAATCATTAACAAACAAATGCAACAATATGATGCATGTTTATGACATGGCAAGATGCATGTGTGTTGGCTAATGGAACTAAAACCAGAAGGGTTTGAACCTATTTAAATCAAGGATTCAAATTGAAGTTCAAACTATTATTTAAATAAGTGCATTATCATGTTTTTGATATATACAGCAAGTTAACTTGTTCAAACATGCATGAAACCAGTGCCATTAGATAGATTGGATTTTTCTGATCATTTTTCATATATAAATCTTTTCCATCTGAGCTATGGTTGATTTTATATGATTTTTAGAAGTTTTGGGTATTTTCTGGAATTTCCTGAATTATTTTAAATCTAAAAATCCCAGAAAAACCTTTACTGCGTCAGCATGACATCATGCTGACGTCAGCCAGTCAACAGGGCCAGTCTAGGTCAAACCTGACCAGTGGGTCCCTCATGTCAGTGTCACAGCTAATTAACTGAGTTAATTAGAGTTAAACTAAAACTAATTAACTGTCAGTGGGACCAGGGCCCACATGTCAGTGACTAAACTAATTAACTAATTAATATTAAATTAACACCTAAACTAAGTTTGACTTGCGGGCAGGGCCCACATGTCATTGACCCAGGGGGTCAAACCCGTGGTCAAAACAGGTCCAACTCGCCGGCGTTTAGCCGCCGGCGAGGCCAAACGCGGCGGCGTGCTTCGGAAAACGTCTACGGTGCACGGCTCGAGCTGCGGCTGGGTGCGTTGGAGAGCTCTTGCTCTTCCGCATCGGATGGAGGTGGTCGCTGGACCTGGGGTGGCCGAAGACGACGGCAACGAGCTCGACGGCGGCGACCGGCGTCGGGCGTGTGTGGAGATGCGGCTGCAGGGGCCTAGGCGATGCGTGCGTAGCACCGTTCGCATCTACGTGCTGTGGTGAGTGCGTTGGACGGGTGCCGGTGACCAAATGGTCACCGGAGCATCACCGGCGACGAGCACGGCGGCGGTGCGTGCGGTGGAGCTTCGTGCAGTGTGTTACAGGGCAAAAGGGAGCCAACGGAGAGGGGGAGGAGGTAGCTAGGCTCACAGCGGTTGCAGCAAGCACCGAAGCGAGCTCGGGGGTGGTCGGAGCTGAGCAGCACGGCGAGGGGGATCTCCGCGGCCGGAGTTGGGGAAGAAGAGGTCGGGGGCATCTCCAGGGCGGGAGAGCGCTCGGGGCTCGGCCTGTTCGAAGCAGTCGAGGACGGCGGAGACGAGGGACAACACGGCGGAGCTCGGGGACGACGGTGGACGCGGTTTCTACGACGGTGCGATCACGGTGGCGTCGGCCATGGCGCGGGGAGAGCGGAGGAGAGGGACTGGGGGGAGGCGGAGGTGTCTGGGGGGTCGAGGAGGTCGTGGACGTTCGATCCATCCCTCCAAGACGGCGAGGGGGCGAAGCAGGGCGGCGGGCAGCTGCGTGGCGCGCCGTGCGGTCGCCGTCGAGCACCTGCCTGCCTGCCTGGCCGAGCCAAGCAGCTCGCTGGAGCGGCAGCTGGGCTGGGCCGGCAGGTGGGCCGGGTGGGCGCCAGGTAAGTGTTCTTCCTATTTTCTTTTCCTATTTTCTTTTCTGTTTCATTTCTTTTGCAACTTTGTTCATTTAATAAAAATGCCTAAATATTTTTATAAATCATAACACTTGTCATACCTGCTGTATATAATATGAACAGTAGGAAACATTATAGTTTATGATTATTTGAGCATTTAAAATATTTTATAGCATTTAAATGCCCAAATTCAAATACCATATGATTTAATCCAAAACCCTAGATTGTCCTAGAAAATTGTGCACCATTTTTGGCAGAGGTTTAAGACCAAGGCAGAAATGATGAACATTTTGAAGGGCATTTTGGGTACATTGAAAAATATTTTAGCAAACCCTAGTTGTTAGGGGAGGGGTGCTGGGGTTTCTGTTAATCCCATTTCAAGTTTCTTTGAAAGTAAACATGATGCACACTCTAGTCAGGTCCTAATGCAAATGCTAGCTAGGGATGTGACAATGTTGTCATGTGCATTAATTGCATTTGTGTTGTCACCTGCATCCGGTCGCACTCGTCTCTTCCCGTTGTCCGTTTCGAGTTCCGACGCTCTCACACGTGCCCGTGGCATCCCCGAGTCCTTCTTTCGTGTTTGACCATGTAACGTTTCCGGAATGTCATGAGACTTGTCGTGCGATGTTGTTTTGATACGTGTAACCCGCCTATCAAGTTTTGTCGCGTTTGGAGTTTGTTTGGTACTCCAACGGGTAACCTAGTGGGCTAAAAGTACCTCCTCTTTGAGGCCCAAGACCCCCTCCACAACAGCCCACCAACCCAGCACAACCCTTCCCATCATCTCGGCCGTTGAATTGTGATCGCGTGGCCGAAAACCGCTCCTCATTTGGAGTCTCCTAGCTCCTTGTGCCTATAAATTAGCCCCCATGCCCATTTTTGCGTCCAAACCCTATTCCATCCCCTTTTTTCTTTTTTCCCGTGCCCCGCAGATCCACCGCGCGCCGAACGTGTCCGCCGGCGCCGGACACGTCCGCCGCCACCACCTCGACCAGTGGCTGGCCGCCACGTGGCCATCCGCCTCCTCCCGCCGCCGCGGCCCGCGGGGCCCAAGGCCAGCTCGCGCGCCTCCGCGGCTCCACCCGCATCGCCTCCCGCCGTGCGAGCCAGTTCCCCGCCGCTGGCGAGCTCCGCCGTCGCCGGCGACCTCGCTCCGCCGCGCCTCCAGCACCGTCCGCCGCCGCCGGGCCTCAGAGCGCCGCCGGCCGAGCCCCGGCCCCCTCCGAGCCCTCGCCGCTGGGAGGGCGCCGCCCGTTGAGTCTCCCCACCGGCGCCCGTCGTCTCGCCGGAGGAGCAAGCCGCCGGCCTCCCATCGAGGGCGCCGCCGCATCGCCAGCTTCGCTCGGCCTCCAGCCCGATCGGGATCGTCCCGATCCGGTGGAACCCTAACGGGCCCCGGTACCGCTTTGCCCGTTGACCCGGCCGCAGCTGTGTTGACTTGAGGTTGACCCCTTGTCTCTTTTTGGCTAAGTATTTAGTTACTTCATTGTCTAATGCATTTTTGTGATGATGATAACTTTTACTATGCTTGTCCGATTTGTGCGTATAATATGTCAAAATGATCGTGGTGACATGTACTATGTTTTGTTCCATTGTGTCATGCATGTTTGATTCCATCTAGATGTCTTAAACTTCATGAAAAGAGTGCTACATGATATAAACTTCTGCTATTAGTTGTTTTCATGCCATGTTTGATATGTGATAAGTTGATGGATGTTTATCCAAATGAAGCAAATGATATGTCCAAATGTTCATCATGAGATGCTCTACATGTTGGTTGCTATAGCATGCTTGTTAGAGTTCATATTGCCATGTTTATCCCTGTTGCAAAAGTGCATGTGGCTGTTAGGTTTTATAACTTGTTACGAGATGCCTAGTTGAGGAGCTCTTTGATATTGATGTGTTTGTCCCCATGTCACATGCTCATAAGTTTTGGACTCCCCATCATGTGTTCTTTGCTGTGGTGCAAACCACTTGCCATGTTATGATTTGAGGTGACTTAAACTTGCTCACAAACATGCCATGATAATATTGCTGTTTTAACACTTAGTGAAATTTCACCAAGTCTGGAATCTGTAATATCCTGATGCTATGTTTGCTTGTTGTTCTAGGCAAATCCATGTTAGTTTTGGGGTGGCCATTGATGATTCCTTGTTGTATATGTTGTTGTCTATCCATACATGCCCTCACATGCTCATTTGGGTTGTTGTAGCATATTTAATTCTTGCTCCCAAGTTGCTATAAAATATTACTGTCAGGTTTTTATTGTCATGTTCAAAATGTTGTAGCTTGTTGCTATTGATCCATGCCTCCTATGGAGATGCTCCAATGGAGTTGTTTGCTGTAGGATATGTCTACTTCATGTCCATGCTTCTTTTCACCATGTTTGAGTGCTGTAGAGTATATATTTCTTGCTCCGAAGTTGCTATGTGGCTGTTAATTTCAGCTTTGCATTGTTTATTGTTTCAGGTGTATCTTTTAGCCCGTTGCTCCGTTTTGGGTAAGTCCTACATTAAACTTGTGTGGTTTTGCATGTAGATTCATAATATCATCTTGTTAAAATGTTTTGGAGTATGTTGCTTGATGATTGGGTGCATCTTGCACCGTTGCCATGCTTATCTTGTTTTGATCATATCTTCTAGACCGTAGCTCCGTTTTAAACAAACTTTATATGAAACTTGACTAGAATTTCATGTAGATTGTCATGGTGCATGTTAAATTGCTGTTTAAAAACTTTAACTTAAGGTTTGTTCAGATATGGACTAATTTCAAACTATGCATATGAGGACTTACCGGTTTTGTCTTAAGTAGTTTCCGGCCTCATTTAAACCTGTTGTTTCTTGTGTTGTTTCTCTATGCTTACTACCTTGGCATGTTTTGCATCCTAAATAGACTTGTCTTGCATCCTACTTGCTAGATTAAATAGTCTTGTTCTTGTGCTGTTTCTCTGTGTTTCCTATGTTGTCATGCTGTGCATCCTAAGTGCATCTGCAGTGCTTCCTTAGTGCATCAGCCATGCATCCTGTAGTTTGCGCATTGCACCTTGTTTGATTTCGTGCCTCGTGTGTTCTTGTGTTGTGTAGAGCCGGAAGCCGAGACCGAGTATGAGAATGAGGTTACTACCGAGGTTGAGAACGAGGAGCCCTCTTAAGATCCCATCGACGACTCGACAGGCAAGATGACCTGACCCAGATATCATTACTATCTTTGCCTATTGCTAGAAGTCTCGCTCTTTAGCTTATTGCCTCGATGCCCATGTTTGTCTGTCAGCCTCCTATTATACCCATGAATCTGTGTAACCACCCAACCTATGCAAACCTTTGATTGGCTACGTAGGCTTTGCTCAGCCCCTCTTATAGCATTGCTAGTTGCAGGAGAAGATTTGAAGATTCTTGCTTCATGTTGAAGCTTGTTGGGATATCACACTATATAAACTCTTAACGAAATCATCTATATATTGTTAATGGGTGGAAGGCTAAGCCTCTTGCTTGGTGATTTGTTCCACTCATGCCGCCCTAGGAATCGTATAAACCGGTGTTATGTTCCTTAATTATGCGTTCCTCACACGGTTGGGGTTATGGGACCCCCTCGATAAACAGCTTGGCGCTAAGTCTTTTCCAGCAAGTCCCAACATTGGTACTATTTGCCTAATAACTAAAAACTTGCATAGGGCTTTCCAAACCCGAGTTCTTAATCAACAACCCGGGCCAGTGCTCCACATGAGTGTTGGTCCGAACTGAGCGGACTACGGGGCCACCACGAGGAAACACGAGGATTGGTATACACATGTAGGACGTCTCATCCGGTCGTGGCCTGAGACTAGATACGCGCGGCTACTGTCATGGTGTCGGCACGCCGGGAGGATTTGCTGGATTAGCCTTACCTTAGTCGGAGTATCTTGAGAATGGGATTCCGAGGATACTCGGGCCTTCCCACCTTGGAGTTGCAACTCCGCGGATCGTGGGCTTGTAATGGGCCAAGTTGGAACACCCCTGCAGGGTTTGAACTTTCGAAGGTCATTCCCGCGGTTGTGTGGCAGATGGGAATTTGTTAATATCCGTTTGTAGAAAACTTGACACCATGTTCAGAACACACTACCAGCGTGAGTACCGTGACAGTCATTTTCCGAAAAGGGTTCGGGAAGTGAACACGGTGGGGTTATGTTTGACGTGCTTAGTTAGGATCACTTCGTGATCACCTTGTTGCTCGTGGCACCTCTCTTCTCGCTCTTAATACGTAATCTAGTGCTAGTGCTACTGCAGCCTTTTATTCTTTCTTCAGCCTTGTTCCACACCCAAGGCTTAGATAGTTCTGTTACTCAGGAACGGGATTGCTGAGTCCTCCGTGGCTCACAGATTCTACACCACACCAGATGCAGGTACCATGGTGGGCTACTCAGGTGACGGCACAGAGCTATACTGGGAGTACGATGAGGAACATTGCCGTTACTATGTGCACTATCCCGATGATTAGTAGTGGTTTCTACTAGGGGCGATTCGGACCTGTGGCTTTATGTATGTTTGGTATCTTTCATTTGGATCTTCACCCGTAGACGGGTTGTGATGTTATTTGAATGATGATTTGCTATGTAATGAATTGTGTGACGTGGCGAGTGTAAGCCAACTATCTCTTTTGTTTTTCATCCCCATTTTTACATGAGATGTGCAAAGATACCGAACTTGAGATCATTCCAGAATGGGCTTATACCTTTAAGTCGTGCCTCGACACGTAGGAGGTATAGTCCCATCCCAGGCATTACAGCGGCAACTGGCTCCGTCGAGCGAGGGGAGGGAGGTGGATCAGCGAGTTGCATAGCTCGTATCCGGCGGGCTCGGCGGACCACCCAGCCGGCTTGGATGCGGAATAACTACTCTTCGTAAGCCATTGTAAGAGTGGACAAAATGGTGAAGGCGGAGATAGCGGAGCGACGGAGGTGTGCGATTCTTGGCTGGCGTTTGGCCTCGTTTAAATAGGAGATTAAATAGACGGCGGACGGGAGGAGCTCGGCCGACATTGCGTTTAATGTCGGCCCGGTCATGAACATACGTCTGTCCAGAGTGGGTTTTTCGGCTTCCACACGGGCGGGTTTCATGGAGGCGTTTGAATGCGGCAAGGAGGCGTGTTCAGTCGGGCGTGCAGCGAGTGGCGCCCTCGACTCTGACGTAGGACAGTGCACCGTTCTTCCACTGACGTGTGGGCTCTTTGGGTACATGGCCTGCATGTCAGTGACCCAACGCAGGCAGCACACAGCAGAGGAACCTTTGGTGGGCCAGGGTCAGAAGCGGGCATTTCATAAACCGATGATTGTTCATTGAGTGTGACGTCATCCTTTTCATGTAGATAAGCCTACTATGTTGATAGCCTGTTTGATACG
Organism: Secale cereale; assembly: GCA_902687465.1. Lineage (NCBI taxonomy): Eukaryota > Viridiplantae > Streptophyta > Magnoliopsida > Poales > Poaceae > Secale > Secale cereale. The sequence continues at coordinate 462,163,968 of LR738710.1, forward strand.
TTGTGATTCATAAAGACCGCTACAAACATCAATGTTCTGCTTATCACAGATAAGATAGATTAATACTCGTAACAATCCATGTCCTTAACAAAGGGTGCATGCACGTACAGGTTGAGCGTGTGTCTTGCGTCGTGTGTTGTGTGCATGCAGGCATGCGAGTGTTGCGTGCGTGCAAGGGTACGTTTCAGTGTTGCATGCATGTGTGCGTACGTGCGTGTGTTTGTGAGTGCATGTGTACGCGTCAATGTTACACGCCTGCATGCGTGCGTGTGTTCGTTATGTGTAGATGTTAGTGTTGCACGCCAGCATGCGTGCGTGCCTTGTGTGCGTGCATGTGTATCTGCGGGGTGAGGCTACACGTCAGTCTACTGACTTTTCCATCTCTGGTCATTAGATTTTCCAGCCGTTGGATACGAAATCAAGGGCCTGTAGTTTATCATCAAACTCCACCACCCTGAGCCGCCAACCACCACCGGGCGAATCGCCAGCCCACGACGCCCCGCCCGCCCCGAAACCACTCCTCACCGCTGGTCCGTTGCACCGGCCATCCCTCTA
>LR738710.1:462184241-462241220 GCA_902687465.1 Secale cereale
TTCTGCCACGACCACCGCCCCCTCCTGCCACCGGCCAGCGGCCTCGCCTCCCGCTGCTCGCCGCCCTCCTAGGCCCCCGCTCGCCCGCCACGCCTTCGCTCCCATGCGCGACCCCGCCGCCCGGGCCGGTGCTCGCCCGCCGTCCGTTCCCCCGACGCTGGGCGGCCCTGCCCGCCGGCCGCACCCGCCGGCCGCCCCCTTCGGCCGAGCCGGGCCGTCGCTGCTCACCCAGCTGCTGCAGCCGCGGCCGCCCACCGATGGTCACGCCCACGCCCGCGCGGCCCCTCGCCGCCGGCGACCGCACGCCCCTGGCCGCCGACACCCGCACGGGCTCCGGCCTCCGTCGCGGTGTGGGTAGCGCCCGTGCCCACGGGGCTCCTCCCCGTTGCGCCCGTTAGCGCCCATGCCCACTAAGGCCTCTGTGCCTTTGACAAGTGGGCCCAGCCCTAGAAACGTTTAAAAAAAGTTAAAAAAAAACAATAATAAAAATAAATAAATAAATATATTAATTAATTAATTAATTAACAAATCAATTAAGTTAATTAATCCTGTTTAATTAATCTAATTAACTTGTTAGTTTAACTAAATAGTAATTAGATTAGATAAACCCATATTAGGCTTAACACTGTATGACACATGGGACCCACTGGTCAGTTTGACCAGTCAACCATGATGACGTCAGCATGATGTCATGCTGATGTCATAAATCATTTTTCGAATTAAGTTAATTAATATTAAATTCCAGAAATTAATAAAAACTTTAGAAAACCATATCTTTTAAACCGTAACTCGGATGAACATAATTTATATATGAAAGTTGCTCAGAATTTCGAGACGCATCCGAATACGCAGACCGTTCGTCCACCACACATCCCTAGCATACCGAACCCGCAACTTTCCCCTCCGTTTCATCCGACCGAAAACGCGAAACACCGGGAATACTTTCCCGGATGTTTCCCCCCTTCGTCAGTATCACCCGATACTGCGTTAGTGCGCACTTAGCACCGTTACCTGTCATGTCATGCATCGTCATGCATCTGTTTGCATTGTATTCATTGTTTCTTCCCCCTCTTCTCTCCGGTAGACTACGAGACCGACGCTGCTGCTGCCCCGATCGACTACGGTGCTGACGACCTCACTTTGGCTGCTGAGCTTCCAGGCAAGCCCCCCCTTTGATCACCAGATATCGCCTACTCTTATCTCTACTGCTTGCATTAGAGTAGTGTAGCATGTTACTGCTTTCGATAATCACTTGGGGGTGATCACGGGTATATATTACATACACTTATACATGATACTTGATGTGACTAAAGTCGGGTCGGCTCGTTGAGTACCCGCGGTTGATTCACGGATTGGGGGCTGAAAGGACATACTTTCCCGACGGCCCTCTGTGTGGATCTTTGTGGCGGAGCGACCGGGCAGGTTGAGACACCTAGGAGACAGGTGGCCTGGCCCTGGACGTTGTCCGCGGTTGTTTCACAATAACACGCTTAACGAGTTTGGATATTTGATCTGAGTCTGGCCATTTGGTCTATACGAACTAACCAGCTGCGTGGGAACAGTTATGGGCACTCGACGTCGTGGTATCAGCCGAAGCCTTCTTGACGTCAGCGACTTAGCGGCGCGCGCCGGATTGGACTGGAAAGCCTACTCTGGTATTAGGAGAGGCTAGGTCTGCTTACCGGCCGCCCTCGCAACGTGCAGGTGTGCATTGGGCGATGGGCCCAGACCCCCGTGCGCTTAGGGTTTAGACCGGCGTGCTGACCTCTCTGTTGTGCTTAGGTAGGGCTGCGATGTGTTGATCTTCCGAGGCCGGGCATGACCCTGGAAAGTGTGTCCGGCCAAATGGGATCAAGCGTGCTGGGTTATGTGGTGCACCCCTGCAGGGAAGTTAATCTATTCGAATAGCCGTGTCCCTCGGTAAATGGACGACCCGGAGTTGTATTCCGACCTCTTGATAACTAGAACCGGACACTTGATAAAACACACCCAGATGAGTTCCAGATATATCTCGGTGGTTGCTCTCTCACAGGGTGATGTGCGGGAGAATCGCCGAGTAGGATTATGCTATTCGATGTTACTTGGTGAACTTACCATCTATTCTCTCCTACTGCTGCAAGATGGAGGCTGCCAGAAGCGTAGTCTTCGTTCGGATTAGCTATCCCCCTCTTATTCCCGCTTGCTGCAGTTCAGTCCACCGATATTACCCATATCATTGTTACCATTGCATATGTAGTATAGATCCTTGCTTGCGAGTACTTTGGATGAGTACTCACGGTTGCTTTGCTCCCCCTTTTCCCCCTTCTGTACCTTCTTCTCGGATGATGCAACCAGATGGTGGAGCCCAGGAGCCAGACGCCACCTACGACGACTCCTATGACACCGGAGGCGCCTACTACTACGTGCAGTCTGCCGACGATGACCAGGAGTAGTTTAGGAGGATCCCAGGCAGGAGGCCTGCTCCTCTTTCGATCTGTATCCCAGTTTGTGCTAGCCATCTTATGGCACCTTGTTTAACTTTATGTCTGTACTCAGATATTTGTTGCTTCCGCTGACTTGTCTATGATCGAGCACTTGTATTCGAGCCCTCGAGGCCCCTGGCTTGTAATATGAAGCTTGTATGACTTATTTTACTTTTAGAGTTGTGTTGTGATATCTACCAGTGAGTCCCTGATCTTGGCCGTACACATTTGCGTGCATGATTAGTGTAGGGACAAATCGGGGGCGTCACAGTGAGACTCCCCGACACCCCGAGAGAGATTGTGAGCATGTGTGAATGAGAAATGCCAATGCATATAAAGTGTGTGCACTTATGCGGTATATAGAGAGATATATAGCGCGTTTGTGAGAATGGGACGAGGCATAGTGCATCTACGTGTAAAAGGCGGTTCTACGCATTAAATTAAAATATAAATGGCAATATTATTTTTGGATGAGATCATGAATTTTGCAAATTGCGTATGGACGAAAATCGGTCTATTAGACACCCATACTCTATTGAATTCTAGCATGTGCATGTGTTTATTTCATATTATCGATCCATAGAGTGAGAGCGGTTTGAAATACATGCAATGGATGCTTTTGCAATTCATATATATACATTAATTAGTGCACTCCATGTTGTTAGTGTGAAGCACTTTATACATTTATCACTTGCATGGATACATTCCAAATTGTTAGCTACGAAATAGAATACATGTCGAATTCAACATAAAGGGGGTTTCGAAGATTCGAATTCGTAGGAAGTGCATTCATCTATTTGAACCCGAGATAATGGCATTTGTAAATCAGATGTAAAAGGGGGCATCAATCTTTGTTGTGCGTTTGAACATGCTATATATATTCATACGCATGTCTAACTCTTTTTTTGCAACCAAGGAGATTATATCTGGAACCATGCATGAACTGAGGTAAGTTGCATATTTTTTAATATATACTCGTGTACAATGTATATTCAAATGTACCACCTCCATTCCAAAGTAATCGTAGCTTTAGGATTTTCAAGAGTAAAGATTTGTGAAGTTTGACAAATCCTGAATGTTCAATTCAAGAGAACCGGAAACGTTAATGCTTCTGCTCACAAATATTGAACGAAGCGCCAAATAGGCCTCTGGTCACCCAAAACCGCGCGAGACTAATGTTTGGTGGTAGGAAATTACTGTCCTGACTCTGGCCCGTGTAGCCTATCGGCCCGATGTCCAAAGGTCTAAACCGGGGTAGGTTTGTAACTTCACCAAGACGCCAGTCTCAACCGCCTCCGAGAAGCATTCATACGCCATGGGTGCCTAAACACCCATGCGCTCGGCCGAAATCTGTCCCGCCCACTGCTACTTCTCGAGCTTGCATTGTATTCCCTCAAAGAGGAAAGGGTGATGCAGCATAGTAGCGTAAGTATTTCCCTCGGTTTTTGAGAACCAAGGTATCAATCCAGTAGAGGACCACCCACGAGTCCCTTGCACCCACACAAACAAATAAGAACTTCGCAGCCAACACGATAAGGGGTTGTCAATCCCTTTACGGTCACTTACGAAAGTGAGATCTGATAGATCGGATAGTATAATATTTTTGGTATTTTTGGTATAAGAACAGAAAGTAAATAAAGCAAAGTAAAGTAGATGAAAGATCATTATGTTGAGAATAAACCCGGGGGCCATAGGTTTCACTAGTGGCTTCTCTCATGATAGCAGAATTCTACGGTGGGTGAACGAATTATTGTTCAACAATTGATAGAAAAGTGCATAGTTATGAAAATATCTAGGCATGATCATTATATATAGGCATCACGTTCGTGACAAGTAGACCAAAACGATTCTACATCTACTACTATTACTCCACACATTGACCGCTATCCAGCATGCATCTAGAGTATTAAGTTCATAAGAACAGAGTAATGCTTTAAGCAAGATGCCATGATGTAGAGGGATAAACTCAAGAAATATGATATAAACCCCATATTTTTATCCTCGATGGTAACAATACAATACGTGCCTTGCCGCCCCTACTGTCACTAGGAAAGGACACCGCAAGATTGAACCCAAAGCCAAGCACTTCTCCCATTGCAAGAACTATAGATCTAGTAGGCCAAACCAAACCGATAATTCGAAGAGACTTGCAATGATATTATAATCATACATAAAAGATTTTAGAAAAGAATCAAATATTGTTCATAGATAATCTTGATCATAAACCCACAATTCATCGGATCTCGACAAACACACGGCAAAAAGATTACATCGAATAGATCTCCTCGAAGATCGAGGAGAACTTTGTATTGAGATGCAAAAAGAGAGAAGAAACCATCTAGCTAATAACTATGGACCCAAAGGTCTGTGGTAAACTACTCACAACTCATTGGTGAGGCTATGGTGTTGATGTAGAAGCACTCCGTGGTAGATCCCCCCTCCGGCGGAGCTCCGGAGCAGGCCCCAAGATGGGATCTCACGAGAACAGAAGGTTGCGGCGGTGGAATTAGGGTTTTCTCTGTTGCCTCGATGTTTTCAGGATATATATATATATATATATATATATATATATATATATATATATATATATATATATATATATATATATAGGAGGAAGGTGGGCATCAGGGGAGCCAGAGGGGGCCCACGAGTGTGGGGGGCACGCCTTGGACCCTCGTGGCCACCTCTCTTGTTCCCTTGCGTGTACTCCAAGTCTTTTGGGTAGATACGGTTCCAAAAATAACTCTCCCGAAGGTTTCATTCCGTTTGGACTCCGTTTGATATCCCTTTTCTGCGAAACTCTGAAATAGGCAAAAAAACAGCAATTTGCACTGGGCCTTGGGTTAGTAGGTTAGTCCCAAAAATAATATAAAAGTGTATAATAAATCCCATTAAACATCCAAAACAGAATACATAATAGCATGGATCAATCAAAAATTATAGATACGTTGGAGATGTATCTAGCATCCCCAAGCTTAATTCCTGCTCGTCCTCGAGTAGGTAAATGATAAAAACAGAATTTTTGATGTGGAATGCTAACCAACATAATTCCCAATGTAATTTCTTTATTTTCGCATGAATGTTCAGATCCAAAAGATTCAAGACAAAAGTCTATATTGACATAAGAATAATAATACTTCAAGCATACTAACAAAGCAATCGTGTCTTCTCAAAATAACATGGCCAAAGAAAGTTATCCCTATAAAATCATATAGTGTGGCTATGCTCCCTCTTCATCACACAAAATATTCATATCATGCACAACCCCGGTTTCAGCCAAGCAATTGTTTTCATACTCAAATTTTTTCAAACCTTTCAACTTTCACGCAATACATGAGCGTGATCCATGGATATAGCACTATAGGTGGAATAGAGTGGTGGTTGTGGAGAAGACAAAAAGGAGGAAGATAGTCTCACATCAACTAGGCGTATTAATGGGCTATGGAGATGCCCATCAATTGATATCAATGTGAGTGAGTAGGGATTTCCATGCAACGGATGCACTAGAGCTATAAGTGTATGAAATCTCATCAAAAGAAACTAAGTGGGTGTGCATCCAACTTGATTGCTCATGAAGACCTAGGGCATTTGAGGAAGCCCATCGTTGGAATATACAAGCCAAGTTCTATAATGAAAAATTCCCACTAGTATATGAAAATGACAAAACAAGAGACTCTCTATCATGAAGATCATGGTGCTACTTTGAAGCACAAGTGTGGAAAAGGATAGTAGCATTGTCCATTCTCTCTTTTCTCTCATTTTTTGTAGGGGCTTTCTCTCTTTTTTTTGCCCCTCTCTATTTTTTTTGGGCCATCTCTTTTTTATTTGGCCTTACCTCACATGGAACAATGCTCTAATAATGAAGATCATCACACTTTTATTGACTTACAACTCAAACATTACAACTCGAAGCTAGAACAAAATATGACTCTATATGAATGATGATGAAGCATGTCATATGAACGGAACGGTGGAAAGTTGCATGGCAATATATCTCGGAATGGCTATGGAAATGCCATGATAGGTAGGTATGGCGGCTGTTTTGAGGAAGGTATATGGTGGGTGTATGGTACCGGCGAAAGTTGCGCGGTACAAGAGAGGCTAGCAATGGTGGAAGGGTGAGAATGCGTGTAATCCATGGACTCAAAATTAGTCATAAGAACTCATATACTTATTGGAAAAATCTACGAGTCATCAAAACAAAGTATTCAACGCATGCTCCTAGGGGAAGGGTTGGTAGGAGTTAACCAACGCGCGATCCTGACCTCCACACAAAGGATGACACTCAATAAATACCTCATGCTCTAACTTCATCACATAGCGGTTCACCATACGTGCATGCTACGGGAATCACAAACTTTAACACAAGTATTTCTCAAATTCAAAATTACTCCACTAGCATGACCCTAATATCACCATCCTCATATCTCAAAACAATCATCAAGTATCAAACTTCTCATCATATTCAGTGCACTTTATATGAAAGTTTTTAGTATACTCATCTTGGATGCATATCATATTAGGACTAATTTTATAACCAAAGCACATTACCATGCTGTTCTAAAAGACTCGCAAAAGGATATAAGTGAAGCATGCGAGATCATCAATTTCTTCAAAATAAAACCACCACCGGGCTCTTAAAGGTATAAGTGAAGCACTAGAGCAAAACTATCTAGCTCAAAAGATATAAGTGAAGCACATAGAGTATTCTAATAAATTCTAAACCATATTTATCTCTCTCAAAAGGTGTGTCTAGCAAGGATGATTATGGCAAACTAAAAACAAGACTCAAATCATACATGACGCTCCAAGCAAAACACATATCATGTGGTGAATAAAAATATAGTCCCGAGTATAGTTACCGATAGATGAAGACAAAAGAGGGGATGCCTTCCCAGGGCATCCCCAAGCTTAGGCTTTTGGTTGTCCTTGAATTTTACCTTGGGGTGCCTTGGGCATCCCCAAGCTTAGGATCTTTCCACTCTTTGTTCCATAGTCCATCAAATCCATACTCAAAACTTGAAAACTTCACAACACAAAACTTAGGCAAAAATCTCGTGAGCTCCGTTAGTATAAGAAAACAAACTACCACTCAATGGTACTGTAATGAAATCTTTATTTGTTTATATTGGTGTTAAACCTACTGTATTCCAACTTCTCCATGATTCATACCCCCCGATACTACTCATAGATTCATTCAAATAAGCAAACAACACACGAAAAACAGAATCTATGAAAAACTGAACAGTCTGTAGTAATCTGTAACTTTCGAATACTTCTGTAACTCCAAAAAATTGAAATAAATTGGTAAAGATGAGGAATTTGTATATTAATCATCTTCCAAAAGAATCAACTAAATAGCACTCTCCAGTAAAAAATTACAGCCAATCTCGTGAGCGCTAACGTTTGTGTTTTTTACAGCATGATCATATAAACTTCACACAAGTCTTCCCAACGGTTCTACTTGGCACAAACACTAATTAAAACACAAAACCACATCTAAACAGAATCTAGATGCAATATTTATTCCTAAACAGAAGCAAAAACAAAGAAAATAAAATTGGGTTGCCTCCCAACAAGCTCTTTCTTTATAGCCATTAAGATAGGCTTGAGAATTCAATGATGCTCACATGAAGGATATGAATTGAAGCAGAGAGAGTATCATAAACACATGGCAAACACCTCTAAGTCTAAAATACTTCCTATGCATAGGAAGTTTATAGGAAAACAAATCAAGACAAGCGATATCTAGCATATGCAATGAAGAAAAAGAAAACAAGATCAATCTCAACATGAAGAGAGGTAATTCAGTAACATGAAGGTTTCTACAACCATATTTTACTCTCTCATAATAATTGCATGTAGGAACATAAGAAAATTCAAAAATGTAGCTATCACATAACATATTCTCAACATGATCCACATGCATACGAAGTTGACACTCTTCCAATATAGTGGGATCAAAATTAACTAAAGTCATGACCTCTCCAAACCCACTTTTATCAAAAATTCATAAGATTGAACATCCTCCAAATACGTGGGATCTAAAGTTGACACTCTTCCAAACTCACTTTCAATATTATTGCAAACATTATTATCAATCTCATATTCATCATGGGGATGAAATAAATTTTCAAGATCATAAGAATCATCACCCCAATCATGATCATTGTAACAAGTAGTAGACATAGCAAAACTAGCATCCCCAAGCTTAGGGTTTTGCATATTATTAGCACAATTGACAAAAATAGAATTTATAATAACATCATTGCAATCATGCTTTTCATTGAAGGAACTATCATGAATCACTTCATAAATTTATTCTTTCAACACTACATCACAAATTTCAGATTCACGAATTTCAAGCAAAACCTCATAAAGATAATCTAGTGCACTCAACTCACTAGCAATAGGTTCAACATAATTGGATCTCTTAAAAAGATTAGCAAGTGGATGAGGATCCATAATTTAGCAAGCGAAGATGCAAGCTAATAGAGTGCACATAGCAACACAAGCAAACAGAAAGGCGAACGAAAAAGGGCGAATAAAATGTCAAGGGTGAAGTGGGGGAGAGGAAAACGAGAGGCAAATAATGTAGTGCAAAGGATATGACTTTTGTGTAAGCCTCCCCAGCAACGGCGCCAGAAATTCTTCTTGCTACTTCTCGAGCTTGTGTTGTATCCCCTCGAGGAGGAAAGGGTGATGCAGCACAGTAGCGTAAGTATTTCCCTCAGTTTATGAGAACCAAGGTATCAATCCAGTAGGAGACCACGCGCGAGTCCCTCGCACCTGCACAAACAAATAAGAACTTCGCAGCCAACGCGATAAGGGGTTGTCAATCCCTTTACGGTCACTTACGAAAGTGAGATCTGGTAGATAGGATAGTATAATATTTTTGGTATTTTTGGTATAAGAACATAAAGTAAATAAAGCAAAGTAAAGTAGATGGAAGATTAATATGTTGAGAATAGACCCGGGGGCCATAGGTTTCACTAGTGGCTTCTCTCATGATAGCATAATTCTACGGTGGGTGAACGAATTACTGTCGAGCAATTGATAGAAAAGCGCATAGTTATGAGAATATCTAGGCATGATCATTATATATAGGCATCACGTCCGTGACAAGTAGACCGAAACGATTCTGTATCTACTACTATTACTCCACACATCGACCGCTATCCAGCATGCATCTAGAGTATTAAGTTCATAAGAACATAGTAATGCTTTAAGAAAGATGACATGATGTAGAGGGATAAACTCAAGCAATATGATATAAACCCCATCTTTTTATCCTCGATGGCAACAATACAATACGTGCCTTGCTGCCCTTGCTGTTACTGGGAAAGGACACTACAAGATTGAACCCAGTTCATAAGAACATAGTAATGCTTTAAGAAAGATGACATGATGTAGAGGGATAAACTCAAGCAATATGATATAAACCCCATCTTTTTATCCTCGATGGCAACAATACAATACGTGCCTTGCTGCCCTTGCTGTTACTGGGAAAGGACACTACAAGATTGAACCCAAAGCCAAGCACTTCTCCCATTGCAAGAAATATAGATCTAGTAGGCCAAACCAAACCGATAATTCGAAGAGACTTGCAAGGATATTATAATCATACATAAAAGATTTCAGAAAAGAATCAAATATTGTTCATAGATAATCTTGATCATAAACCCACAATTCATCGGATCTTGACAAACACACCGCAAAAAGATTACATCGAATAGATCTCCTCGAAGATCGAGGAGAACTTTGTATTGAGATCCAAAAAGAAAGAATAAACCATCTAGCTAATAACTATGGACCCGCAGATCTGTGGTAAACTACTCACAACTCATTGGTGAGGCTATGGTGTTGATGTAGAAGCACTCCGTGGTAGATCCCCACTCCGGTGGAGCTCCGGAACAGGCCCCAAGATGGGATCTCCGGGAATAGAAGGTTACGGCGGTGGAATTAGGGTTTTCTCTGTTGCCTTGATGTTTTCAGGGTATATGGATATATATTGGAGGAAGGAGGGCATCGGGGGAGCCAGAGGGGGCCCACGAGGGGGAGGGGCGCGCCCTGGACCCTTGTGGCCACCTTTCTTGTTCCCTTGCATGTACTCCAAGTCTTGTGGGTAGATACGATTCCAAAAATAACTCTCGCGAAGGTTTCATTCCGTTTGGACTCCGTTTGATATCCCTTTTCTGCGAAACTCTGAAATAGGCAAAAAAACTACAATTTGCACTCGGCCTTGGGTTAGTAGGTTAGTCCCAACAATAATATAAAAGTGTATAATAAAGCCCATTAAACATCCAAAACAGAATATATAATAGCATGGAACAATAAAAAATTATAGATACGTTGGAGACGTATCACCCACATTTGGGACACCTGAGATTACTGTCCTAACCCCAACCCGCAATATGTCCGAAATTTTAGATGGGGGAAAAGTTTGTAACTTTCCCCAAATTTCAAACAAGCGCGTCCCAAACTGAAACATTGTTCCCCTTAGTTCCCCGCCTCCCTCCGTTTCCCCATTCATACTCCGTGGGCGCCAAAACACCCTCTCCACCAGCCGTGAAACCCCAGCCTCCTCCGTCCTCCTCCCCATAGCGCCCAATCCACCGCCGCCCAACTCCATCACGCCGGAGCCGGTACCCCGACGTCGTCGTCCAACGCAACCGCAACCGCAACAACCTCAAGGACTTAGCAGCTGAAGCTGAGGTAGAGTTGCCTCCACGACGCCGACGCCGATGTATGCCATACCAGAACCACTCCGACCACGTCGTCCTGCACCTCACTGCTGCCGCTCCACTGTCGCAATCATCCACTGCACCGGAGTTGTTCCCGCTACGCCGTTGTTCGCCGCCCCGGATCTGCTTCCCCGCCGCCGGCAGACGGCCACCGCACCACACTCAACAACTTGGCCATGGGTTCGTCCAAGGCTGCACCGTCCTCCACAACTTCTCGTTTCCAGCGAACCAGAAGAAGATTGTTGGAAAAACAGAAGGAGGACACAGCACTGCCAGCAGAAAGAGATACTCATCTTCCCTTATTCGTGCAAACCTTACATCTCTGCTCACACCATATTCATCCCACAAAAGAAACAAGTTGAGCGCTTCTTACTGCATCTTCTTCGTGATACTAAGTGCACAAGGTTTCCTCCATTTACTATTTCACCTTTGCTAGAGGTCAGTAGCCCGCCTGGATTTCAATTCAGGGTCAGTCGAACCGCAATTAAAAGAAGCAGCACCCACTTATGCGCGCGGAGCACCTAGTCCGCCTGTTCGCCGAGGAAGCAGCGCATCGATGTCTATCATAGGGGTGTGGGGCGCAGGAGCTGCTTGCGCCCGATCTGGAGGTCGGCGGGGCTTGAATGGATTTCCGGGGGGCGGTGCCAAGCACGGTGGTGCGGTGAGGTCGAGGGAAGGGCGTAGGCAGGGGACTGGGCCGGTGGTCGCTGCCGTTTCGAGGAAGATCGTCAACACTGTCTGGCTGGAGGTAGATGAAGGCGATCTTCCCATTCTTTGTACATCGGACGGTGCAGAAAGAATGGACTGACCTATTTGTTTTCAGTCGAATGTTATTTTCATAGAATCCTATAGTAATTTAGTGTGCCATGCATGTTGTAGAGCTATCATATGTCTCCCGTCATTTATTTCTTGCCGACCTGCTATCTGCTACCTTTACACTGTACTAATTATGCACACACTTCACCCATACTCACACTATTGTTTTTTTATGCATGGGTATTTCAGACTCTGATGCAGTGTTGATGAATGCTGAAAAGAAAAGACAGAAGTCGCTCCAGTGTAATTTGAAGATAAGCACTAAGCGTTTCAGCGCTCTAAAGGATGCAGTGTCAGCAGTTGGACACAGTAAACGTAGCTCTGCAGTTGATGATCTCAATTGCCACACACAACCATCCAAGGTGCTTGCTTTGACTTCGCACTGTCAAATGTGGTTGCATGTTGCATATGGTGTCTAGCTTGTATTGCTTCCAATTTGGTTAAATAGCATCTGCTTACTTTACACATTATACCTTTGATAATGGCATGCCTTCCTGTTTTTGATACATACTACATATGTCTATTAACCATGTTCGTACATCAAACTAATGCTCTTTTGTATCCCTCATCAATCACTTATGATGAGACAGTCACCTGGGTGGGTTACTGTGAGACGCCATACTCGTTTAAAAAGTGCAGTGTCATCCTCCCCACATGATTCTCAAGAAACGACAAGGCTAAATGAAGATAGTCAATGTAGCTCTCTAGTTGATGACCGCAATTCCCCCACACCACCATCACAGGTGCTTGCTCTAACTTCGCAGTGTGATATGTGGTTGCATGTTGCATACGGTGTCTAGCTTGTAATGCTTCTAATTAGGGTAAATTGCATCTGCTTAGTTTACAGATTATACCTGTGAATATGACATGCCTTCCTATTTTTGATACACACTACATCTATGTGTTAACCTTGTTCTTACATGAAACTACCTCTCTTCTATATCCTGCATCAATCACTTACGATGAGTCACCTTTATTCGTTGCATATTGCATATTATTTCTAGCCTGTTGCCATGTATTGCTTCTAATTTGGTTAAATACATTTGTTAGGGCACCCTTTTAATTTGGCAGAGTGATATTGGTTTCATCTTTCATATGGTTTCTAGCTTGCATTGATTCTAACAAGTTCAAGCACCTTGTGCTTAGTTTACACTTTATACATCATACATGTCAATATGTCACGCCGTCCTTTTTTCATACATATTCCATCCTCCTATCATGCGGCTGCCTTACATGAAAGTAGTGTCCGTCGGTATCATGCATCAATGAGTTCTGAAGAGCAAATTTTATTCGTTTTTCTTGTGGGTTTGACTTGACAAGGAAAAATCAAGAAAGAGGAAGGAAAAGAGTAAGGAGGGCGATGATGGTGGTCCTCTGCAGCAACGTAAACAGAGCATCTGTACCGATTCTCCTTGTACTGATAGTGCATTACAAGGTCCAAGTCTCCGCTCCCCTACTCCACCATCCAAGGTGCTTGCTCTAACTTGGCAGTATGATATCTGGTTGCATGTTGCATATGATGTCTAGCTTGTATTGCTCCTAATTCGTGTAAACTACATCTGCTTAGCTTACACATGATACTTGTGAATATGACACGCTTTCCTATTTTTGGTACATACTATATCTGTCTATCACACCATGTTCTTACATGAAACTACTCTTCTTGTGTATCCTGCATCAGTCACTTACGATGGAACACCTTTAAGTTGGCAGTGTGATATTGGTTTGCGTCTTTAATATGATTTCTTGCATGTATTGCTTCTAGTTTGATGAACGCCACCTATGACGAGACAGTTTTAACTTGGCAGAGTGATATTGATTGCACCTTTCATATGGTGTCTAGTTTGCAGTGCTTCTAATTTGTTGAAGTGCCTTCTGCTTAGTTACCACATCATAGGTGTGAATATGTCAAGCCGTCAATTTTTTCGTACATATTCCATCCTCGTATCATGACTTTGCCTTTCATCAGAGTAGTGTTCGTCAGTATCATGCATCAATGAGTTCTGAAGAGCAAATTTTATTCCTTTTTCTTGTGGGTTTGACTTGACAAGGCAAAATCAAGAAAGAGGAAGGAAAAGAGTAAGGAAGGCGATGATGGTTGTCCTCTGCAGCAACGTAAACGGAGCATCTATACTGATTCTCCTTGTACTAATAGTGCATTACAAGGTCCAAGTCTCCGCTCCCCTACTCCACCATCCAAGGTGCTTGCTCTAACTTGGCAGTGTGATATCTGGTTGCATGTTGGATATGGTATCTAGCTTGTATTGCTCCTAATTAGTGTAAACTGCATCTGCTTAGCTTACACATGATACGTGTGAGTATGACACGCTTTCTTGTTTTTGGTACATACTATATCTGTCTATCACACCATGTTCTTACATGAAACTACTCTTCTTGTGTATCCCACATCAGTCACTTATGATGGAACACCTTTTAGTTGGTAGTGTGATATTGGTTTGTGTCTTGAATATGATTTCTAGCATGTATTGCTTCTAGTTTGATGAACGCCACCAATGACGAGACAGTTTTAACTTGGCAGAGTGATATTGATTGCACCTTTCATATGGTGTCTAGTTTGCAGTGCTTCTAATTTGTTGAAGTGCCTTCTGCTTAGTTACCACATCATAGGTGTCCATTTTTTCGTACATATTCCATCCTCGTATCATGACTTTGCCTTTCATCAGAGTAGTGTTCGTCAGTATCATGCATGAATGAGTTCTGAAGAGCGAATTATATTCCATTTTCTTGTCGATTTGACCTCACAATGCAAAATCAATAAAGTTGAAGGAAATTGGCAAGGCATTGGATGATGGTGGTCTGCTACCACTAGAGATTGCGTTGTATTCCCTCGAAGAGGAAAGGGAGATGCAGCACAGTAGCGTAAGTATTTCCCTCAGTTTTTGAGAACCAAGGTATCAATCCAGTAGGAGACCACGCGCCAGTCCCTCGCACCTGCACAAACAAATAAGAACTTCACAGCCAACGCGATAAGGGGTTGTCAATCCCTTTACGGTCACTTACGATAGTGAGATCTGATAGAGATGATAGATAATATTTCTGGTATTTTTTATTTAATAAAACAACAAATAAACAACGGCAAAATAAATTAACGGGAAAGTAATATGATAGAGATAGACCCAGGGGCCATAGTTTTCTCTAGTGGCTTCTCTCATGATAGCGATATTCTACGGCGGGTAAACAAATTACTGTCGAGCAATTGATAGAAAAGCGAATAATTATGAGACTATCTAGGCATGATCATTGTATATAGGCATCACGTCCGAGACAAGTAGACCGACTCCTGCCTGCATCTACTACTATTACTCCACACATCGACCGCTATCCAGCATGCATCTAGTGTATTGAGTTCATACGAACAGAGTAACTCCTTAAGCAAGATGACATGATGTAGAGGGATAAACTCAAGCAATATGATGAAAACCCCATCTTTTTATCCTCGATGGCAACAATACAATATGTGCCTTGCTGCCCCTACTGTCACTGGGAAAGGACACCGCAAGATTGAACCCAAAGCCAAGCACTTCTCCCATTACAAGAACTATAGATCTAGTAGGCCAAACCAAACCAATAATTCAAAGAGACTTGCAAGGATATTATGAGCACAAATAAAAAGTTCAGAGAAGAACCAAATATCTTTCATAGATAATCTTGATCATAAATTCACAATTCATCGGATCTCGACAAACACACCGGAAAAAGAGATTACATCGAATAGATCTCCTCGAAGACCGAGGAGAACTTTATAACGAGATCCGGAGAGAGAGAAGAAGCCATCTAGATACTAGCTATGGACCCGAAGGTCTGTGGTAAACTACTCACAACTCATGGTGAGGGCGATGATGACGATGATGAAGGCCTCCGTGATGGATCCCCCTCCCGGAACAGGCTCCAAGATGGGATCTCCACGGGAACAGTAGCTACGGCGGTGGAATTAGGGTTCTCTCTCTGCGTACGGAGTTACTGGGGTACGTCGGTATATATAGGAAGAAGAGGGGCACCAAGGGCCACAGGGGCTGCCCTCGAGGCAGGGGGCGTGCCCTGGGAAGGGGGGCGCGCCCCCCACTCTCGAGGGTGGGTCCCCTGTCCTCTGGCTTGGCCCTGAAGTCTATCTTGCTTGATTTCCTCCAAAAATATCGCCTACGAAGGTTTCATTCCGTTTGGACTCCGTTTGATATTCCTTTTCTGCAAAACCCTGAAATAGGCAAAAAACATCAATCTGGACTGGGCCTTTGGGTTAGTAGGTTAGTCCCAAAAATGATATAAAAGTGAATGATAAAGCCCATTAAACATCTAAGACTTCATAAATAATAGCATGGAACAATCAAAAATTATAGATATGTTGGAGACATATCAAGCATCCCCAAGCTTAATTCCTGCTCGTCCTCGAGTAGGTAAATGATAAAGAACGAATTTTTGATGTGGAATGCCAACCAATATAGTTTTTCAATATAACTCTCTTAGTTGTGGCATGAATGTTCAGATCTGAAAGATTCAAGATAAAAGTCTATATAGACATAAGAAATAACAATACTTCAAGCAATACTAACAAAGCAATCACGTCTTCTCAAAATACTATGGCTAAAGAACGTTATCCCTACAAAATCATATAGTGTTGGCTATGCTCCCTTATTATCACACAAAATATTCATATCATGCACAACCCCGATTTCAGCCAAGCATTTGTTTTCATGCTCTATCTTTTCAAACCTTTCAACTTTGACGCAATACATGAGCATGAGCCATGGATATAGCACTATGGGTGGAATAGAGGTGGTTGTGGAGAAGACAAAAAGAGGGAGATAGTCTCACATCGACTAGGCGTATTAACGGGCTATGGAGATGCCCATCAATAGATATCATTGTGAGTGAGTAGGGATTGCCATGCAACGGATGCACTAGAGCTAAATATGAATGAAAGCTCAACAAAAGAAACTAGTGGGTGTGCATCCAACTTGCTTGCTCATGAAGACCTAGGGCATTTGAGGAATCCCATCGTTTGAATATGCAAGCCAAGTTCTATAACGAAAATTCCCACTAGTATATGAAAGTGACTAAGCATGAGACTCTCTACAATGAAGAACATGGTGCTACTTTGAAGCACAAGTGTGGAAAAAGATAATAGCAATTGTCCCCTTTTTTCTTTTTTCTTTTTCTTTTTTTTCTTCTTTTTTTCCTTTTTTGGCCTTTCATTTTTTCTTTGGCCTTTTTTTTGCGGAGGGGCTTTATAGATTCAGCCTTTCCTCCCATGGGACAATGCTCTATGAACGATGATCATCACACTTTCATTACAACACAGGATTACAACTCGATACTACAACAACAAAGTATGACTCTATATGAATGCCTCCGGCGGTGTACCGGTATGTGCAATGAAACAAGAGTGACATGTATAAAAAATTATGCATGGTGGCCTTGCCACAAATACGATGTCAACTACATGATCATGCAATGGCAATATGGCAATATGATGCATGTCATATAAACGGAACGGTGGAAAGTTGCATGGCAATATATCTCGGAATGGCTATGGAAATGCCATGATAGGTAGGTATGGTGGTTGTTTTGAGGGACAATATACTGCCTGTTTTGAGGAAGGATATATAGTGGGTTTATGGCACCGACGAAAGTTGCGCGGTACAAGAGAGCCTAGCAATGGTGGAAGGGTGAGAGTGCGTGTAATCCATGGACTCAACATTAGTCATAAGAACTCATATACTTATTGCAAAAATCTACGAGTCATCAAAACAAAGCAATCAACGCATGCCCCTAGGGGGGAGGTTGGTAGGAGTTAACCATCGCGCGCCCCCGACCTCCACACAAAGGTTGACACTCTATAAATACCTCATGCTTTAACTTAGTCACATAACGGTTCACCATACGTGCATTCTACGGGAATCACCAAACTTAACACAAATATTTCTCAATTTCATAATTACTCCACTAGCATGACTTTAATATCACTATCCTCATGCCTCAAAACAATTATCAAGCATCCAACATCTCTTTCTACTCAATGCACTTGATGTGATTTTTTTTACTACATTGACATTGGATGTTTATCATGTGAAGACTAGTTTCTTTAGCCTAAACACTTTACCATGATGTTTTAATAGACTCTCAAATAGATCTAAGTGAAGCATGAGAGTTCAACAAATTCTACAAAATATTACCACCATCGTGCTCTAAAAGATATAAGTGAAGCACTAGAGCAAAAACTATTCAACTCAAAAGATATAAGTGAAGCACATAGAGTGTTCTAATAATTTTTAGGGCATATTGAACTCTCTCAAATAGGTGTGTCCAGCAAGGATGATCGTGGCAAACTAACAAGCAAATACTCAAATTATACAAGACGCTCCAAGCAAAACACATAGCATGTTGCGAATAAAAATATAGCTCCAAGTATAGTTACCGATGGATGAAGACGAAAGAGGGGATGCCTTCCCGGGGCATCCCCAAGCTTAGGCTTTTGATTATCTTGAATTTACGGTGCCATGGGCATCCCCAAGCTTAGGCCTTTGCTAATCCTTGTTCCATAGTCCATCAAAGCAATACTCAAAACTTGAAAACTTCACAACACAAAACTTAGACAAAAATTCTCGTGAGCTCCGTTAGTAAGAGAAAGCAAACCACCACTCAAAGGTACAGCAAGGAATTCATTCATTGTTTATATTGGTGTTAAACCTACTGTACTCCAAGTCCTCTATGGTTCATATCCTCCAATATTACTCATAGATGCATCGGAATAAGCAAACAACACACGAAAAACAGAATATGTCAAAAACTGAACAGTCTGTAGTAATCTGCTGGGTTCGCCTACTTCTGAAACTCCAAAAAATTCTAACTAAATTTGTATATTTGAGAAATTTGTCTACCAATCAGCAGAAAAAAGAATCAACTAAAAAGCACGCTCCAGTAAAATCTGAAGACTACTCTAGCGAGCGCTAACGATTCTGTTTTTCACAGCAAGATCAAATAAACTTCACACAAGTCTTACCAAAGGTTCTACTTGGCACAAACACTAAACAAAACATGAAAACACATCTAATCAGAGGCTAGATGCAATATTTATTCCCTAACAGCAACAAAAAAAATTGGGTTGCCTCCCAACAAGCGCTATCATTTTACGCCCCTAGCTAGGCACAATACAAGATAGATCTAGGTATTGTCATCTTTGATCTTCGCTCTTTTAATGGTGTCAAGCTCGAATCCGGGAGGTTCTTTGCATTTCCCATCATATTCAGAAATCTTCAGATCTAAAGCATCCAACCGCTTATTACAAAGGGTAATCAACATATTCATGCGGTGGAGATTCCCACTAACACTCTTAAGGGGTTCAAGGGATTTTTGTAATATTTTTGTCACTTCGCAAAATTTCTCAAAAACTTGGATCCCTTCCGGGGTTGAGTTTGACTCCTTTTGGGGAGGTAGTGTTCCCACTATTCCCTCTATGATTTCATGCGCGAAACTAGGATCAACTTCGATAAAATTTCCTTTGGCAACGCAATCCAAGAGTTGTCTATGAGACATATTCAATCCAACATAAAAATTGCGAAGCAAGATTCTAAAATTCACTTCTAAGGTGCACTTATGATAAGATTCCATCATCATAAACCAAGCATCTTTTAAGTTTTCTCCTTGCCTTTTCTTGAAGTGAAGTACTTCAAACTCGGGAGACGAAGGAGCGGATAAGGGGCTAGCCATAATGACAAGCAAGCAAGCACAACACAAGCAGACAAGAAGCAAGCGAACGAGAAACACACGGCGGAAGAAGGGCGAATAAAACGACAAAGGTGAAGTGGGGGAGAGAAAAATGAGAGGCAAATAAATGTAATGCGAAGGATAAGGGTTTGTGATAGGTACTTGGTATATGACTGTTGCATAAGCCTCCCCGGCAACGGCGTCAGAAATTCTTCTTGCTACCTCTTGAGCTTGCATTGTATTCCCTCGAAGAGGAAAGGGAGATGCAGCACAGTAGCGTAAGTATTTCCCTTAGTTTTTGAGAACCAAGGTATCAATCCATTAGGAGACCACGCGCCAGTCCCTCGCACCTGCACAAACAAATAAAAACTTCGCAGCCAACGTGATAAGGGGTTGTCAATCCCTTTATGGTCACTTACGATAGTGAGATCTGATAGAGATGATAGATAATATTTTTGGTATTTTTTATTTAATAAATCAGCAAATAAACAACGGTAAAATAAATTAACGGGATAGTAATATGATAGAGATAGACCCGGGGGCCATAGTTTTCTCTAGTGGCTTCTCTCATGATAGCGATATTCTACGGCGGGCAAACAAATTACTGTCGAGCAATTGATAGAAAAGCGAATAATTATGACACTGTCTAGGTATGATCATTGTATATAGGCATCACGTCCGAGACAAGTAGACCGACTCCTGCCTGCATCTACTACTATTACTCCACACATCGACCGCTATCCAGCATGCATCTAGTGTATTGAGTTCATACGAACAGAGTAACGCCTTAAGCAAGATGACATGTTGTAGAGGGGTAAACTCAAGCAACATGATGAAAACCCCATCTTTTTATCCTCGATGGCAAAAATACAATACGTGCCTTGCTGCCCCTACTGTCACTAGGAAAGGACACCGCAAGATTGAACCCAAAGCCAAGCACTTCTCCCATTTCAAGAACTATAGATCTAGTAGGACAAACCAAAGCAATAATTCAAAGAGACTTGCAAGGATATTAGGAGCACACATAAAAATTTCAGAGAAGAACCAAATATCTTTCATAGATAACCTTGATCATAAACTCACAATTCATCGGATCTTGACAAACAAACCGCAAAAAGAGATTACATCGAATAGATCTCCTCGAAGACCGAGGAGAACTTTGTATTGAGATCCGGAGAGAGAGAAGAAGCCATCTAGATACTAGCTATGGACCCGAAGGTCTGTGGTAAACTACTCACAACTCATGGTGAGGGCGATGATGACGATGATGAAGGCCTCCGTGATGGATCCCCCTCCCGGAACAGGCTCCAAGATGGGATCTCTACGGGAACAGCAGCTACGGCGGTGGAATTAGGGTTTTCTTTCTGCGTATGGAGTTTCTGGGGTACATAGGTACATATAGGAGGAAGAGGGGCACCATGGTCCACAGGGGCTGCCCTCGAGGCAGGGGGGGCGCCCTGGGAAGGGGGCGCGCCCCCACCCTCGAGGGGTGGGTCCCCTGCCCTCTGGCTTGGCTCTGAAGTCTATCTTGTGTGGTTTCCTCCAAAAATATCTCCTGCGAAGGTTTCATTCCGTTTGGACTCCGTTTGATATTCCTTTTCTGCAAAACCCTGAAATAGGCAAAAAAACAACAATCTCGACTGGGCCTTTGAGTTAGTAGGTTAGTCCCAAAAATTATATAAAAGTGAATGATAAAGCCCATTAAACATCTAAGACTTCATAAATAATAGCATGGAACAATCAAAAATTATAGATATGTTGGAGACGTATCATGGTCCTTCCGAGCAACTGAAACGGAGGTTCTCTACAGATTCTACTTCGCCATCCTCCCAACAAGATTCGCAAGACAACGCAAGGCTAGACAGTCAACGTAGCTGTGTAGATGATGAGCACATCTCCCCTATTCCACCATCACAGGTTCTTGCTCTAACTTGGCACTATTTTATGTGGTTGCATGTTGCGTATGATGTCTAGCTTGTATTGTTTATAACTTTGTTGAATTGCATCTCCTTACTTTACACATAATGCCTGTGAATATGACACGTGTTCATGTTTCTAGAACATGCGTGTACATGATGAGCACATCTCCCCTACTCCACCATCACAGGTGCTTGCTCTAACTTGGCACTATTATATGTGGTTGCATGTTGTGTATGATGTCTAGCTTGTATTGCTTCTAACTTTGTTGAATTGCATCTGCTTACTTTACACATAATGCCTGTGAATATGACACGTGTTCCTGTTTCTAGAACATATGTGTACATGATGAGCACATCTCCCCTACTCCACCATCACAGGTGCTTGCTCTAACTTGGAACTGTTATATGTGATTGCGTTTTCCGTATGATGTCTAGTTTGTATTGCTTCTGATTATGTTGAATTGCATCTGCGTAGCTTACAACTTATACCTGCAACGATCACTTACCCATAAGACACATTTAACTTGGGACTGTGATGTAGGTTGCATCTTGCATTGTCTTCTAGCTTGTACTGCTTCTACTTTCTTGAAATGGCACTTACGATGAGACACTTTTTACCTGATAGAGTGATATTGGTTGCATGTTCATATGGTGCCTAGCTTTCATTTCTTCTAATTTTGTTGAAATGCCTTCCGCTTACTGTTTTTTCATACATATTCCATCATCCTATCGTACGTGTGAATATGAAACGCTGTCTTTTTTTGTATATATTCCGTCCTCCTATCCTACGCTTGCCTTACATCAAAGTAGTGTTCGTCTGTATCATGCATCAACCAGTTATGCAGAGCTAATTTTATTCATCTTCTTGTGGTTTTGACTTCATAAGGCAATATCAGAAAATAAGAAGGAAAAGAGTAAGTTAGGGGATGTTGGTGGTCCTTCGCACCGACGCAAATAGAGGCTCTCTAGATTTGCCACTGCTACTGCTAATGAAGTTGAAGTCCCAAGTATACATGATGAGTTCATCTCTCGTACTCCACCATCGCAGGTGCTTGCTCTAAGTTGACAATGTGATAATTGGTTTCATGTTGCATATGTTGTCTAGCTTGTATTTCTTCTATTTTGATTAAATTGCACCTGCTAAGTTCATACGTTATACATGTGCATGTGACATGGCGTTCCGTGTCTAGAATACACGTCATCTATCTATCATACCATGTTCTTACATAAAAGTACTGCTGTTGTGTATCCCGCATCAGTCACTCATGATTGGACACTTTTAACATGGCAGTTTGAGAGTGGTTGCATCTTGCATTGATTTATACGTTCTACTGCTTCTAATTTTTCGAATTACCACTTATGACAAGACACTTTTAACTTGGCAGAGTAATATTGGTTGCATCTTTCATATAGTTTCTAGCTTGCATTACTTCTATTTTATTGAAAATCCTTCTGCTTAGTTTACACATCGTAGCTGTGAATATGTCATGTTGTCCTATTTTTCTTACATATTCCATCCTCATACGATTGTCTTACATCAAAGTATTGCTTGTCTGTATCATGCATCAATGAGTTCTGAAGAGCGATTTTATTCTTTTGTGTTGTGGGTACGGCTTGACGTGGCAATCTCAAAAAAGAGCAAGGAAAATAATATAGTAGGGAGTGGTGTTACTCGTTGGGTGAAACGGAAAAGGATCTGTCATCCAGATTCTGCTGGTACTTATAGTGCAGTAGAAGGTCCAAGTGCACCGGCTAAATCTACAAACATAGTATCACCTGCTCCACCAGCTGCAGCATCCGCTTCAACTGTACCAGCATCTCAACGAGTTACTCGTTCGTTTGCTCCGGAGCTGGCTAGTTCCCAAGCTGCCTTCACACCTAACACTACTTCGGTAGCACTGCTGACACAATAGGACTTGGCAAGATTAGATGAATCTCATGAGCATCAACACCAAGACGGTACCTGACCGAGTCAAGTTGCAGTTGCATGCTCCTTTATATATACTCTCATAGTTTGATGTACACTAACACTTTCCATATTCATTGTTGAACTAGCGCCACGACGCAAGCAGAAACAGACATCAAGGATAATGCTTGACAGATTAACAAAATCAAAAGGAGGAAGAATGGAGATCCATTTTGAGGCGGGTTTAAAAAGGCCACGTGATGCTACAGAGTCAGCCAAGTTAGTATCAGAGGCAGCTGTTGCCGTTAGGTGTCATGCACGTATCCTCCCAACGTGGATCCAGTACAGGAATGAGAAAGACAATACCCAGTTTAACACCTTCCTTAACCATTTATTCGTAAGTAATGTTATTCATCACAATTAGTAATATTGTCTTGCTGTGTCCCATACTTTCTAGATTCCTCCTAATAAGACTCACATTCTTTTTTCAATAGATGAGGTTCAAGTTGGATCCGAAAGATGATGCAACTAAACAAGCATGCACTCATGTTTTTCAGTCTGCTCTGTGACAGTATGATTACCACCTTAGAAAATCTCACTTTGAAGGCAAGGCTAACAATTAAAACGCCCAAACATCTCCAGTGGAATATATTACACATGAAGACTGGACAGCCCTCGTTAAGCACTGGTCTAATCCAAAGTATCAGGTAGGCTATATGTATTTGATCAGACCACATATTGAACTTGTATTTATGTATGTGCCTTACAAGTGTATCTTCTTCTAGGCTAACTGTTTGAAGAACAAGAGCAACCGTTCTAAAGTGAAATTCCAACAGACAACAGGATCTCGTAGCTATATTGCACACTGTAAGGCTCTTGTAAATAGCTGCTACTTCCTTCTTTTTTCTGTGCCATATTATCATATCTATATTGACTTGTTCCAAATACAGAGAAAAGCCTGTGCGGACCAAAAAGAACCTGAACCGAATGCAGTGCAAATCTTCAAGGATTGCGACACCAGCAAGATGAAGGGCATGAGCACACCAGTTCAAGCCGTTGTTGTAAGTCCTTACTCCTCCTGCCTTTGAACTAATTGGTACTGTGATGTGTTCATATAACTACTTGGTTTGCAGCCAATGTCAGTTACTTTGTTCACTTTTATACACAGTTGTCTTAAGGTATCATTTCACCTTACATGGTTTAAAAGAGATGAAGGATATTCTTTTGGTCTTAATCTGTATTGTAGTTGTTATGTTCACGTGCGCACACAATGATAAAATAGTCTGTTTGTTTTATATCTGTTTTCCCATGATATGAATGATGTCATACTGTGTATCCTACTTTAAACCATGTCTCTTTATCCTTAGATGTCAACGAATGTGAGGAAATAGACAATAAAGTAGGCATGCTACATGGACATATGTTCCGAAAGTGATTTTATTATGTAGTTGGCACTATAATACATGCTAATGTATTACAGTAGTTCACCAAAATAAGTTATGTATAAATGTGTAACCTACTTTGTTTGTTTTCGTCTCATTAGTAACTTATCTGGTACACTAATCTACAAGTTCGAACTTTCAGGAAGCTATGGAAAAAATGATTGAACAGCCACAACCACCTGAAGGTGACAAGGCTACCACAGACACAATGTCACCTCTTGCTGCAGTGCGTCAGTATGTCTCCACTAACAGTGCAAAAAAGCATCTTCGTGCGTAATTCTGGGTTGGTTGTCAAGGTAACCTCGTCCAAATCGCCTACTGAACAAAATCTTCCAGCTAGACAGAGTGTTGTGTCTGTGATCCAGACACAAGTCCAGTCCCTAATGGACGTCGTTTTGGAAACAAGAATAGTGGTTGACAAATGTCGTCAAGATATGAATGGTTTTGAAACCAGACTATCAGACATTCGCTTCGTTGTTCAAGAGCAATGGCGGAAAAAGGTGAAGATTGTGCTGCTCCATCAGATTCTACTGCCTGAACATTAGCACTCTGGTCAAATGATATGTGCTTCTATACATCTGATGGTGCTTTTATCTGCAAGGACTGTAAACTTTATGCCAGCAGGTCTTTTGTTGTGATACAACATTTATGATGCTGCCAAAGGCTGCAAGAATTACGACGCTATTTTTGTATAGTGTAGGTTTATCTTAGTAATGTATTCAGCCGAAAGCTTCGTAGGATCCCAACATGCCAACATTCGTCGGGCCCATTCCAATTGGGCTAAAAACGATTATGGGCCAAAATTTGCACGTAGCCCACTAAAAATATCTAGGCCTAAATCAGCATAAGATTTCATATTTTTCTGGTAGGCCTGTGCCCATAGTGGGCCTTTAGAAGGCCTAAACATAATTTGGGCCCTCAGTAACAATACGCCATTTACAGGTGTAAATATCTCGAGCCCGTAAAAACATGGGCCTTTAAAAGACCAAAAGTGAGATTGGGCCCATTTACGATGCAGATCTTTCACAGGCCGAAATTCGGATGGGCCGTAAATGCGCCGACCTAATACACGGGCCTTTAACAGGCCGTAAGTTTGGTCGGGCTAGATTATCGTCATTTTTATATGGGCCGTTAATGGGCCCGATGTGACGTTGGGCCACATATGACCCATGGATTTCGTCCGACGTTAACCGAAAATCACAACAGGCCGAAAGTGGCCCAAATCTATAGTGGGCCTCTAACAGGCCGAATGTCAGACATGGCCGAATATGACCCAAATCCTTCACGGTCATTTATGGGCCGAAAGTTTCAATGGCCTGTAAATGGGCCCAAATGAAGCAGGACCTTTAACAGGCCGGAAATACATGGGGCCGTAATTCGGCCCATATACTTAACGGATTGTTAACGGGTCAGAAGTGACCATGGGCCGCGATGATGACAAGTTTAGGACAGGCCGTTGACGGGCCGATTTGACACTAGCCATACGGGCCTTAATTGAGAATGTTGGGCCTTTAGCTGGGCCGGCCCATTATGGTCCACAAAATCTCACGGGCCTTTAGCTGGGCCGGCCCATTATGGCCCACAAAATCTCGTGGGCCTTTAGCTGGGCCAGCCCATTGTGATAAGCAAAATCTTGTGGGCCTTTTGCTGGACCGGCCCATTATGGACCGCAAAATCTCGTGGGCATTTTGCTGGGCTGGCCCATTATGGACCGCAAAATCCTGTGGGCCTTTAGTTGTGTCAGGCCCAAGATGTCATTCTATCCCGATCACGTGACACTTACGTGATTGGGGCACAACCGCATTTCGGGCGCTTAGCAAGATGGATATCATTACATCGTACCATTACATACATACATGGGGGATACAACAATACATACAAGTCACATGAATACAACAACATCAATACAAAGTATCCAACTACAGATACAAACATGAAAAGCACAACGACATCCATATGCTATCCCAGGCTGCCGACCCGGAACCTAACCCAAGACTGAAGAAGAAGAAGAAGAAGAAGAAGAAGAAGAAGAAGAAGAAGAAGAAGAAGAAGAAGAAGAAGAAGAAGAAGAAGAAGAAGAAGAAGAAGAAGAAAGAACTCCAAACAACGATCAACGCTCTCACGTCAAGACATCGGAAACCTGCACCTGCAACTGTTGTTGTAGTATCTGTGAGCCACGAGGACTCAGCAATCCCATAACCATGGGTAACAAGACTATCAAAGCTTAATAGGTAGGAAGAGGTAAAGTGGTGAGGTTGCAGCAGCGGCTAAGCAAAAATATGGTGACTAACTTACGAGTACAAGAATAAGATGAGCATCTACGCAAAACGGTCGCAACTAGTAGTGATCACTAAAGATCTTGAACTACCTACGAGTCAAACATAACCCCACCGTGTTCTCTTCTCAAAGTGAAAAGAGACAGTCACGGTTACTCACACAGTTGTGTGTTTTACTTCGGATCCTATGTCAAGTTTTCTACAACCGGACATTAACAAATTCCAATCTGCCACATAACCACGGGCATGGCTTTCGAAAGATCATAACCCTGCAGGGGTGTCCCAACTTAGCCCATCACAAGCTCTCACGATCAGCTGAAGTGATACATATAATATCATCACCCCTTATCTTAGGGAAATCCGATCAGGCTCGGCATCCCGGTGCACAAGACATTTCGACAATGGTAAAACAAGTCCAGCAAGACCTCCCGGTGTGTCGACACCCTGATAGTAGCCGCACGTATCTCGTCTCAGGCCATGACCGGATGGGCGATTCTACAGGTTATACCAGATAGCTCGAGTTTCCCCGTGGCGGCCCCGCAGAACCCCCGTTTGGGACCAACACCATCAGCACTGGCCCCCCTGCTATGTAGAAAGAATCCTTGGGTAGCGCTAACTCCCTATGCAATTTAATTAATTAATTAAGTTGTTGTTATGAGCAAATTCAAAACCAATGTTGGGCCTTGCTGGAGGAGTTTTATTCAAAGACGAACTGTCAAGGGGTCCCCATATACCCAACCGTGTAAGGAACGCAAAATCAAGGAACATAATGCCGGTTTATCGACGCCTAAGGTGGCATGAGTGGAACAAAACACCGAGCAAAAGGCCAAGCCTTCCACCCATGCCCAGTATATAGGTGTGTTATTATACATATAACATATTGTGATATTCCAACAACAAGTTCCCTCCTGGAACGATCTTCATCTTCACCTGCAACTAACAACGCTATAAGAGGGGCTAAGCAAGCGGGTAACATAGCCAAACAATGGTTTTGCTAGGAAGGTTTCAAAGGTTAGAGGTTTCAAAGGTTAGAGGTTTCATGGCAACAAGGAGAGGCTGACAATAATGATGGGTAGCGCGACATATAACGATAGCATCGAGAAAACTAAGCAATGGCAATGATAGTAAAGGTATCCAAGGGTATGGTCATCTTGCCTGAGATCCCGTAAGGAAGAAGAACGGATCCATGAGGAAGACGAAGAAGAAGCCATGAAGAAGAACCACGAGTAGACGAATGAATCCTCACGAACGCAACGGAACAAGCACTAACGAGAAGAAGCAAGCAACACGATAAACACACCAAACGAGACATGACAATATGCTCATCCAAGTATGATGCAAGACAGTTCTACATATGATGCACAGCAAGTCTATACAGGAAGCAAAACATGGCAAGGTAGGAAGCACAGAAAAACAACACAATTTTATATATGATGCAATACATGGCAAGGTATGATGCATGACAAGTCTATACAGGAAGCACAACAAGTCTATACAGGAAGCATTATATGACAACATAGGAAGCACAGAGAACAACACAAGAACAATACAATAAGCTCAAGCAAGTAGGAAGCAAGACAGATGCATATAGGATGCAAAACATGACAAGGTAGTTGATACGTCCAAAACGTATCTATAATTTCTGCTTGCTCCATGCCTTTTTTGTGTGATATTGCTATGATATTTATGCACTTCCATACACTTTTGATCATATTTGGACTAACCTACTAATGGTTGCAAAAGTGCACAATGTTCTTATTTTACACTTTATTGTGTAGGAATTACTTGGAAATTGACAAAAACGCAAAAGGAGTCGTATTGGAGTAGGACTCTGACTTTCCTGAAATCTGTCTGAGAACGTTTTTTAAAAATGGTCACGTTCCGGCCCGAAGATGACGTCAAACGGAAAACTCCTAATTGCGAAAGTTGTGGGGAATTTCGAGGCGATGCTTCTAGATGTAAAGTTCGTCCAAATCGGAGTCCGGACGGCCGACTAAAGCCCATTTTACTGAGGCCCAAAATCTGGTGACGGGAATCCGAGAGTCTATATAAAGGGAGGAAACCTAGGTCACCAAGGGTCACGAATTTTCCTCCTCCCGAGCCGCCGTCTTGGAGGGGAGGACCAGCACCATTGCAGCACCATACACAAGGAAGAAGGGGGGCCAAGGAGCCGCTGCCCCCTAGGGCCACCGCCGCGCCCCCAAGGGCCGCCGCCGCCGCCTCCGTGGCAGCCGCCGGCCATCTCCTCCTCGCGGGGCTGCACCTCTCCATCAACACCATCATCAACCTCCTCCTCACCATGTCCATGCGTGAGTAGTCTTCTCCGGGGCCGAGGGCTCTCTCTCCCATGATGTGATCTTCGTTGTGATCATAGGCTATGTTAATCTAGGGTGATCCCATGATGTTTCCCCTTCCTCTATGTATTGGATTGATGTACTCACTTGTCTTTATCTAGTATAATCCTCGAGACCAAGGTGACAGCGGTCTATTGGACATGGATTAGAAAAATATTTTCGTGAGTGATTTCCTCTCTTGTGTGTTGATTGAAGATTGAGAGTCTCTTGGTGCTTGTCTTTGACTATCCTTTAGATATGTTGTGGTGATTGTGGGACTCTCTTCGGATGGCCGCGGTGACATTGGGAAATCCTTAGATTTGAGAACTACGAACTTTGAGGTGTGCTTTTGTAGCCCTACATAATTCTCGTCCTCTCTTGACCGCGAAGGAATGACCTCCGGGTGCGTCTCCATTGCATGTTTTATGGGAAATATCATGTGATTCGATTATGTTAATGTTGATGGGAGTTGCCACTAGTGAAAGTATGAACCCTATGCCTTGTTTCCACCATTGCAATACCATTTGTGCTCACGTTTACCACTTGTTTGCTTGCTGCACTTTTTATTACAGATTTATATTACTTTGTTTTGCCATCCATATCACTTGCCATTTAACATCTCTTCGCCGAACTAGTGCACCTATACATCTAACAAGTGTATTAGGTGTGTTGGGGACACAAGAGACTTCTTGTATCTTAGTTGCAGGGTTGCTTGAGAGAGACCATCTTCAACCTCTACTTCCCTGAGTTCGATAAACCTTAGGTCATCCACTTGAGGGAAATTGCTGCTGTCCTACAAACCTCTGCGCTTGGAGGCCCAACATAGTCTACAAGAGTAGAAGCGTGTGTAGACATCAAGCTATTTCTGGCGCCGTTGCCGGGGAAGTGAGTGCTTGAAGGTATATCTTTAGATTTTGCAATTAAATATTTTTGTTTCTTGTTTTTATTTCACTAGTTATGTTTATGGAAAACCGCAATCTTAGTTCGTTGCTTGTGGGAAGACGCCCCACACCTGTGGTGGTTGCTCCTCCTCCTACTGAAATTGTGCCCTATAAAATACCGGCTGGTATTATCGATTATGTTTTGGCTAATCGTTATGCAGGAGACAGACATCCCGGTGAACACTTGCTATATCTATCACAACTATGTTCATTATTTAAGCTTGCAGGTGTATCAATGGAGTTTGTCATGAGGAAATTGTTCGCCGTATCACTTATAGATAAAGCTTCAGATTGGTATAAGCTTCTCGATAACTCGCACTTGCTTGATTGGCAAGAGCTTATGTCTCTCTTTTATACTAAGTTTTATCCTCTTCATGAAATTCATCGAGACAGGAACTATATCTATAAATTTAGGTCTCGTGACGGAGAGAGCGTAGCTCAAGCTTGGGGGAGACCGAAAACCTTAATGCTAAAAAGTCCTAACCATGGGCTCCCCAAAGATGCTTATGTGGAGAGTAAGAGTACCTTTTCGCGTGTGGATCATGGTAACAATGCTTTATGTGATGCTTATATTGTTGAGTTTATTCGTGATCCCACTGAAAATTATTATGAGAAGGGAACATATGCTTATAGATATTTCAATAATATTAAGTTCCCTCTCTTTATGTTGAAGGTTTTGAAGCTGCACCTGTTTTGTCTTCCTATGCTTATTGCTTTGTGCTTCAATGAATTATTCTATTGCAATATTCCTATGCATAGGAAGCATGTTAGGCTTAAATGTATTTGGTATTTGCTTCTTGATGCTCTCTTTTGTTCTTCAACTCTTATTCCTACGAGAGCATCATTAAAGTCTTAAGCCTATATTTATGGCTATAAAGAAAGAGCTCTAGGGAGACAAGCCTTGTTATTTTTGCTTTCAGTTTGTTCTTTCAGTTTTTAGTGGTCTTGATGTTTGTTACTACTGTAGCAACATCATTGTATCTTTATTTTTCAGCTTTGTGCCAAGTTTAGCCTCCGATTGCAAGAAAGTTCAAAAGTTGTGACATGCTGTCCAGGAAACAGATTCTGTCCTTGGATAGAAAAAATCGTATAAAATCATCAGATCATCTTTTTGGTCTGAATTGTTTCGACAGCGTGCTCTATACAATTGTATTTCGGGCGTCTGTTCTGAGTTTTTTGATTTGAGTTGCAGAAGTTCCCCGAAAAAATTATTTACTACCTGCTGGTCTGTTTTTCACAGATTCTGTCTTGTTTTGCCTTTCCTTCATTTTGCAAACCTTGAGCTTGCTTTTTCTTTGCAAAAACCTTTTGGCAATCTTGAGAAATAGTAGACCTTCAAGAATATCCTTATTTCCAGCAAGGAAAATTTATTTTATTATGGGTACTAACCTCGCTAATCAGATTAAGATGAGTTATGTATGAAGGGAGTTTTCAAGTGTGCGAGGGAAGATGATAAAAAGATTCAGAAGTGTCAAACGCTCAAGCTTGGGGATGCCCCCATGCACCCCCAAGAAATATTCAAGAAGAATCAAGCGTCTAAGCTTGGGGATGCCCCCGTGCATCCCCTTCTCCATCAACATTATCAGTTCGTCTTTCGTTCCACTATATTTTTATCACTTCATGTGTTATGTGCTATGCTTGGAGCGTCTTGCTTTTAGTTTCCTTTTTAGTTTTCTTTAGCTTTGCTTGCTATTCATAACGAGTTGGAACTCAGCTTTCTTTGTGTGGGAGAGAAACACGCTCCACTTCAACCTAGAACATAACATAGAATTTTCATGGCTATCTTTGCTGTGTGTGTTATTTGTCTTTCAATAGCTACTATCATGTTCAGCTCTTAGTTTTCATGCTTTACTTTTTAAAGAGCTTTTGTTTAGTTGGTCGCTGGAATTCTCTTTAGTTATCATGCTTATATTGTTAAGAAAGTTGGCTTCTGTTGCACTGGTTGATATGTCTGTGATAAAAATGCTATGTGCATAATGGTGCTTAGTACTTCATGTTTTCTTATGGTTAGTCTCAAATAGCTGGGGGGTTCTCAATGTGTTATTGAAGTACCAACATGATTTGTTTGCCTATGATGTGGTATGGTTTAGTGATATCTTCCCCCAAGAATTTATTTTGATTGACTTGGCATATGCTCACGCATATTTAAGACTGTAAAGAAAGTCTATCAAGCCTTGATGATCTTTAATTTCTGAGTAGCGATATAACTTCCATGCCCGATTCAATGTTGCTTTGTCGCTCTGCATGATTATGACCGTCATTGCTCTTTTAGTTGGTCGCTCCCAGTCTTTTGCTAACCTTCGCCTGTACTAAGCGGACTGACTGCTTGTGCATCCAAATCCTTTAAACCAGTTATGCCATATGAGTCCACCATACCTTCCTATACATGGTATTTACCTGCCATTCCTAACGAAGACTTTCATGTACCATCTCGAAATTATTCAAAAAAAGCATTTCTCTTTTGTGCCTCTGTTTTAGCTCATGAGGAAGTCGTAGTTAATTCATGATCTTTTTAAGTTGGACAAGCTTCACCTCGGGATTGCATGTGTAATGTGCAAACCCATAATACGAGAAGGAACTGGCATAGAGTGCGCCCGGCTCATTAAAAAATATACAAACAAACAAACCCTCCTTCACGCTTTGTTCATGAAAAATCAGAAAACTTTGGCAGTGATAAACAAAGGAGATTAAGAGGATGTGATCGTCACCATTCGGGAGCCGTTCCTCGAAACTTGTCCAGCTCAAGAAGTAATTGAGTTATCTGCTAGCATTCGTTGACGAAATATGCATATTCTTAAAAAAATATTACCTCTGTTTTTAAAACCAAGAGCTCTGGTACATGTTTAGTTTTTGTTTCCGACCACGAGTTTTGAACCTTGCCAACAAAAGCCACGGTTCTAGAGTCTCCACCGTCTTTAAAGCATGAACTATTGAGAGCATGATTGTCATTCTGAGTATAATGTGCATTGTCCCAAAGTACCATTGTCTTTTGCATGATTATGATATCGTTTATTCTGAAATCATTGTATCTAGTCGTCACTTAAACCTTGGAGGTGCCCCTGCATTTATGTTTTGCTTCACTAAAGGGGGCAAGCTAGGTACCACTTTATCATATTTGCACACCATGCTCACTACAAATCTATTTGATGTTTCAGTATCATATTGTAAAACTTTCAGTTCTTTGTGATTTTCTCATGAGGCAATTTAATTACTACAGATTCATTGTCTCAGTAAGCTTTTGTCATGTGACTATGAAAAGTCCTTATATGGTTAATAGCATGTCACCACAGAAATTATGCTTGTTATCATTTACCTACTCGAGGACGAGCAGGAATTAAGCTTGGGGATGTTGATACGTCCAAAACGTATCTATAATTTCTGCTTGCTCCATGCCTTTTTTGTGTGATATTGCTATGATATTTATGCACTTCCATACACTTTTGATCATATTTGGACTAACCTACTAATGGTTGCAAAAGTGCACAATGTTCTTGTTTTACACTTTATTGTGTAGGAATTACTTGGAAATTGACAAAAACGCAAAAGGAGTCGTATTGGAGTAGGACTCTGACTTTCCTGAAATCTGTCTGAGAACGTTTTTTAAAGATGGTCACGTTCCGGTCCGAAAGTGATGTCAAACGGAAAAAAGTCTAGTTGCAAAAGTTGTGGGGAATTTCGAGGCGATGCTTCTGGATATAAAATTTGTCCAAATCGGAGTCCGGACGGCCGAGTAAAGCCCGTTTTACTGAGGCCCAAAATCTGGTGACGGGAATCCGAGAGTCTATATAAAGGGAGGAAACCTAGGTCACCAAGGGTCACGAATTTTCCTCCTCCCGAGCCGCCGTCTTGGAGGGGAGGACCAGCACCATTGCAGCACCATACACAAGGAAGAAGGGGGGCCAAGGAGCCGCTGCCCCCTAGGGCCGCCGCCGCGCCCCCAAGGGCCGCTGTCGCCGCCTCCGTGGCTGCCGCCGGCCATCTCCTCCTCGCGGGGCTGCACCTCTCCATCAACACCATCATCAACCTCCTCCTCACCATGTCCATGCGTGAGTAGTCTTCTCCGGGGCCGAGGGCTCGTACGTGTAGCTATGTGGTTATCTCTCTCTCCCATGATGTGATCTTCGTTGTGATCATAGGCTATGTTAATCTAGGGTGATCCCATGATGTTTCCCCTTCCTCTATGTATTGGATTGATGTACTCACTTGTCTTTATCTAGTATAATCCCCGAGACCAAGGTGACAGCGGTCTATTGGACATGGATTAGAAAAATATTTTCATGAGTGATTTCCTCTCTTGTGTGTTGATTGAATATTGAGAGTCTCTTGGTGCTTGTCTTTGACTATCCTTTAGATATGTTGTGGTGATTGTGGGACTCTCTTTGGATGGCCGCGATGACATTGGGAAATCCTTAGATTGAGAACTACGAACTTTGAGGTGTGCTTTTGTAGCCCTACATAATTCTCGTCCTCTCTTGACCACGAAGGAATGACCTCCGGGTGCGTCTCCATTGCATGTTTTATGGGAAATATCATGTGATTCGATTATGTTAATGTTGTTGGGAGTTGCCACTAGTGAAAGTATGAACCCTAGGCCTTGTTTCCACCATTGCAATACCATTTGTGCTCACGTTTACCACTTGTTTGCTTGCTGCACTTTTTATTACAGATTTGTATTACTTTGTTTTGCCATCCATATCACTTGCCATTTAACATCTCTTCGCCGAACTAGTGCACCTATACATCGAACAAGTGTATTAGGTGTGTTGGGAACACAAGAGACTTCTTGTATCTTAGTTGCAGGGTTGCTTGAGAGAGACCATCTTCAACCTCTACTTCCCTGAGTTCGATAAACCTTAGGTCATCCACTTGAGGGAAATTGCTGTTGTCCTACAAACCTCTGCGCTTGGAGGCCCAACATAGTCTACAAGAGTAGAAGCGTGTGTAGACATCAGTAGTAAGCACAGAGAAGCAACATGAGAACAACAAGTTTAAATGAGGCCGGAAGCTACTTAAGACAAATCCGGTAACTCCTCATATGCATAGTTTGAAATTAGTCCAGATCTGCACAAACCTTAAGTTAAAGTTGTTAAACAGCAAGTTAACATGCACCATGATGATCTACACGGAATTCTAGTCAAGTTTCATATAAAGTTTGTGTAATTCAGAGCTACGGCCTAGAAGATATGAGCAAAACAAGTTAAGCATGGCAACGGTGCAAGATGCACCAAAACATCAAGCAAACTCACTCCAAACATGAAAACAATATGATATTATGATTCTACATGCAAAATCACACAAGTTTCATATAAGGAACACTCCAAACGTTGCAAGGGGCTAAAAGATACACATGAAACAAGATATAACAACAAGCTGAAGTTAACAGCCACATAGCAACTTTGGAGCAAGTTAAATATATGCTACAGCACATAAACATGGTCACAAGAAGCATGGACATGAAGTAGACATATCCTACAGCAAACAACTCCATTGGAGCATCTCCATAGGAGGCATGGATCAATAGCAACAAGCTACAATATTTTGATCATGACACTAAAAACCTGACAGTAATATTTTATAGCAACTTGGGAGCAAGAATTAAATAAGCTACATCAAGCCATATGAGCAAGTGCAGGCATGAATGGATAGACAACAACATGTATAGCAAGGAATGATCAATGGCCACCCCAAAACTAACATGGATTTGCCTAGGGCATCAAGCAAACATATCATCAGGATATGACAGCTTCCAGACTTAGTGAAATTTCACTAAGTGTCAAAACAGTAACATTATCATGGCATGTTCGCGAGCATGTTTAACTCAACACAAAACATATCATGGCAAGTGAGTAAAACTAACAGAAAGTAGACATGATGAAGAGCATGTTCATGTGCAAAACTACCTCATACTCCCTCCGTTCCCAAATGTAAGGTGTATTAGGTTTTCAAAAAGTCAACTGGTGTCTATGTTTGACCAACTTTGTAGCAAAATATATAAAGATTTATAATACTAATTATATAAAATGTAAAAATATATTTCATGATGAATCCAGTGATACTGATTTGGTATTCTAGATATTGATATTTTTGCCTATAAACTTGGTCAAACTTAGAGAAGTTTGACTTTTTGAAAAAATAATACACCTTATATTAAGGAACGGAGGGAGTAGCATACATGGCATTAAATGCACAAAAATGACAAGATGCAATATGCTGCAAAAATGACATGATCACCAACTTACTCAAAAGCTAAAACTAATGCCACCACTGGTTTCATTGGATTTTTCTAGTCCAAAAACATATATAATATGCATATGTTACTGTAAAAATACCCTCACAAGTGCTATAAGTGAAAAGATGCCTAAAAAGGAAATTGACAGAATAGCAAAACTACCAGATCTGGAACGTCCAGAAATGGACTTGCCTGAAATGGATAGTGGGCATTTTCCAGAAATGGAATATTCGCTGGGCTAGAATTAAAAAAAAGGAAGGAGAGGGGCTAGTGTATGGCAGGTGGGGGCAGCATGTCAGTGACTCAAATAAATAAACAAAAAGGGGGGTTTTGAACTGCGCCCGCAGGGATCGAACCCGGGTCGCCTAGGTAAGAGAGAGGGGAGCGAACCGGATGGGCTATAACAGGGGGTTGGTTTAGAAGGAACTCTGGGCTTGGTGAGGTAGTACCGTACCGGGCGAGGTTTCTTCTTCTGTGCGACAGAAAAGACGCTAGCGACGCCTGCCAGCAACGGCGGCGATGGCGAAGCTCTAGAGGCGGCAGCAGGCGTGCGGGATTAGGAGGAGGGTGTCTCTATGGGGCGCAGACCTGGATGCACGCACGTGTGGGTGTGAGAGGGCCCGAGCTCGCCGAGCTTGCGACCATGGCGACGAGCACGGCGAGGCAAGGAAGGTAGGGGGCGCGTGGGCTGCTGATGTCTACACACGCTTCTACTCTTGTAGACTATGTTGGGCCTCCAAGCGCAGAGGTTTGTAGGACAGCAGCAATTTCCCTCAAGTGGATGACCTAAGGTTTATCGAACTCAGGGAAGTAGAGGTTAAAGATGGTCTCTCTCAAGCAACCCTGCAACTAAGATACAAGAAGTCTCTTGTGTCCCCAACACACCTAATACACTTGTTAGATGTATAGGTGCACTAGTTCGGCGAAGAGATGTTAAATGGCAAGTGATATGGATGGCAAAACAAAGTAATATATATCTGTAATAAAAAGTGCAGCAAGCAAACAAGTGGTAAACGTGAGCACAAATGGTATTGCAATGGTGGAAACAAGGCCTAGGGTTCATACTTTCACTAGTGGTAACTCCCAACAACATTAACATAATCGAATCACATGATATTTCCCATAAAACATGCAATGGAGATGCACCCGGAGGTCATTCCTTCGTGGTCAAGAGAGGACGAGAATTATGTAGGGCTACAAAAGCACACCTCAAAGTTCGTAGTTCTCAATCTAAGGATTTCCCAATGTCACC
This sequence comes from Secale cereale, assembly GCA_902687465.1. Lineage (NCBI taxonomy): Eukaryota > Viridiplantae > Streptophyta > Magnoliopsida > Poales > Poaceae > Secale > Secale cereale. The sequence continues at coordinate 462,222,284 of LR738710.1, forward strand.
GCGGCCATCCAAAGAGAGACCCACAATCACCACAACATAGCTAAAGGATAGTCAAAGACAAGCACCAAGAGACTCTCAATCTTCAATCAACACACAAGAGAGGAAATCACTCATGAAAATATTTTTCTAATCCATGTCCAATAGACCGCTGTCACCTTGGTCTCGGGGATTATACTAGATAAAGACAAGTGAATACATCAATCCAATACATAGAGGAAGGGGAAATATCATGGGATCACCCTAGATTAACATAGCATATGATCACAACGAAGATCACATCATGGGAGAGAGAGATAACCACATAGCTACACGTACGAGCCCTCGGCCCCGGAGAAGACTATTCACACATGGACATGGTGATGAGGATCTTGATGGTGGTGTTGATGGAGAGGTGCAGCCCCGCGAGGAGACGGCGGCCGGCGGCGGCCACGGAGGCGGCGGCGGCGAGGAGGAGACGGCGGCGGCCCTTGGGGGCGGCGGCGGCCCTAGAGGCAGCGGCTCCTTGGCCCCCCTTCTTCCTTGTGGATGGTGCTGCAATGGTGCTGGTCCTCCCCTCCAAGACGGCGGCTTGGGAGGAGGAAAATTCGTGGCCCTTGGTGACCTAGGTTTCCTCTCTTTATATAGACTCTCGGATTCCCGTCATCAGATTTTGGGCCTCAGTAAAACGGGCTTTACTCGGCCGTCCGGACTCCAATTTGGACGAATTTTATATCTAGAAGCATCACCTCAAAATTCCCCACAACTTTCGCAACTAGACTCTTTCTGTTTGACGTCGTCTTCGGGCCGGAACGTGACCATCTTTAAAAAACGTTCTCAGACAGATTTCAGGAAAGTCAGAGTCCTACTCCAATACGACTCCTTTTGCGTTTTTGTCAATTTCCAAGTAATTGCTACACAATAAAGTGTAAAACAAGAACATTGTGCACTTTTGCAACCATTAGTAGGTTAGTCCAAATATGATCAAAAGTGTATGGAAGTGCATAAATATCATAGCAATATCACACAAAAAAGGCATGGAGCAAGCAGAAATTATAAATATGTTTTGGACGTATCAGCTGCTCCACGCGGCGTGCGTGTGCGTGTGAGCTGGGGAGTGGGTGAGTGCGTCTAGGAGGAAACCACAGCGGGGGCATGGGATGATGCTGAAACAAAACAACAACACACCAAAAAAACACTATGCCAGAGCACGGGGAGCGCGGCGATGGCACAGACATCAGGATGCGTACAGGATGCTTAAGACGATGATAAGGAGCAGGGACGGGTGACGGCTCACCTAGTGTCCACGGGACATGAAGATGAGGCCGGGGAGACGACGTAGGAGACGTGGGGAGGTGCTGAGTCGCGGTGTTCTTCTGAACCCTGAAGGTGACAGTGGACAGCATGAAGAGGACGTCGGGGAGGCCGATCCAGAGGCCGCAGCGTCGCGTGCGTCGTGGTAGGAGACGTAGAGGTATTCTACGGACCTCTCCACAGCGGACGAAGGGTCGGAGGCGCGGATAGGATGCCACCCCGAGCTCGAACTCGTGCTCGCTCGGTTCATGGTGGGCAGGGCGATGGCGAGGCGCGTGTCGCTTACCTGGGCGGCAGCGAGGGCAAGAGAGGGGTGGAAGTGGACGAGGGGGTCTAGGGCTAGGGTTAGGACATGTTTTATAGGCCTCTAGGGCGCCGGACGACCGTCAAATCAACCGTATGCCGACGTGGCGCGTATGGATGTTCTGCCGTACAAAGGTCGGGGACGACCCTGTGCGTGCGAGCTAGTTGGGCCGGCTGGGAGGAAGGAGGCCCAAGGGAAAGCTGGCGCTAGGTGGAAGAGGCCCAAAGGGGTGCGACATGGCAGATGGGCTGCACTGCTTCTTCTTTCTTTCTTTTCTTCAGCCAGAAAATAAAGACAGGAAAGCATAGGAATAAAGGAGAGGTGTTTGAGAGATATAAAAATATCCTCATAACCCTGGATTTATTCACTATTTAATAAAATTGTCCTGGACATTTTTAGAGGTAGAAAAATAAAATAAGTTTGAATTTTGTTCAAACTTGAGTCATTTTTTAACCCAACCAAAACAGCTTCAATTGATACGAATTTTTGCAGAGAGGCTAGGGGCATGTTGCAAGATTTATAGGAAGAATATGAACATTATTGAAGGAGGGTAAAAATGGCACTTGCAAAATGAAAGAAAGAAGAAGGAAGGAGGAGGTGATGATGCATGATCATACATGGAGCATTCAACAAACATAATGTAGGGGCAATGCACATGATGGACTTGGAAACAACATGGATGACACAATGGTATAATATGATGCATCAGGCAAAGGATGGCATCATGCAAAATGACAAGAGACTCAATGCAATATAATAGAGATGAACATGGTACAAGAAGCAAACATGACAATGGCACTCATCATGATCATGGCAACAACATAGGGAAAAGAAATATGCAAAACAATTATGATAATGCAACAAACACAATAAACACACGACAACAACTAAAATAAATGGGAGGCAACTGGAGCATCGGTCTCGGGCGTCACAACACTCCCCCACTAACAAGAGATCTCGTCACGAGATCTTAGGAACGAGACGGAAGGAAAAAGGAAGAACACGAGTTCTTCGAGAACAAAAGAGTGAAACCAAAGATCCTTGAGAGCTTTAACAATATGAAAGAAAGGATACAACGGAGATGAACGAAGTTGCAAAGTGTTCGTTAGACAAAGAAGAACTAGGGATACGACGAGAACCAAAAGGTTGAAGGATATAAGGCACGAGTTGAAGGAACAAGAATGAATTCAAAACCACTCCGGTTGATAAGAGATAAAAAGGAATCCGAACCAAAGAATTCGGGTAGCACTCCGGCTGAAAGTGGAAGGAATAGAACATACCCTCAAGAAGATGGAATAATACTTGACGAGATGAACAAGAAAATGCCTCCGAAAGAATTAAAAAGTGGAATGAAAAGAACGGATACGAGAAGAACAACTTCGAGCACGAATGAATTTGAAAGAGCATCTTCAAGAGAAAGACTTGAACGGAGTTGTTGAGAAAATCAACACATAAGAATTGATTTGTGTGGGCTTATGTAACCTTCTCAAAATTTGAGGTGAATTTCCGCCACTACCAAAAGATTGAATATCCAAGAATGAAGAAATGCAAAACTCCCTTTCAAGAGAATGCGGAGAATTATTTGCACTTCAAGACGCGAGAAGAAGAATACTTGAGCTGCTCCAGAAGAATTATGATGAACCTTTGACTAATGAATTAAATGATGAAGAACCACCATGAAGAACTCCGGTAACGAAAAGGATGATGATATTGAAGTGAAGGATTCAAGAATAAGAATAAAGTCTTGCGATGATTTAGATGGAGGTTCCGATGAGATGACCGAGAAAAACTTTGAACTCCGGAAAAGAAAAGATGAAAACACTTGGGACTAGAATTTATTCAACATGAACAAACTCCGAAGGAAGGGATTAAATCAACTTGATGAAAAAGAATAAGAATTATGTTATGCTTATCCTTCATCAATTAAATTGGCTAGAAACAATGGATTTGCATACTACTTATTCACGTTAAAATTGGTTAAGGAGGGATATAGCTCAAACTTGAGAAATCCTTCATGAACCACCGGTAGGATTGGAAAGAACAAATGAATTGATATGATAAGAACGGAAGTGAAAAACTTGAACGAACCACCGTAAGAATTGGAGCCGAGTGAAGAAAAGGAGCGAACCACCGGGAAGAACTAAAATCAAGTGATGAATGAGAACAAACCACCATGAAGAATTGAAATTGAGTGAATACAAGAGAATTAATCGCTAGGAAGAATAAAGCACTTGGGGAATTTAGATACAAGAGAACGAAGAGATCGCGAACTGATTAATGAATACTTGAACGAAGCACTGGGCGAATGTGAGATGAACGAAGAGACATCAAGAAGAATATTTGGAGGACGAAGTTGAAAACTGAGAACGAAGAAATCTTCTGAAATGATGGCCTTCGGAGGAACACAATAAAAAGAATTCATGAAAACTCCAGATGGTTACAGAAAAAGAAGTCTTGATGATCGTACAATTAAGGAGATCGCAACGATCTTGAACGAAGAATCTTCGGGAGAACGGACAAGAATTAGAGTAAAACTCTTCTTCGAACTTCAAATGACGACGAGGAACGCAACCAAAATTATTGAGATACTCTGAAAGAATGAAAGAAGAAAGGTTGAACCAAACATGAAAAGAATTGAAACGATCTTCGGAAGGCATATGACTGATGGAATACATACTTACGTCATACATGAAAAGAATTTCAGAACACTCCGGGAAAATAAGACGAGTCAGGTAATATCATGGGAAAAGACCTGTGGGTTATGAGCCCACCGAAGAGAAACACCATTGAAATGAAATGAAAAGGAGATGATGCACCAGAATGATTAAAAGACTCAAAGGAGGTGACCACCTCGAATTAATTGGAACACGGACAGATCTCCTGAGATGTCTTCGGAACTCTGGAATAATTAAATGACGAGAGTTAACGAGACAAGGAAAAACTTGAGCCGATTAAAGAGTAAGAACAACACCGAATACTTGAGTTGAATCCATCGGAAAAAGAAGAAGAGGTGAAGAATATCAAACGAGAGGAGAATTCACCAATTGAAATAATTGATGAAAGAAAGCAAAGACTTCACATGAGTAGAAGGGATACTCGATTAAGGACTCCGGACCAAGAAGAAAAAGGGTTGGCGGGTGGGAAAAAGAAGGAACACATCGGACGGGGGAAACACCGTCGGTTGAAGGAACTGAGGGTTGAACTTGCAAAGAAGAAGAGGGTTGAAACCACTTGACGAGAGATGCACCAGATGAAAGAACTGACAGCGCAATGAACGAAAACTAACCACGTGATCCTAAAAAAAATTAAAGGGGAAGAGGAGTAATTCAAAACACCTACGTCAAGATTCCTCACCAGAGCGACGAAGGGACTAAGGAGTAAAAAGAATTCCTACCCTCCGATATAACTAGACTTCAAAAAAGTTTTCTGCTAGACTCGACAATGGCCAGACTACGATCAATCAAGGGGGCTCCTATGGTCGGTCGAGGCTCTGATACCAACTTGTCAGGCCCAAGATGTGATTCTATCCCGATCACGTGACACTTACGTGATTGGGGCACAACCGCATTTCGGGCGCTTAGCAAGATGGATATCATTACATCGTACCATTACATACATACCTGGGGGATACAACAATACATACAAGTCACATGAATACAACAACATCAATACAAAGTATCCGACTACGGATACAAACATGAAAAGCACAACGACATCCATCTGCTATCCCAGGCTGCCGACCCGGAACCTAACCCAAGACTGAAGAAGAAGAAGAAGAAGAAGAAGAAGAAAGAACTCCAAACAACGATCAACGCTCTCACGTCAAGACATCGGAAACCTGCACATGCAACTGTTGTTGTAGTATCTGTGAGCCACGAGGACTCAGCAATCCCATAACCATGGGTAACAAGACTATCAAAGCTTAATAGGTAGGAAGTGGTAAAGTGGTGAGGTTGCAGCAGCGGCTAAGCAAAAATATGGTGGCTAACTTACGAGTACAAGAATAAGATGAGCATCTACGCAAAAAGGTCGCAACTAGTAGTGATCGCTAAAGATCCTGAACTACCTACGAGTCAAACATAACCCCACCGTGTTCTCTTCTCAAAGTGAAAAGAGACAGTCACGGTTACTCACACAGTTGTGTGTTTTACTTCGGATCCTCTGTCAAGTTTTCTACAACCGGACATTAACCAATTCCAATCTGCCACATAACCATGGGCACGGCTTTCGAAAGATCATAACCCTGCAGGGGTGTCCCAACTTAGCCCATCACAAGCTCTCACGATCAGCTGAAGTGATAAATATAATATCATCACCCCTTATCTTAGGGAAACCCGATCAGGCTCGGCATCCCGGTGCACAAGACATTTCGACAATGGTAAAACAAGTCCAGCAAGACCTCCCGGTGTGTCGACACCATGATAGTATCCGCGCGTATCTCGTCTCAGGCCATGACCGGATGGGCAATTCTACAGGTTATACTAGATACCTCGAGTTTCCCCGTGGCGGCCCCGCAAAACCCCCGTTTGGGACCAACACCATCAGCACTGCCCCCCCTGCTATGTAGAAAGAATCCTCGGGTAGCGCTAACTCCCTATGCAATTTAATCAATTAATTAAGTTCTTATTATGAGCAAATTAAAAACCAATGTTGGGCCTTGCTGGAGGAGTCTTATTCAAAGACGAACTGTCAAGGGGTCCCCATATACCCAACCGTGTAAGGAACGCAAAATCAAGGAACATAATGCCGGTTTATCGGCGCCTAAGGTGGCATGAGTGGAACAAAACACCGAGCAAAAGGCCAAGCCTTCCACCCATGCCCAGTATATAGGTGTGTTATTATATACATAACATATTGTGATATTCCAACAACAAGTTCCCTCCTGGAACGATCTTCATCTTCACCTGCAACTAACAATGCTATAAGAGGGGCTGAGCAAGCGGGTAACATAGCCAAACAATGGTTTTGTTAGGAAGGTTTCAAAGGTTAGAGGTTTCATGGCAACAAGGAGAGGCTGACAATAATGATGGGTAGCGCGACATATAACGATAGCATCGAGACAACTAAGCAATGGCAATGATAGTAAAGGTATCCAGGGGTATGGTCATCTTGCCTGAGATCCCGCAAGGAAGAAGAACGGATCCATGCAGAAGACGAAGAAGAAGCCGTGAAGAAGAACCACGGGTAGACGAACGAATCCTCACGAACGCTACGGAACAAGCACTAACAAGAAGAAGCAAGCAACACGATAAACACACCACACGAGACATGATAATATGCTCATCCAAGTATGATGCACAGCAAGTCTTTACAGGAAGCAAAACATGGCAAGGTAGGAAGCACAGCAAAACAACACAAGTTTATATATGATGCAATACATGGCAAGGTATGATGCATGACAAGTCTATACAGGAAGCACAACAAGTCTATACAGGAAGCATTACACGACAACATAGGAAGCACAGAGAACAACACAAGAACAAGACAATAAGCTCAAGCAAGTAGGAAGCAAGACAGATCCATATAGGATGCAAAACATGAAAAGGTAGTAAGCACAGATAAGCAACATGAGAACAACAAGTTTAAATGAGGCCGGAAGCTACTTAAGACAAATCCGGTAAGTCCTCATATGCATAGTTTGAGATTAGTCCAGATCTGCACAAACCTTAAGTTAAAGTTGTTAATTAGCAAGTTAACTTGCACCATGATGATCTACACGGAATTCTAGTCAAGTTTCATATAAAGTTTGTTTAATTCGGAGCTACGGCCTAGAAGATATGAGCAAAACAAGTTAAGCATGGCAACGGTGCAAGATGCATCAAAACATCAAGCAAACTCACTCCAAACATGAAAACAATATGATATTATGATTCTACATGCAAAATCACACAAGTTTCATATAAGGAACACTCCAAACGGAGCAACGGGCTAAAAGATACACATGAAACAAGATATAACAACAAGCTGAAGTTAACAACCACATATCAACTTTGGAGCAAGGTAAATATATGCTACAACACTCAAACATGGTCACAAGAAGCATGGACATGAAGTAGACATATCCTACAGCAAACAACTCCATTGGAGCATCTCCATAGGAGGCATGGATCAATAGCAACAAGCTACAACATTTTGATCATGACACTAAAAACCAGACGGTAATATTTTATAGCAACTTGGGAGCAAGAATTAAATAAGCTACAGCAAGCCATATGAGCAAGTGCAGGCATGAATGGATAGACAACAACATGTACAACAAGGAATGATCAATGGCCACCCCAAAACTAACATGAATTTGCCTAGGGCATCAAGCAAACATAGCATCAAGATATGACAGATTCCAGACTTGGTGAAATTTCACTAAGTGTTAAAACAGTAACATTATCATGGCATGTTTGCGAGCATGTTTAACTCAACACAAAACATATCATGGCAAGTGAGTAAAACTAACAGAAAGTAGACATGATGAAGAACATGTTCATGTGCAAAACTACCTCATAGCATACATGGCATTAAATGCACAAAAATGACAAGATGCAATATGCTGCAAAAATATCATGATCACCAACTTACTCCTAAGCTAAAACTAATGCCACCACTAGTTTCATTGGATTTTTCTATTCCAAAAACATATATAATATCCATATGTTACTGTAAAAAAAACTCACAAGTGCTATAAGTGAATAGATGCCTAAAAAGGAAATTGACAAAATAGGAAAACTACCAGATCTGGAACGTCCAGAAATGGACTTGCCCGAAATGGACAGTGAGCATTTTCCAGAAATGGAATATTCGCTGGGCTAGAATTAAAAAAAAGGAAGGAGAGGGGCTAGTGTATGGCAGGTGGGGGCAGCATGTCAATGACTCAAATAAATATATAAAAAGGGGGGTTTTGAACTGCGCTCGCAGGGATCGAACCCGGGTCGCCTAGGTAAGAGAGAGGGGAGCGAACTGGCTGGGCTATAACACGGGGTTGGTTTAGAAGGAACTCTGGGCTTGGTGAGGTAGTACAGAGGCGGGCGAGGTTTCTTCTTCTGTGCGACAGAGAAGACGCCGACGACGCCGGCCAGCAACGGCGGCGATGGCGAGGCTCTAGAGGCGGCGGCGGGCGTGCGGGATTAGGAGGAGGGTGTCTCTATGGGGCGCAGGCCTGCATGCACGCACGTGTGGGTGTGAGAGGGCCCGAGCTCGCCGAGCTTGCGACCATGGCGATGAGCACGGCGAGGCTAGGAATGTAGGGGGCGCGTGGGCTGCTCCACGGGGCGTGCGTGTGCGTGTGAGCTGGGGAGTGGGTGAGTGCGTCTAGGAGGAAACCACAGCGGGGGCATGGGATGATGCTGAAACAAAACAACAACACACCAAAAAAACACTATGCCAGAGCACGGGGAGCGTGGCGATGGCACAGACATCAGGATGCGTACAGGATGCTTAAGACGATGATAAGGAGCAGGGACGAGTGACGGCTCACCTAGTGTCCACGGGACATGAAGATGAGGCCGGGGAGACGACGTAGGAGACGTGGGGAGGTGCTGAGTCGCGGTGCTCTTCTGAACCCTGAAGGAGACAGTGGACAGCATGAAGAGGACGTCGGGGAGGCCGATCCAGAGGCCGCAGCGTCGCGTGCGTCGTGGTAGGAGACGTAGAGGTATTCTACGGACCTCTCCACAGCGGACGAAGGGTCGGAGGCGCGGATAGGACGCCACCCTGAGCTCGAACTCGTGCTCGCTCGGTTCATGGTGGGCAGGGCGATGGCGAGGCTCGTGTCCCTTACCTGAGCGACGTCGAGGGCAAGAGAGGGGTGGAAGTGGACGAGGGGGTCTAGGGCTAGGGTTAGGACATGTTTTATAGGCCTCTAGGGCGCCGGACGACCGTCAAATCAACCGTATGCCGACGTGGCGCGTCTGGATGTTCTGCCGTACAAAGGTCGGGGACGACCCTGTGCGTGCGAGCTAGTTGGGCCGGCTGGGAGGAAGGAGGCCCAAGGGAAAGCTGGCGCTAGGTGGAAGAGGCCCAAAGGGGCGTGACCTGGCAGATGGGCTGCACTGCTTCTTCTTTCTTTCTTTTCTTTAGCCAGAAAATAAAGACAGGAAAGCATAGGAATAAAGGAGAGGTGTTTGAGAGATATAAAAATATCCTCATAACCCTGGATTTATTCACTATTTAATAAAATTGTCCTGGACATTTTGAGAGGTAGAATAATAAAATAAGTTTGAATTTAGTTCAAACTTGAGTCATTTTTAACCCAACCAAAACGGCTTCAATTGATACGAATTTTTGCAGAGAGGCTAGGGGCATGTTGCAAGATTTATAGGAAGAATATGAACATTATTGAAGAAGGGTAAAAATGGCACTTGCAAAATGAAAGAAAGAAGAAGGAAGGAGGAGGTGATGATGCATGATCATACATGGAGCATACAACAAACATAATGTAGGGGCAATGCACATGATGGACTTGGAAACAACATGGATGACACAATGGTATAATATGATGCATCAGGCAAAGGATGGCATCATGCAAAATGACAAGAGGCTCAATGCAATATAATAGAGATGAATATGATACAAGAAGCAAACATGACAATGGCACTCATCATGATCATGGCAACAACATAGGGAAAAGAAATATGCAAAACAATTATGATAATGCAACAAACACAATAAACACACGACAACAACTAAAATAAATGGGAGGCAACTGGAGCATCGGTCTCGGGCGTCACAAGTTGGGCCGGTCCATTTAAACTTTATGGGCCACTTTTGGGCCGGTCCACGTGTCAACATATCATAGGCGCATCTCGCCCATTGGATGAGTGACACCTGTGCCAATGCGGAGCTGACACGTGTTTCCATTAGCCAATCAGAATTTTACATGTGGAAAATCCCCATTGGTCCGGGCTGTTAACGGGTTATCGGATCCAAAACCGGACTCGATAGCTTAACGGTGTTCAGTTACGATGGATGCCACGTGTCAGTCACCCTTGACGAAAGCACTTCTGTGACGCGCGATTTATCGTCATGGAAGTGGACACTTCCGTGATGATAATTTTGGTAATGTCATGGAACACTTCTACGACAGCACATGTATGACTATCTTTATTCTGTCATAAATTTGTCATGGATGTACATGCATGATAGAAAACGTGACCTACTGTGAGAAACACGTGTCATCACGGAAGTGTATTTTTTTGTAGTGACTGTAAGGGCATATTTCTCCCTAAGTGGTTTTGGTGATTGACGACAATGCATTTGCGAACTAATCATGTGCATTGAGCATTTCAGATATCTAATATCTAAGAACAAGATGATTGAGCGTCCCTCGGTGCCTATCGAAGATGACCTTTCTCTGTGTTTCTTTTCGGTGGAATTGAGTCATAGGAAAACTGTACTATTAAGAGGGGGTCCGCTTCAGAAAGATTAGGGTGGAATCAACAAGTACACATCTGTTCCTTTGCATCAATTGTGGTGAAGCTTCGTGGTGTCGTTGGGAGCCTCCAATTAAGTTGTGGAGATAGCCCCAACCTTGTTTGTAAAGGTTTGGTCGCCGCCTTCAAGGGCACCACTAGTGGAATCACGGCAGCTCGCATTGTGTGAGGGCGTGAGGGGAATACGATGGCCTTAGTGGCATCTTTGGGAGCATTGTGCCTCCACACCACTCTAACGGAGACGTACTTCCTCTCAAAGGGAAGGAACTTCGGTAACACATGCTCGTATCCACCGGCTCCACTCGTGGTTATCTCTTACCTTTACTTGTGCAAGCTTTTGTTGGTTGTATCTTTTGCTTGCTTGTGTGCTTGTTATTGTTGCATCATATAGGTTACCCACCTAGTGCATATCTAGACAACCTATTTTGATGCTAAGTTTAATTTGGTTAAGAAAAGATAAAAATTGTTAGTTGCATATTCACCCCCCCCCTCTAGTCAACCATATCGATCCTTTCAATAGCAAGCATCAATTTCATCACAAAGGGGTATTTCAAATGAATCCAATGGATCATAGCAATCATCATAGCATTCATCCTTCGGTAAGCATGAAGGGAAATTAAACACTGCATGAGTTGAAGGGTTACTCTCATCAGAATGTGTGCACGGGTAGCTAATCCGCTCTTCCTCCTTTTCTTCTTCGCTCTCCTCCTCATCTTTATCATTCAATGAGCTCACAGTGTCATCAATTTCTTCTTCCATAGTTTGCTGCAAAACCTTAGTCTCTTCTTAGACAGAGGAGACTTTCTCCATAAACTCATAAATATCGGCATTATATTTACAACTCTCAAAGCAATATTTAAGTATAGCAAAAAATTATATCTATAGACAACATCATCACAATCTTCATACTCATCAAACAAACATTTGATTTCACAAGCACACTTAAAAGCAACAAATTCTTCTATTTGTTCCACATCATAGTAATCATATCTACCATTAGCATAAGAAGCTAAGGTTTCATTATCATTAAATTTACATGAAAGGGGAAGGTGTGGAGCCTTAATCCTAGAGCAACAAGTATAATCATATCTCAAATATAGCTCCCAAGCATACCAATGCAACATATGAATTTGATCCCATAACACTTTCCCCTTTTGAGTCAAATGATGATCCCTAAAGTATTCATGTTGATCCAACGTGTCTCCCATTATCAAGTTGAACGGGGATTTCTCAGGATTATCAAAGTAGTGATTAATATTTTCCACATAACGAGCATCGAGGGTTTTAGGAGGTTCCCCATCTCCATGAGTAGCAAGTACACCTAATTTTTTTGGTATTTCATGTTCCATATCCATAACTAAAGATAGAGGAAAACTTAGAACAGAAAATAAAATCTACTTAGGGATAGAAAATAAATCTACTTAGTGATAAAGCAAACACGCACACACGAGAATATTCACCCCACGCTATAGCTACCCGACAACGGCGCCAGAAAAAGGTCTTGATAACCCACAAGTGTAGGGGATCGGTTGTAGCCTCTTTCGATAAGTAAGAGTGTAGAACCCAATGAGGAGCTAAAGGTAGAACAAATATTCCCTCAAGTTCTATCGACCACCGATACAACTATACGCACGCTTAACGTTCGCTTTACCTAGAACACGTATGAAACTCGAAGTACTTTGTAGGTGTTGTAGGTTAAGTTTGCAAGATAATAAAGAGCACGTAAATAAAAACTAGGGGCTGTTAGATAAATAAACAATTAAGTTAGTATAGCGAGTGTGGAAAAGTGGTGGTAGGAGTTGCAGAATTTTCCCTAAGCAATTGTCTACGTTACTAGACTGATAGAAAGTTTTTATGTGGGAGAGGCCACTGCTAGCATGTCATCCCTTACTTGGATTTATATGCACTTATGATTGGAACTCCAGCAAGCATTCGCAACTACTGTCATTCATTAAGGTAAAACCCAACCATAGCCTTAAGATGTATTGGTCCCCCTTCAATCCCGTATGCATCGATTTCTATGCTACGCTGAAGTTGTTCTCACCCTTGCCCTACAATACATAGTCCTATCAACATACAACTGGCCATATGGTGTGATCCACACACGCGCTCATATGGCGGGCACCAAAGGACAGCAACATAAGTGCAAGCAAATTAAACCAATCATAGCAATTCACCCATCACCGATAGGACAACAAAAATCTACTCAAACATCATAGGATGGCAACACATCATTGGATAATAATATAAAGCATAAAGCACCATGTTCAAGTAGAGGGTACAACGAGTTGCGGGAGAGTGGATAGCTGAATAAGATGAGGGAAGGTGATGAAGATGTTAGGGAAAATGACAGAGGTGTTGGTGTAGATCGCCGTCAATGATTGCCCCGGCGGTGTTCTGGCACCACCGGGAGAGAGGGGGAGAGAGCCCCCTCCTTCTTCTTCATCCTTGACCTCCCCCCTAGATGGGAGGAGGGTTTCCCCATCTGGTCTATGGCATCCATGGCAGTGGAGGGGCGGGAGCCCCTCCGAGATTGGATCTCTCTCTCTCTCTCTCTCTCTCTCTCTCTCTCTCTCTCTCTCTCTCTGTTTCCTTCTGTTTCGCGACCCCTGTTTCTGGCCTTTCACCGTTTCTTAAATTTCCGGAGATCCGTAACTCCGATTGGGTTGAAATGTTCACACGGTTTTTATCCGGATATTAGCTTCCTTGGGGCGAAGGACATCTCGAACTGACCTTAGGGGTGGCCACAAGCCTCCTAGGCGTGCCTTGGGTAGGGAGCACGCCCCTAGGGATTGTGGGCCCCTCGGGTATCCTCTCGTGTTGATTCCGCTTCCCAAAAATAACATATATTCCAAAAAAATCCATAAGTTTTTATCGCATTTGGACTTCGTTTGATATGGATATTCAGCAAAAGAAAAAACATGCAACAAACAGGAATTGGCACTGGGCAGTGGATCAATACGTTAGTCCCCAAAAATTGATATAAAAAGTTGCCAAAAGTATATGAAAGTTGGAAAATATTGGCATGAAATAATCAAAAATTGTAGATACGACGGAGACGTATGAGAACGCCGGCCTCCAGCCCGTCTGCAATGTCACTTACTCCGATCTCTGGGGGGTCGTGGTCCTCTCCAAGCCTAGAGGTTGTCGACTCCATCGACCATGGGACATCGCAATCTGAGGCCCCACAAGCATTTTTCCTTAAGTCATGATGACGGAGCCAACCATGAACATGTTGCGCGCGACAGCCACGACACAGGTTGCTACATTTGAGCTCCCAACATCAGGAGCGATAACCTCCACGACGCAGGTGCACACCAACCCTATATTGACACCCCAATCGCAAATCAGCACGGACTTCCCAGCAAGCTCACCAGCGGGCTTCACCACGGCGGTGACAACCCTCCGTAATATGACGTCCATGTCACCATTCGTGATAGGATATGCCCTGGATTATCTGACAACACCCATCATCGACACCAACCCAGTATCAAGGACACTAGAGGCCATCCACATATCCCAGCTGAACATGCAGCTCGCGCTCCAGCAAAAGGCGCTGGAGGTCTCAGCTCACGAAGCACGATGGAACGAGACAATGACACGCGAACATATACATTGCCCGCACGGCCAATCGTGAAACCTCCTTGATGACCTCGCCAATCAAGGCCGAGAGCGGGGGATGGGATTTGATGAACCATCCTCGGAGGCCGCCCTGCCACCAACCCCAACCCGCAGTCTTCAGACGGCAGCCATGCCAGCAGATCGGCTCCAACCAACACTAGGAGACCCCTAACTCTTAGCCTACCACACCCACATCCTCCACGGGCTGGTGAAGCTCCAGGATAACATTTCATGCTCGAGGACATGCCGACGGGCACCAAAAGTGTGTTATCAGCCACCAACCACCCATCATGCGAACAATGGCAAGAGTCAATTCGGTCACTGGAGGTCGCACCGGCGGCCGCGGCTACGCACCGGCGGCAAGCAATATCGATCGTCGCCCTATGTTACTTGTAAATTGTCACACCCAAGATGCAATTCTATCCCGATCACATGAACACCTCATGATTGGGGCACAACCGCATTTCGGGCGCTTAGCAAGATGGATATCATTACATCGTAACATTACATAAATAGATGGGGATACATACAAGTCATACAAACTTCCACATGAATACAACAATTCATACACAAGACATCCGACTACGGACAAAAACATGAAAAACACAACGACATACATCCTGTTATCCCAGGCTGCCGACTAGGAACCTATCCCAAGATTGGCGAAGAAGGAGGAAGAACTCGAACACAAGTAAACAACGCTCTCACGTCAAGTCATCGGGAACCTACACCTGCAACTGTTGTTGTAGTATCTATGAGCCACGAGGACTCAGCAATCTCATAACCATGGGTATCAAGACTACCAAAGCTTAATGGGTATGGAGAGATTAAGTAGTGAGGTTGCAGCAGCAGCTAAACATTATATGGTGGCTAACTTACGAGTACAAGAATAAGAAGAGCATCTACGCAAACGGTCTCAAACTAGTAATGATCGCTAAGAGATCCTGAACTACCTACGAGTCAAACATAACCCCACCGTGTTCTCTTCCGAAATTGAAAAGAGATGGTCACGGTTACTCACGCAGTTGATGTATTTTATTTCGAATCCTCTGTCAAGTTTTCTACAACCGGGAATTAACTAATTCCAATCTGCCACATAACCGCGAGCACGGCTTTCGAAAGATCATAACCCAGCAGGGGTGTCCCAACTTAGCCCATCACAAGCTCTCATGATCAGCAGAGGTAAAAAAAACCTTATCCTAGGGACAACCCGATCAGACTCGGAATCCCAGTGCACAAGACATTTCGACAATGGTAAAACAAGTCCAGCAAGACCGCCCAATGTGTCGATAGTCCTGATAGGAGTCGCACATATCTCGTTCTGAGGACACACCGGATGGGCAAGACGTCGGGTTGGCTGAGACGCTGGTTGCCCAGGGGGCGCCGAATATCACCCAGTTTGGACCAGCACCAACAGCACTGGCCCCCTGTATTATGTTGAAAAGAATCCCCAGGGACGCGACCCCATATGCAAAATTAATTAACTACTTAACAGTTTTATTATGTTGGTAAATTAAAACCAATGTTGGGCCTTGCTGGAGGAGTTTTATTCAAAGCGAACTGTCAAGGGGTCCCCATATACCCAACCGCGTTAGGAACACAAAATCAAGGAACATAACACCGGTTTATCGGTTCTTAAGGTGGCATGAGTGGAACAAAACACCGAGAAAAAGGCAAAACCTTCCACCCATTGCAAAGTATATAGGTGTGTTAATTATAGTAGATATATTGTGATATTCCCAAATATCCAAGATCCAACATGGAGCAATCTTCATCTTCACCTGCAGCTAACAACGCTATTAGAGGGGCTGAGCAAGCGGTAACATAGCCAAACAACGGTTTGCTGGGATGGTGTCAAACGTTAGAGGGTGTTTCATGGCAACAAGGAGAGGCTGACAACAAATAGATAGGTAGCGCGACATATAGCGATAGCATCGAGACAACTAGCATAGCAATGATAGTAATGAGATCCAAGGTGACGGTCATCTTGCCTGAGATCCCGCAAGGAAGAAGATCGAGTCCATGAAGAACACGAAGAAGAAGCCACGAAGACGAACCAAGCATAGTCGAATGAATCCTCACGATCGCAACGAAACAAGCACTAACGAGAAGAAGCAAGCAACATGGTAAACACACAACACATAACAAGACACGATGCTCAACCAAATATGATGCATGACAAGGCTACATGATGCAACACATGGCAAGAGATGAAGCATACAAGAACATCACACAAAGCAAGTTTAAATGAGGCCGGAAACAACATATAACATTTCCTGTAAGTCCTCATATGCAAATTTCGAAATTAGTCCAGATCTAAACAAACCTTAAGTTGAAGTAGTTAAACAGCAATTTAACATGCACCATGATGATCTACACGAAATTCTTCAAGTTACATATAAAGTTCATTTAATTCGGAGCTACGACCTAGAAGATATAAGCAAAACAAGTTAAGCATGGCAAAGATGCAAGATGCATTCAAACAACAAGCAAACAAACTCCAAACATGTATACAACATGATATTATGCATCTACATGCAAAAACAAGCAAGTTTCATATAGAGCACACTCAAAACGGAGCAACGGTTCAAAACATACACACGAAACAAGTTATAACAACAATCTGTCCCAAAACAGCAACTAAGCACTTTGCAATCATCAAACCAACATGCTACAAGAACATTTCAAGGCATCAAAGGGCATGGCAAGCATGTACTTGTCAAGCAGTACAAACATGATCATTGAGCTACTGCCAAACACCACTAGAACATGCTCAAAACATCATGCCAAGATTGCAAATAATAACAGTTTCACAGACTTCGTGAAATAAACTGAACATGGCACCAACCACGACAAGTAGGCATGTTTGCAAGCTTGTGCAACTCATCTCAAAGCATATCATGGCATGTGAATATAACCAACAACAAGAAGACATGTTTATGAAGCTACTCATGGCAAGAACATGGTCATAGGATGCATAGAGCACTAGCTATTCACATGGCAAAACAAAACTTATTGATAATAGGCTAACAGAATCATTTATAGCAATTTAAGAGCAAGAAAGAGATAAGCTACAGCAACCTATAATTGCAAACAAGGACATGGATGCATAGAGCATAACATGGGCTTCAAGACATGATCATTGAGCATCTCCAAATGTGCATGGATATGATTGTAGCATCAAGCAAACATGGCATCATAATATAACAGTTTCAGACTTAGCAGTTTTCAACAAGTCTCAGAAAATAACAAATAGCGAGTAGGCCACTTTACAAGCTTGTTGCACTCACCACAAGGCATATCATGAGAAGTGGATTGCACCACAACAAAGATGACATGATTGTGCTTCTACCACATGTCGAAATGATGCTCAAACAAAAATCACACTCAAAGATATGAAAAAGACAAATCAGCAAGTTATATCAAGTTTCGGTAGTTAACAACACTTAGCACTTTTGCAACAGAGATTAATATGCCAATATGCACCCTAACATGAATGAAAATCACACCATCATGTAGAGCATCAACAGACGAACATTTTGACATATCATACACTCCATTTGGACAATCATGCACAAAATTATGATCACTCGAAATATGCAACATAATATGAAGTCTTTGGGACCTAGTAGAAATCGACCTCGGGAAAGATGGACATGTCCGTGTCTCGGCGGACACGTCTGGCGTCTGGGACCCACTTGGCAGTGTCAGAAGGCGAGGGGGAGGTCAGACATGTCCGGGCTCCAGGCGGACATGTCCGGTGTGGGCAGAGGAAGAGCTCGGGGCCGGCGTCTGGCGCCGACGAGGTTGCGAGCGAGGAACGATGGCGGCGGGGCCCGATCCGGCCCGGATCTCGCCAGATCCGGGCACGGCGGCGACGGGAAGAGAGGAGCTGGGCGGATTCGGGCACAGGACGCGGAGGGGGGCCGGATCCTCGCCAGGAATAGGCGCCGATGACCGGAACTGGTCGGAGATCGACCGGCGGCGAGGGGCACGGACGGCGGGGCTCCTGTAGGCAGACGACGACGATGGTTAGAGGGAGAGAGAGGAGAGGCCGGGGAAGGAGATATAGAAGGGCGGCGAAGCTGGCCTGGAGGCGTCGGCGGTACCCGTCGGAGGTGGTGTCGCGGCGAGGTCGTCGGGGCAACGAGCTGGAGACGGGCGGAGGCTCTGCGCGAGGAGCGGGACGCGAGGCGGTGGGGAGCCAGCGACGCGGGGCACGGGCACTTGGCCCGGTCAGGGCCAAGGGTGGGCCGTGTATGGGCTGCGCGGGTCGCGGTGGGGGGGGGGAAGCTGGCTG
>LR738710.1:462241297-462322545 GCA_902687465.1 Secale cereale
AAGGAAGGGGGTGTTATATATGGAAGGGGGCTAGAGATTGGTCTAGGGGGGATTTCTTAGCCCTCCGATCGTGATCTGACGGTTCTGGTCGCGAGGATGGGTAGGATGGGCCTAGGAGGTGTAGGTGGGCTGCGTAGAAAGGGCCTTGGACTGAGAGGAGAGAGGAGAGAGAGGCCCAACGACAGTTTTCAGAGACCGAAAACGCCGACGAATGACCGGCGATAGTGCCGCTAAAACTAACGGTTAGGCTATCAAACGAACTCTGAATGCGATGAAATTTGGCAGGCGGTCTGTCTACACTACAATAAGACCACACGCTAAGTTTCAACCCATTCCGAGAACATTTTCTAGCCACTTAGAAAACAAGGTTTCGGAGGTGCCGTGGGCGCGTGCAAGTGTGTCTGGGCTCAGAACGGACAACGGAAAGGACGAGGGGGGCTCGGCAACTACGGATGGATGCAAGTTTTGAAAACATGTTGATGCAATGCACATGATGACATGGCAAAATGCAACATGCAAGCAAATGACATGGCAATGGCAATGAATAACTGGAAGACACCTGGCGCATCGGTCTCGGGGTGTCACAACGCTCCCCTACTAACAAGAGATCTCGTCCCAAGATCTTAGGAACGAGACGGAAGAGAAAAAGGAAGAAGGTGAAACCAAAGAAGCTTGAAAGTTTGAACACTTGGAAGAGAGAATACAACGGAGATGAACGAGATATGAGAAACTCCGTTACAAAGTGGAATGTGGAATAAAAGAGAACCATGATGGTTGAAATACATGAAACAAGAGTTGAAGGTACAAGAATGAATTCAAAACCACTCCGGCTAAAAGAGATAGAATAGGAATTTGGGAAAATCTCCGGTTGAGCATTGAAGTAATAGGACATGAACGATACAATGCCTCTAGAAGAATTAAGAATGAGAAGAAAGGAGATAGGACAACACCTTCTAGCACAAAAGAATTTGAAAACATCCTTGCGAAGAAGGGACGAACGGGGTTATTGAAAATTCAACAACAAAAGAATAAGGTTGTTGTGGACTTATGGAAAACATCCCAAAAATTGAGGTGAATTATACCACGAACAAAAGAATGAATGGATGAGATGAAGGAAGAAATGTAAAACTCCACTAAAAGGAATACGGAGTATTATTTGCATCTCGAGACGCAAAAGGATAATGCTTGAGATGCTCCACAAGAATTTTGATGAACATTTGAAGAATGAATTAAATCATGACGAACCACCATGAAGAACTCCGGTGACAAACGGATGATGAGAGAGGAATGAAGGATGACAAGGATAAGATTAAAGCCTTGCGATGATTTAGACGGGGTTCCGATGAGATAGCCGAGAAAAACTTTGAACTCCGGAAAGAAAGAAAAAACAACTTAGAACCGAGAAATTATTCCTCATGAACAATCTCTGAAGAAAGGGATTAAATCAGCTTGATGAAAAAGAATAAGAATTATGTTATGCTTATCCTCCACCAATTAAATTGATGAGAAGCAATGGATTTGCATACCACTTATTCGCGTTGAAAAAGATTACTGGGAGATATAGCATGAAACTTGAGAAAGTCTTCATGAACCACCGATAAGATTTGAAAGAAGGAATGAATGGACGTGATAAGAATGGAAGTGAAAATCTTGAACGAACCACCTTAGTAATTGAAACCGAGTGAAGAAAGAGAATAATCCACCATAAGGAATTTAAATTGAGTGAATACAAGAGAATGAATTGCCGAGAAGAATTAGAAAACGAACAGAGAACTTGAGGAATTAGCAAGAAGAGAACGACGAGATCACGAACGGATTAAGGAATACTTCGAAAAAGAACCGGAAGAATATGGAGACGAACGAAGAGACATCAATTGGGAATAGTTGGAGGAAGAAGTTAAAAACTGAGAACAAAGAAATCTTCTCAAAAGATGGCCTTCAGAGAATTGAGAAATGAAAATAACTCATGAAATGCTTCGGATTGGTAAGGAAAGGAATTTATGACAACGGAATAATTCAAGAGAATAGCATGAAGCTAGAAGCATGAATCTTCGAGAAAACGGATAAGATTTAAGAGAAACTCTTCTTTGGTCTTCAAATGTTGAGAATGGCGACGAGAAACAAAACCAAAATTATTAGGATACTCCGGAAGAATGAAAAGAGGGAAGATTGAACCAATCATGAAAAGAATAGGAAAGCGATCTTGGAGAAGGCATATGACTGATGGAATCCATACTTACGTCACACTTGAAAAGAATTTGGGAATAGCTCCGGAAATATTAGAAGAGTCAGGTAAGATCATGGGAATAAACCTGTGGGTTATGAGCCCACCGAAGAGAAACACCGTTGGAAAGGATTATTCGAGTGAGAAATGATGCACCGAAACAATTGAATGACACGAATGAGTTGACAACCTCAAATTAATTGGAAGACAGACGAATCTCCTAAGATGTCTTCGAAACTACGGAACAATTAAATGGCGAGAGGCGAACGAGCAAGGAGAAAACATCTGAGCCGAGGGAAAAGAATATGATGAACACTGAAAATTTGAATTGAATCCACCGGAAAAGAAAAGAGATGAAGACTGACGAACTAGACGAGAATCACAAGTTGAAAATAACTGAGGAAATAATTCAAAGGATTCGCTCGACTATGATGGATACTCGATTAAAGCCTCCGACTCTGAGAAGTAAAAGGGTGGGCGGGTGGGAAAATGAAAACCACATCGGACGGTGTCGTGGAATTAACACGTCAGATGTCCGGATCACGGACTTAGTGGTGAGGTGCGCATCTATGTAGTAGCTTGAGAGGGGTTGAGTGGAATCGAGAGACGCGATGCAAGACACGGATTTAGACAGCTTTGGGCCCCGGGAAACATCATCCGGAATAGCCCTACGTGCTGTTTGAGGCTAGGTCTCATTATGATCCTCGTGGTGTTGCCGGTAATCCGGCTCTTGGTGTCTAACCCTAAAACTTGTCTGCTTGTCTAAACTCTAAACCTAACTTGTCTCTTGTCTAACTTGTGAAAACTTGTCCTCTTTGGGGAGCCCTGCCCCTCCTTATATATGTTGAAGGGGAGGCTTTACATGACTAGTCCTAGTAGGACTAGGATTGATCTATTACAAGGAGTCCTAGTCTTGCTTCCTTTATGGAGAATATTCCTTGCGCTTTATTCATAAACCGGCCCACAATTAATATGAACCGGCCTTCTGGGCCTTGGGCCTTGTCATCCATAATTCATACGCCGGGTTTCCAGTGAGTAATATTATTTAGGCAGGTTGCTTGTAAACCGTCTGGTGATAACGGATCGTCAGTGAATCACCAAGTGTAAACCGCCAAGTCCGGCCGGGTTATAATTCCGGCCGGTTCATACCGCGGGGGTATATCCCCGACATTAGCCCCCAAGTTTAGCTTGGATGTGTCCATGGTAAACTTATGCTGCAAAATAACACAAGAACAATTCTGATAGGTTGTGCTCCGGGTTAAGAATTTCTTGTAATCCGGCATCTGACCATCCTTAAGTCCTTGTCTTTCCTTCTTCTAGAAAATCCGGGTCAACAGACCAACTTCATAATCAACTTGCTTGTATAAGAATATTGTAAATAAAGAATCCATTTGAATCGGCCTTCCAATGTTCTTACTTGACAAAAATATTGATCTTCAAATATTCCATTGATATCCAACCGGTTTGGAGATGTAGAACTTGTCGGTTTATGATTGCCAAAATTGCCGTGTCATACAATTAATCTGATTTGCCAGAACTGAAAATTTGAAGATGTTCCTCCTTTATATGCATATTACCTATAGCCCCCAAGTGCCGGGTCATTATGTAATAATGAGCAGGGACTTTTGAAAATATGATCATGTAAACTTGAATAGCAATATATAGCCCTCTAGTGCCGGGTCATTATATAATAATGAGCAGGGACTTTGTAGATATAATTATTGAAACGAACATTATATAATGTAACTTCCATCGTGGGGTTTGAATCCACGTCCACAAGGTTAAGAGCTTTGTACTTTACCAACTGAGTTAGACAGGCCTTTCAATATAATGGATGAATACTTGTGTACCTTGGATTGTTGACAGGAGCGATTGGTAGCCCCCAAGTTCCGGTTTAGCTATATTTAGAAGGTGAACCGGTACTTCCAGATGAAGCAAATGATCTTTCCATTAGCCCCCAAGTGTCAAGTAGACAACTTGCTTGTGTGCTTGAGACTTTTGTCTTTGAATTGTTGCTGTTTTACTGCTTCAACTGCCCATTAGCCCCCAAGTGTCAAGTAGACAACTTGTTTGTGTGCTTGAGACTTGTGCATTTGATGTAATCTTAATCTGAATAATGTAGCCCCCAAGTGCCGGGTTGTAAGCCTGCAGCAACTCGGGACTATTCCTTTGTAGAATAAATCACTTCCATCGTTGAAATAATATCCATTGCGCTTGAAAGCGACTTTGAAGACCTCAATCATAATATTTATAAGCATAATAAGAATCCAGCCATGTTGGCTATTGAAGAATACAATCCGGTTGGAAGACCGGTTCCAATGATGTTTGATCACAATCGGGCCGGGTTTAATAAACACCGGTCATTATTTTGTCTCATACTGGCGACTTATAGTCAAAACCAGGCCGGTTTAAGGAATACCGGTCATCATAACTGATCATATATTACCAAAATATATATTTGAAAATAAAATACTTCATACCTGCGATCAAAATATGCTTGATATTCTTAATCCGGCGAAACTTGCTATTTTCTGAGGGAGTCTTTGATAGATCCAATAATAATTCCGGTCTTGATAACAGACACCGGTTCACTTTGTTCAGAAATTTGTGACGTTTGCCTGATATGCGATCCGGGTTTTAATGAACGCCGGTTTAATTCTCGCTGGTGTTCATGACCCAGACTTGTAACACTAGATAGGTGGTCAACTTCTGGAGCTGTTCCCTTTGGTTAAAAAGGTTATGAAACACAAAAACATCAAGAAACACATCAAAAAACTCATAACATAGCCATTCAAGGGGGTGTGGGCGAACCCGACTGTCCCCAGGGGCCGGGTCATCATTTGAACGTGGGCGTACCAACTGTTCAGGGAGCCCAAAAACTCATAACGTAGCCATTCAAGGGGGTGTGGGCGAACCACTGTCCCCAGGGGCCGGGCCATCATTTAAACGTGGGCGTCCCCACTGTTCAGGGAACCCAAAAAATTCATAACATAGCCATTCAAGGGGGTGTGGGCGAACCACTGTCCCCAGGGGCCGGGCCATCATTTGAATGTGGGCGTACCCACTGTTCAGGGAACCCAAATATTTGTAACATAGCCATTCAAGGGGGTGTGGGCGAACCACTGTCCCCAGGGGCCGGGCCATCATTTGAATGTGGGCGTACCCACTGTTCAGGGAACCCAAATATTTGTAACATAGCCATTCAAGGGGGTGTGGGCGAACCACTGTCCCCAGGGGCCGGGCCATCATTTGAATGTGGGCGTACCCACTGTTCAGGGAACCCAAATATTTGTAACATAGCCATTCAAGGGGGTGTGGGCGAACCACTGTCCCCAGGGGCCGGGCCATCATTTGAATGTGGGCGTACCCACTGTTCAGGGAACCCAAATATTTGTAACATAGCCATTCAAGGGGGTGTGGGCGAACCACTGTCCCCAGGGGCCGGGCCATCATTTGAATGTGGGCGTACCCACTGTTCAGGGAACCCAAATATTTGTAACATAGCCATTCAAGGGGGTGTGGGCGAACCACTGTCCCCAGGGGCCGGGCCATCATTTGAATGTGGGCGTACCCACTGTTCAGGGAACCCAAATATTTGTAACATAGCCATTCAAGGGGGTGTGGGCGAACCACTGTCCCCAGGGGCCGGGCCATCATTTGAATGTGGGCGTACCCACTGTTCAGGGAACCCAAATATTTGTAACATAGCCATTCAAGGGGGTGTGGGCGAACCACTGTCCCCAGGGGCCGGGCCATCATTTGAATGTGGGCGTACCCACTGTTCAGGGAACCCAAATATTTGTAACATAGCCATTCAAGGGGGTGTGGGCGAACCACTGTCCCCAGGGGCCGGGCCATCATTTGAATGTGGGCGTACCCACTGTTCAGGGAACCCAAATATTTGTAACATAGCCATTCAAGGGGGTGTGGGCGAACCACTGTCCCCAGGGGCCGGGCCATCATTTGAATGTGGGCGTACCCACTGTTCAGGGAACCCAAATATTTGTAACATAGCCATTCAAGGGGGTGTGGGCGAACCACTGTCCCCAGGGGCCGGGCCATCATTTGAATGTGGGCGTACCCACTGTTCAGGGAACCCAAATATTTGTAACATAGCCATTCAAGGGGGTGTGGGCGAACCACTGTCCCCAGGGGCCGGGCCATCATTTGAATGTGGGCGTACCCACTGTTCAGGGAACCCAAATATTTGTAACATAGCCATTCAAGGGGGTGTGGGCGAACCACTGTCCCCAGGGGCCGGGCCATCATTTGAATGTGGGCGTACCCACTGTTCAGGGAACCCAAATATTTGTAACATAGCCATTCAAGGGGGTGTGGGCGAACCACTGTCCCCAGGGGCCGGGCCATCATTTGAATGTGGGCGTACCCACTGTTCAGGGAACCCAAATATTTGTAACATAGCCATTCAAGGGGGTGTGGGCGAACCACTGTCCCCAGGGGCCGGGCCATCATTTGAATGTGGGCGTACCCACTGTTCAGGGAACCCAAATATTTGTAACATAGCCATTCAAGGGGGTGTGGGCGAACCACTGTCCCCAGGGGCCGGGCCATCATTTGAATGTGGGCGTACCCACTGTTCAGGGAACCCAAATATTTGTAACATAGCCATTCAAGGGGGTGTGGGCGAACCACTGTCCCCAGGGGCCGGGCCATCATTTGAATGTGGGCGTACCCACTGTTCAGGGAACCCAAATATTTGTAACATAGCCATTCAAGGGGGTGTGGGCGAACCACTGTCCCCAGGGGCCGGGCCATCATTTGAATGTGGGCGTACCCACTGTTCAGGGAACCCAAATATTTGTAACATAGCCATTCAAGGGGGTGTGGGCGAACCACTGTCCCCAGGGGCCGGGCCATCATTTGAATGTGGGCGTACCCACTGTTCAGGGAACCCAAATATTTGTAACATAGCCATTCAAGGGGGTGTGGGCGAACCACTGTCCCCAGGGGCCGGGCCATCATTTGAATGTGGGCGTACCCACTGTTCAGGGAACCCAAATATTTGTAACATAGCCATTCAAGGGGGTGTGGGCGAACCACTGTCCCCAGGGGCCGGGCCATCATTTGAATGTGGGCGTACCCACTGTTCAGGGAACCCAAATATTTGTAACATAGCCATTCAAGGGGGTGTGGGCGAACCACTGTCCCCAGGGGCCGGGCCATCATTTGAATGTGGGCGTACCCACTGTTCAGGGAACCCAAATATTTGTAACATAGCCATTCAAGGGGGTGTGGGCGAACCACTGTCCCCAGGGGCCGGGCCATCATTTGAATGTGGGCGTACCCACTGTTCAGGGAACCCAAATATTTGTAACATAGCCATTCAAGGGGGTGTGGGCGAACCACTGTCCCCAGGGGCCGGGCCATCATTTGAATGTGGGCGTACCCACTGTTCAGGGAACCCAAATATTCGTAACATAGCCATTCAAGGGGGTGTGGGCGAACCACTGTCCCCAGGGGCCGCTGACGTTTCTCCTGACCCTGCAGGTTTTTCCTTTTTCTTTATATGGGGTTTTTCTCTTCTTGAACCGGACATAATCTCTTGTTCCCGAGAGTTCTACCGCTCCTTTGTGCATATGCCCTGCACAACCAGATAGACTGATCAAAGCATCTTGTTTTCTTAAAAAATAATAAATAATAAGAGAATTAATATTGTAGATGGATATCACCTGAGTGTATTTGAACCGGTATGTTTGAATAGGCCGGATCACAGAGTGGATAGTAGAACGACCACAGCATCAGAGGCGGCTCAGACAGTTAAACCGGTAGTGGGATTGTAAACCGGTGGAGATGAGCAAGTTGTCCTCCATGTTTTAAACCGGTGCGGACGAGTGACCCGGCCGTCCGTTCATCAGATAATGTGACACAAAGGAAAACGTTGATTTGTTTGAAGAACAGATGGGTCGGCCGGCGCGATCGCGAGAGACGGCCGCGTCGTTGTAAACCGGTGCTGTCGCGCGATACGGCGACGTCGTTGTAAACCGGTCCTTGAGTCCGACGATCCCTTGCGTCGAACAATGTTTGGCGTGCCTCCCTCTCCATGTTTTATCATCACCTTGTAATGAATGATTTTCCTACATAAAAAATATAGCAGGACAAAGTAGTTTTGCTTGGATGAATTAAGATATACTTAAAAATAAATATGGTAGATATCACCTGATTTGTCCGGACGACAGATGATTCGTGCGCAGGCTAGAATTTAATCGGGCCGCGTAGCAGTATAAACGTGCGAGTATTTTAGTCTTCGCGGAATACGGCTTGGCGGGCCCGCGACGACGACTCCGAGATCATCCCGTGGCCGCGGAAGCGAAGCTGCAGCTCGGACAAGGTCGCAGCGGAGGCTGTTTGGCGGTTAGATACGAGCTCCACACGGAGGCGGCTCGGAACGAGGCAACAGTGAGAAGGCGCTGGTGAAGGCCGGCGACTCAACATGAAGCCGGCGTGAAGGCGGCTCGGAACGAGGCCACAAACGGCTGCACCCGAATCCAACCCCCGTCCATGTCCTTGTCCTAGCTGCAGTTGGTTTGACTCTCCGTCTGACCACATAAGAGCTTCTGTTGGTATTTTCTTCTGCAGGAATTTGCATTGCTTGATCTGATAGCTACAGATATGCTCAAAACGAGGCCAAGTGGGGGTAGCCTGCAGCAGTGGTTGGGCGCGACAGTGAGCCCACGGAGGTGATGGCGAGGTCGGTCCGGTCGCTAGCAAAGGAAAAACTGATTCCGTGTCCCACTTCAAGCTAGTAAGGTGAAACCGAGTCCGTGTCCCACATCCCCCTCCAGGTCATGGATTTCCTTCCCTCAATTTTCTTTCACGGGCCGGACTGTACTTTTGTGAAAAATCAGTACTACTAGATCAATCTTGACTTGATGCCGGCTGATACACTTTTTGCCATAGTGCGTCATATTAGTCTTCGGATTCGCCTGGAACAAGCAAAAAATTGATATAGTATTTGCTTTATCATGGGATGCCTTGACGTATTTGCTGCTTCACATTGACGTGACTCGCTGACTGATTTTTTTTTTATTAGCACTTGGACTTTGGTCAACGTATTGACAGCAGAAGAATATACAGGATGTCAGAACAGCCAACTCGATCACTCGTAGGTATACAAAACTCCTGTTGATCTCGGTCTCTTGCAGAGTTGCAAGCAGTACTTCCGGGTTTCAACATCGCCTTGGCTTTAGATCACTGTATTTTGAAGGAAACAACTACAGCAGCTACAAGTCGATGCACCGAGTATGCCCAATTAGATTTCAACGGAAGTTGACGGTCTCAGCGACATGATGATTTGATAGCTTGATGAATAGATGCCGCGCGTAACAGTCGCTGAAAAAAAAAAATTGATTGTGTCCACCTTGAATCTGATGCAAATCCTTCCAAACCGGCTCTTCCTCGTCTGGAAAATTATGAACTCCTCGATCCCCGAAAAAAAAAATCCCTCCAAGAACTCAACACCACCGTGCGCAGGCCCCACGGTGGGCGCCAACTGTCGTGGAATTAACACGTCAGATGTCCGGATCACGGACTTAGTGGTGAGGTGCGCATCTATGTAGTAGCTTGAGAGGGGTTGAGTGGAATCGAGAGACGCGATGCAAGACACGGATTTAGACAGCTTCGGGCCCCGGGAAACATCATCCGGAATAGCCCTACGTGCTGTTTGAGGCTAGGTCTCATTATGATCCTCGTGGTGTTGCCGGTAATCCGGCTCTTGGTGTCTAACCCTAAAACTTGTCTGCTTGTCTAAACTCTAAACCTAACTTGTCTCTTGTCTAACTTGTGAAAACTTGTCCTCTTTGGGGAGCCCTGCCCCTCCTTATATATGTTGAAGGGGAGGCTTTACATGACTAGTCCTAGTAGGACTAGGATTGATCTATTACAAGGAGTCCTAGTCTTGCTTCCTTTATGGAGAATATTCCTTGCGCTTTATTCATAAACCGGCCCACAATTAATATGGACCGGCCTTCTGGGCCTTGGGCCTTGTCATCCATAATTCATACGCCGGGTTTCCAGTGAGTAATATTATTTAGGCAGGTTGCTTGTAAACCGTCTGGTGATAACGGATCGTCAGTGAATCACCAAGTGTAAACCGCCAAGTCCGGCCGGGTTATAATTCCGGCCGGTTCATACCGCGGGGGTATATCCCCGACAGACGGGGAAAACAACACTGGTTGGAAAGAACTCAGGACTAAACTTGCAAAGATGCAGAGGGTCGAATCAACTTGACGAGAAACGCACCAGATGAAAAGAATAGACATCGCAATGAACGGAAACTAACTGTGTGATCCTAAAAAAAATTGAAGGGGAAGAGGAGTAATCCAAAACACCTACGCACACAGGTACTGAGGAGTAAAAAGAATTCCTACTCTCCGATAAACTAGACTCCAAAATATTTGTCATGTTCTTCACATACACACGAAACAAGTTATAACAACAATCTGTCCCAAAACAGCAACTAAGCACTTTGCAATCATCAAAAAAACATGCTACAGGAACATTTCATTGTATCAAAGGTCATGGAAAGCATGTACATGTCAAGCACTACAAACATGATCACTGAGCTACTGCCAAATAACACTAGAACATGCTCAAAACATCATGGCAAGATTGCAAATAATAACAGTTTCACAGACTTAGTGAAATAAACTGAACATGGCAGCAACCACGACAAGTAGGCATGTTTGCAAGCTTGTGCAACTCATCTCAAAGCATATCATGGCATGTGAATATAACCAACAGCAAGAAGACATGTTTATGAAGCTACTCGTGGCAAGAACATGGTCATAGGATACATAGAGCACTAGCTATTCACATGAAAAAACTGAACTTACTGATAACAGGCCGACAGAAACATTTTATAGCAATTTGAGAGCAAGAAAGAGACAAGCTACAGCAACCTATAATTGCAAACAAGGACATGGATGGATAGAGCATAACATGGGCTTCAAGACATGATCATTGGGCATCTCCAAATATGCATGGATATGATTGTAGCATCAAGCAAACATGGCATCATAATATAACAATTTCAGACTTAGCAGTTTTCAACAAGTCTCAGAAAATAACAAACACCGAGTAGGCCACTTTACAAGTTTGTTGCACTCACCACAAGGCATATCACGAAAAGTGGATTGCACCACAGCAATGGCATGATTGTGCTTCTAACACATGTTGATATGATGCTCAAACAAAATCACACAAAAATCACACCATCAATTAGCACTTCTGCAA
This sequence comes from Secale cereale, assembly GCA_902687465.1. NCBI lineage: Eukaryota > Viridiplantae > Streptophyta > Magnoliopsida > Poales > Poaceae > Secale > Secale cereale. The sequence goes on from LR738710.1 coordinate 462,252,774, forward strand.
CACAGATTAATATGACAATATGCACCCTAACATGAAAGAAAAGCACACCATCATGTAGAGCATCAAGAGACGAATATTTTGACATATCATACACTCCATTTGGACAATCATGCACAAAATTATGATCACCCAAAGTATGCAACATAATATGAAGTTTTTGGGACTTAGTAGAAATCGACCTCGGGAAAGGTGGACATGTCCATGTCCCGGTGGACACGTCCGGCGTCTGGCACCCACTCGGCAGTGTCAGAAGGCGAGGGGGAGGTCGACATGTCCGGGCTCTAGGCGGACATGTCCGGCGCGGGCAGAAGAGGAGCTCGGGGCCGGCGTCTGGCGCCGACGAGGTTGCCAGCGAGAAACGACGGCGGCGGGGCCCGATCGGCCTGGATCTCGCCGGATTCGGGCACGGCGGCGACGGGGAGAGAGGAGCTGGGCGGATCCGGGAGCAGGGACGCGGAGGGGGTCGGATCCTCGTCGGGAACGGGCGCCGGAGACCGGAACTGGTCAAAGATCGGCCGGCGGCGAGGGACACAGACGGCGGGGCTCCTGTAGGCAGACGACGACGACGGTTAGAGGGAGAGAGGAGGGGCCGGGAAGGAGAGATATAAGGGCGGTGAAGCTGGCCTGGAGGCGTCGGCGGTACCCGTCGGAGGTGGTGTTGCGGCGAGGTCGTCGGGGCAGCGAGCCGGCGACGGGCGGAGGCTCGGTGCGAGGAGCGGGACGCGAGGCGGCGGGGAGCCAGTGATGCGGGGCGCGGGCGCTCGGCCCGGTCGGGGCCCAGGGCGGGCCGCGGTGGGGGGAAGCTGGCTGGGGGCACGTGGCGGCTTGCCACTCGCCCGGGCAGAGGAAGCGGCGGCGCTAGCTGAGCTGGCCCACGCCAAGTGGCGGGGCTCGGTTCGTCGGCTCTGAAAACGATGAGGGCAGCGGCGGCTGATGATTGGGGGCACGGAAAACAAGGATGGAGGGGTGTGGCTGCCAAAAATGGAAGGGAGGGGGTGTTATATATGGAAGGGGGCCTAGGGTTTGGTCTAGGGGGATTTCTTAGCCCTCCGATCGTGATCTGACGGCTTCGGACGCATGGAGGGGTAGGATGGGCCTAGGAGGTGTAGGTGGGCTGTGTAGAAAGGGCCTTGAACTGAGAGGAGAGAGGAGAGAGAGGCCTGGCAACAGTTTTCAGAGACCGAAAACGCCCGACGAATGACCGGCGATAGTGCCGCTATAAATAACGCTAGGCTATCAAACGAACTCTGAATGCAACGAAATTTGGCAGGTGGTCTGTCTACACTACAATAAGACCACACGCCAAGTTTCAATCCATTCCGAAAACATTTTCCGGCCACTTACAATACAAGGTTTTGGAGGTGCCGTGGGCGCGTGCAAGTGTGTCTAGACTCAGAACGGACAACGGAAAGGACGAGGGGGGCTCGGCGACTACGGACGGATGCAAGTTTTGAAAGCATGCTGACACAATGCACATGATGTCATGACAAAATGCAACATGCAAGCAAATGACATGGCAACGGCAACGAATAACTGGAAGACAGCTGGCGCATCAGTCTCGGGATGTCACATAAATTGCGTTGGGATTTCCCCCGAAGAGGAGGGGAGATGCATCATAGTAGAGATGAGTATTTCCCTTAATGAGAACCAACATTATCGAACCAATAGGAGAACCAAGAAAATTCCCCTAAGCAGCACCTACGCACGCAAAAGCAAATACTTGCACCCAATGCGGGCAAGAGGTTGTCAATCTCCTTGAACTCGTTACTTGCAAGGACTAATTCTAATAGCGATAGATAGATAGATAGATAGATAGATAGATAGATAGATAGATAGATAGATAAATAGGAAAACAAAATAAAAGTAAATAGATTGCAGCAAGGTATTTTTGGTTTTTAATATATGATAAAGGTAGACCCGGTGGCCATAATTTTCACTTAGGCTTTTTCTCTCGAACACATAGCATACAGTGGGTAAACAAATTACTCTTGGACAATCAATAGAAAAACGCATAATTACGATGTTATTCATGGCAATTATCACAAATATAGGCATCATGCCCATGACAAGTAGACCGACTCCTGCCTGCATCGACTACTATTACTCCACCAATCGACATCTATCTAGCATGCATCTATGGTATTAAGTTCATGACAAACAGAGTGACACCTTAAGCAAGATGACATTATGTAGACAAAGTAAACCCAATCAATATGAATAAACTCCGTCGTTTTATTCTTAATGACAACAATACAAATACGTGTCTTGTCCCCTACTTTCACCGGGATATAGAGCATCACAAGATTGAACCCATTACGAAGCACCTCTCTCACTGAAGATAAATCAATCTAATTGGCCATATCAAACGGATAGATCAGAGAGAAATACAAAGCTATCATAATCATGCATAATAAAAAGAAAATACTCAACTGCTTTCAGTGAACAATCTGATTATAAACCCACAATTCATGGATTGCAACAAACACAACGCAAAAGAAGATTACATCGGGTAGAACTCCAAAACGATAGAGGAGAACATGGTATTGAAGATCAAAGAGAGAGAAGAAGTCATCTAGCTACTAGCTATGAACCCGTAGGTCTGCGGTGAACTACTCATGCGTCATCAGAAGGCGGCAAGAATGATGTAGAAACCCTCCATGATCGATTCCGCCTCCGGTAGAGTACCGGAAAAGGCATCCCATTTCGGGCTTCTCGCAGCGGGAGCTGGCTCCAAATTGGCGGATGACAGTTTCACCCTCCCACTAAGTTAATATATATGCACCAAATGCCACTACCAGTTTGTTCTATTCCCTTCTCTATGCCTTACCTGGACGAATAACACAATCTCCTCCAACCCAGCGACCGACAGCATAGACGCCTCACCTCCGCCCTAACCCTTGATCCTTGCACGAACGTTGGACGATGACGTGCTCGCGCTGGTGGTCGGTGAGGTCGCCATGGTGGTTGTGGCGGTGACGTGCCGAACTCTTATCGCGACCTCGTCCTATTACCCCCATCATGTCCCCTGCTTCGCCATGGTCTCCCGCGAGCTTGAAGCTTCGCCTCTGTGGTATGATGTGTGCGTGTGTGCATGTGCATGAGCTCCCTACGAAGCCGCCGCCCCAACATCTCTGCTGTGTGTGTGCTCTGTGTGCTCGCCATGCGTGTATGTGCTCTGCTTCCTGCGTGCGTGCGTGCTTGTGTGTGTGTGCTGCTCCATGCGTGCTCGCATAAGGGCGTCGGTTCAAGCAGTTGCATAGAGCTTGGTCAACAACTAATTTTGTGTGTGTACCAATAGATGTACATCAATCGGCCTATTTTTTTGACAATGTTTTTGGCTAAATAATTTGTTTTTAAATGTTTTGATGTAATATATACTATATGGCACAATTGGTCCAAGGTATTATCATATGTACTACTATATATTAAATGCATTCGAACACATTCTTTATACCTAAAAATAATGTGATTTTGATTCAAATATGTGAAATTGGCCGTCTGTGACAAAAAGCTCTCAATTAGGTCATTCACTATTAAAATGGTACAATCAACACTTATAAACTCAAATAATAGAACAATTGAGGGCATTATGGTCATTTCAGTATGTTTTTGCATCGGACGCAACTGCTACAACACTACTACCAAACAACTGCACCTCAGCTCTAACATTCCAGCCGCAGCCAGTAGCTACAACTGCTCCTTCCAGCCGGAGCCGCTGCAGCTGCAGCCAGGGAAATTACAGCCCGAACAAACACACCCTAAATCTCGCAATCGGTAAAACTATAGATGGTAAACACACAAGAATTAAAATCGTATCACACAAATACATGATAACAAACGTCAAAAAGAATGTAGAATCCACTTCAGTAGAAATACTATAAAATCCTATTTTTCTCCTAGAGAAAAGAAAACGCAAACCTCACCATAGTTTTGTATGCTGCATTGTACTTTTTTCCTACAGAAACATTGATGATCATAGATGTCACGCCTTAGAAGCGGAGATCTTACGTTGACCATTCAACACTTGGACAAGTCGGCCATTGTCTAATCAGATTCTTCAAATACTTTGGTCATCTTCGGGTGACTCCTTTGACTAGATCCGTCTATGATCACTTGAATGTTGAGATTAAAGCTCTTATAATTGATAGAGAGTTTATTCCGCTTAAGATTAGTAGAGATCAGAATATGATAGCACATCAACTCGCTTGTAGTGCGTTATGGTTGAGATCGAGCTCGAGATTGTAACTCTATATTTTGGAATAAACTCTCTTTAACCTCGGAAAAGGAAAACCCCCATCGAAGCATCCGATGCATGATCTCAGGGTAAGTCGGTGGTACAAGGCAGGGTGGTGTGGCCAACTGGCTGCTGATCAATCGGATAAACTGCCTACCATTCCTCCTGCCTTTGCCTGACCCGACTCTATCTCCCAACATTTCCCCTCTTCCAAACCCTCGCGTCGTCCCCGGCCCATCTAAAACCCCAGCGAGCGACGCAGGAGGAAACCCCACCCCCACGTCACCGCCATGGACGCCACCCCTGTCGCCACACGCCTCCGCCGCTCGACCCCCGAGCACGACGCCTACACCGTCCGCGTCGCCGACCGCCGCCTCGTCGCCCTCGCCACCGGCCATCCGGCCGACGCGCGCCGCTGGATCTACACCACCCGCTGGCTCCACCAGGCCCTCCTCCGCTCCGGTCGCCTCATCGTCAGCCTCGGTGTCCAGTGGACCCCCGTCCGCGGCCGCGGGGAAGGGCCGCAGACGCCGCCGCCGCCGGCCACCCTGCAGCTCTGCGCGGGCCACCGCTGCCTCGTCTTCCACCTTGCCCAGGTCGACGCCGAAGCCGTCCCCGCCGTGCTCTACCGCTTCCTCTCCGACCTGCGCGTCGTCTTCGTGGGGTACGGCTCCTCGTACGACCGCCGGATGCTGTGGGATCACTACGGCCTGGACGTCGCGTCCGCGTGCGACCTGCGCGCGCTCACCGGCATGGGGAACGCCTCCGTCGAGCTAATGGCGCAGCGCTTCCTCGGCTACCGCGGGATCAGCAAGCCCAGGGACGTGGCCATGAGCGCGTGGAATGCTCCCAGGCTCTCCGTCGAGCAGGTGGAGTACGCCTGCGTCGACGCCTACCTCGCCTTCCGCCTCGGCCTCCTCCTCTGCCCCGGCGGCTACCAGCCCGTACAGCGCGCCCCTGCGTTTCCCCGCGCGCCTCCACTCGCCCCACGCGCTCCGGTGATCGCCCACGCGCCTCCTCCCGCCCCCATGTTCCTCGAGCTTCACCGCGCACCGGGTCGTGCTCTGGTGCGCCCCCGCGCACCACCTCCCGCCCCACGCGCTCCGGTGCACCCCCGCGCGCCTCCTCCCGCACCGCGCGCTCTGGTGCGCCCCCGCGCGCCCCCTCCCGCACCGCGAGCCATCATGATCCCGCGCGCTCCGCCTCCCGCTCCACGCGCTCCGGTGACCCCGTGCTTGCTGTCTCCCACCCGACGCGCAGCCGTGAACTCCCACACTCCCGAGCCGCACCTGGCGTTCGCGCCGACAGCGGTGGCTGTGGACACGGCCGAGAGCAGCAGCAAGGTCGCGGCCCTCCCCGGATTCACTGGATGGGACACGGACACGGACACGGAGGCAGAACTCGGCGGCCTCAGTTTGGTCCGTTCGAATTACGCTTCTGATGATGACGACGACGACCTCTCTTCAGATGGGTACGAGGTCGTGGGGCGTGGAGCTGTCATCGACGAGGATGAGGAAGAGGAGGATGTCTACGACTACGTCGCCAGGACCGGACTTCTCGGTGACGGTGACTACGTCGTCGGGCCAGGAATTCAGAGCGACGAGGACGACGACGAGGATGGCTACGGAGGCTACGTCCTCGGCACCGGAACTCTCAATGCTGAAGACGTCGGGGAGCAGGGCTACGCCTACAAGGAGTACGTCGGGATTGGAATTCTCACCGTCGAGCAAGGCCACAACGAGTACACCGGCATCCTCACCGTTGGCAACGAGGCGGCGGCTTACGAGGATGAAGTGTTCGTCAGCAACGGGCATGCCACGGTTGTCGAGGTGGAGGGAAGTGGCCTACCGCTGGATGTTTACCAAGAGCCACCGGAGTGCTACGACAACCGCATCGAGGCGTTCCAGGGCGGCGATGATGGGTATAGCCAGGATGACGGCGGCGACTGGTATGATCAGGGGGACGACGGGTATGTGCAGGATGATGATAGTTATGATGCGTTCTACTAGTTGCTTTGATTTCATGTCGATTGAACGATCATTCGGCTGTTTTGGAAGGAACTAGTCGTGGCCCTTAGTTTGTGCCTGACCGAGTTTGCTTAGTTTACAAGCCTGATTAAGTTCTAGGCGATCTTGGTTATCGTTGTTAGCTCGTAGCACCAGTTAATTACCAGGCTAGCTGTTCTTTGATGGAATTCTGCTGTGAAGTTGGGATAATTATGAGCTTGGGTTAATTTTCGTTCTGCTCAGCGATGGCATTTCAGTTTGGTGGTGTGTCTTCATTTCTCATGTATACTTAATTTGCATGCAAGGTTCATTGATATACATCTTTGGGGGTTGACTGATACAGTTTACATTTTGCCGTTCCTTTGACGCAACAGAGAAGATGTTGAAGATAATCTACTATTAGTACAGCGTAGTGTTTAGTTAATCTTTTATTTGATTTGCTCAGCAGTTGCTCCTAAATAACTTCATTTACTGCCGTATGATTCAGATTTAGTAGAGTTAATGAGGATAGTTAATTTGTATATAGTGCTTATGCAACATTATGCTCCACCTTGTATAGGTGTTAAGGTTGCCATGTAGGCAAAAATTCTGATGTGGTAAGATAATTAAGAGGAGAAAGATGAGTGTGGTGACCACAGGAAAAAACAATGCCAAGTGCGAGAACCTAGGCAAAACATTTAAAGAGAAGAATCCCACCAATGCATGAAGAACTTTAGTTGCAAAATCATTAAATGATGGATGCTTAGCACCAACAAGTTAAGCACCTATGCATTGGGGGCTTTAGTTGCTAAAGTTTTTAATGTGCTTAACACCTCATGTAAGCACCAATGCATTGGAAGTAACCTAACATAGCATACCCGCAAGCCATCGTCGCCGCAAGAATCATATCTCCAGTATGCGGCTCGACAACCAAGCAGTTTCAGACCAGCAACAAATGGCTGAAGCTGTTGACAACTTCTTCGATGATCTGCTGTTCAGTGGAGGAACGCGAGTTCTCGCTTAGAGCATTTCCAGCCGATCGGCTCCCTAGGGTTTGAAGTAGCGCCGCTTGGGGGCGTGCCGGCAGAAAAATCAGCGTGGGGGGCTCGGGTTCCCAACCGCCCCAAGGTCGTCCCAAGGCGCCGATTTCGTCCACTTCCGGCGTAAATTGGCCCACTTTCAGCTCATTTTCGGTGTAAATTGGCCCTTTCGTCGAAATTGGACCAATTTCGGCTCATATTCGGTGTACTTCGGCACAAATTCAACATAAGCTATTTTTTATCACATAATTCATCACAGAAAATCAATACAAATCAAGTAGTGCAACAAATCAAATAGTTCAACAGATAGTTCAACAAATAAAAACTCATATTTCATCACACGTCGAGCTAGGTGTTGCCCTTAAGCCTCCATAGGTGCTCCACCAGATCGTGTTGCGGTTGTTGATGCATCTATGAGTCTCGAATCTCCTGACGCATATTGAGGAAGGCAGTTCAGGTTGCCGGTAGCTGGTGATCGACTTGGACAAAAAGACCCTGCCTGTAATATGGTTCAGTGTCAAACACTGGCTCTTCCTGCTCGCTCTCAATGATCATGTTGTGCAAGATGACACAACAAGTCATGACCTCTCACATTTGATCTTTCAACCAGGTCTGAGCGGGGTACCGGACAAAAACAAATCGAGATTGGAGCACACCAAATGCCCGCTCAACATTCTTCCCGCAAGCCTCCTGACACTTGGCAAAGTAGGAGTTCTTGCCTCCTGGCACAGGGTTTGAGATAGTCTTCGCAAATGTGGACCATCTCGGATAGATGCCATCTGCTAGGTAGTATCCCTTGTTGTAGTGGCGCCCATTGACCCTCGAAGTTCGCCGGAGGAGCATGACCTTCAACAAGCTTGGCAAAGACGGGAGCACTGCAGTACATTGATGTCATTGTGAGTTTCTGGCATGCCAAAAAAGGAGTGCCAAATCCAGAGGTCGTGTGTAGCCACTGCCTCAAGTACCATACTGCAACCGCCTTTGGTGCCTTTGTACATCCCCTGCCAAGAAAATGGACAGTTTTTTCATTTTCAATGCATACAGTCGATTCTTCCAAGCATCCCAAGAAATCATCTTGCTGCATTTTATGCTAGGATCCGACCAGTGTCTTCGGCATTGGGTGATCGCAAGTATTGGGGTCCAAACACTGCCACCACTGCCCCGCAGAACTTGTACATACACTCAATGGTTGTGGACTCGGCCATCCGTCCATAGTCTTCCATTGAATCATCGGGAGCTCTGTATGCAATCATCCTCATAGCTGCCGTGCACTTCTGGAGTGAGGTGAATTCAAGTGTGCCGGTGCAATCCTTCTTGCACATGAAGTAGATGTCGAACTCACAGATGGAGTTCACAATCCCGAGGAAGAGATTTCAGCCCATCCTATAACTGAAGGAAATATGCCCTAGAGGCAATAATAAAGATGTTATTTGTATTTCCTTATATCATGATAAATGTCTTTTATTCATGCTAGAATTGTATTAACCGGAAACTTAGTACATGTGTGGATACATAGACAAAACAGTATGTCCCTAGTATGCCTCTACTAGACTAGCTCATTGATCAAAGATGGTTATGTTTCCTAGCCATAGACATGAGTTGTCATTTGATCAACGGGATCACATCATTAGGAGAATGATGTGATGGACAAGACCCATCCGTTAGCATAGCACTATGATCGTTTAGTTTAACTGCTATTGCTTTCTTCATGACTTATACATGTTCCTATGACTATGAGATTATGCAACTCCCGAATACCGTAGGAACACCTTGTGTGCTATCAAACGTCACAACGTAACTGGGTGATCATAAAGATGCTCTACAGGTGTCTCCGAAAGTATTCATGGTGTTGGCATAGATCAAGATTAGGATTTGTCACTCCGAGTGTCGGAGAGGTATCTCTGGGCCCTCTCGGTAACACACATCATAATAAGCCTTGCAAGCAAAAGACTAATGAGTTAGTCACGAGATGATGTGTTACGGAACGAGTAAAGAGACTTGCCGGTAAACGAGATTGAACTAGGTATAAAGATACCGACGATCGAATCTCGGGCAAGTAACATACCGTTTGACAAAAGGAACAACGTATGTTGTTATGCGGTTCTGACCGATAAAAGATCTTCGTAAAATATGTAGGAGCCAATATGAACATCCAGGTTCCGCTATTGGTTATTGACCAGAGATGAGTCTCGGTCATGTCTACATAGTTCTCGAACCCGTAGGGTCCGCACGCTTAACGTTTGATGACGATCGGTATTATGAGTTTTTGAGTATTGATGTACCGAAGGTAGTTCGGCGTCCCGGATGAGATCACGGACATGAAGAGGAGTCTCGGAATGTCCGAGACATAAAGATTGATATATTGGACGGCTATATTCGGACACCGGAAGTATACCGGAAAAGTTTCGGATTTATCGGGAATGCCGGAGGGGGTTACCGGAACCTCCTACGAGAGGGGATGGTCCATAGTGGGCCTAAAGGGTGAGAGAGAGGCAGCCCATAGGGCTGGCCGGCGCCCCCACCTAGGAATCCTAGTTGGACTAGGATTGGGGGGCGCCACCTCTCCTATTCCTTTCCCCCTTCTTCCTTTCGGTGAATCCTACTAGGAATAGGATTGCAATCCTATTCCTAGTAGGAGTCCCCTCCCTAGCCGCACCATAGAGGTTGTCCGGCCCCTCCTCCCTTGCTCCTTTATATACGGGGGCAGGGGGCACCCAAAGACACACAAGTTCAATTGTTTTAGCCGTGTGCGGTGCCCCCCTCCACAGAATCACACCTCGGTCGTACCGTCGCGGAGCTTAGGCGAAGCCCTGCGCCGGTGAACACATCATATCCATCACCACGCCGTCGTGCTGACGAAACTCTCCCGTGAAGCTCAACTGGATTAAGAGCTCGTGGGACGTCATCAAGCTGAACGTGTGCTGAACGCGGAGGTGACGTACGTTCGGTGCTTGATCGGTTGGATCGCGAAGAAGTTCGACAACATCAACCACGTCACTTGACGCTTCCGCTCCCGGTCTACGAGGGTACGTAGACACACTCTCCCCTCTCGTTGCTATGCATCTGGTAGATAGATCTTGCGTGATCGTAGGAAAATTTTAAAATACTACGTTCCCCAACAGTGGCATCAGAGCCAGGTCTATGCGTAGATGATATGCAGGAGTAGAACACAATGAGATTGTGGACGATACTAGTCATACTGCTTACCAGCATGTCATACTTTGCTTCGGCGGTATTGTGAGATGAAGCGGCCCGGACCGACATTACGTGTACGCTTACGCGAGACTGGTTTCACCGTTACGAGCACTCGTTGCTTAAAGGTGACTGGCGGGTGTCTGTCTCTCACTTTAGCTGAATCAAGTGTGGCTACGCCCGGTCCTTGTGAAGGTTAAAACAGCACATACTTGACGAAACATCGTTGTGGTTTTGTATGCGTAGGTAAGAACGATTCTTGCTAAGCCCGTAGTAGCCACGTAAAACTTGCAACAAACAAAGTAGAGGACGTCTAACTTGTTTTTGCAGGGCATGTTGTGATGTGATATGGTCAAGACATGATGAGTTATACGGTTTTGTATGAGATGATCATGTTTTGTAAAGTTATCGGCAACTGGCAGGAGCCATATGGTTGTCGCTTTATTGTATAAAATGCAATCGCCATGTAATTGCTTTACTTTATCACTAAGCGGTAGCGATAGTCATGGAAGCAATAGTTGGCGAGACGACAACGATGCTACGATGAAGATCAAGGTGTCAAGCCGGTGACGAAGGTGATCATGACGGTGCTTTGAAGATGGAGATCAAAAGCACAAGATGATGATGGCCATATCATGTCACATATTTTGATTGCATGTGATGTTTATCTTATTATGCTTCTTATTTTGCTAGGAACGACGGTAGCATTATAAGATGATCCCTTACTAAATTTCAAGGTATAAGTGTTCTCCCTGAGTATGCACCGTTGCGAAAGTTCGTCGTGCCGAGACACCACGTGATGATCGGGTGTGATAAGCTCTACGTTCAAATACAACGGGTGTAAGCCAGTTTTGCACACGCAGAATACTCGGGTTAAACTTGACGAGCCTAGCATATACAGATATGGCCTCGGAACACTGGAGACCGAAAGGTCGAGCGTGAATCATATAGTAGATATGATCAACATAAGATGTTCACCATTGAAAACTACTCCATCTCACGTGATGATCGGACATGGTTTAGTTGATTTGGATCACGTGATCATTTAGATGACCAGAGGGATGTCTATCTAAGTGGGAGTTCTTTAAATTAATATGATTAAATTGAACTTTAATTTGTCATGAACTTAGTCCTGATAGTTTTGCATATCTATGTCGTTGTAGATCAATGGCCCGTGCTACCGTTCCTTTGAATTTTAATGCATTCCTAGAGAAAGCTAAGTTGAAAGATGATGGTAGCAATTACACGGACTGGGTCCGTAACCTGAGGATTATCCTCATTGCTGCACAGAAGAATTATGTCCTTGAAGCACCGCTAGGTGACAAGCCCCCTTCCGCTGATGCAGACGCTTTGAACGTCTGGCAGTCGCGGTCTGATGACTACACGATAGTTCAGTGTGCCATGCTTTACGGCTTAGAGCCGGGACTTCAACGACGTTTTGAACGTCATGGAGCATATGAAATGTTCCAGGAGTTGAAGTTAATATTTCAAGCAAATGCCCGAATTGAGAAATATGAGATTTCCAATAAGTTCTACAGCTGCAAAATGGAGGAGAATAGTTCTATCAGTGAACACTTGCTCAGAATGTCTGGGTACTACAATCATATGACTCAACTTGGTTGCAATGTTGACGAGGATAGTGTTATTGATAGAGTTCTTCAATCACTGCCACCAAGCTATAAAGGCTTCGTGATGAACTATAACATGCAAGGGATGCAAAAGACAATTCCCGAGCTCTTCGCTATGCTCAAAGCTGCGGAGGTAGAAATCAAAAAGGAGCATCAAGTGTTGATGGTTAACAAGACCACTAGTTTCAAGAAAAAAGGCAAGGGAAAGAAAGGGAACTTCAAAAAGAATAGCAAGTCAGTTGCTACTTCCACGAAGAAACCCAAATCTGGAGCCAAGCCTGAAACTGAGTGCTTCTACTGCAAGGGAACTGGACACTGGAAGCGGAACTGCCCCAAGTATTTGGCGGATAAGAAGGATGGCAAGATGAACAAAGGTATATGTGATATACATGTTATTGATGTGTACCTTACTAATGCTCGTAGTAGTACCTGGGTATTTGATACCGGTTCGGTTGCTAATATTTGTAACTCGAAACAGGGACTACGGATTAAACGAAGATTAGCTAAGGACGAGGTGACGATGCGCGTGGGAAACGGTTCCAAAGTCGATGTGATCGCCGTCGGCACGCTACCTCTACATCTACCTTCGGGATTAGTTTTAGACCTAAATAATTGTTATTTGGTGCCAGCGTTGAGCATGAACATTATATCTGGATCTTGTTTATTGCGAGATGGTTATTCATTTAAATCAGAGAATAATGGTTGTTCCATTTTGATGAATAATATCTTTTATGGTCATGCACCCTTAAAGAGTGGTCTATTCTTACTGGATCTCGATTGTGGTGATACACATATTCATAATATTGAAACCAAATGATGCAAGGTTAATAATGATAGTGCAACTTATTTGTGGCACTGCCGTTTAGGTCATATTGGTGTAAAACGCATGAAGAAACTCCATAAAGATGGACTTTTGGAATCACTTGATTATGAATCACTTGGTGCTTGCGAACCATGCCTCATGGGCAAGATGACTAAAACTCCGTTCTCCGGAACTATGGAGCGAGCAACAGATTTGTTGGAAATCATACATACTGATGTATGTGGACCAATGAGTGTTGATGCTCGCGGCGGGTATCGTTATTTTCTGACCTTCACTGATGATTTGAGCAAATATGGGTATATCTACTTAATGAAACACAAGTCTGAAACATTTGAAAAGTTCAAAGAATTTCGGAGTGAAGTAGAGAATCATCGTAACAAGAAAATAAAGTTCCTACGATCTGATCATGGAGGAGAATATTTAAGTTACGAGTTTGGTCTTCATTTAAAACAATGTGGAATAGTTTCACAACTCACGCCACCTGGAACACCACAACGTAATGGTGTGTCCGAACGTCGTAACCGTACTTTATTGGATATGGTGCGATCTATGATGTCTCTTACCGATTTACCACTATCGTTTTGGGGTTATGCTTTAGAGACAGCTGCATTCACGTTAAATAGGGCACCATCTAAATCCGTTGATACGACGCCTTATGAACTATGGTTTGGCAAGAAACCAAAGTTGTCGTTTCTTAAAATTTGGGGCTGCGATGCTTATGTGAAAACACTTCAACCTGATAAGCTCGATCCCAAGTCGGAAAAATGTGTCTTCATAGGATACCCAAAAGAGACTATTGGGTACACCTTCTATCATAGATCCGAAGGCAAAATATTCATTGCTAAGAACGGATCCTTTCTAGAAAAAGAGTTTCTCTCAAAAGAAGTGAGTGGGAGGAAAGTAGAACTTGATGAGGTAATTGTACCTTCTCCCATATTGGAAAGTAGTACATCGCAGGAAATTGTTCCAGTGATTCCTACACCAATTAGTGAGGAAGTTGATGATAATGATCAGGAAACTTCGGATCAAGTTTCTACTGAACGTCGTAGATCAACCAGAGTACGTTCCGCACCAGAGTGGTACAGCAACCCAGTTCTAGAAATCATGTTACTAGACCATGATGAACCTACGAACTATGAGGAAGCGATGATGAGCCCAGATTCCGCAAAATGGCTTGAAGCCATGAAATCTGAGATGGGATCCATGTATGAGAACAAAGTATGGACTTTGGTTGACTTGCCCGATGATCGGCAGGCCATCGAAAATAAATGGATCTTCAAGAGGAAGACCGACGCAGACGGTAATATTACTGTTTACAAAGCTCGACTTGTTGCGAAAGGTTTTCGACAAGTTCAAGGAGTTGACTACGATGAGACTTTCTCACCTGTAGCGATGCTTAAGTCTGTCCGAATCATGTTAGCAATTGCCGCATTTTATGATTATGAAATCTGGCAAATGGATGTCAAAACTGCATTCCTAAATGGATATCTCAAAGAAGAGTTGTATATGATGCAACCAGAAGGTTTTGTCGATCCAAAAGGTGCTAACAAAGTATGCAAACTCCAGCGATCCATCTATGGACTGGTGCAAGCATCTCGGAGTTGGAATATACGCTTTGATGAGGTGATCAAAGCATATGGTTTTATACAGACTTTTGGAGAAGCCTGTATTTACAAGAAAGTGAGTGGGAGCTCTATAGCATTTCTAATATTATATGTAGATGACATATTGTTAATTAGAAATGATATAGAATTTCTGGATAGCGTAAAAGGATACTTGAATAAAAGTTTTTCTATGAAAGACCTCGGAGAAGCTGCTTACATATTAGGCATCAAGATCTATAGAGATAGATCAAGACGCTTAATTGGACTTTCACAAAGCACATACCTTGATAAGATTTTGAAAAGGTTCAAAATGGATCAGTCAAAGAAAGGATTCTTGCCTGTTTTACAAGGTATGAAGTTGAGTAAGACTCAATGCCCGACCACTGCAGAAGATAGAGAGAAAATGAAAGTCATTCCCTATGCCTCAGCCATAGGATCTATCATGTATGCAATGCTGTGTACCAGACCTGATGTGTGCCTTGCTATAAGTCTAGCAGGGAGGTACCAAAGTAATCCAGGAGTGGATCACTGGACAGCGGTCAAAAACATCCTAAAGTATCTAAAAAGAACAAAGGATATGTTTCTCGTATATGGAGGTGACAAAGAACTCGTCGTAAACGGTTACGTCGATTCTAGCTTTGACACTGATCCGGATGACTCAAAGTCACAAACCGGATATGTATTTTTATTGAACGGTGGAGCTGTCAGCTGGTGCAGTTCCAAGCAGAGCGTCGTGGCGGGATCTACGTGTGAAGCGGAATATATAGCTGCTTCGGAAGCAGCAAATGAAGGAGTCTGGATGAAGGAGTTCATATCCGATCTAGGTGTAGTACCTAGTGCATCGGGTCCAATGAAAATCTTTTGTGACAACACTGGAGCCATAGCCTTGGCGAAGGAATCCAGGTTTCACAAGAGAACAAAGCACATCAAAAGACGCTTCAATTCCATCCGCGATCTAGTCAAGGAGGGAGACATAGAGATTTGCAAAATACATACGGATCTGAATGTTGCAGACCCATTGACTAAGCCTCTTCCACGGGCAAAACATGATCAGCACCATGACTCCATGGGTGTAAGGATCATCACTTTGTAATCTAGATTATTGACTCTAGTTCAAGTGGGAGACTGAAGGAAATATGCCCTAGAGGCAATAATAAAGATGTTATTTGTATTTCCTTATATCATGATAAATGTCTTTTATTCATGCTAGAATTGTATTAACCGGAAACTTAGTACATGTGTGGATACATAGACAAAACAGTATGTCCCTAGTATGCCTCTACTAGACTAGCTCATTGATCAAAGATGGTTATGTTTCCTAGCCATAGACATGAGTTGTCATTTGATCAACGGGATCACATCATTAGGAGAATGATGTGATGGACAAGACCCATCCGTTAGCATAGCACTATGATCGTTTAGTTTAACTACTATTGCTTTCTTCATGACTTATACATGTTCCTATGACTATGAGATTATGCAACTCCCGAATACCGTAGGAACACCTTGTGTGCTATCAAACGTCACAACGTAACTGGGTGATCATAAAGATGCTCTACAGGTGTCTCCGAAAGTATTCGTGGTGTTGGCATAGATCAAGATTAGGATTTGTCACTCCGAATGTCGGAGAGGTATCTCTGGGCCCTCTCGGTAACACACATCATAATAAGCCTTGCAAGCAAAAGACTAATGAGTTAGTCACGAGATGATGTGTTACGGAACGAGTAAAGAGACTTGCCGGTAAACGAGATTGAACTAGGTATAAAGATACCGACGATCGAATCTCGGGCAAGTAACATACCGTTTGACAAAAGGAACAACGTATGTTGTTATGCGGTTCTGACCGATAAAAGATCTTCGTAAAATATGTAGGAGCCAATATGAACATCCAGGTTCCGCTATTGGTTATTGACCAGAGATGAGTCTCGGTCATGTCTACATAGTTCTCGAACCCGTAGGGTCCGCACGCTTAACGTTTGATGACGATCGGTATTATGAGTTTTTGAGTATTGATGTACCGAAGGTAGTTCGGAGTCCCGGATGAGATCACGGACATGACGAGGAGTCTCGGAATGTCCGAGACATAAAGATTGATATATTGGACGGCTATATTCGGACACCGGAAGTATACCGGAAAAGTTTCGGATTTATCGGGAATGCCGGAGGGGGTTACCGGAACCCCCTACGAGAGGGGATGGTCCATAGTGGGCCTAAAGGGTGAGAGAGAGGCAGCCCATAGGGCTGGCCGGCGCCCCCACCTAGGAATCCTAGTTGGACTAGGATTGGGGGGGCGCCACCTCTCCTATTCCTTTCCCCCTTCTTCCTTTCGGTGAATCCTACTAGGAATAGGATTGCAATCCTATTCCTAGTAGAAGTCCCCTCCCTAGCCGCACCATAGAGGTTGGCCGGCCCCTCCTCCCTTGCTCCTTTATATACGGGGGCAGGGGGGCACCCAAAGACACACAAGTTGAATTATTTTAGCCGTGTGCGGTGCCCCCCTCCACAGAATCACACCTCGGTCGTACCGTCGCGGAGCTTAGGCGAAGCCCTGCGCCGGTGAACACATCATATCCGTCACCACGCCGTCGTGCTGACGAAACTCTCCCGTGAAGCTCAACTGGATCAAGAGCTCGTGGGACGTCATCAAGCTGAACGTGTGCTGAACGCGGAGGTGCCGTACGTTCGGTGCTTGATCGGTTGGATCGCGAAGAAGTTCGACAACATCAACCGCGTCACTTGACGCTTCCGCTCCCGGTCTACGAGGGTACGTAGACACACTCTCCCCTCTCGTTGCTATGCATCTGGTAGATAGATCTTGCATGATCGTAGGAAAATTTTAAAATACTACGTTCCCCAACAATAACGACATCGAAATACTTTGTCTTTGTGTAGCGGAGCGTCGGCGAAGTAGTCGGCGTAGAGCAAGCAGTAGCCTTCTTGTCGATTCCTATGATTTGCTTTCAGCCGGCCCGGCGCCAAGCCACCTCGTCGTGGCTTTGCATTGCTCGCGAACAGGCTGGCCAGAGCGGTGAGGACCATGAGGTGCTCTTCGTCCTGGGTGTCGGCATTGGCTTCCTCCTCCAGCAGTGTCACAAACACCTCCTCGTCGTATGACTCCGTCGCCGAGCAGACAAATCACCGAACACCTGGCAGGCGTGGTAGGCGCGCAACCGCCGGTACCCCCGCCCTGTGTGGCCAGAGCGACGGAAAGCTCGGCCAGGAGCGGGAGTGGAGGATGTCGCAGTGAACCCTCTCTTTTTTTGGCGGAGAAACACTACTGCTAACGCGACACTAAGATTAGAAACTCTTCGACGAAACTGTGTGCGATGCAATAATCGTAAACGGTGGCGTAAAAAAACCGTCAAAAATGTGCAAAACGTTTGCGGTGACGGATGCATCAAACATGGTTCACATTTTGGTTGAGTGTGCGATGATGGGCATACGGTTCAGTTCAATTAATTGTTTGCGATGAGGAGGAACAATAGAAACGGGCTGCCAGATGAAGGCGTGTGCGATGTACAACATACGATTCACACGATGAACTGTTTGTGATTAGGCAACACAAAAGAAACGGTCAGCCAGATCAAGGTGTGTGCAATATTCGGCATGCGGTTCACTCGGATGAACTGTTTGTGTGGAGACAAGAGAACAGAAACAATTCAATATAAGAAGATGTGTGTGATACGCGGCAAACAGGTCTGTAATCAGAAATGTGTGCGAAGACCGATAATAACACAGACAGTAGCTGCTAATAAGACGTGTGTGTTGTGCGATGGGATTGCATATAGAATAACATATATATATATATACACACTTATAAAGACATGGTTGCATAACAAAATTAAACATCTACTTACATAGGTGGCTACTACAACCATGGCATTTGCACACACCAAAGTAAACTATTACATGCATAATTACATAGGTGGCTACTACACAAATGACATTTCCACACACCAATAAAGTAAACTATATATTACATGCATGATTAACTAGCATAAACGATCATCTGATCACAATCTACTTCTTGTGACGCTTGCTCTGCTTGTGGCTCGATCCGGACTCGTCGATTTGGGTAATGAGGCACTTCCTCATGTCAACGATCCGTCTGTGCATCTCTTAGCATGTGTACACGCTCTTGGCGGCGAACCTGAGGCGAGGTTCATCCAGTTCCTGTGCTAGGATACGAGACTTGATCTCTGGGCATCCTGCTTCATCTTTTCGTAGTAGGGGTCGATGATGGCCGAGGCGAGTTCAACCAGAGAGTCCTTCTTCGTGCTGCCCCAGACCCTGTAGTGCTCACGGATTTCGACAAGGTTCTGGCAGGCCAAGCCCGTAACCCTGAGCACTTTTACATCGTCGGTGGTTTCCATCGTGGCGAACTTGTAGTCGGTGTTGTTGACAAACCTGTTGAAACGGTCGCAAGGCTTTATGGACATGCAGTAGTGGTAGATGAGCATGATGGCGCACGCACAACTGGGCGACGTCAACCTTCCAATCTATGTTGGGACGACCGGTGGTGTACTGGAGGTTGATGTCGAGCACCTTGTACTTGTCTCGAGCAAGCAACTGCTCAACTTTGTTGACGTAGTCGTCCACCACGGCCGGGTCGATGGTGTACACCACCGAGAGATCCGTCTCCCTCGCGTGGGTCTCCACTTTATGCTCGCCAAACTCCATTGGAGCGCCGCTAGACATATCCTCTCTATGTGTCGTCGTGGGTGTGCTTGTTGTGTTGTGGGGCGCGATCAAAAGTTTGAAGAGACTAAGGTTATAATGGCCGCGGGAATTAAAGGGGAAGCCGGACGACCAGGAATCGGCAGGCCCTGATGGCAGTTCTAATTTGCAGCGCGTAACTCCATCGTGTCCCATGTAATTGCATCACGTGGCAACGTGCGCGGCGCAACCTCATGCATATGGGGCCCCGGCGTGATCATGCGCAGGCCCAAACGCTGGCAGAGCGCGTGTGGAGGGACACGAGCAGAGCACTCTGCGGTCTCCTCAACGGCGAGCAACCATATATAGCAGTTGAAGTTGAACAGGCAAGGAAAAGTTGTCCACAAGCCGCGCGCACCGACCGACGCGAACAGAGCGCGCCGACGGACGGGAGCAAAGCGCTCTGCGGCGCCTAACGGCGAGCAGAGCTTGCTGAGGGACGCGAGCAGAGGCCGGCACAGTGATACATGGCAAATAAGACGAACTGTGCGAGCGATGTCGGAGACATCAAGCATGAATCAGTTCAGAGTTGCGTATGCGGTAAGTAGCATACAGTTGATCCATTTGAGTTGTTTGTGATGGAATAAGCCGTGTGTGTTGTTGTGGGCAAACGCTTGCTCGTATATAACCGTTTGCGATTGATGAAGTCATCAGTGACGGGTTACCTAGTGCGGTCCGTGTGCGATGTGATATGCTATGTCTGCAGAACATCTATGTTCTATGTACGGAAGAACAATATATATATATATATATATATATATATATATATATATATATATATATTTATAACATGACACGATTGCAGTACCAAATTAAACATCCAATTATGTTATATAACAAATACCATAAATATTGCAAGGTTCAAATTCAAAGATTACGATGCCCAAATTCAAACATTGCAAACATCATCATTTCTGCAAAGGGATCAGGCGCTGACAAGTCATGTGTGGGTTTGACACAATGACTTCCAATTACTCTACCATATGCTATTGCAATACAAAGTTTAGCTCTTTTGAAGCCTCTTCCATTCTGCAGTACCTACCGGCTCTGATCAGCATACCATTCATCTTTCCTAATTAAATGCGTGTTCAACCTCGATACCCTCAGCACCCTTGCTCTGGCAAGAAAGAACCTAGCGAGTGTAATCTCCGGTAAGGTCCCTCGGTAGGAGTTCAAATTAATGTTTAAGAGATGCAGATCCATGCATTCGATGTGATTGTCGTTATAAAGATTATCCACCTCCGGGCCTATTATTATCTGCAAAAGAAGAGAACGTGTTAGTGCCTACATGCAGTTTTGAACAGTACTACATGCCTATTTGGTTTGAAGGATTTGTAAAATGCACCAACGTGCCATCTTCAATCCGACATGATTAACATGGGCATTTGATTACAATCTAGAAAAATGTAGCCTTCTTCACAAGAGGTTGGATTGGATGAAAAAATCCCTAAGAAAACTAGCACAGATGAATCCAAAGGTGAATGCTTATGGATTGTACCCTTATGAATCAAGCAACCAATATGGGGTGGGGGTGTATATCCTGAAATCCTCCAAATTTCCTTCAAAAATCGTAGTACATTGTCATTGTAAACTTAGGATAAGGTGCAAAAAATTGAACTCCCTTATGGTTAACATTTAATAGGAAAGGAACATCACCTTAATATACAGCTTCTTCAGGCACGGAAAGCATCTCAGGCAACTGACACCTTGGTCCAGGTTGGCGCCGATAGATTCTAGTGCCAAGACCTTCACTATACCCAGAATTTGGGCGAAGCTTTGCTGGATGACAGACGAACATACATCTTCAAAACTAGAAATAATGTTGATATCAACAAGGAGAGGTATAAGGCGACTGTTGTACCTGCAAGTAGTAGTATGTGACAAACGAGTAGCCAACCGATGTCAATTCGGGCGCAGAAATGACATTGATTCTTGTTGGACGTCATTGATCAACTGCAAGTAATCTCTCAAGTGAAGGTGTGTCCTCAATGACAATATTGTGGTCCACCTTTTGTGATCACTCGTCGCAGCACCAGCAACACACATAAATAGTCCGGAGAGTCCTGGAGGTGATGTGGAAGGTACTCGACCAATTCATTGCCTGAAGACGAAGGAACTCGAGTGCAGTACAGCCGTGGAGCAGGCGCTCCATGTCATCCTTTGGGATGCAGACGGCGACGAGCTAGAGGTGCTTCAGTCATGGTAGAAAAAGAGCGGGCGTGTCATTAAGTGGGGGAAAATGGCAGTTCATGAACTTGACGAGGCGCGGCATGGGCGCGAAGCGGAGTGCGGACGTTGGCAGCGAGCGCATATGCCCATCATTAAAACTGAGCTCCTCGAGCTGATCTATGGCGGGGGATTGGAAC
Organism: Secale cereale; assembly: GCA_902687465.1. Taxonomy (NCBI): domain Eukaryota; kingdom Viridiplantae; phylum Streptophyta; class Magnoliopsida; order Poales; family Poaceae; genus Secale; species Secale cereale. The sequence goes on from LR738710.1 coordinate 462,274,362, forward strand.
CACTCGTCAAGCTTGGCTCGGTCCTTGCCATTGGAACGGAACTTGCACGTGATAAGGCCTCTGATTGGGCCATGGTGACTGCCGAGGATCTGGGAGAGATGCATCCAAGCTTTTGCGATAGCCATGGCAGAGCTCGTGAGCGCCACCGCCAGGAAAGGGCGGTTGTCCTCGCCCCATATTTGATTGGGAGGAGGGATATGATGACTGTCAACATATCATCGGGGAGGTTGCTGATGAAGTCTAGGCCTGCTGGAGTCGATTGCGGTTTTTGCTTGACCCGCCTCCGCTTGTGTGACACCCCGAGACCGGTGCGCTAGGTGTCAGCCAGTTATTCGTTGTCACTGCCTTGTCATCTGCTTGCGTGTTGCATCTTGCCATGTCATCATGTGTGTTGCATCAGCATGTTTTCAAAACTTGCATCCGCCCGAGTCTCCTCGTCCTTTCCGTTGTCCGTTCTGAGCCAGACACACTTGCACGCGCCCGCGGTGCCTCCGAATATTTATTTTATGAGTGGCCGAAAAATGTTCTCGGAATGGGTTGAAACTTGGCATGTGGTCTTATTATAGTGTAGACAGGCCGCCTGCCAAATTTCGTTGCATTCGGAGCTCGTTTGATAGCCCAACCGTTATATATAGCGGCACTAGTAGCCGGTTATTTCTTCGGATGTTTTCGGTCTCTGAAAACCTCCGCGGGCCTTCCTCTCTCTTCTCTTCCCTAAGCCCAAGGCCCTCTGCACAGCCCACTAACCTCCCCTAGGCCCATCCTACCTCACCTCGCGATCGGATCCGTCGGATCGCGATCGGAGGGCTCTAAAACACCTCCAAACTCCAAACCCTAGCCCTCCTACTATAAATGGACAGCCCCCTTGCCATTTTTGGCCTTCCCCTACCTCCCTGATACGTCCAAAACGTATCTATAATTTCTGCTTGCTCCATGCCTCTTTTGTGTGATATTGATATGATATTTATACACTTCCATACACTTTTGATCATATTTGGACTAACCTATTAACTCAGTGCACCTCAGTGCCAGTTTCTGTTTTTTGCTGTTTTTGTATTTCAGGTTTTCCCATTACGTAAACTGCCAGAAAAATCCCGGAAAAATTCTATAAAAAATCAGCGTTCCGGAAGCTTCCTTGCGGCCAAAGTAGGGTCGGAGGGGGGGCACCAGAGCTCCAGGCGCCCTGGTGGCGCGGCCACCCTCCTGGCCGCGCCGGGGTGGCGCCTGGGCCCCCCAGGTCTCCGCTGATGCCCCCCTTTGGCATATATTTACACGGCGTCCCGAAACCCTCGAGGACGGAACCCTTTTTCGCGATCTCATCTCTGTTCCGCCGCCGCCGCGCTTCCAAGATCGGGAGCACCAGGAGAACTCTTCCCGGCACCCTGCCGGAGGGGAGGATCACCACCGGGAGCCTCTCCACCACCATGGACGCCTCCCGGATGAGTTGTGAGTAGTCTCCCTTGGACCATGGGTCCATGACCAGTAGCTATGTGATGTTCTCCTTCCCTCTTTGTTCTTCACTAATTAGACCTCGTGAGCTGCCCTACATGATCGAGGCACATATGTAATCCTTATGCTGTTGCTATGTTGAGTTTGCTGGGATCCGATGGATTGTGAGATTATGTTCAGATTGTGTGTGAGTAATGTATTTGATTCACCTCTTTTATATTTATGTTCTTGAGTAATTCTTGCATGTTCTCCGTTGCTGTTTATTGCTTTGGCCGAGTAGTAGGTAATAACTCCAAGAGGGAACGTTATGCTTGATTGTGGGTTCATGCCCCTTGATGACTAGTTTGAGTGACAGAAACATGAGTCTAGGGGATGTGCTGTTGCCACAAGGGGGAAAACAACGGTGCTTGTACTCGCGGGTGCAAGGATTGTTTACTTTACGCAAAGTTCTTTTAATGCAGTTGTCTGTTGCTTTGAGTTTACACTATGGGTGGGACTCGCAACTTAATACCAGCGAGATGTTCTGGATAGATATCTCAAGGTGGATGATTAGTAGTAGATGCAGATGGATTTCAGTCTACTTACCTTGGCGTACCGCCCATGCTTTTGAGCCTCAACCTTTCTTGCAGCATAGTTAGCATTGGTTTGCGCACATAATTCTGTCAATTGCCCAGCTGTAATTCGTTTACCTCACATAGCTGTTTTATCATCTTTTGGGAGAGAGACATCACTAGTGAACATCATGGGACCCCGGTCCATATTACCATCATTGATCACATCCGCTATTTACTTTCTGCTTTTACTTACTAGTTGCAATTATACCTATCACTATTATCTCTTGCGTTTGATCCTTTGTAAACGACAAGGCCGGAGGGATTGACAACCTCTCTGTACTCGTTGGGAGCAAAGTTATTTGTATCTGTGTGTAGGTCCAGTTAATTGCTAAGTATCTGGCGCCATTAGCAGTTGACACCTTCTTGTTGAACCTTGGAGTCTCAGGGGAATTCGATCCTTGGTATTTTTGCCAAGGGAAAACTACCGCGACACTGCATCTCAAACCTTCCACTTGGGGTAACCAACGAGGGGCGAGAAGCCATCACTCCCTCCTCATTTTTTCCGCGTAGTGCTTCCACCGTTGCCGTCGCGTGCTTCCACCGTTGCCGTCGCGTGCTTGCACCCCTTTGCCGAGCCGTGCTTCCACCGTTGCCGCTCGGTGCTTCCAACCTCGCCGCACCCGTGCTTCCAACCTCGCCACGCCGTGCTTCCGACGTCACCGCGCCGTGCTTCCGAGTCCTCCGCGCCGCCCCGCGTCTTCTTCGTCTCCGGCAGCCCGCCGTCGTGCCGCCCCGGCCAGATCCGGCGAGGAGCCGCCGGATCCAACCGGCCACGACCTTCCCGGCCTCCTCCACGCCTCCCTCGAGCCGCGCCATGGCTGCTGGCCTCGCCCGCACGTCGTGGTGGACGACGCCCCAGCGACCCCGATCTACAGCTCATCGCCCCGACTGGACTGGCCTCGCCTCGCGGCCCAGTCCCCTTCCTCCCGCGGCTCGTCTCTCTCCAGGCCCAGCCGCCGGCGGGTTCGAAGCAGCCCCGCACCGGGAGATCGAGCTGCCACCGTAGCCCCTCGATCCCATCGCCACCAGCCGCCCCGCCTGGGCCGGCCTCCCCGCGATCGCCCGGCCCGGCCTCCTCCCTCCAGGCCGCGCAGCCTCCCCGCTGGGCCTCCGCCGCCTCGCGGGCCTGGCCTCGCCAGCCGCCAGCCGGCCCAGCCAGAGCCCGAGGCCAGCGCGCCTCCAGGCTACCTCCTCCTCCCATGGGCCCAGGGCCCATCCCCTCCGGTCGGATCTCCAGCACCCCGACCTCCCGCGGCCCACTACCCCGGGCCACCTCCACCAGGCTCAGCCGGCCTCCTCCTCCTGCCTACTGGGCCCGGCCCAGCTGGGTGAGCCCCTTAAATCCCGCCCGTGCACCGTTTAGCTATCTTGCGCTCAGTTTTATTAGTAGTTTTTCTGCTAAGTCCTTTTCTGTCTGCAGTAATATTGCATCTTTGCATGATGATAAATTTTTGTGTGCTTATCCGTTTTGAGTGAATGACATGTCAAAATGATCGTGGTGATATGCTCTACACTTTGTTCCATTGTGCCATGCATGTTTGAGTTCATCTAGATGCTTAAATATCTGTTGCAAGGGTGCTACTTGTTATAAACTGCTGTTAGTTGTTATTTTGTTGCTATGTTCGTGATGTGATAACTTGGTGCATGTTTATCCAAATGATGCAAATGATATGTCAAAATGTTCATCATGAGATGCTCGACATGTTGGTTGCTGTAGCATGCTTGTTGGGTGTTCATATTGCCATGTTTATCTCCTTTGCAAAAGTGCATTTGGCTGTTATGTTTTGCAACTTGTTACGAGATGCCTAGTTGAGGAGCTTGTTGCTATTGTTGTGTTTGTTCCCTTGTTACATGCCTAGTTGTTTTAGAATCTCCATGATGTGTTCTTTGATGTGGTGCATTTAACTTTCCATGATATGCCTTGTGTTGACTTAAACTTGCTCGCAAACTCGCCATGATGTTACTACTGTTTTAACACTTAGTGAAATTTCACTAAGTCTGGAATCTGTAATATCCGGATGCCATGTTTGCTTGTTGTTCTAGGTAAATCCATGATAGTTTTGGGGTGACTATTGATGATTCCTTGTTGTATATGTTGTTGGCTATCCATTCATGCTCTCACATGCTCATTTGGGTGGCTATAGCGTATTTAACTCTTGCTCCCAAGTTGCTATAAAATACTGCTGTCAGGTTTTTGTTGTCTTGTTCAATATGTTGTTGCTTGTTGCTATTGATCCATGCCTCCTATGGAGATGCTCCAATGGACTTGTTTGCTGTAGGATATGTCTACTTCATGTTCATGCTTCTTGTCACCATGTTTGAGTGTTGTAGCTTATATTTATCATGCTCCAAGGTTGCTATGTGGCTGTTATTTTCAGCTTGTTGTTATATCTTGTTTCATGGGTATCTTTTAGCCCGTTGCTCCGTTTGGAGTGTTCCTTATATGTAACTTGTGTGGTTTTGCATGTAAATTCATATTATCCTCTTGTTAACATGTTTTGAAGTTTCTTGCTTGATGCATCTTGTCATGTTCCTTGTGATGTATCCCTGTGTTTCCTATGTTGTCTTTCTGTGCATCCTTAGTGCATCTGCAGAGCTTCCTTAGTGCTTCAGCCATGCTCCTGTATAGTTTTGTCATGCATCATATCTTGCCATGTATTGCATCATATAGACTTGTGTTGTTTGCTGTGCTTCCTACCTTGCCATGTTTTGCTTCCTGTGTAGACTTTCTGTGCATCATAAGTAGACTTGTTTTGCATCATACTTGGTAGTGCATATTGTTATGTTCTTGAGTGGTTTGTTTACCGTATTGCTTGCTTCTTCTCGTTAGTGCTTGTTCCGTTGCGTCGTGAGGATTCGTTCGTCTACCCGTGGTTCTTCCTCAAGGCTTCTTCTTCGTCTTCTTCATGGATCCGTTCTTCTTCCTTGCGGGATCTCAGGCAAGATGACCATACCCTTGGATACCTTTACTATCATTGCCATGCTTAGTGTCTCGATGCTATCGTTACATGTCGCGCTACCCATCTTTTATGTCAACCTCTCCTTGTTGCCATGAAACCTCTAACCTTTGAAACCCTTCCTGGCAAAACCATTGTTTGGCTATGTTACCCGCTTGCTCAGCCCCTCTTATAGCGTTGTTAGTTGCAGGTGAAGATGAAGTCGTTCTAGGAGGGAACTTGTTGTTGGAATATCACAATATCTATTATTATTATTAACACACCTATATATTGGGCATGGGTGGAAGGCTTGGCCTTTTGCTCGGTGTTTTGTTCCACTCATGCCACCTTAGGCGCCGATAAACCGGCATTATGTTCCTTGATTTTGCGTTCCTTACACGATGGGTGGATGGGGACCCCTTGACAGTTCGTCTTTGAATAAAACTCCTCCAGCAAGGCCCAACATTGGTTTTAATTTGCTCATAATAACAACTTAATTAATTAATTAAATGGCATAGGGAGTTAGCGCTACCTGAGGATTCTTTCTACATAGCAGGGGGGCCAGTGCTGACGGTGTTTGTCCCAAACGGGGAGTATGCGGGGCCACCACGGGGAAACTCGAGGATTGGTTTTACTCGTATAATCGCCCATCCGGTCATGGCCTGAGACGAGATACGCGCGGCTACTATCAGGGTGTCGACACACCGGGAGGTCTTGCTGGACTTGTTTTACCATTGTCGAAATGTCTTGTGCACCGGGATGCCGAGCCTGATCGGATTTCCCTAAGATAAGGGGTAATGATATTATATTTATCACTTCAGCTAATCGTGAGAGATTGTGATGGGCTAAGCTGGGACACCCCTGCAGGGTTATGATCTTTCGAAAGCCGTGCCCGCGGTTATGTGGCAGATTGGAATTTGTTAATGTCCGGTTGTAGAAAACTTGACAGAGGATCCAAAGTAAAACACACAACTGTGTGAGTAACCGTGACTGTCTCTTTTCACTTTGAGAAGAGAACACGGTGGGGTTATGTTTGACTCGTATGTAGTTTAGGATCTTTAGCGATCACTACTAGTTGGCGACCGTTTGCGTAGATGCTCATCTTATTCTTGTACTCGTAAGTTAGCCACCATATATTATTTTGATTAGCCGCTGCTGCAACCTCACCACTTTACCTCTTCCTACCTATTAAGCTTTGATAGTCCTGTTACCCATGGTTACGGGATTGTTGAGTCCTCGTGACTCACAGATACTACAACAACAGTTGCAGGTGCAGGTTTCCGATGTCTTGACGTGAGAGCGTTGTTCTTTTGTTGGAGTTCTTCTTCTTCAGTCTTGGGTTAGGTTCCGGGTCGGCAGCCTGGGATAGCAGTTGGATGTCTTAGTGCTTTTCTTGTTTGTATCCGTAGTCGGATACTTGTAATGTTATTGTTGTACTCTTGAGATTTGTATGTATGGTTGTTTCCCCCATGTATGTATGTAATGGTACGTTGTAATGATATCCATCTTGCTAAGCGCCCGAAATGCGGTTGTGCCCCAATCACGTAAGTGTCACGTGATCGGGATAGAATCGCATCTTGGGCCTGACAGCTTGTTGGCAGACTCGTTCTCCACCTCGTCGGCAGCGATGGAAACCTCTGTCTCCATATCCATGTCGTGCTCCGGTGCTTCAGCAGCCCCGACGTCGCCACTCCCTTAGATGGGGCGCTTCGGCGGCATCCTCATACACTAACGGCTTTGAGGACTCGGAGCGGCATCGAGGATGTGGGCGAAGAGACATGATTGTGTGTGTGGCTAGGATGGGAGGGGTGCGGCCGCTCGGGCGCGCCATTAATACAGACCAGTGGGAGCGAGGCGGGCGACGGTCAAAGGTTGTCTCGCTTCCCGATGAGAATGACTGCTTAACGATTTGCTGGCAATCAACAGTGCCCTGGTGACACAGATTTGATTTTTCAACCAATTTATATGCACTGGAGCATGTGCATGTAGTTCAAATTTGAATTATGCAAATAAAATGCCTAGAAAACCCGGTTAATGTATAAAAATGTCCAAACAAACCCCAAAAATTCCAAAACATAACACAACACTCCTTTTGTTCTATGTTGACACTAGAATTTTTTTGAAAGCAATAAGAGGCAACAGATATCGTTTCATCCCCAAAGGTGGCACGTTCCCTACCGAAACCATCAGGCTTGTTGTGAGAAGCTCTGGTTTGTGAGAAGCTTATACCCAAACCTACCCCAAATGGGACAAAAAATTTACCACGGCCTGTTGATGCCGCTCCATGATACCATGCCAAGTTTCATGAATTTCATACGAGTGCCCTGGTGTTTAAAAACCAGGTATCTCAATGTTTTGCCGGCACTCAACGGTGCCCTGGTGTTTGAAATTCATTCCCATTTCTTGCATGGGACCTAAGCATGCACCCAAGGACACAAATTTTATTTTTCAACCAATTTATACGCACTGTAGCATGTGCATGTAGTTCAAATTTGAATTATGCACATAAAATGGCTAGAAACCCTGGTTAATGTATAAAAATGTCCAAAAGAACCACAAAAAATTCCAAAAATTAACACAACACTCATATTGTGCTATGTTGACACTAGAAATTTTTTGAAAGCAATAAGAGGCAATGGACATCATTTCGTCCCCGAAGGTGGCACGTTCCCTGCCGAAACTATCAAGCTTGTTATGGGAAGCTCTGGTTTGTGAGAAGTTTATACTCAAACCTACCCCAAATGGTACAACAGTTTTACCACGGCATGTTGATGCTGCTCCATGATACCATGCCAAGTTTCATGAATTTCAGATGAGTTTTGGATTTACTAGAATTTGAAAATCATGTATCTCAACGTTTGCGGCCGAGTGACGGTGGCAGGGTGTTTGACATTCATTCCCATTTCTTGCATGGGACCTAAGCATGCAACCAAGGACACGGATTTAAATTTTCAACCAATTTATATGCATTAGAGCATGTGCATATATTTCAAATTTTAATTATGCACATAAATGCATTGAAAACTCAATTAATATATAAAAATGTCCAAACGAACCCCGTGAAATTCCAAAAATTAACACAACACTCCTGTTGTGCTATGTTGACACTAGAAATTTTTTGAAAGCAATAAGAGGCAACGGACATCATTTCGTCCCCGAAGGTGGCACGTTCCCTGCCGAAACTATCAAGCTTGTTGTGAGAAGCTCTGGTTTGTGAGAAGTTTATACCCAAACCTGCCCCAAATGGTACAACATTTTTACCATAGCATGTTGATGCCGCTCCATGATACCATGCCAAGTTTCATGAAATTCAAACGAGTTTCGGATTTACTAGAATTTGAAAACCATGTATCTCAATGTTTGAGGCCGAGTGACGGTGGCAGGGTGTTTGACATTCATTCCCATTTCTTTCATCGGACCTAAGCATGCAACCAAGGACACGGATTTGACTTTTCAACCAATTTATATGCATTAGAGCATGTGCATGTAGTTCAAATTTGAATTATGCACATAAATGCATTGAAAACTCAATTAATGTATAAAAATGTCCAAACGAACCCCTAAAAATTCTAAAAATGAACACAACACTCATGTTGTTCTATGTTGACACTAGGAAAAAAATTGAAATCAAGAAGGGGCAACGGATATCGTTTCGTCCAGAAAGGTGAAACATTCCATACCGAAACTATCACACTTGTTGTGAGAAGCTTATACCTAAACCTGCCCTGAATGGGACAAAAAAATTACCATGCTATGTTGATGCCGCTCCATGATACCATGCCAAGTTTTATGAATTTCAGACGACTTTTGGATTTACTAGAATTTAAAAACCTTGTATCTCAACGTTTGCGGCCGAGTGACAGCGGCAGGGTGTTTGATATTCACTCTCATTTCTTGCATGGGACCTAAGCATGCAACCAAGGATACAGATTTGAATTTTCAACCAATTTATATGCATTAGAGCATGTGCATCTAGTGCAAATTTTAATTATGCACATAAATGCATTGAAAACTCAATTAATGTATAAAAAGTACAAACGAACCCCGAAAAATTCCAAAACTTAACACAACACTCGTGTTGTTCTATGTTGACACTAGGAAAAAAATTGAAATCAAGAAGAGGCAATGGATATCGTTTCGTCCAGAAGGTGAAATGTTCCCTACCGAAACCATCACACTTGTTATGAGAAACTCTGGTTTCTGAGAAGCTTATACCCAAACATGCCCCAAATGGGACAAAAAATTTACCACGGCATGTTGATGCCGCTCCATGATAGCATGCCAAGTTTCATGAATTTCAGACGACTTTTGGATTTACTAGAATTACAAAAGCAAGTATGTCAACGTTTGCCGGAGAGCCACGGTGTCGTGGTGTTAAAAATTCATCCCCATTTCTTTCATGGGACATAAGCATAAACCCATGGACACATATAATTTTACAACCCATGTTGGTGCACCGGAGCATGTGCATGTGCTTTAATTTTGAATTGTGCACCTGAAATGGCTAGAAACCCAATTTAATGTATAAAATTTCCAAACAAACCTTGAATAATTGCAATTTTTTACGACACACATATAGTTGCATGTTCACTGCAGATAAAAGGTCTAGCAATTCAAACACCGTCCATTGCCGCCGTGACCCCATTATGTAATTCAAATCAAGATGAAAAATCAAGTACATCCCACACAGTTTATTATCACCAACCGTGTGAGATGCAGTACAAAATATCTTGGAGCACCATCGGTGTATAGTACGCCTCTGGCTTACGCGAGAAGGTGCGTCGGCTACAGTCCACAGCCAGCATATCAAGCACACTAGCTCGCTCCCCAAGTACTCCTGCCTCTGCATCTCTCGCAATCTCGAAAATATCTACTGCCTGGAAGGTTTTAATGTTTGATAGCACATGATTAGTATGTGCGGACCGTCTGTGATGTCTGTTACTCCCGCTCTGCTTCAGTACCTTGATTCAAATTTTCAGTAGCCCCGGCATTTTACTCCCGCCTTTGCATCCCTCGTAATCTCAAAAATATTTGCTCGCCTTGATCCAAATTTTTAGTAGCCCCACCTTGTTACTCCCGCCTAGTAAAATTTCCAGTTGCCACGGTATTTTCTCAAACACCACCTTGCCCCCCTCCACACACACCACACCCCCCCCAAAACCTCCGCTCACACAGACACACACGAGGAATTCCCACACACCACCCACAGAACCATTGGCAGGTCACTGCCATCGCCGTCGCCTCCATTCTCAACCTCTGCATGTGTGCTGGGGAGCTCGAGGAGCCAATGGCCAAAAAGAGGTTTATCTCGGCCTTTTCACCCGATGCCGGCAAGGTGGCCGCCGAGGTGTCCCCGTCGTCGTCCGCGGGCTCGATCCACCGCCGCTGGTCCCCCGAACCGCCCGCCGCCGCGCCCCTTCGAGGACTTCCCCATCCTCCCTCGGACCCGGCAGCCGATGAGGTCCTACCTCGGGGCCCGGCAGCAGCGGTGGGCGACGTGGGTCGCCGAGATTACAGATCGGGAGACCCACACCCGCCGGTGGCTCGGTAGCTTCCACACGGCGGAGCTAGCGGCCACGGAGTACGACCGCTGGCAGCTCTCCTACCACGACGCAGTGGCTAGGCTCAATTATCCCTTCGGGACACGTCTGGTTGACCTCGTTCCGCCGGAGACCGGGGTGGTGATACGTCTCCAACATATCTATAATTTTTTGTTATTCCATGCTATTATATATTCTGTTTTGGATGTTTAATGGGCTTTATTATACACTTTTATATTACTTTTGGGACTAACCTACAAACCCAAGGCCCAGTGAAAATTGATGTTTTTTTGCCTATTTCAGTGTTTCGCAGAAAAGGAATATGAAACGGAGTCCAAACGGAATGAAACCTTTGGGAGAGTTATTTTTGGAACCGTATCTACCCAGAAGACTCGGAGTACACGCGAGGGAATGAGAGAGGCGGCCACGAGGGTCCAGGGCACGCCCCCTCCCCCTGGGCGCGCCCCCCACCCTCGTGGGCCCCCTCTCGCTCCCCCGATGCCCTCCTTCCTCCTATATATACCCATGTACCCTGAAAACATCAAGGCAAGAGAGAAAACACTAATTCCACCGCCGCAACCTTCTGTTCCCGTGAGATCCCATCTTGGGGCCTGTTCCGAAGCTCCACCGGAGGGGGGATCTACCATGGAGTGCTTCTACATCAACACCATAGCCTCACCAATGAGTTGTGAGTAGTTTACCATAGACCTTTGGGTCCATAGTTATTAGCTAGATGGCTTATTCTCTCTTTTTGGATCTCAATACAAAGTTTTCCTCGATCTTCGAGGAGATCTATTCGATGTAATCTTTTTGAGGTGTGTTTGTCGATATCCGATGAATTGTGGGTTTATGATCAAGATTATCAATGAACGATATTTGATTCTTCTCTGAAATATTTTATGTATGATTATAATATCCTTGCAAGTCTCTTCAAATTATTCGTTTGGTTTGGCCTACTAGATCTATAGTTCTTGCAATGGGAGAAGTGCTTGGCTTTGGGTTTAATCTTGCGGTATCCTTTCCCAGTGACAGCAGGGGCAGCAAGGCACGTATTGTATTGTTGCCATCGAGGATAAAAAGATGGGGTTTATATCATATTGCTTGAGTGTATCCCTCTACATCATGTCATCTTGCTTAAAGCATTACTCTGTTCTTATGAACTTAATACTCTAGATGCATGCTGGATAGCGGCCAATGTGTGGAGTAATAGTAGTAGATGCAGAATCGTTTCGGTCTACTTGTCACGGACGTGATGCCTATATATAATGATCATGCCTAGATATTCTCATAACTATGCGCTTTTCTATCAATTGCTTGATAGTAATTTGTTCACCCACCGTAGAATTATGCTATCATGAGAGAAGCCACTAGTGAAACCTGTGGCCCCCGGGTCTATTCTCAACATATTAATCTTCCATCTACTTTACTTTGCTTTATTTACTTTCTGTTCTTATACCAAAAAATACCAAAAATATTATACTATCATATCTATGAGATCTCACTTTCGTAAGTGACTGTAAAAGGATTGACAACCCCTTATCACTTTGGCTACGAAGTTCTTATTTGTGTGTGTAGGTGCGAGGGACTCACGCGTGGTCTCCTACTGGATTGATACCTTGGTTCTCAAAAACTGAGGGAAATACTTACGCTACTATGCTGCATCACCCTTTCCTCTTCGAGGGAATACAACGCAAGCTCGAGAAGTAGCAGGTGTGAGCTTGGCTATGGCGCGGGAGGACCATGAGGCGTGGGAGCGCCTCGAGGTCGAGGCCGCCGACGAGGCATACATGCAAGAGCTCCGCCGGCAGCACCCGGAGCTCGTGGAGGCGGAGCGAGCGATATTTGCCGGTGCGTAGGGCGGCGAGGTTATCGCGCTCTCCTCTGATGACGAGGTCGAAGGCGGCGAGGATGGCGGCGAGGTTATCGCGCTCTCCTCCGATTACGAGGTCGAAGACAGCGAGGACGGCGGCGCGGAGGGCGTCGAGGTGGGCCCCGAGGATGAGGAGATCGACGGCGACGAGTGGAGGAGTGCCTTCCCCAATGACCCCGACGACGGCACCGGCCCGGACCCGGCTCGCGGCAGAGGGTAATTGACGGGGAAGGATTGGCTCGAACTCTACTTCAACCGAAAGTAGTTTAGCTTAGTTTAAATTTATGTTTTATGTTCGGTTATGCAAAACTATCTATGTTTATGTTTGAATGCATGTTACTTTCGGTTGAACCTACTTTGAACTTGATCAAATTGAAGTTTACAATGTTAAGTTTAGGGGATCGACTAGAAAAAGGCCAAAAATTGCTGCACTATATATATCCACTAAGGGTTTTAGTCCTTTAACTTTTAAAGGATTGGCTAGAGATGGCCTTATGACTTGTTTATTTCAGTTCTTCACAATGTGATGCTCTATATGTGCAACTATTTGTCGTGCAGTTCAATTTCATCAATAACCATTTCAACAATACCACTATGAGTTACAATATTTGGTTGTTGTTAAGGATATTGCAGTTTACATGCCTTTTCATTTTTTTAACAATAACTAGTGTACTTTAGACGTGCACAATACCAGTTCGAATGACTATTTGCCTGTTTTTAAATGTTATGCCTGATGCAGTTAGCACACCTTTCTACTTCTTGTTTTTCTTGACTAGCGTGCTTAAGCCTGCACACTGAAGCTACATAGCAACATGCATTGTACTGAATGACTAAATATGCAATCCCAGGCTACATAGCAACAAGGAAGAGTGTTACCTTAATATTCTAATGATGTCTAGATATACATGTAATAAAATCTTATGTAATGGGATGGAGGGAGTGTTTTACTACATCATTTTGCAATTGTTGTTTAGCATATAATATTAACTTGGTGCTTTTAGGTACATATGTCATTGCCAAAGATCCACACTTCGATCCTTTCTGCGTATGGGGCAATGAGATATTCATGAACCATCATCAAGTGAGGAAACTGATAAAGATTCTTATTAAAATGGGTCAAAAGATGTCAATCGAACTATTTGTTTACAATTTATGCAAGACAACGGTGAACTGTGGGATGGTAAGTAAGAACCCTGTAGCCTTCTTTTTACTACCCGTAATGAGTTGTCTTAGATGACCATGTCTGAATCTTTTTTCCTTTGAAGTGGATCCAAAAGCAGTTTACTAAAGATAACCTGATTGCTGAAGTGGATCCTAAAGCAGTTTACTAAAATTTACCTTATTGTTGAAGTGGATCCTTGAGCAGTTTACTAAGTAAGAACTACATGATTGGCGGCGGCCATCACAAGTACTAGTACATCGAGGTGCTGGTGCAGTTGTGTAATGGGGTAGCTGAGTGCTGAAGCTATATGATGTTGTACTCTGATGTATTTCATTTATTAAAATGAAATATATTGTGTGCTTAATATGAAATGTCAATTAGATTAACAAATGGATTATTAATAATATGATAAGTATCCTACTAATTGGGTTTCTCTATTGCAAACGGTTATTGACAAAAAACACCGTGTGTGATGCATTCAATAATGGAGACAGTTTATAGGAATAAACCGTGTTAGATTAATGAACAATCACACACGACATCCTCTTGAAAACTGTTTGCGTTAGGCCACGTGGCGCAAACGTTTACCACATAAAAACTGTGTGTGATGGACAACCTTTGCCACACAGTTTCTTCTACGCACCGTGTGTGATGCATTCAATAACGCAAACGATAAAATTGTTAATATCATGTGCAATGGCAACGCTATCACAAACGATTTAACGGGGAAATTGTGTGAGATGTACCTGCGAACGGAAACGTTTTCCTTGGAGCGACTGTGTGGGATGTATATACGAACGAAAACGTTTAGCGGGGACTGACTATGTGGGATGTACTTACGACCGGAAATGATTTCACCTGTATAATTGTATTTTTTAGCACTATTGTATGTATAACCGTATTTGATCGCTCGCCGGTCGCACACTACCTCATTTTGCCGAGCGCGTGTGCCAGGAGGGCATATACCCGGTGGTTTCTGGGTCATGTGGGAAGGACCCCCTATCGTCCACACTCACTTGGCGACGGTTCCAAATGCCGTCGCGGAAAGGGGTTAAAAGCCGTTTGTATAGCACCGACGCGTACCAGTGAAATGGACTTTTCTAGCAGCGGTGGGTGGGTGGCCGGCGCCGGGATCGACACAGCGGTAGAAGGGTGGCGAATCTGGAAGTGTAAGATGCTTTTTTCGCCTAACAGTGGTGACCCACGCACAGTTTTTCGTTCCGTTGGAGCCCCAAGCGCCCCCCAATGTGGTGGGTTTGTCCTAGGATCGTCAGGCCAAAATATAGGCCGAGCCAGCAGATTTCGGCATCCTGCGGGCGCGACTGTTTTTTTGGGCGCCGGCGCGAAAAATCTTGCCCTAGGGGCCTTTTGGGGGCATGAGTGGAGATGCTCTTCACCTAGAGTTCCTTGCGGTGCGTCACTTGATCTCACTCACCTTGAGTATGATTTTACTGCGGATGGGGTGTGGCAAACGATCAAGACCTTGGATCTAGACAAGCCACCCAGACCGGATGGTTTCACGGAACGGTTCTATCTAAGTTGTTGGCACATTATCAAGCTTGATCTTTTGGCGGTCTTCAACGATGTGCATGCAGAGACTTCCGTGGATTTGGCTCGTCTCAGGACCCCGATCCTAAGTCACACCGATCTAGCTGTAACACGTCATATCACTTTGCGGCCTCACGCACGGTAACCCCACGGGTGCCACCTTACCTGGCCCGGGACCGTTTGCGCATTTTGGCACACGTATATGACAGTGTCGCTAGCATCCATATGACAGAGAATCCGGGCCGACACGGCTAGTTATAAACCAAAAGTGGCACTAGATTACAGAGACAGGCATCCATGACCCAGCAACGAATGTGTCGGTCATCAACGTATGAACCCAAGTCGTAGCAAGCTACATGGACTTAAAGGAACAACGCGTGACATTTCCCCTAAGGGACAGACACAGGAACGAAGAAGGACACATGCCGGCCAGCCTACGTGTTCCGAGCAGTAGCAAGCTACCAAGGCTCATTGGAATCACTAGGAGGCATTTCCCTGTAAGGTAGGCTACCAAAGGAAAAGAACTAGGTGTCGGATCCCACACATACCAAGCATTTCAATCATACACGCAATATGCTCAATATGTGCAAATACAACATTGCATCACAACAGAACTCTATGACTCAAAGTACTTTATTTAAAAGGCTCCACGAGCCATACATAACATATCCATACAGGTAGGGGTCACATGACCCAACACTCAAGTCATACAGTCATACAAGCACAAGCGGAAGCTACTTGTCTGAGTACAGACAACTTAGAAAATAAAACAGGCATAGTGTAGCCCGACTATCTACAAGGCCCTTCACAAGCTCCAGATCTCCGTCTGGGTGTCAAGCTACTCGTCGACGTCAACTTCTATGTAGAACCCATCAGCAGGGGCAGGGTTCTCCTCTGCAACAGTTATTAAGCAAACATGAGTACAAAGGTACTCAGCAAGTCTTACCACAGAACTTATCATACATGCAACATTATCAAAGGGGGTAGTGGAGTTCATAGCAGAAGCCAGCTTTGACTCTTGGCTAACCTATACTACAACTCTCAACAGATTGCAAGATGTTATTACGAACACGAGTCCTCTACTCACCACATCAATACACTACCGAGGATCCTCTTCCGTCATCCTACGGAAGGGCCATCCACGGCACTCACACTTATCTTGAGGCTTTTAGTAGAATCCATCAACTTGTCTATGAACTGTAAGAGTAACCAAGTAGTCCGTACCGCGAACAACGGCTATTCGAATAGTTTGATAACCCTGCAGGGGTGTACCTCTTCACTCACGCTTCCACCACTTATCGCCGTATACTCTGCAACCTTCAAGCGGAAGCCCAGCGAGGGTGTCGGCCACGACCTGACTAACTACTCAAGTCTCTCGTCCAGGTTTATCGCCTATTTGGGTTCCATCCGTGGGGAGATCCGGCCGGGGTGTCGCTCACGGCCCCAAACGATGTGTACGGGGTTCCCGAGTCACCAAACGGGCAACTGGTACACCGTGCCACGTACCTGTCGCATCACAACCCACCCCGAGGGTCAGCGTTGTGCACGACCTCCAGTAATCTATAAACACCAGAAACTAGTTGCAACTCCTGGACAGAGATCGAGGGTAATTAATAAGCCGTGAGGGTCAATTAAGGATCCCAATGTGTGGTAGTAGCTGTAACTTGAACCACACATACAGATCTCGGGTCCTAAGGACGATTCCAATGAAACAACCCACCATGTACTCCTACATGGCCTTTCATCGATACCTTTACCAAGCGTATTCCACACTTCCTTCTCTTTATCAGTATGATCATTTCACTCTGATCCATCACCCAGATGAACCAGACCAGACACAACTCTAAGCATAGCAGGCAACATAAACAAATAGCATGGTGGATCACACATCACATGGCTCAATCAACTCCTACACATGCTAGTGGGTTTCAACTATTTACTGTGGCAATGACAGGTCATGCAAGGGATAGGGTTCAACTACCGCAGCAAGTAGCAGTTCACACGCTGTTGCCTTAATGTAGTAAAAGAGAGCAGGAGCGAGAAGATTGGGTTTGTATCGGAATGATCAATGATTGCTTGCCTGACAAAGTGGTTTTTGGGTACTGCTCTTCAACTGGATACGCAGCAGTATCCTCGGGAGCAGGACCTAACACAGAGAATACCGGCGATACAATCATTAACAAACAAATGCAACAATATGATGCATGCTCATGACATGGCAAGATGCATGTGTGTTGGCTAATGCAACTAAAACCAGAAGGGTTTGAGCCTATTTGAACCAAAGATTCAAATTGGCATTTTAGCTATTATTTAAATAAGTGCATTATCATGTTTTAATGTATACAGCAAGGTTAACTTGCTCAAACATGCGTGAAACCAGGGCCATTGGAAAGATTGGATTTTTCTGATCATTTTTCATATATAAAACTTTTCCATCTGAGCTATGGTTGATTTTATATGATTTTTAGAAGTTTTGGGTATTTTCTGGAATTTCCTGAATTATTTTTAAATCTAAAAATCCTAGAAAAACCTTTACTGCGTCAGCATGACATCATGCTGACGTCAGTCAGTCAACAGGAGCTGGTCCAGTCAAACATGACATGTGGGCCCAGCATGTCAGTGTCACAGCTAACTAACAAAGTTAATTAGAGTTAAACTAAAACTAATTAGCTATCAGTGGGGCCTAGACCCACGGGTTAGTGACTAAATTAATAACTAATTAAATTAACAGAAACTTAATTAAACTAACTAATTAGCAAAAGGGTGGCCCACACGTTAGTGACCCAGGGGTAGTCAACCCCCCGGTCAAACAGGTCAAACCCGCCGGCGACGTGACGCCGGCGAGGCCAAGTACGGCGGCGTGCTTCGGAAATCGTCTATGGAGCACGGCTCGAGCTGCGGTTGGGTGCGTTGGGAAGCTCTTGTCGTTGCGTCGAATGGTGGTGGTCGCCGGACCTGGGGTGGCCGGAGACGACGGCAACAAGCTCGACGGCGGCGACCGGCGTCGGGCGTGTGTGGATACGCGGCTGCAGTGGCCTAGGCGATGTGTGCGTAGTACCTAGCGCATCTACATGCTGCGGCGAGTGTGATGGACGTGTGCCAGTGACCAAATGGTCACCGGAGCATCGCCGGCGGCGAGCACGGCGGCGGTGCGTTTCGGTGATCAACGGAGCGGCGGCTACAAGGCGCAAACGAAGCAAAGGAAGGAGGGGAACAGCGTAGGAGCTCACTGCGGTGCTAACGAGCTCAACGGAGGGGTCGGGGATGCGCTGTAGCTTCGTAACGGCGGCGAGGTGCTCCGGCGATCCGAGGAAGGGGACGGCGGCGTGGAGGCGTTGCAGGGCTTCCGGCGATCCGTGGCTCAGCGAGGAGGAAGAGGACGACGCGGTGCTCCTTCTGGACACACTCACGGGGCGAGGGGGTAGCTCTAGGTGCGGCAACGGCGAGCGGCGGCGACGGGCGGCTCGGTGATGTGAGGAGAGAGGGCCAGGAGAGGCGACGGGGACGAGGGGGAGAGTGCGAGAGGGTTCGGGCAGCTACGTGGCGTCGCGGGGAGTCGTCCAGGCCGTCGGGATGCAGGCAGGCAGGGTGGAGGTGGCCGGACGCGTGCCGGCGCGCGGCGGCCACGCGCGCGTCCTTCTGGCGCGAGGAGGAAGGCGACAGAAGAGGCTGTGGGCTAGGCCGGCCTGCTACAGGGCTGGGCCCGAGGTAAGTGATTTCTCCCTTTTTCTTTTTCCTATTTTCTTTTATGTTTCATTTGTTTTGCATCTTTGTGTAATTAATAAAAATGCTAGAGCATTTTTATAACTCATGAAGCTTGTCATGCCCACTGTATATAATATGAACAGTAGGGAACATTATAGTTCATGATTATTTGAGCATTTAATATATTTTAAAGTATTTAAATGCCCAAATACAAATACCATATGATTTAATCCAAAGGCCTTTGATGTCCTAGAAAATTGTGCACCATTTTTGGCAGAGGTTTAAGACCAAGGCAGAAATGATGAACATTTTTAAGGGCATTTTGGGTACATTGGAAAATATTTTATCAAACCCTAGTTGTTAGAAGAGGGGTGCTGGGGTTTTGTGTCATTCCCATTTCAAGTTTCTTTGATAAGTAAACATGATGCACACTCTAGCTAGCCCTAATGCAAGTGCTAAACTAGGGATGTGACAACTCACCCCCGCTTAAAAGAATCGCGTCCCGAGATTCGGGTTCCTCCGGAAAGAGGGTGGGGTACTCAAGTCGAAGACGATCCTGCCTTTCCCAAGTAGCTTCACCCTCAGAATGATGTGACCATTGAACCTTGAGAAACTTGATATTGTGGCGTCGAGTGGTGCGCTCGGTTTGATCAAGAATACGAACGGGGTATTCTCGATATGTAAGATTGTCCTGGAGATCAAGCGTTTCGTGGTCCACTCCGCGGATAGGATCCGAGAAGCAACGCCTGAGTTGAGATACGTGGAACACGTCATGAACTCTGGATAGGTGCGGAGGTAGTTCCAATTGGTAGGCAACTTCTCCTCGTTTGGCAAGAATGCGAAAAGGACCAATGTAACGAGGGGCCAATTTGCCTTTGATACCGAAACGATGGGTTCCCTTAAGAGGAGTAACCCGAAGGTAAGCTTTGTCGCCGACTTCAAAAGTCACAGCCTTATGATGACTATCATATTGGCTCTTCTGGCGAGACTGGGCTGTTTTCAATCTCTCACGAACGATGCGAACTTGCTCTTCTGCTTCCTGGATCATATCCGGGCCAAAGAATTGTCTTTCCCCGGTTTCCGACCAGTTAAGAGGTGTTCGACACCTTCGTCCATATAGAACTTCAAAGGGGGCTTTGCCCAAACTGGCTTGATAACTATTGTTATAAGTGAATTCGGCAAATGGAAGACACTTTTCCCATTCCATACCGAAAGAAATGACAGAGGCTCGAAGCATGTCCTCCAGAATTTGATTGACTCGTTCCACTTGACCACTTGACTGGGGATGGAAGGCGGTACTGAAGGAGAGATGAGTTCCCATAGCATTCTGGAAACTTTCCCAAAATCGTGAAGTAAAAAGACTTCCACGATCTGAGTTAATCTCCAACGGCACACCATGAAGTGATACTATCCGAGAGACATACAAATCTGCTAGCTGGCTAGCGGTAATACTCTCTCGAACAGGCAGGAAATGAGCTACTTTAGAGAGGCGGTCGATAACGACGAAGATAGCATTATTCCCTTTCCTGGTCCTGGGAAACCCGGTAATGAAGTCCATACCGACTTTATCCCATTTCCATTCAGGAATAGCTAAAGGTTGAAGGGTGCCAGCAGGCCGTTGATGCTCTGCTTTGACTCGACGACAAACGTCGCAGTTAGCAATGAATTGAGCGATTTCTCTCTTCATCCTAGTCCACCAGAATCTCTGACGTAGGTCCTGATACATTTTGGTACTACCGGGATGAATCGTGAGAGGAGATTCATGAGCTTCCTTAAGAATCATTTGTCGTAGTTGTGGTTTCTTGGGTACCACCAAGCGGTTCTCGAAGTACACTACACCTCGATCATCCATAGAGAAACTTCTAGCAACTCCGTTAGCAATGTTCTCCTTGATCCGAGATATGCCTTTATCATACCGCTGGGCAACTATGATTTGATCCATAAGGGTAGGTTTCGCCACCAAGGTGGAAAGGAATCCTCGAGGAACAATGTGAAGGTTAAGCTTACGAAATTCCTCGTGGAGAAGTGGTTGACCTTGTTGTAACATCAAGTTGTTACAATAAGACTTACGACTTAGTGCATCAGCCATGACATTGGCCTTTCCAGGAGTGTAAGTGATTCCTAAGTCGTAATTTGTGAGCAACTCAACCCAACGTCTTTGCCTGAGATTTAGATCCGGTTGGGTGAAGATATACTTCAAACTTTGGTGATCGGTGAAGATTTCATAGCGATTACCAAGGAGGTAATGTCGCCATGTTTTGAGTGCATGGACTACAGCTGCAAGCTCTAAATCATGAGTAGGATAGTTATCTTCATGTGGACGCAACTGTCGGGATGCATATGCAATCACTTGACGATCTTGCATGAGTATGCAACCTAGTCCTTGTCGCGAGGCGTCGCAATAGATTATAAAATCCTTGGAAAAGTCTGGTGGTACCAGTACAGGTGCAGATGTCAGGCGTCTTTTCAGTTCCTGAAAACTGGACTCGCACTGTGGGGTCCACTCAAACTTTTTATCTTTCTTGAGGAGTTCAGTTAGAGGTTTAGCAACTTTTGAGAAATTCTCGACGAAGCGTCGGCAATAGCTCGCTAAGCCAAGAAAACTCCTAACTTGCTTGACCGATTCAGGGGGAGTCCAATCAAGGACGGCTTGAACTCGCTCGGGATTGACAGCAATACCCTTGCCAGAGATCACATGACATAAATAGGTTACTTCCGGCAACCAAAATTCACATTTAGAGAATTTGGCATAAAGGCGGTGCTCTCGAAGTTTCGTCAATACCAGCCTTAAATGCTCGGCATGATCTTCCTTGTTCTTGGAATAGATGAGTATATCATCGAGGTATACCACGACGAATTTATCCAAGTACTCCAGGAATATAGAATTCATTAACCAAGAAAAGGTAGCTGGGGCATTGGTTAATCCGAAGGACATGACGGTGTACTCATATTGGCCATAACGAGTAACAAAAGCCGTTTTAGGAATGTCCCCGTTCTTGATTTTGATTTGATGGTAACCCAACCTCAAATCCATCTTAGAGAAGACTGAGGATCCAGCGAGCTGATCATACAAGTCGTTGATCCTGGGAAGCGGGTACTTGTTCTTTATGGTGACCAGATTGACAGGTCGGTAATCTACAACCATCCGCTCCGTTCCATCCTTCTTCTTGACGAAGAGGACGGGGCAAGCCCAAGGGGAAGAACTAGGACGGATGAAACCTTTTTGCAAGGACTCATCGAGTTGTTTCTTTAGCTCAGCTAATTCTAGTGGTGCCATCTTATAAGGTCTCCTAGAGATTGGGACAGTTCCAGGGATAAGATCTATCACGAACTCGACATCTCTGTCAGGTGGAACTCCTGGCAGTTCTTCTGGAAAAACATCCGGAAAGTCACGGACTACCGGAATATCTTCGAGTTCTGGTAGAGGGCTGGCATTAAGAGAGTAGAGCTGACGCTCAGCCATTCGGGTCAAGACATTGATTATCTTGCCGGATGGGTGTGTAAGTTGAACGGTCCTAGTATAGCAATCAATCTTGGCGTAATGAGTTGTCATCCAATCCATACCCAAAATGATGTTTATGTCCGAGGACTTGAGAGCGATTAGAGATGCTAGGAAAAGAAGTCTATCGACAAGGATTTCATTTCCATGGCTTACCCTAGAGGTTTTCCATTTTGAACCAGGAGTTTGAATAACCATGGAAGTAGGCATGTCACAAAAAGTCATGTTGTGCAATCGAGCATAGCTCTCAGATATGAACGAATGGGATGCTCCAGTATCGAAAAGAACAGATGCCGAATGGCAGTTAACGAGAAGCGTACCAAGGACGACGTTAGGATCCTCATAAGCTTCTTCAGCAGAGACATAGTTGACATGACCACGTGCAGTGGGGATTGGCTTGACATAATTCACCTTGCCGGTTGGCTTACCACGGCCAACGGGTTTTCCTGGTTGGTTCTGAGGACACTCACGCATGTAGTGCCCCGGTTCTCCACACTTGAAGCATGTCACAGTGGTAGTGCGTGGAGCAAAGTTGGAAGGTGGTCCTCCATAGGTCTTAGCAGGTGCAAACTGTTGAGTTGGGCGAGGCGCCTCATAGGATGGCCTCGGTGTGTACTTGGGTGGCAGAGCAGTGTTAGGAACCCACACACGGCGCTTGTGAGAGCCAGAGCCGGATGAGGAACCAAGGTCTCGGGTATGCTTGCGTGTGGCCTCGAAGTCGGTCTGGCCTGTTTCAGCACTGATAGCCTTGTTTACCAACTTCTGGAAGGAAGTGCACTCGTGCAGACGCAGATCTCGGCGGAGTTCAGGGCTGAGTCCCTTGCGGAACCTCGCCTGCTTCTTGGCATCGGTGGATACTTCTTCAGGTGCATAGCGTGCCAAGTTGCCAAACTCGCGACTATAACCATCCACAGTTAACCGGCCCTGGGTGAAATTGCAGAATTCCTCTCGCTTGCGATCCATGAGACCTTCCGGAATGTGATGTTCACGGAATGCCTCACTGAACTCAACCCAAGTAGTGATTTGGCCAGCAGGACGCATAGCTTCAAAGTTTTCCCACCAAAGACTGGCAGGGCCCTCCAGATGGTAGGTAGCGTAGGTAACCTTGTCCGCTTCGGCCACACGGGCAGAGTGTAGCTTATGGGTGATACTACGTAGCCAGTCATCCGCATCCAGAGGTTCAGTGGAGTGATGGAACTTCGGTGGACACATCTTGATAAAGTCATTGATTGACACCACGTCATTCCTCTGACGGAACCCAGTGTTCTGCTCTATGCGTTCCAGCAGACGGTTGGTCTATCTCTTGTTCCGTTCTGCCTCGAGCATAACTTCCGCCAAGGAGGGTGGCTGGGGCAGATTCCCATCTCTAGCCCCACTAGCCTCACCCTGCTCCTGAGTAGTAGGAGTGTTGCGAGTGTTGACCATCCTAGGAAAACAAAACAACGGTTTAGACAAGGATGGCAAAAATTTGACATAGAAGTGCAGAATGTAATGGATGACACGGAATGCAAAGATGTTCATCCGTACGACATGGTAATATAGAAACTGCTATATATACACCAGTGGTCATACACACCATACAAAGTTTAGTACAAGCCAAGGCTAAAGTACAACTGCGGTGAAAGACGATACATCCTAACAGAGGCATTCCAAGCTCCTATACATTATTTAGCTACACCTCCGGAACTCAGTACACACTAAGTCATATTCCACAAGACGCGCAGGACTGTGGGAATACAACTACTACAATACTACTACAACCACGGTCTAGCTCAGACATTCCCGTAGTAATCTTCGTAAAGATTACCACCGTAGCCTGGAAGTGGAACAGATGGATCTTGATAACTCGCGAGCACTCGAAGGCTGTGGACCATAGGGACATGGATGTGGTCTCGGTCCCGATGCTGGTGGTAACCGACGCCCACGTGGAGGTGTAATACCCCCAACGTCACGCCAATCCATGCGATCAGGCAGACGAGTCCGCACGGGGTACAAATCCCGCATGTCCAGGTATCCGGCATGCACAGCAGGTGCAAGCCGTGTCAAAGTAGTCCAGTGGGCGGCCCGAGTGTTATATAGCTCCATTCGGAGGGCACGGACCTCACGGTCCCTATCCTCCAGCATCTGAACAGTAGTCTGAAGCAGTGGCTCTTCATGAGCAGCATCAGTATACAGACCAGTGTAGTAGCCTTCCTCTCCGGGAAGTGAGGCTGGCATGTAACAGAACTCAGTGTTCAGCAACAGGGCATGCCTAGCCCGGAGAATGGTCATCATCGAATAGGCGGCATCCTGCACTGCCATCTCGATGGTAATCCCGAGTCCATAAGACCAATGGATGGGATCGTTAGCTCCGGGATATGAGGGGTATATCCGGACTGTGCAGAAATACTGACTCTGATTAAAATCCCGGTACTGTTCCTCCACGGTGTATTCAGGATACCAGCGATAACCGGTCTCAGTCAGCACACGGACTAGCATGGCCGTGTGACCGGGCACATTAATGCATCGCGTCAAACGAACCACTTGGTGAGGGATGCGGCCAGACATCTGAAACACGAAGTAATGCAAAGGCATTAGTGTTTCTGGAAGAAATCGGGCAGCATAACAACTGTAAATGCTCAAACAAAGATTTGAGACATCATACAAATGATAGCATAGCCACTCAACAATTCATATCAAGGTTCCGGTCCAACAATCATCATACTAAAAAGGATAGAACTGAACTGAGGCTTGAAACCAACAATCCTAAGAGTCTACGGATTAGTAACACGTGAACCTAGTAAGGATAAGAGGCCTAGTCCTAAATCCCCGTAGAAAGAATAGACTGACTCAGATCAGAAAGGCATAAGGTAAAGGAGTAAAAAGAGCCTTACGTTCCCTTCCACAATCAATTCCCCTACATATAACTAAGAATTTTTCTAGACTCAACATCGACCAGTTTGGCTTGAGAAACCTACAGGCAGTCTAGCTCTGATTCCAACGCTGTCAGGACCCCGATCCTAAGTCACACCGATCTAGCTGTAACACATCATATCACTTTGCGGCCTCACGCACGGTAACCACACGGGTGCCACCTTACCTGGCCCGGGACCGTTTGCGCATTTTGGCACACGTATATGACAGTGTCGCTAGCATCTATATGACAGAGAATCCGGGCCGACATGGCTAGTTATAAACCAAAAGTGGCACTAGATTACAGAGACAGGCATCCATGACC
This sequence comes from Secale cereale, assembly GCA_902687465.1. NCBI lineage: Eukaryota > Viridiplantae > Streptophyta > Magnoliopsida > Poales > Poaceae > Secale > Secale cereale. The sequence goes on from LR738710.1 coordinate 462,299,902, forward strand.
CAGCAACGAACGTGTCGGTCATCAACGTATGAACCCAAGTCGTAGCAAGCTACATGGACTTAAAGGAACAACGCGTGACATTTCCCCTAAGGGACAGACACAGGAACGAAGAAGGACACATGCCGGCCAGCCTACGTGTTCCAAGCAGTAGCAAGCTACCAAGGCTCATTGGAATCACTAGGAGGCATTTCCCTGTAAGGTAGGCTACCAAAGGAAAACAACTAGGTGTCGGATCCCACACATACCAAGCATTTCAATCATACACGCAATATGCTCAATATGTGCAAATACAACATTGCATCACAACAGAACTCTATGACTCAAAGTACTTTATTTAAAAGGCTCCAAGAGCCATACATAACATATCCATACAGGTAGGGGTCACATGACCCAACACTCAAGTCATACAGTCATACAAGCACAAGCGGAAGCTACATGTATAAGTATAGACAACTTAGAAAATAAAACAGGCTTGGTGTAGCCCAACTATCTGCAAGGCCCTTCACAAGCTCCAGATCTCCGTCTGGGTGTCAAGCTACTCGTCGATGTCAACGTCTATGTAGAACCCATCAGCAGGGGCAGGGTTCTCCTCTGCAACAGTTGTTAAGCAAACATGAGTACAAAGGTAATCAGCAAGTCTTACCACAGAACCTATCATACATGCAACATTATCAAAGGGGGTAGTGGAGTTCATAGCAGAAGCCAGCTTTGACTCTTGGCTAACCTATACTACAACTCTCAACGGATTGCAAGATGTTATTACGAACACGAGTCCTCTACTCACCACATCAATACACTACCGAGGATCCTCTTCCGTCATCCTACGGAAGGGCCATCCACGGCACTCACACTTATCTTGAGGCTTTTAGTAGAATCCATCAACTTGTCTATGAACTGTAAGAGTAACCAAGTAGTCCGTACCGCGAACAACGGCTATTCGAATAGTTTGATAACCCTGCAGGGGTGTACCTCTTCACACACGCTTCCACCACTTATCGCCGTATACTCGACAACCTTCAAGCGGAAGCCCAGCGAGGGTGTCCGCCACGACCTGACTAACTACTCAAGTTTCTCGTCCAGGTTTATCGCTTATTTGGGTTCCATCCGTGGGGAGATCCGGCCGGGGTGTCGCTCACGGCCCCAAACGATGTGTACAGGGTTCCCGAGTCACCAAACGAGCAACCGGTACACCGTGCCACGTACCTGTCGCATCACAACCCACCTCGAGGGTCAGCGTTGTGCACGACGTCCAGTAATCTATAAACACCAGAAACTAGTTGCAACTCCTGGACAGAGATCGAGGGTAATTAATAAGCCGAGAGGGTCAATTAAGGATCCCAATGTGTGGTAGTAGCTGTAACTTGAACCACACATACAGATCTTGGGTCCTAAGGACGATTCCAATGAAACAACCCACCATGTACTCCTACATGGCCTTTCATCGATACCTTTACCAAGCGTATTCCACACTTCCTTCTCTTTATCGGTATGATCATTTCACTCTGATCCATCACCCAGATGAACCAGACCAGACACAACTCTAAGCATAGCAGGCAACATAAACAAATAGCATGGTGGATCACACATCACATGGCTCAATCAACTCCTACACATGCTAGTGGGTTTCAACTATTTACTGTGGCAATGACAGGTCATGCAAGGGATAGGGTTCAACTACCACAGCAAGTAGCAGTTCACACGCTGTTGCCTTAATGCAGTAAAAGAGAGCAGGAGCGAGAAGATTGGGTTTGTATCGGAATGATCAATGATTGCTTGCCTGACAAAGTGGTTGTTGGGTACTGCTCTTCAACTGGATACACAGCAGTATCCTCGGGAGCAGGACCTAACACAGAGAATACCGGCGATACAATCATTAACAAACAAATGCAACAATATGATGCATGCTCATGACATGGCAAGATGCATGTGTGTTGGCTAATGCAACTAAAACCAGAAGGGTTTGAGCCTATTTGAACCAAAGATTCAAATTGGCATTTTAGCTATTATTTAAATAAGTGCATTATCATGTTTTAATGTATACAGCAAGGTTAACTTGCTCAAACATGCTTGAAACCCGTGCCATTGGAAAGATTGGATTTTTCTGATCATTTTTCATATATAAAACTTTTCCATCCGAGCTATGGTTGATTTTATATGATTTTTAGAAGTTTTGGGTATTTTCTGGAATTTCCTGAATTATTTTTAAATCTAAAAATCTCAGAAAAACCTTTACTGCGTCAGCATGACATATGCTGACGTTAGTCAGTCAACAGGAGCTGGTCCAGTCAAACATGACATGTGGGCCCAGCATGTCAGTGTCACAGATAACTAACAAAGTTAATTAGAGTTAAACTAAAACTAATTAGCTGTCAGTGGGGCCTGGACCCACGGGTCAGTGACTAAATTAATAACTAATTAAATTAACAGAAACTTAATTAAACTAACTAATTAGCAAAAGGGTGGCCCACACGTTAGTGACCCAGGGGTAGTCAACCCCCCGGTCAAACAGGTCAAACCCGCCGGCGACGTGACGCCGGCGAGGCCAAGTACGGCGGCGTGCTTCGGAAATCGTCTATGGAGCACGGCTCGAGCTGCGGTTGGGTGCGTTGGGAAGCTCTTGTCGTTGCGCGTCGAATGGTGGTGGTCGCCGGACCTGGGGTGGCCGGAGACGACGGCAACAAGCTCGACGGCGGCGACCAGCGTCGGGCGTGTGTGGAGACGCGGCTGCAGTGGCCTAGGCGATGCGTGCGTAGTACCTAGCGCATCTACGTGCTGCGGCTAGTGTGATGGACGTGTGCCAGTGACCAAATGGTCACCGGAGCATCGCCGGCGGCGAGCACGGCGGCGGTGCGTTTCGGTGATCAACGGAGCGGCTGCTACAAGGCGCAAACGAAGCAAAGGAAGGAGGGGAACAGCGTAGGAGCTCACTGCGGTGCTAACGAGCTCAACGGAGGGGTCGGGGATGCGCTGTAGCTTCGTAACGGCGGCGAGGTGCTCCGGCGATCCGAGGAAGGGGACGGCGGCGTGGAGGCGTTGCAGGGCTTCCGGCGATCCGTGGCTCAGCGAGGAGGAAGAGGACGACGCGGCGCTCCTTCTGGACACACTCACGGGGCGAGGAGGAAGGCGACATAAGAGGCTGTGGGCTGGGCCGGCCTGCTACAGGGCTCGGCCCGAGGTAAGTGCTTTCTCCCTTTTTCTTTTTCCTATTTTCTTTTCTGTTTGATTTGTTTTGCATCTTTGTGTAATTAATAAAAATGCTAGAGCATTTTTATAACTCATGAAACTTGTCATGCCCACTGTATATAATATGAACAGTAGGGAATATTATAGTTCATGATTATTTGAGCATTTAAAATATTTTAAAGTATTTAAATGCCCAAATACAAATACCATATGATTTAATCCAAAGGCCTTTGATGTCCTAGAAATTGTGCACCATTTTTGGCAGAGGTTTAAGACCAAGGCAGAAATGATGAACATTTTTGAAGGGCATTTTGGGTACATTGGAAAATATTTTATCAAACCCTAGTTGTTAGAAGAGGGGTGCTGGGGTTTCTGTCATTCCCATTTCAAGTTTCTTTGATAAGTAAACATGATGCACACTCTAGCTAGCCCTAATGCAAGTGCTAAACTAGGGATGTGACAGCTCGGTCAATCAGGCCCTTATATTCTTGCTCCCCAAAAAGTTGAATGCCTCCAAGGTGCGAGATTTCCGACAGCTTAGCCTCATCCACGGTCTTCCCAAGATCGTGGTCAAGGTGATGGCCACTCACCTTGCAACAGAGTTGTCGCGGCTAGTGGGATCTCATCAAAGTGCCTTTATCAAATGGCATTTGACAAGTTTATGTTGGTTCACGAAACGACGTGAAAGCTGCATTCTTCTAAAATTGCGTATGTTCTCGTCAAGTTAGACATCACCAAGGCATTCGATACCATGAACTGGTCCATTCTCCTACAAGTTCTCAAAAGGACAGGATTGGAAAACGATGGCTCTCTTGGATTTCTGGTATGTTATCTTCGGCTGCTACATGGGTGTTGCTCAACGCAAGGCTAGTGGTAGGATTTATCAGCGGCGAGGACTAGGGGAGGGGGTCCCTTTGTCCCCCATGTTCTTCATCCTTGTGATGGACACCCTCCACCATCTCCCAAAGAAAGTAACCGTTGTGGGTGTTTTGTCCAAGCTCACCACGCATGGATTAAGCATCGGACATCAATATATGTTGACGATATGGCCACTTTCATCAGACCAAAACCGTTGGACCTGCTCACGTGCACGACAACTTTGGTGTGGCTTCCAGACTAAAAAAACTTCCCAAAATGCTCATCACACCTAATTTGTTGCTCGCAAGACCATGAGACGCTGGTGATACAAAAGCTTGTGTGCGACATCAAATCTTTTCCTTGCACCTACCTTGGGTTGCCTTTGAGCACTTGTCAAATCACCTCAGTTCATCTACAAGGGTTGGTGGACAAGGTTGCATACAAATTGGTTTACTGGCGGGCATCCTTGATGCATAAGGGTGTCCGGCTCGTGCTTGTTAAAATAACTGTTGATGCATAAGGGTGTTCGACTCGCACTTGTTCAAATAACTCTTTTGGCCATACTGGTCCATGCCATGATGCGCTGGACATTCCACCTGCGACTTTGGTGTCTTTCTCGGAAATTTGTCGAGCATTTTTGTGGAAAGTGTCGTGGACTTGTCATGGCAGATGTCCTAAGGAAATGACTGAATTGTGGAATCATAGTGATGTGGTTAACTTAAAGGGGTTAAAACGGGACAAGAGACACGGGAAGTTTATACTGGTTTGGCCCCTTGCGGTGAGGGTAAAACCTAATACAGTTTGAGGTGGAATTGCTGGGGTTTTGATTGCTAGGGAGCGAATCCACTTGCCTGGCTTTCGATCTGTTGTTTCTTGCCCTAAGCCACTGCCGGGTCATCCCCTTATATACACGGGTTGAAGCTGTGTGGCCTACGGAGTCCCGGCCAGCTCATACAATCGTGTTCGGCTTGGTGACTCATTGTTACATGCCTTATAGTAGAAGTTACACATACATGGCGGTTTACACTTACGGGGCTTTAAGCCGCTCTGGGCATTGGGTGTAATGCCCAGGATGGAGTTATACCTCCTACGTGTCGAGGCACGACTTAAAGGCATAAATCCATCCTAGAATGATCTCAAGTTCGGTAATCTTTGCACATCTCATGTAAAAGAGGGGATTGTAAACATAAATAGTTGGCTTACACTCGCCACGTCACAGAATTACAATTCAAGTCTCAAACATCATACATTAAGAAGATCACAACCCTCTAAGGGCAAAATCCAAATGCAAGATACCAAACTTAAATAAATAAACCACAGGCGGATCGGATCCTAGTAAGAGTCTCCACTACTGATCATCCGGGTATCGCACATAATACCGACTACGCTCCTCGCCGTACTCCCAATCCAGCTCGGTGCCATCACCTGGATAGCTCACAGCTGGACCTGCATCTGGTGTGTGAAGTAACTGTGAGCCACAGAGGACTCAGCAATCCCGTATCCGGGTAACAAGACTATTTAAGCCTTTGGGTGAGGATAAGGCTGAAGAAAAGAATAAGTGTCTGCAGCAGCAACTAGCAACTAGCTTACGTGAGTGAGAGCGAGAAGAGAAAGCCTCGGCGAGAAGTGATCACGAAGTGATCCTAGCTACAAGCTCAACAAGCATAACCCCCCCGTGTTCAACTCCCGAATCCCTATTCGGAAATTGACAGTCACGGAACACACGCTGGTAGTGTATTAGAAACATTGTGTCAAGTTATCTACAACCGGACATTAACAAACTCCCATCTGCCACATAACCGCGGGCACGGCTTTCGAAAGTTCAAACCCTGCAGGGGTGTTCCAACTTGACCCATTACAAGCCCACGATCCGCGGAGTCGCAACTCCAAAGTGGGAAGACCCGAGTATCCTCGGAATCCCGTGCTCAAGATATACCGAGCTAAGGTAAGGCTAATCCAGCAAATCCTCTCGGCGTGCCGACACCCTGATAGTAGCCGCGCGTATCTCGTCTCAGGCCACGACCGGATGGGTGATCCCACAGGTTTTTACCAGACCTTGAGTTCCCTCGAGGTGGCCCCGCGTAACCCCCAGTTTGGACCAACACTCATGTGGAGCACTGGCCCGGGTTGTTGAATTGAGAAAAGGGTTTATAACTCCCTATGCAAGTTTAGTTTGTTATTAGGCAAATAGTACCAATGTTGGGACTTGCTGGAAAAGACTTAGCACTTAGCGGTTTATCGAGGGGGTCCCATACACCCCAACCGTGTTAGGAACGCATAATCAAGGAACATAACACCGGCTTATACGGATCCTAATGGCATGAGTGGAACAAATCACCAAGCAAAAGGCTTAGCCTTCCACCCTTGCCAATATATAGATGATTTCATTTTAAGCAATTATATAGTGTGATAAAACCCAACCAAACTTCAACATGAAGCAAGCATCATCGATCTTCACCTGCAACTAGCAACGCTATAAGAAGGGGCTGAGCGAAGCGTACTTAGCCAAGCAACGGTTTGCATAGGTAGGTTGGTTAAACATGGCAATGGTTTACAAGTAGGAGGCTGACAAGAAGATCATGGGCATCGAGGCAAAAACTATAGATCGAGACTACTAGCAATAGGCAAAGATAGTAATGTTATCGGGGTTCGGTCATCTTGCCTGAAGAGAAGTCGTTCGGATCGTAAGAAGGGTCCTCGTGCTCAACCTCGTTGGAAACCTCGTGCTCGTACTCGAACTCAGACTCTGCTTCCGGCTCTAAACAAAACAATCACACCAAGCACCAATCAACAAGATGCAATGCGCACTCGAAAAAGATGAATGCATGATGGATGCACTAAGGATGCACACGGAGCACGTAAAATATCACTCAAGCAAAACACCTCAAAAGATGATAACAATAACATATTATGATTCTACACAGAAAATCAATCAAGTTTCATGTAAGATTCGCTGAAATCGGAGTTACGGGCTAAAAGTTATGCCCGAAACAAGAAAAGAGCGAAAGCTGAAAATTACAGCAACATAGCAACTATGGAGCTCAAAATAATTGAGCTACAGCATTCAAACAACATGGTAAAGGACATGAACACAAACTAGACATATACTACAGCAACTAAGTCCAAAGGTGCACCCCCAACGGAGCCACGGATCAATAGCAATGATCTTGGACATATTGAACTTGACAATAAAATTCTGGCAGCAGAATTTTATTGAAACTTTGGAGCAAAAGATAAACATGCTACAGCCACTTAAATAGACATGTGAGGACATGGATGGAAAGACAACAATATATACTACAAGGAACAATCAAGATCCACTCCAAAACTAACATGGTTTGTCCTAGAACATCACACGAACATGGCATCGGAACGTTACAGATTTCAGACTTAGTAAAAAAAACCACTAAGTCCTAAAACAGCAATTTCATCATGGCATATAAAAGAGCATGTTTAAGTCACCTCGAAACTAAGCATGGCAAGAGGTAAGCACCTCATCAAAGTATACATGAAGGTGATCCCGAAACACACAAGCATGCTTCATGGAGATAGACACAACGATAGCAACGAGCTCAACAAGATGGCATTTCATAACAAGTGAAACTACATCACAGCCACATGGCACTTTGCAACGATGATAACAAGGCAAGAATAAATCTATCATGCTACCTAGCACATACAACACGTAGAGCATGGCAAGACGAACACGTGGACATGTCATTTGCATCATGCGGACAAACGAGCTAAAAGATATCACATGGCAAAGGTGGCATAAAAACATCACATAGCAGCAGTTTATATCATGATGCACTCTTGCAACAGCAAAACAAGCACCTAGATGATCTCTAACATGCATGACAACAACAGATAAAACGTAGAGCAAGTCTCCACGAACGTCTGGACATATTATATGCGCGAATCGGAGCAACAGATAAAAAGTTATGCATGTTTGAAAAAGGCATCACAGAACTAGATCTCAGGGACTTAGTGGAATAAGCAACAACCTCAGATCTGAAAAACTCGGGCCGGATCTAGAGATCGGGCCGGTGGAGGCTGAAGACGGGCCTGCGGCGGCGGAGGCGAAGCCGGCCTGGTGGAGCGGCCCGGCTCGGCGGCGAGCCCGCGGGGGCGCGCGGTGCGACGACTGGGCCTTCGGGCCCCGGCGCGGAGGGACGACGCGGACGGGCCGCGGTGCGGAGCGGGGCGGCGGCCCGCGGTGGCGCCCTGGGGCGGAGAAGGCTGACGGGCGGAGGCCCAGGCGGCGGCGGCCTTCGGGCACTGGCGAGAAGGGCGCCTGGGGAGAGTGGGCCGGTGCGGTGGGCGAGGCCCAGCGCCGGCGAAGCGAGGCGATGGCTCGGTGCGGAGGAGGGCGACGCGACGACCCGCGGGGAAGTGGTCCCGCTGGGCCCGAGCCTGGCGAAGCGGTGGGCCGAGGGGAAGGAGGCGGCCTGAGCGATCGGGGCGGACCGAACGATTCAGCAAAGTGGTCCACTCCAGGATCGATGCGGGGGCGTTGACCGAGCGGCGGCGGTCGATCGCTGCGGGTCGCCCTCGGGATCCAGGCGGGGAGGCGATTGGAGCGGCGGCGGTGATGGATCTGATCTGATCTGAAAAAGAGAAGAAAAAAAGGGAGAAGGGGAAGAAGATAGGGAAGCCAAAATAGACTAGGAGGGTCTAATATATAGCAGTTTTTAGGGTTAGGAGGGATCTGGGGGTGCTAGGAACCCTCCGATCGCGATCCGACGGATCCGATCGCGGGGGTAGATTAAAAGGGCCTAGGAGAAGATAAAAGACTGCAGTAGGGGTGTTTCCGGGACACGAAGTGAAGGCACTTTGGACCCACACGAACAACGGATGGAAAAGCCAACGGAGTCCAAACGAGACGAGATTTGAGAGGCGGGTTGCACACAACAAAACAACAACACACACAACAACCTCGCGGCACACCGGTAACGTTACACGCCCAAACAACAAAGTAGGCCTACGGGACGTCACGGACACGTGAGGGAGCTCCGGAACGCGAAACGGACAATGGGAAGAAACACGCGGAACCGGATGCAACCGACAACACAAATGCAATGCAATGCAATGCACATGTCTACATGATATGAATGAATGCCACACACTCACACAACAAAACGACGAAAACCCGAAAGACAAAGAACCCGGAATGGAAATAGATGAAGCCGGAGATATATTATATACCCAAAAGGGAAAGTATTACATCCGGGGCATTACAAACTCTCCTCTACTACAAAAAGATCTCGTCCCGAGATCTAGGACTGGAAAAAGGAAGGGTACTCGGAACGAAGATGATCTTCTCGTTCCCAGGTAGCTTCTCGGTCGGTGTGATGTGACCACTTGACTTGGAGCCTTGACACTGAAACTGCTTCTTCGACTGGTTGCTCGGGTTGGGTGGGTGGGAGAAACCGCGACCACTATAGTTCTTGTAGTTGGAGTTGTTGGAGTTGTTGTATGGAGCTCAAATCACTGGAGGAGGAGGAAGCCAGAATTTCTGATGCTTCGAGACCATCTGAGACGATGAGGAAGAGTGAACGGCATCTCGAATTCTCTTCTTAGAAGCCTCCATCTTAAGCTGAGCTGCTTCTTGTTTCAAAGCCATGTTATAGAACTTGTCGAATTCATCGGGCTCGAACAAAGTGAGAGCAAGCTGAAGTTCATCTTTGAGACCTCCACGGAACTGGTAGATTTTACTCTTGGCATCAGGAATGTCTTGCTTAGCATAACGAGCGAGGTTTTGGAACTTGACATTATACTGATAGACTGTCATGGAGCCCTGCTTCAGGTTGCGGAATTGCTCACACATACCCTCGATGACACTTGTAGGAATGTGGTGCGAGCGAAAGTCCTTGCAGAAATTCTCCCAAGAGATCACTTGACCCGGCCTGGAGTCTTTGTACTGCTGCCACCAGTCAGCTGCTTGATCTTTCAGTTGGAAGGCTGCAAACTTCACATAATCATCTTCCTTCACGTTACTACACTCAAAATGCTTCTTAATGTCGGTTAACCAATCTTCAGCATCAAGAGGGTCGACACAGTAACTAAAAGCTTTAGGATTGTTGGCCAAGAACTGGTTAAGAGTAGCATGGTGCTGCTGGTTGAAGAAGTTGCCTTGATTCCCTGGAATACCCTGATTAGCTTGATTAGCTTGCATCTGCTGCATCATCTGCATCATCAACTGGGTGTTCTGAGCTGTAGTCTGCATAATTGCTCTTCAAGCCTCAGACGGAGGAGGAGGGGAAGGAGGATGATCTGGGACCTCTTCCACCTCTGGGTTAGCGTTGGGAACCTTTTTCGGAGCCATCCTGTAAGATGACCACGAATCAGCAATTGATTGACAAAAGGTATAAGCTGAATCAATGGAATGAATTGCAACAATTCTTCACAATAATCATTCGAACAATAAGAACGAATGAAATCATCCGAACAAGAGGAACGAATGAAATTCTCACTAAAATGATAACATCAGTCTTCACGAGAAGCCACATAGGGGACAAAAGGATAAAATAAGAAAACAACAAGGTACGGATGGGAACAAACACAAGAGAGGAGTTTCGTTTTAACATCTTTGTGCTGAAAGCATATGAACGCGTTACGAAAAGGTTTTGCAATCCCCGGATCAGCATAGCCAAGGACCCTTTAAGATGCAACTCCTGATAGTAACATCGGTCATATAACCCCTTCACTCAATGTAGAACCCCGAACTCACTAACCTGCATTCGTTGGAAGAATGCCTACGATCTACTGGATAAACCCACCTATAGATTTCCGAAAGATTCCAGTTATGCAATCAGGTGTTGGGGATACACGGGAAGCACCGCGCAATCAACTCTAAACCTACATCCAGGTGTATCCATCCTTCAACACATAACCAGTCTTTCTCGGAAACTGTGTACCTCGGACCATCGAAAAGCATCCACTATAACAAGCTATGGCAATACTCCTGAACTACCTCCCCAGTACTGGGTGATATCGGGGTTATCTTGCCACTGGCCGTATAGGAGAGATTTTCGATGTTGGCCGTCTTAAGTATTTAGTACTGCCGCGATATGCTTGTGACAACAATACCCCGAAGCTCAACTCCTCAGTAACAGGAGGCATCGAGAACAATATCCTTGTCACAAGAACATCGAAACAATCCCAGAATACTCGCGGGATTCCTAAAAAAAATTGTGCAATTTTTGAAGATAGGAGAGACAAGAGTAGTCGTCAGGAGTCCTCACCAGAGAGAAAGGGGATGGGAAGCAAAGAAATCCTACTCTCCAATATAATATAGGACTCAAAAAGTTTTTCAGTGTCTGCCTAGACTCGACCGTCAACGATTCGATCAAACAGTGGGGGCTCCTAGGTCGGAGAAGGCTCTGAATACCAACTTGTAATGCCCAGGATGGAGTTATACCTCCTACGTGTCGAGGCACGACTTAAAGGCATAAATCCATCCTAGAATGATCTCAAGTTCGGCAATCTTTGCACATCTCATGTAAAAGAGGGGATTGTAAACATAAATAGTTGGCTTACACTCGCCACGTCACAGAATTACAATTCAAGTCTCAAACATCATACATTAAGAAGATCACAACCCTCTAAGGGCAAAATCCAAATGCAAGATACCAAACTTAAATAAATAAACCACAGGCGGATCGGATCCTAGTAAGAGTCTCCACTACTGATCATCCGGGTATCGCACATAATACCGACTACGCTCCTCGTCGTACTCCCAATCCAGCTCGGTGCCATCACCTGGATAGCTCACAGCTGGACCTGCATCTGGTGTGTGAAGTAACTGTGAGCCACAGAGGACTCAGCAATCCCGTATCCGGGTAACAAGACTATTTAAGCCTTTGGGTGAGGATAAGGCTGAAGAAAAGAATAAGTGTCTGCAGCAGCAACTAGCAACTAGCTTACGTGAGTGAGAGCGAGAAGAGAAAGCCTCGGCGAGAAGTGATCACGAAGTGATCCTAGCTACAAGCTCAATAAGCATAACCCCTCCGTGTTCAACTCCCGAATCCCTATTCGGAAATTGACAGTCACGGAACACACGCTGGTAGTGTATTAGAAACATTGTGTCAAGTTATCTACAACCGGATATTAACAAACTCCCATCTGCCACATAACCGCGGGCACGGCTTTCGAAAGTTCAAACCCTGCAGGGGTGTTCCAACTTGACCCATTACAAGCCCACGATCCGCGGAGTCGCAACTCCAAAGTGGGAAGACCCGAGTATCCTCGGAATCCCGTGCTCAAGATATACCGAGCTAAGGTAAGGCTAATCCAGCAAATCCTCCCGGCGTGCCGACACCCAGATAGTAGCCGCGCGTATCTCGTCTCAGGCCACGACCGGATGGGTGATACCACAGGTTTTTACCAGACCTTGAGTTCCCTCGAGGTGGCCCCGCGTAACCCCCAGTTTGGACCAACACTCATGTGGAGCACTGGCCCGGGTTGTTGAATTGAGAAAAGGGTTTATAACTCCCTATGCAAGTTTAGTTTGTTATTAGGCAAATAGTACCAATGTTGGGACTTGCTGGAAAAGACTTAGCACTTAGCGGTTTATCGAGGGGGTCCCATACACCCCAACCGTGTTAGGAACGCATAATCAAGGAACATAACACCGGCTTATACGGATCCTAACGGCATGAGTGGAACAAATCACCAAGCAAAAGGCTTAGCCTTCCACCCTTGCCAATATATAGATGATTTCATTTTAAGCAATTATATAGTGTGATAAAACCCAACCAAACTTCAACATGAAGCAAGCATCATCGATCTTCACCTGCAACTAGCAACGCTATAAGAAGGGGCTGAGCGAAGCGTACTTAGCCAAGCAACGGTTTGCATAGGTAGGTTGGTTAAACATGGCAATGGTTTACAAGTAGGAGGCTGACAAGAAGATCATGGGCATCGAGGCAAAAACTATAGATCGAGACTACTAGCAATAGGCAAAGATAGTAATGTTATCGGGGTTCGGTCATCTTGCCTGAAGAGAAGTCGTTCGGATCGTAAGAAGGGTCCTCGTTGGAAACCTCGTGCTCGTACTCGAACTCAGACTCTGCTTCCGGCTCTAAACAAAACAATCACACCAAGCACCAATCAACAAGATGCAATGCGCACTCGAAAAAGATGAATGCATGATGGATGCACTAAGGATGCACACGGAGCACGTAAAATATCACTCAAGCAAAACACCTCAAAACATGATAACAATAACATATTATGATTCTACACAGAAAATCAATCAAGTTTCATGTAAGATTCGCTGAAATCGGAGTTACGGGCTAAAAGTTATGCCCGAAACAAGAAAAGAGCGAAAGCTGAAAATTACAGCAACATAGCAACTATGGAGCTCAAAATAATTGAGCTACAGCATTCAAACAACATGGTAAAGGACATGAACACAAACTAGACATATACTACAGCAACTAAGTCCAAAGGTGCACCCCCAACGGAGCCACGGATCAATAGCAATGATCTTGGACATATTGAACTTGACAATAAAATTCTGGCAGCAGAATTTTATTGAAACTTTGGAGCAAAAGATAAACATGCTACAGCCACTTAAATAGACATGTGAGGACATGGATGGAAAGACAACAATATATACTACAAGGAACAATCAAGATCCGCTCCAAAACTAACATGGTTTGTCCTAGAACATCACACGAACATGGCATCGGAACGTTACAGATTTCAGACTTAGTAAAAAAAACACTAAGTCCTAAAACAGCAATTTCATCATGGCATATAAAAGAGCATGTTTAAGTCACCTCGAAACTAAGCATGGAAAGAGGTAAGCACCTCATCAAAGTACACATGAAGGTGATCCCGAAACACACAAGCATGCTTCATGGAGATAGACACAACGATAGCAACGAGCTCAACAAGATGGCATTTCATAACAAGTGAAACTACATCACAGGCCACATGGCACTTTGCAACGATGATAACAAGGCAAGAATAAATCTATCATGCTACCTAGCACATACAACACGTAGAGCATGGCAAGACGAACACGTGGACATGTCATTTGCATCATGCGGACAAACGAGCTAAAAGATATCACATGGCAAAGGTGGCATAAAAACATCACATAGCAGCAGTTTATATCATGATGCACTCTTGCAACAGCAAAACAAGCACCTAGATGATCTCTAACATGCATGACAACAACAGATAAAACGTAGAGCAAGTCTCCACGAACGTCTGGACATATTATATGCGCGAATCGGAGCAACAGATAAAAAGTTATGCATGTTTGAAAAAGGCATCACAGAACTAGATCTCAGGGACTTAGTGGAATAAGCAACAACCTTAGATCTGAGAAACTCGGGCCGGATCTGGAGATCGGGCCGGTGGAGGCTGAAGACGGGCCCGCGGCGGAAGAGGTGAAGCCGGCCTGGTGGAGCGGCCCGGCTCGGCGGCGAGCCCGCGGGGGCGCGCGGTGCGACGACTGGGCCTTCGGGCCCCGGCGCGGAGGGACGACGCGGACGGGCCGCGGTGCGGAGCGGGGCGGCAGCCCGCGGTGGCGCCCTGGGGCGGAGAAGGCTGACGGGCGGAAGCCCAGGCGGCGGCGGCCTTCGGGCACTGGCGGGAAGGGCGCCTGGGGAGAGTGGGCCTGTGCGGTGGGCGAGGCCCAGCGCCGGCGATGCGAGGCGATGGCTCGGTGCGGAGGAGGGCGACGCGACGACCCGCAGGGAAGTGGTCCCGCTGGGCCCGAGCCTGGCGAAGCGGTGGGCCGAGGGGAAGGAGGCTGCCTGAGCGATCGGGCGGACCGAACGATTCGGCGAAGTGGTCCACTCCAGGATCGATGCGGGGGCGTTGACCGAGCGGCGGCGGTCGATCGCTGCGGGTCGCCCTCGGGATCCAGGCGGGGAGGCGATTGGAGCGGCGGCGGTGATGGATCTGATCTGATCTTAAAAAGAGAAAAAAAAGGGAGAAGGGGAAGAAGATAGGGAAGCCAAAATAGACTAGGAGGGTCTAATATATAGCAGTTTTTAGGGTTAGGAGGGATCTGGGGGTGCTAGGAACCCTCCGATCGCGATCCGACGGATCCGATCGCGGGGGTAGATTAAAAGGGCCTAGGAGAAGATAAAAGACTGCAGTAGGGGTGTTTCCGGGACACGAAGTGAAGGCACTTTGGACCCACACGAACAACGGATGGAAAAGCCAACGGAGTCCAAACGAGACGAGATTTGAGAGGCGGGTTGCACACAACAAAACAACAACACACACAACAACCTCGCGGCACACCGGTAACGTTACACGCCCAAACAACAAAGTAGGCCTACGGGACGTCACGGACACGTGAGGGAGCTCCGGAACGCGAAACGGACAACGGGAAGAAACACGCGGAACCGGATGCAACCGACAACACAAATGCAATGCAATGCACATGTCTACATGATATGAATGAATGCCACACACTCACACAACAAAACGACGAAAACCCGAAAGACAAAGAACCCGGAATGGAAATAGATGAAGCCGGAGATATATTATATACCCAAAAGGGAAAGTATTACATCCGGGGCATTACATTGGGCCCTTTATACATTACTCTTATTGAACCGCCATCTTCAACATGCTTCTAGGCTTGGCCCATGAACCGCCATTGGGTAACCCGACCCCTCCTGGGCGGGTCATATCAAATAGTTATATCCCCAACATTAGGCCCCAGGTTGATTTGAACTTTTTCATGTCAATCTTTCTTCATCTTCTCATGATATACCGTAACCCGCCATGACGTCAGTCCTTGAAATTGCGGTAACCCGCCATGACGTCACCTGTCATTTACTTCTGGACTGCCCAGATCTTAATAAATCTTCTCATTTATTGAGACTCCGGTAATCGAGGCGCCTGTGCTGTTACTTATCTGTTTTTCAGTCTCCTCGATTCCTGCGCATGACCTTTATCCATTCACCTTATCAATAGGGCCAGGGGTTCTTTCTGTTCTCCCTCTTTGCCTCTTCCTCTTCATCTCCTTCCTCATGACACCCTCGCACACGAGATCCGCCAGCACCGTCGTCCTCTGTCTTGTTCTCAACGATGGCCGCAGCATCAACCTGACCTGACCAAATCTCTTCCGCGCGCCGCCGTTCATCAGCCCAGGTATGTTCTCCTCTTTCTTTCCCCCTTAGATCCATTAGGGTTCCCGCAAGTTCATCGAAGTTCGTCTTCCATTACGATTTTAGGTCAGCCTGTTCGTCATTTTAACACCGTAGATCTAGGTCAGAATATCAGTTTATAGAACATGTGTGGTAACAGCTTTAATCACTTGTCTTGATCTTGAATATACATCCTCATTGTAATAGATCCCATATGGACCTTGTTTTCTCGCCGCCACCATCTTAATTCTAGGTTTTTACTTTATTTTCTGAACTACCGTAGATCTGAAGTTACAACTTTAATCTGTAAAAACTGTTTGTCTCAATTACTTAGTAAAATATGCTTTCTTGAATATCAGTAGTTGTCATGGCGGCTTATCTCACCGGTTCATAGCTTGAGCTTCCGGCTTGCCATGAAGACCCCATATACCAGCTTCTGCCAATGCGGATACCTCTGCTTGGACTCAATAAGCACCTCGCTGATATAATAAACCGGTCATTGAACCGGATACTCCTTGTAGGCCTCTTTCCTTTCCACAACAATGGCCACACTGATAGCCCTGCCATTTGTAGCAACATATAACAACAAAGGCTCCTTGTCAATGGGAGCAGCAAGAACTGGCGGCTCAACCAACTACTTCTTAAGTGCCTCGAACGCCTCATTGGCAGCTTCACTCCAAACAAAATTATCTGTCTTTTTCATTATTTGATACAGAGGGATAGCCTTCTCACCTAGGCGGCTTATGAACCGGCTCAAAGCCGCTATCCGTCCTGCCAAGCGTTGGACATCATTGACACACTTTGGCCTCGCCAAGGAAGTGATAGCCTTGATTTTCTCTGGGTTAGCCTCGATGCCTCGCTCAGAGACCAAAAAACCCAAAAGCTTGCCTGCTGGAACACCAAAGACACACTTGGCCGGGTTAAGCATCATCTTGTACACCCGGAGATTATTAAACGTCTCCTTCAAATTGTCGATCAAGGTCTCCTTTTTCTGGATTTAACCACAATATCATCCACATAAGCATGAACATTACACCCGATCTGACCGTGAAGGCAATTTTCTACACACCGCTGGTAAGTCGCCTGGGCACTCTTGAGCCCGAAAGGCATAGACACATAGCAGAAGGCTCCAAACGGAGTGATGAAAGATGTCTTCTCCTGGTCCTTAACTTCCATCTTGATCTGATGACACCCAGAATAAGCATCCAAAAAACTCAAACGCTCACAACCCGCCGTAGCATCAATAATCTGATCAATACGAGGGAGGGCGAACGGGTCAGCTGGGCAAGCCTTGTTCAAGTCCGTGTAATCCACACACATTCGCCAAGTGTCATTCTTCTTAAGCACCAAAACTGGGTTAGCCAATCCCTCGGGATGAAAAACTTCAACGATGAATCCGGCCGCCAAGAGTCGGGCCACCTCTTCACTAATGGCCTTCCGTCTCTCTTCGTTAAAACGGCAAAGAAACTATCTGACCGGCGTATACTTCGGATCAATATTGAGAGTGTGCTCAGCGAGTTCCCTCGGTACACCCGGCATGTATGAGGGTTTCCATGCAAAGATGTCCCGGTTCTCATGGATGAACTCGATGAGTGCGCTTTCCTATTTCGGATCCAGATTAGCATTGATGTTGAACTGATTGGATGAGTCACCAGGAACAAAGTCAACTAGTTTGGTGTCGTCCGCCGACTTAAACTTCAACAAAGGGTCATGCTCTGTGGTTGGCTTCTTTAAAGATGTCATATATGTCGGGTCAACATTATCCTTATATAATTTCAACTCCTTTGTGGCACAAACTGACTCTGCGTAAGACGCATCTCCTTCTTCACATTCCAAGGCTATCGTGTGACTCCCATGCACTGCGATGGTCCCCTCGTGACCCGGCATCTTAAGCTGCAGATAAACATAACACGGCCTCGCCATGAATTTAGCATAAGCCGGCCGCCCAAACAGAGCATGATACGGGCTGTGGATCCTAACAACCTCAAACGTTAGAGTTTCCGTTCTGGCATCATATTCATCCCCAAAGGTTATCTTCAAATCGATTTTTCCCAATGGGTATGTCGACTTACCAGGCACCACTCCATGGAAAACAGTATTGGATGGTCTAAGATTCTTGTCAGTTAATCCCATACGACGGAAAGTATTATAGTAAAGGATATTGATACTGCAGCCTCCATCCATGAGCACCTTAGTGAATTTATATCCTCCAACCTGAGGAGCCACCACCAAAGCCAACTGACCTGGGTTATCAACCCGGGGAGGGTGATCCTCGTGGCTCCACACAATGGGCTGCTCAGACCATCGCAAGAAATGGGGAATTGCCGGCTCAACAACATTCACCGCCCTTTTATGAAGTTTCTGATCCCGCTTGCATAGGCTCATGGTAAAAACGTGGTACTGCCCACTGCTCAGCTGCTTCGGGTTACTCTGATAACCGGACCGCTGCTGATTCCCTTGATTGTTTTGCTGGTTATTGCCGCCTTGATTACCTTGGCCTTGAAACCCTGAGTATGAGCCACCGCCTTCATAACCCGGACCATGTGAGCCGGACCAAGAATCTCCGTTCGGTCTGTGGTTGTTCTGGATAGACTCCGTGAAGTGTCTCATGATGTTGCAATCCTTCCACAGATGGGTAGCCAGCCTTTCTTCAGTTCCATGGTTTGGACACGGCTAATTCATTACTTCATAAAGGTTATATCTTGGAGGCGGCTTCCCCTTGCGACGCTAGTTAAAATTACGTGCCGCCGTGTTAGGTACAAAATTATCGGCTTTGCGCTTACCGCCACTGCTTTGATTGGCCGGGTTAAACTGTTGTCCTCCCATATCATTACTCTTCTTTCCCTTTCCCGATCTTTCAACCTCAGATTCGGGGTCCATTGTACTATTAGAGTCAGCATATTTGACGAGAGCCGTCATAAGCTCCCCCATATCATCGCAATGGCGTGTAAACCGCCCCAACTTCTTCTTGAGTAGAAGGAAACGGTAATTATTTTCCAACATTAGTATCGCTGGCCCGGCGTTGATCTTATCTAAAGAATGTATAATGGTTGAGACCCGGCGCACCCAGCTGGTTGTTGACTCGCCCTCGTTCTGAACACAAGAAGCTAAATCCACAATTGACATTGGTTGCTTGCATGTATCCTTGAAATGTCAGATAAACCTGGCCTTCAGCTCTGCACACGACCCAATGGAATTGGGGGGGGCAATCCTTTCAACCAGTTAGGGGATGTGCCCTCCAGCATCATGGTGAAATACATAGCACATGCGGCCTCACTAACATCCAGCATCTCCATAGCCATCTCGTAACTCTCCACCCAAGCCTCAGGGGGTTGATCTGTTGTGTAGTTAGGCACCTTACGAGGGCCTTTGAAGTCCTTGGGAAAATGCTCGTTTCGTATAGCCACTGTTAAGCATGGTATGCCCCAAGCTCGAGAAGTTCTACCTGTCTCCACTGAAGTTGTCGAGTAATATGGCACCGGCTGACGATCTGCAGCCTGAGCCGCCAGCTCGGCCTCTCGGCTTGTCCTGCCCTGATCCACTAGGTCATGTGCGTTGGTACCATGTCGTGCCGGGTCGTGCCCATGAGGCTGGTCACGGTGCCGCTCTGTGCTTGAAACCTCTGGCGAGTCAACGTGCCTGCTGTAGCTGACACTTGGATGGGGGGTTGAGTGAATCCGGTCACGACTATAAGAATAAGCCTGCTGTTGTGCTAGTGCTGTCTGAAGAAGTTCCTGGGCCCTCCGGGTTTCCACTGCCACTGGAGTTTTTCCCTAAACTGGCAGAGCCACCAATCACGTTCCTACTGCTATCATGTTATCCAGAGCGTTGGAATAATGACCCGCCGGTGTTGCCGGGTAATGAGGTGTGGTACGGTTTTGATTCATATCTGGAAAACCTGTCATGCACGGTTGAACCGGCGCTCCGGCCCTAGGCACTTCAACCGTCCGGTTTACCCCCGACGGGTTACTGCCCCTTGCTCCAGCTGTGTTGAAAATATTCTTCAGTTTGTAAAAGGCAGACAACTCCGATGTTTTCTCCTCATGACCTCGTTAGCAGCGTTCTGATCCACCGAGAGCCGGTACGAATATGCTTGAATCCACTGAGCCTGGGTGTCCAAAACAGCTCGCTCTGCAGTCATCCTAGCATTCTCCACCGCCAGGTCTTCCTTCGCTTGCGCTATCTCCTGTCGCAACTTAGCCACATCTGCCTTGTGTTGCTCTTGGTTGTTCGGGGTTACCTTCGTTCCCATCAGGGTCGCCAGAGCCTCCAACAGATATGTCAAGACTTGAGTTAGCGGGCGTGTTGGTCCGCCCGCGCCTGCCGCAGTCGCCGTCACTCCGGGTGTTATGGCCCGGCGACTGTCGAGCCGAGAGTCGGCTGGGTGCCAGTCATGAACATCGCCACCCTGTTCGGCGGCTCACGGGGGTCCGGAATACTGTTACCATCAGACCAGCCCCCAACTTGTTCGCTCTGCATCTGATACATTGAATTAGTCTCGCCCGTGGAAGATTCACCGTCAGAGAGAACGGCCGTCTCACCGCGAGATCCAAAGCCTCCAGCGCCTCGGATATATCCAACAAAGGCACGCATCACGGCGGGCTAAACCCGGGCGGGTGGTGCACGCTGAGCCATCTCGATGATGTCGGTGCAGGTGTCTGGCTCAGGGCCCGGTTCGCCGATCTTGCTGATGAAGACGTGGATTCCGCCGAAGGGGACCCAGTACCCATACTCAATTGAGCCGGCCTCGGGACCCCAGTCTGCATCGTCGATGTAGAGCTTGCTGTGATGACTCTTGGTCATCCGGCCCACAACGTATCCCTTGAGCCCTTCAAAGTTGCCCTTCAAGAACTCGAAACCACTGTGCGCAGGCCCCACGGCGGGCACCAACTATCGTGGACTTGTCACGGCAGATGTCCTAAGGAAAGGACTTAATTGTGGAGCCATAGCGACGTGGTTAGCTTAAAGGGGTTAAAACGGGACAAGAGACACATGAAGTTTATACTGGTTCGGCCCCTTGCGGTGAGGGCAAAACCTAATCCAGTTTGAGGTGGAATTGTTGGGGTTTCGATTGCTAGGGTGTGAATCCGCTTGCCTGGCTTTCGATCTGTTGTTTCTTGCCCTAAGCCGCAGTCGGGTCGTCCCCTTATATACACGGGTTGACGCCCTGCGGCCTACGGAGTCTTGGCCGGCTCATACAATTGTGTCCGACTCGGTGACTCATTGTCACATGCTTTACAATACAAGTTACACATACATGGCGGTTCACACTTACGGGCTTTAAGCTGCTCTGGGCCTTGGGCCCTTTATACATTACTCTTATTGAACCGCCATCTTCAACATGCTTCTGGGCTTGGCCCATGAACCGCCATTGGGTAACCCGGCCCCTCCTGGGCGGGTCATATCAAATAGTTATATCCCCAACAGAAAGGGAAAAAACAAATTAGTGGACGCCAATGTTTAATCGCCTAGGACAAGATATGCTTGCCGAAATGGGTTGGGGGTCTTGGTCTACCAACCTGTGGCAACTAAAGATGACTCTACGACTAAGTTTGTTGTGGCTTGCCTGGATGAATCCTTCATAGCCATCCACAGTCCCTTGGGAGACGCGGGCCTTGTTCGACTCAGCTACTCAAGCTATGGTTCAAGATGGCGCTATTTCCCACTTCTGGAGAGATTGTTGGACTCAGACTGGGATGATTCACTAATTGCTTCCCCAACCTTGCTGCCAAGATCAATTCCCAGGTCGTTGAAACACGCACATTGCGTAAGGCATTGCAAGGAGCTTAGGTGAAAGATGCGAGCACCAACCTCTCTCCCATGGAAATTGACGAGTTCCTATAGATTTGGGACATTGTTATGAGTACAGATCTTTAGACGGGTGCTGGATCTTTCCGGTGGAACTAGGAACCTGCAGACGTGTATTCTTCGCGCATTGCATATTCCGCATTCCAGGTGGGCTTGGTCACCGCCCTGGCAGCGGAGCACATTTGCCGATCATGGACACCTCCTTACACAAAATTCTTGTCATGGTTGGTGCAAATAACCGGTGTTGGACTGTTGATCGTCTGCGAAGCAGGGGCCTGCAACACCCTCCACACTGCCTACTATGTGAACAAGATCCCAAGACCTGATACGTCTCCAATGTATCTATAATTTTTTATTGTTCCATGCTATTATTTATGAAGTATTGGATGTTTAATGGGCTTTATCATACACTTTTATATCATTTTTGGGACTAACCTACTAACCCAAAGGCCCAGTCCAGATTGCTATTTTTGGCCTGTTTCAGGGTTTTGCAGAAAAAGAATATCAAACGGAGTCCAAACGGAATGAAACCTTCGCGAGACATAATTTTGGAGAAAATCACGCACATGGGACTTGAGAACCACGTTAGGGGAGCCTCGGGGTGTCCACAAGGGTGGGGGGCGCGCCCCCCTTCTCAGGGTGTGCCCCCTGCCTCGTGGGCCCCTCGAGCACC
>LR738710.1:462322570-462349833 GCA_902687465.1 Secale cereale
CCCCCCCCCAGTGTCCTCCTTCCTCTTATATAAGTCTACGTACCCCGAAACCTTCGACAACAAAGAGAAAACCCTAATTCCACCGCCGTAACCTTCTGTTCCCGTGAGATCCCATCTTGGAGCATGTTCCGGAGCTCCACCGGAGGGGGATCCATCACGGAGTTTTTCATCATCATCATCATCGCCCTCACCATGAGTTGTGAGTAGTTTACCACAGACCTTCGGGTCCGTAGCTAGTATCTAGATGGCTTCTTCTCTCCCTCTCGATCTCAATACAAAGTTCTCCTCGGTCTTCGAGGATATCCATTCGATGTAATCTCTTTTTGTGGTGTGCTTGTCGAGATCCGATGAATTGTGAGTTTATGATCAAGATTATCTATGAGAAATATTTGGTTCTTCTCTGAACTTTTTATGTGTGCTCATAATATCCGTGCAAGTCTCTTCGAATTATTGGTTTGGTTTGGCCTACTAGATCAATAGTTCTTTGCAATGGGAGAAGTGCTTGGCTTTGGGTTCAATCTTGCGGTGTCCTTTCCCAGTGACAGTAGGGGAAGCAAGGCACGTATTGTATTGTTGCCATCGAGGATAAAAAGATGGGGTTTATATCATATTGCTTTAGTTTATCCCTCTACATCATGTCATCTTGCTTAAGGCGTTACTCTGTTCTTATGAACTCAATACACTAGATGCATGCTGGATAGCGGTCGATGTGTGGAGTAATAGTAGTAGATGCAGAATCGTTTCGGTCTACTTGTCTCGGACGTGATGCCTATATACAATGATCATGCCTAGATAGTCTCATAATTATTCGCTTTTCTATCAATTGCTCGACAGTAATTTGTTTACCCGCCGTAGAATATCTCTATCATGAGAGAAGCCACTAGAGAACACTATGGCCCCCGGGTCTATTTGTTGGGGAACGTAGCTGAATTCAAAAAAAATTCTACGCTTTCACCAAGATCCAACTAAGGAGACATCTAGCAACGAGCAAATAAGAGTGCATCTACATACCGTTATGTAGATCGTGTGCGGAATCTTTCGAAGAAGCGTGGATGAAGTAGTCGTACTCTTCTCGTTCTTCGTCACCGATGATCTAGCGCCGAACGGACGGCACCTCCGCGTTCAACACACGTCCGGTACAGCAATGTCACCTCCTTCTTGATCCAGCAAGGGGGGAGGAGAGGTCGTCGGAGATCCAGCAGCACGACGGCGTGGTGGTGGATGCAGTGGAGATTCCTGCAGGGCTTTGCCGGCGCCCTGCGGAGGGAGTATGGAGGTGTGACGGGAGGGGGAGAGGCGCCAGGGCAAGGGTGCGGCTGCCCTCTCCCCCCCCCCACATATATATAGGGGGCCAGGGGGGTGCGCCAGCCCTGCAGATGGCATCTGCAGGGTGGGGCGGCGGCCAGGGGGGAATCCTTGCCCCCCAAGGCAAGTGGCGCCCCCTCCCCCCTAGGGTTTCAACCCTAGGCGCATGGGGAGGAGGGACCATGTGGTGCGCCAGCACATTAGGGCTGGCCACTTCCCCCTTGCGGCCTAGGGGCCCCACTGGGATGGGTGGCCCCACCCGGTGGACCCCCCGGGACCCCTCCGGTGGTCCCGGAACACTCCCGGTGACCCGCGGAGATCACCCGATGGCCGAAACTGGACTTCCTATATATCATTCTTTACCTCCGGACAATTCCGGAACTCCCCGTGACGTCCGGGATCTCATCCGGGACTCCGAACAACTTTCGGGTTTCCACGTGCATGTATCTCTACGACCCTAGCGTTACCGAACCTTAAGTGTGTAGACCCTACGGGTTTGGGAGACACGTAGACATAACCGAGACCATTCTCCGGTCAATAACCAACAGCGGGATCTGGATACCCATGTTGGTTCCCACGTGTTCCTCGATGATCTTCATCGGATGAACCACTGTGTCAAGGATTCACTCAATCCCGTAGTTATTCCCTTTGTCCATCGGTACGGTACTTGCCCGAGATTCGATCGTCGGTATTCCCGATACCTTGTTCAATCTCGTCATGGCAAGTCTCTTTACTCGATCCGTAATCCATCATCCCATGACTAACTCCTTAGTCACTTTGAGCTCATTATGATGATGTATTACCGAGTGGGCCCAGAGGTACCTCTCCGTCATACGGAGTGACAATATCCCAGTCTCGGTTCGTACCAACCCAACAGACACCTTCGGTGATACCCGATGCGTACCTTTATGGCCACCCAGTTACGTTGTGACGTTTGGCACACCCAAAGTATTTCTACGGCATCCGGGAGTTGTACAACCTCATGGTCTAAGGAATAAATACTTGACATTGAAAAGCTTATGCATTACGAACTATACGATCTCGTGCTATGCTCAGGATTGGGTCTTGTCCATCACATCATTCTCCTAATGATGTGATCCCGTTAACACTGACATCACATGTCCATGATCAGGAAACCGTGATCATCTGTTGATTAACGAGCTGGTAACTAGAGGATTACCAGGGACTCATTGTGGTCTATATATTCACACATGTATCGATGTTTCCGTACAATACAATTCAAGCATGAATAACAGACGATTATCACGAACAAGGAAATATAATAATAATACTTTTATTATTGCCTCTAGGGCATATTTCCAACAGTCTCCCACTTGCACTAGAGTCAATAATCTAGTTACATTGTGATGGATCGAACACCCATAGAGTTCTGGTGTTGACCATGTTTTGCCCGTGAAAGAGGTTTAGTCAACGGGTCTGCGACATTCAGATCTGTATGCACTTTACAAATATCTATATCTCCATCCTGAACATAATTCCAGATGGAGTTGAAACGGCGCTTGATGTGCTTGGTCTTCTTGTGAAACCTGGGCTCCTTGGTAATGGCAATAGCACCAGTGTTGTCACAGAAGAGAGTCATCGGGCTTGACGCGCTTGGTATGACTCCTAGGTCGGTGATGAACTTCTTCATCCAGACTCCTTCATGCGCTGCTTTGGAAGCAGCTATGTACTCCGCTTCACATGTAGATGCCGCCACGACGCTTTGTTTGCAACTGCACCAGCTGACTGCTCCTCCATTCAAAATATACATGTATCCGGTGTGTGACTTAGAGTCATCCAGATCTGTGTCGAAGCTAGCATCGACGTAACCCTTTACGACGAGCTCTTCGTCACCTCCATAAACGAGAAACATATCCTTAGTCCTTTTCAGGTACTTCAGGGTGTTCTTGACCACTGTCCAGTGTTCCATACCGGGATCACTTTGGTACCTCCCTACCAAACTTATGGCAAGGTTCACATCAGGTCTAGTACACAGCATGGCATACATGATAGAACCTATGGCCGAGGCATAGGGAATGACACTCATCTTTTCTCTATCTTTTGCCATGGTCGGCGACTGAGCCTTGCTCAATCTCATACCTTGCAAAACAGGCAAGAATCCCTTCTTGGACTGATCCATATTGAACTTTTTCAATATCTTGTCAAGGTATGTACTTTGTGAAAGACCAATGAGGCGTCTTGATCTATCTCTGTAGATTTTGATGCCTAATATGTAAGCAGCTTCTCCAAGGTCCTTCATTGAAAACTCTTATTCAAGTAGGCCTTTACATTTTCCAAGAATTCTATATCATTTCCCATCAGCAATATGTCATCCACATATAATATGAGAAATGCCACAGAGCTCCCACTCACTTTCTTGTAAATACAGGCTTCTCCATAAGTCTGTATAAAGCCAAACGCTTTGATCACATCATAAAAGCGAATATTCCAACTCCGAGATGCTTGCACCAGCCCGTAAATCGAGCGCTGGAGCTTGCATACCTTGTTAGCGTTCTCTGGATCGACAAAACCTTCCGGCTGCATCATATACATTTCTTCCTTGAGGAAGCCATTCAGGAATGCTGTTTTGACGTCCATTTGCCATATCTCATAATCATAGAATGCGGCAATAGCTAACATGATTCTGACTGACTTCAGCATCTCTACGGGAGAGAAAGTCTCGTCGTAGTCAATCCCTTGAACTTGTCGATAACCTTTAGCGACAAGCCGATCCTTATAGATGGTCACATTACCATCCGCGTCTGTCTTCTTCTTAAATATCCATTTATTTTCTATGGTGGTGCCTGTCAACAGGCAAGTCCACCAAAGTCCATACTTTGTTTTCATACATGGATTCTATCTCGGATTTCATGGCTCCAAGCCATTTATTGGAATCCGGGCCCGCCATCGCTTCTTCATAGTTCGAAGGTTCACCGTTGTCTAACAACATGATTTCCAGGACAGGGTTGCCGTACCACTCTGGTGCGGAACGTGCCCTTGTGGACCTTCGAAGTTCAGTAGCAACTTGATCTGTTTCTTCATGATCATTATCATTAACTTCCTCCCTTGTCGGTGCAGGCACCTCAGGAACAATTTCCTGCGATGCGCTACTTTCCGGTTCAGGAGGGGTGACTCTCACCTCATCAAGTTCTACTTTCCTCCCACTCACTTCTTTCGAGAGAAACTCTTTCTCCAGAAAGGATCCATTCTTTGCAACAAAGACTTTGCCTTCGGATCTGTGGTAGAAGGTGTACCCAATCGTTTCCTTTGGGTATCCTATGAAGACGCATTTTTCCGATTTGGGTTCGAGCTTTTCAGGTTGAAGTTTCTTGACATAAGCATCGCAACCCCAAACTTTTAGAAACGACACCTTCGGTTTCTTGCCAAACCAAAGTTCATACGGAGTCATCTCAACGGATTTCGATGGAGCCCTATTTAAAGTGAATGCGGCAGTCTCTAAAGCATAATCCCAAAAAGATAGCGGTAAATCGGTGAGGGACATCATAGATCGCACCATGTCCAACAGAGTACGATTTCGACGTTCGGACACACCGTTACATTGAGGTGTTCCGGGCGGTGTCAATTGTGAAACAATTCCACAGTTCCTAAGGTGTGTGCCAAATTCATTACTTAAATATTCACCCCCACGATCTGATCGTAAGAACTTTATTTTTCTGTCACGTTGATTCTCAACCTCATTCTGAAATTCCTTGAACCTTTCAAAGGTCTCAGACTTGTGTTTCATCAAATAGATATACCCGTATCTACTCAAGTCATCTGTGAGGGTGAGAACCTAACGATAGCCTCCGCGAGCCTCAACACTCATTGGACCGCACACATCGGTTTGTATGATTTCCAATAAGTTGGTTGCTCGCTCCATTGTTCCGGAGAACGGAGTATTGGTCATCTTGCCCAAGAGGCATGGTTCGCACGTGTCAAATGATTCATAATCAACAGACTCTAGAAGTCCATCTGAATGGAGCTTCTTCATACGTTTGACACCAATATGACCAAGGCGGCAATGCCACAAGTATGTGGGACTATCATTATCAACTTTACATCTTTTGGCATCTACACTATGAATATGTGTATCATCATGTTCGAGATTCATCAAAAATAAACCATTGACCAGCGGGGCATGACCATAAAACATATCTCTCAAATAAATAGAACAACCATTATTCTCCGATTTGAAAGAGTAGCCATCTCGCATAAGACGAGATCCAGACACAATGTTCATGCTCAAAGCTGGTACTAAATAACAATTATTAAGGTTTAAAACTAATCCCGAGGGTAGATGTAGAGGCAGCGTGCCGACGGCGATCACATCGACCTTGGAACCATTCCCGACGCGCATCGTCACCTCATCCTTCGCTAGTCTCCGCTTATTCCGCAGCTCCTATTTTGAGTTACAAATGTGAGCAACCGCACCGGTATCAAATACCCAGGAGCTACTACGAGCACTGGTAAGGTACACATCAATAACAAGTATATCAAATATACCTTTGACGTTGCAGGCCTTCTTGTCTGCTAAATATTTGGGGCAGTTCCGCTTCCAATGCCCCGTTCCCTTGCAATGAAAACACTCAGTTTCAGGCTTGGGTCCATTCTTTGCCTTATTCCCGGCAACTGGTTTACCGGGCGCGGCAACTCCTTTGTCGTCCTTCTTGAAGTTCTTCTTACCCTTGCCTTTCTTGAACTTAGTGGTTTTATTGACCATCAACACTTGATGTTCTTTCTTGATATCCACCTCCGCTGATTTCAGCATTGAATACACCTCGGGAATGGACCTCTCCATCCCCAGCATATTGAAGTTTAACACGAAGCTCTTGAAGCTAGGTGGGAGCGACTGGAGGATTCTGTCAACGACCGCTTCATCTGGGAGATTCATTCCCAGCTGAGACAAGCGGTTGTGCAATCCAGAAATCTTGAGGATGTGCTCACTGACAGAACTGTTTTCCTCCATCTTACAGCTGTAGAATGCGTCGGAGACGTCATATCTCTCGACTTGGGCATGAGCTTGGAAAACCATTTTCAGCTCTTGGAACATCTCATATGCCCCGTGGTGCTCAAAACGCTTTTGGAGCCCCGATTCTAAACTATAAAGCATGCTGCATTGAACCATGGAGTAATCATCACAACGCGACTGCCAGGCGTTCATAACGTCTTGGGTCGCCGGGAGAACGGGTGCATCACCTAGCGGTGCTTCAAGGACATATGATCTCTTGGCAGCTATGAGGATAATCCTCAGGTTACGGACCCAATCCGTATAGTTGCTACCATCGTCTTTCAGCTTGGTTTTCTTTAGGAACGCGTTGAAGTTGAGGGAAACTTGAGCGTGGGCCATTTGATCTACAAGAGATATTGTAAAGAATTTTTAGACTAAGTTCATGATAATTAAGTTCATCTTAATCAAATTTTAATGAACTCCCACTCAGAATGACATCTCTCTAGTCATTTAAGTGATACACGATCCGAATCGAGTAGCCCGTGTCCGATCATCACGTGAGACGGACTAGTCATCAACGGTGAACATCTTTATGTTGATCGTATCTTCTATACGACTCGTGTTCGACCTTTCGGTCTTCCGTGTTCCGAGGCCATGTCTGTACATGCTAGGCTCGTCAAGTAAACCCTAAGTGTATTGCTTGTGTAAATCTGGCTTACACCCGTTGTATGCGAACGCTAGAACCTATCACACCCGATCATCACGTGGTGCTTCGGAACAACGATCCTTAGCAACGGTGCACAGTTAGGGGGAACACAATTCTTGAAATTTTAGTGAGAGATCATCTTATTTACTACCGTCGTTCTAAGTAAACAAGATGCATAAACATGATAAACATCACATGCAATCAATTAAAGTGACATGATATGGCCAATATCATCTTGCTCCTTCGATCTCCATCTTTGGGGCACCATGATCATCTTGTCACCGGCTCGACACCATGATCTCCATCATCATGATCTTCATCATCGTGTCTTGAAGAAGTCGTCACGCCAACTATTACTTCTACTACTATGGCTAATGTTTAGCAATAAAGTAAAGTAATTACATGGCGTTAATTCAGTGACACGCAGGTCATACAATAATTAAGACAACTCCTATGGCTCCTGCCGGTTGTCAAGTTCATCGACATGCAAGTCGTGATTCCCTATTACAAGAACATGATCAATCTCATACATCACATATATCATTCATCACATCTTCTTTGGCCATACCAAGTCACATAGCACATGCTGCAAAAACAAGTTAGACGTCCTCTAATTGTTGTTGCAAGTTTTTACGTGGCTTCTATAGGTTTTCTAGCAAGAACGTTTCTTACCTACGCCAAAACCACAACGTGATTTTTCAATTTCTATTTACCCTTCATAAGGACCCTGTTCATCGAATCTGATCCGACTAAAGTAGGAGAGACAGACACCCGCCAGCCACCTTATGCATCTAGTGCATGTCTGTCGGTGGAACCAGACTCACGTAAGCGTACGTGTAAAGTCGGTCCGGGCCGCTTCCTCCCACAATACCGCCGAATCAAGATTGACTAGTAACGGCAAGAAAGTTGAACAAACTCAAACGCCCACAACTGCTTTGTGTTCTACTCGTGCAAGATGCTACGCATTAGACCTAGCTCAGATGCCACTGTTGGGGAACGTAGCTGAATTCAAAAAAAATTCTACGCTTTCACCAAGATCCAACTAAGGAGACATCTAGCAACGAGCAAATAAGAGTGCATCTACATACCGTTATGTAGATCGCGTGCGGAAGCTTTCGAAGAAGCGTGGATGAAGTAGTCGTACTCTTCTCGTACTTCGTCACCGATGATCTAGCGCCGAACAGACGGCGCCTCCGCGTTCAACACACGTCCGGTACAGCAACGTCACCTCCTTCTTGATCCAGCAAGGGGGGAGGAGAGGTCGTCGGAGATCCAGCAGCACGACGGCGTGGTGGTGGATGCAGTGGAGATTCCTGCAGGGCTACGCCGGCGCCCTGCGGAGGGAGTATGGAGGTGTGACGGGAGGGGGAGAGGCGCCAGGGCAAGGGTGTGGCTGCCCTATCCCCGCCCCACATATATATAGGGGGCCAGGGGGGTGCGTCGGCCCTGCAGATGGCATCTGTAGGGTGGGGCGGCGGCCAGGGGGGAATCCTTGCCCCCCCAAGGCAAGTGGCGCCCCCTCCCGCCAAGGGTTTCAACCCTAGGCGCATGGGGAGGAGGGCCCATGTGGTGCGCCAGCCCATTAGGGCTGGCCACTTCCCCCTTGCGTCCTAGGGGCCCCATCGGGATGGGTGGCCCCGCCCGGTGGACCCCCAGGACCCCTCCGGTGGTCCCAGAACACTCCCGGTGACCCGCGGAGATCACCCGATGGCCGAAACTGGACTTCCTATATATCATTCTTTACCTCCGGACCATTCCAGAACTCCTCGTGACGTCCGGAATCTCATCCGGGACTCCGAACAACTTTCGGGTTTCCACGTGCATGTATCTCTACGACCCTAGCGTTACCGAACCTTAAGTGTGTAGACCCTACGGGTTCGGGAGACACGTAGACATGACCGAGACCACTCTCCGGTCAATAACCAACAGCGGGATCTGGATACCAATGCTGGTTCCCACGTGTTCCTCGATGATCTTCATCGGATGAACCACTGTGTCAAGGATTCACTCAATCCCGTAGTTATTCCCTTTGTCCATCGGTACGGTACTTGCCCGAGATTCGATCGTCGGTATTCCCGATACCTTGTTCAATCTCGTCATGGCAAGTCTCTTTACTCGATCCGTAATCCATCATCCCGTGACTAACTCCTTAGTCACTTTGATCTCATTATGATGATGTATTACCGAGTGGGCCCAGAGGTACCTCTCCGTCATACGGAGTGACAATATCCCAGTCTCGGTTCGTACCAACCCAACAGACACCTTCGGTGATACCCGATGTGTACCTTTATAGCCACCCAGTTACGTTGTGACGTTTGGCACACCCAAAGTATTCCTACGACATCCGGGAGTTGTACAACCTCATGGTCTAAGGAATAAATACTTGACACAGAAAAGCTTATGCATTACGAACTATACGATCTCGTGCTATGCTCAGGATTGGGTCTTGTCCATCACATCATTCTCCTAATGATGTGATCCTGTTATCACTGACATCACATGTCCATGATCAGGAAATCGTGATCATCTGTTGATTAACGAGCTGGTAACTAGAGGCTTACCAGGGACTCATTGTGGTCTATATATTCACACATGTATCGCTGTTTCCGTACAATACAATTCAAGCATGAATAACAGACGATTATCATGAACAAGGAAATATAATAATAATACTTTTATTATTGCCTCTAGGGCATATTTCCAACACTATTCTCAGCATATCAATTTACATCTACTTTACTTTTATCGCTTTTATTTTCTGTTCTTATAAACAAAAATAACAAAAATATAAACTATCATCTCTATCAGATCTCACTTTCGTAAGTGACCATAAAGGGATTGACAACCCCTTATCGCGTTGGTTGCGAAGTTCTAATTTGTTTGTGCAGGTGTAGGGACTCGCGCGTGGTCTCCTACTGGATTGATACCTTGGTTCTCAAAAACTGAGGGAAATACTTACGCTACCGTGTTGCATCTCCCTTTCTTCTTTGAGGGAATACAACACAAGCTCGAGAAGTAGCAAGAAGAATTTTTGGAGCCATCGCCGGGGAGGCTTACGCAAAATTCATATACGAAGTACCTATCACAAACCCTTATCCTTCACATTACATTTATTTGCCTCTCGTTTTCCTCTCCCCCACTTCACCCTTGCCGTTTTATTTGCCCTTCTTCCGCCGTGTGTTTATCGTTCCCTTGCTTCTTGTTTAATTGTGTGTGTTGGATTGCTTGCTTGTCACTATGGCTCAGAAAAATACCAAATTGTGTGACTTCTCCAATACCAACAACAATGATTTTATTAGCACTCCGATTGCTCCTATTACCGATGCTGAATCTTGTGAGATCAATGCTGCTTTGTTGAATCTTGTCATGAAAGATCAATTCTCCGGCCTTCCTAGTGAAGATGTCGCTACCCATCTAAAAAACTTTGTTGATTTGTGTGATATGCAAAAGAAAGGGATACAAATAACGATATTGTTAAATTGAAGTTATTTCCGTTTTCACTTAGAGATCGTGCTAAAACTTGGTTTCCTCTTTGCCTAGAAATTGTATTGATTCTTGGAATAAGTGCAAAGATGATTTTATCTCTAAGTATTTCCCTCCTGCTAAGATCATCTCTCTTAGAAACGATATTATGAATTTTAAGCAACTAGATCATGAGCATGTTGCACAAGCTTGGGAGAGAATGAAATTGATGATACGTAATTGCCCTACACATGGTTTGAATCTATGGATGATTATTCAGAACTTTTATGTTGGATTGAATTTTGCTTCTAGAAATCTTTTAGATTCGGCCGCCGGAGGCACTTTCATGGAAACTACCTTAGGAGAAGCTACCATACTCCTAGATAATATTATGGTTAATTATTCTCAACGGCACACCGAAAGATCTACTAGTAAAAAAGTGCATGCTATCGAAGAAATTAGTGTTTTGAGTGGAAAGATGGATGAACTTATGAAATTATTTGCTGCTAAGAGTGCTTCTTCTGATCCTAATGATATGCCTTTGTCCACTTTGATTGAGAATAACAATGAATCTTTGGATGTGAATTTTGTTGGTAGGAATAATTTTGGTAACAATGCTTATAGAGGTAATTTTAATCCTAGGCCTTTTCCTAGTAATTCCTCTAACAATTATGGTAATTCCTATAACAACTCTTATGGAAATATGCCTTCTTAATTTGACACTAGTGTTAAGGAGTTTATGATCTCGCAAAAGAATTTCAATGCTTTGCTTGAAGAGAAATTGCTTAAGGTTGATGAATTGGCTAGAAGTGTGGATAGAATTACTCTTGATGTTGATTCTTTGAAACTTATATCTATCCCACCTAAGCATGATATCAAGGAGTCTCTCAAATCCATGAGAATTTCCATTGATGAATGCAAAGAAAGAACCGCTAGAATGTGTGCTAAAAGAGAAGATTATATTAAATCGTGATCTTCTAGTTATCATGAAAATAAAGATGAAAGTCTGAAAGTTATTGATGTGTCTCCTATTAGATCCTTCTTTTCTAGTATCAATCTTGATGAAGATAGGATTGGAGATGATTCTGCTTTAAAGTGTCCCAATGATTCAGAGTTTTTAGATCTTGATGGTAAAATTGCTAAAAGTGGGAGTGAAGAAATTAAAACTTTGCATAGTGTTGAACCCACTACTTTGGATTTCAAGGGATTCAATTATGATAATTGCTCTTTGATTGATTGTATTTCCTTGTTGCAATCCGTACTAAATTCTCCGCATGCTTATAGTCAAAATAAAGCTTTCACCAAACACATAATTGATGCTTTGATGCAATCTTATGAAGAAAAACTTGATTTAGAAGTTTCTATCCCTAGAAAGCTTTATGATGAGTGGGAACCTACTATTAAAATAAAAATAAAAGATCATGAACACTATGCTTTGTGTGATTTGGGTGCTAGTGTCTCCACTATCCCAAAAACTTTGTGTGATTTTCTAGGTTTCCATGAGCTTGATGATTGTTCTTTAAATTTGCATCTTGCGGATTCCACTATTAAGGAACCTATGGGAAGGATTAATGATGTTCTTATTGTTGCCAATAGGAATTATGTGCCCGTAGATTTCATTGTTCTTGATATAGATTGCAATCCTTCATGTCCTATTATTCTTGGTAGACCTTTCCTTAGAACGATTGGTGCAATTATTGATATGAAGGAAGGAAATATTAGATTCCAATTTCTGTTAAGGAAAGGCATGGAACACTTTCCTAGAAAGAAAATCAAATTACCATATGAATCTATCATGAGAGCCACTTATGGATTGCCTTCCAAATATGGCAATACCTAGATTTACCTTGTATCGTGCCTAGCTAGGGGCGTAAAACGATAGTGCTTGTTGGGAAGCAACCCAATTTTATATTTTTTGTTTTTTGCTGTTAGGGAATAAATATTGCATCTAGCCTCTGTTTAGATGTAGTTTCATGTTTTGTTTAGTGTTTGTGCCAAGTAGAACCTTTGGGAAGGTGTGTGTGAAGTTTATGTGATCTTGCTGTGAAAAACAGTATCGACATAGCTCACTAGAATGATCGTAAGATTTTACTGGAGCGTGATATTTAGTTGATCCTTTTTGCAGATGATTAATAGACAAATTCCTCAAATTTACCAAATTATTTTGAATTTCTTGGAGTTACAGAAGTATGCGAAACCTGCAGATTACTACTGAATGTTCTGTTTTTGACAGATTCTGTTTTTTCGTGTGTTGTTTGCTTATTTCAATGCATCTATGAGTAGTATTGGCAAGTATGAACCATAGAGAAGTTGTAATACAGTAGGTTTAACACCAATATAAACAAAGAATGAATTCATTGCAGTACCTTTGAGTAGTGGTTTGTTTTCTTATACTAACGGAGCTCACAAGAATTTTTGTCTAAGTTTTGTGTTGTGAAGTTTTCAAGTTTTGAGTATTGCTTTGATGGACTATGGAACAAAGAGTAGCAAAGGCCTAAGCTTTGTGATGCCCATGGCACCCCAAGGAATTCAAGGATAATCAAAAGCCAAAGCTTGGGGATGCCCCGGGAAGGCATCCCCTCTTTCATCTTCATCCATCGATAACTATACTTGGAGCTATATTTTTATTCACCACATGATATGTGTTTTGCTTGGAGCATCTTGTATAATTTTAGTCTTTGCTTGTTAGTTTGTCACAATCATCCTTGCTGGACACACCTATTTGAGAGAGTTAAATATGGCATAGGAATTGTTAGAACACTCTATGTGCTTCACTTATATCTTTTGAGTTGAATAGTTTTTGCTCTAGTGCTTCACTTATATCTTTTAGAGCACGGTGGTGGTAATATTTTGTACAAATTGTTGAACTCTCATGCTTCACTTATATCTATTTGAGAGTCTATTAAAACAGCATGGTCATGTGTTTAGGCTAATAAAACTAGTCTTCACATGATAGACATCTAATGACAATGTAGTAAGAAAAATCACACTAAGTGCATTGAATATAATGAGATGTTGGATGCTTGATAAGTGTTTTGAGATATGAGGATAGTGATATTAGAGTCATACTAGTGGAATTATTATGAAATTGAGAAATACTAGTGTTAAGGTTAGTGATTCCCGTATCATGCACATATTGTGAACCGCTATGTGACGAAGTTAGAGCATGAGGTATTTGTAGAGTGCCAACCTTTGTGTGGAGGTCGGGGGCGCGCGATGGTTAACTCCTACCAACCTCCTGCCTAGGAGCATGCATTGATTGCTTTGTTTTGATGACTCGTAGATTTTTGCAATAAGTATATGAGTTCTTATGATTAATGTTGAGTCCATGGATTATACGCACTCTCACCCTTCCACCATTGCTAGCCTCTCTTGTACCGCGCAACTTTCGCCGGTGCCATAAACCCACTATATATCCTTCCTCAAAACAGCCACCATATTATTCTTCAAAACAGCCACCATACCTATCATGGCATTTCCATAGCCATTCCGAGATATATTGCCATGCAACTTTCCATCGTTCCGTTCGTATGACACGCATCATATTGTCATATTGCCATGCATGATCATTGTAACACCCCAAAAATTTAACCATGTTTTATTAATTAAAATTTTGCCATGGTAAATTTAATTTTTATTCTCTGGATTTTCTTTTGATTCAGAACCACTCTTTTCTTCTGAATTGTGGAGTTTTTCCTCCAAATAGAAAACTTTTCAAAAATGTTGTTGGACTTGTATACCCTCTCAAGAAACATTTCTTCTATCAGTGGAATTATTTCTACAATTTTTCTTCCTGAGCTTTATTTCTTTAAAAATGATTTTTCATAGGTTTCAGAGTTCCATTTGTACTACAACCCTTTCAAATACTTCTTTAAATTTCCCACGAAAATTTGGGGATGTCATGTGATGTTCCCACATCACTTTTATGCAAAAATATCTTTTAGTCATTTGGAGATTTTGAGCTCTACCCCAAGTTTTCAAATCTGGACTAGTTTGCACTTTTGCACTGCAACCTATTTAAATATTCCTGTAAAACTTCCACCAAAATTAGGGGATGTTAGTAGTAGTGTATAATTGAACTTTATGCAAAAACCCACTGGTGTTCTTTGAAAAATTTGAGCAAATCATCCTCTCTTGCTCTCTGGCCCAGTTTGGTATTTTCTACTGCAACCATATTTTAACTTGCCCTTTTACCCATGATTCTTTTTCCTGCTTATAGACCACTCTACCAAACCCTTAAGTCCAGGAGATTGGACCCATTGGAGCATTTTTGGTCCATGCAATAATGCCCTTTATTTTCTGTCCAGATTTGATTTTCTCAAAAACTTGCACTAACAAGTTCCTGGTTTTGCCCAAATAACCTTGCCATCATCACTTGCACCTAAGGAGACCCCAAACTGGAGACTTTGGCCAGCAGAAGAGATGCCTAGATACCCTTGGCATTTCATCAAGCAGGTTAGGAGCATGGCCAGTTTTGGCATGCTTTTAGACTTGCATTAGGAAGTTGCTCTAATAACCTTACCAGCATGTCCATTAGCTCTCTCATGATTATTAGCCAAATTCTGTTTAGTTGCAGAGGCATCAGAGAGGCCTAGAACGCGTTGGCATAGCGTTGAGCACCTGTCGTGCGTTCTCTGGGCGCGCCTAGAGCGCACGTTTTGCACGCGTGCGCATCGAGCCGCCGTGTCTTGCCCCCTGGCCTTCCCTCGCCCGCAGAGCCACGCCTCGTTCCCGTCCACTCGCCAGAACCCTCCAAGCCACCCTGGCGCCCTACAGCGCCGCCGTCAGAGCCCCCTTGGCGGCACGCCGGCGTCCACATCAGGCTCCTGCCATGGACGGCGTCGCCCGAGCCACAGCCGCGCGCCAGCTCGCCCCTGAACAGCTCGAGCTTATTCCCTCGCCCTGCCAGACCCCGCCAGCCATCATCGCGCGCCCCCTGGCTACAGAATGGCGGTTCGCCATTCCTATCCACTGCCGCCGTTGAACCGACCTTGACCGCCTATAAAAGGAGCCCTCGAGCTCGTCTAGACCCTCACGCGACCTCGTGCCATCTCCCTAGTGCTCCCACAGCCAGCAATCGGCGGAGGGAGGCCGTCTTCCCCGTCTCCGGCCAGTTCGGCCACCGCCACGCTCCGGTCCGGTTCGTCGCAAGCAGAGCCTCCCCAGTCCATCCAATGCCACCGTTCGACGCCCCTAGACCTTGCGGAGCCACCCCACCTCTCAAACTTGATCGGGAGCCACCGTAGCTCGAGCCCCCAATCCTCCTGAAGCCGCCGTCCGCCGCGGAGCTCGCCGCCGGTGACCCCCTCCACCCCCGCCAGCCTATCGACCACTGGGAGGACCGCCCTGGACCAGCGGATCCATCCCCGCCCTCAGAATCCCGCGGGAGCCGCCGTTCGTCGACGGCGATCGCCGGAGCCCCACCTCTGCTCGGCCAGAGGAGGAAGGAGGCGCGGGCGACTGGTCAAGCTTGACCAGTGGGCCCGATGGATCCACTGTCAGTGACCCAACGACGGCCCGCGCTGGTTTAAGTGAAGACGTAAACCCAAAAGTACGTCTTCTCTGCCTCGAAAACGTATTACTCCCCGAACCGTTTTTTTCTGATTTTTATTAAAAACCGATTTTGACTAAACTTTGACTAGCTGTAACTTTTTAAATATAAGTCCAATTGATTTGATTCTTTTTCTGTCGTTTCTCAAATTTTGTCTAGTTTAATTTCACATTTATTTGAAAATTTTCCAGACAACTTTTTTGCACTGTTTTGAAACTATGTGTTAATTCAAATTTTCGTAAAATAGGATTTTGAAGAAGGCAACTTTCAAAAAGTGCACCCCCCACTTGCATACTCTTGAAGGCAAGCATTCTGAACCCTGGCATAATATTGTTGTGTGTTGTTTGATACGGTTACAACACCATCTCGACACGGAGTATCCATTATTTTATGTGATGATATGCTCATACTCAGGAGTGCATATTGATGATCCCATGCTATTGGAATTTGTTATGTTTGTGATAGTAATCACCCTCGTATACCTTTCATGCCTACTGGAAGAAACCCGGGAAAGCCTCTGTCTTGGGTATACACGAGCTTGTCTCTAGTTCTTCGTCGAGACGGATGTGTCCGGTAGGGCATGGTGAGGTATGATGAGTGGGGATTCTGTCTGGTTGGTGTGAAAATATATTTCTTATGCTAGTCATGCAGGGAATACATAAACCTCATGAGTCGACCATAGATCGAATCTTGCTCCAGTAACCCCCATGCTTGTTTCGTACTACCACTTGTCCTTGCCACTGGTAGGGTACGGTTTAGTAAGTTGTCAACCCCTTTCTTGTCACACACCATATAGAGAGGCCATGGTGGAAGATACTGGGTGCATCCGGTAGGTATGCCACTTGGTCCGGGGGCATGGGTGTTTCCGGTTGGGACCAAGAGGGGGGCACCCCTTAGTAGCGCGCGGTATAAATTTGATCCCATGCTAATCCAGGTTGTAGCCTCCCCACTTAGAGTTTTGCTTAACAGGTGTCGTGGGTAATTCCAGACACCGGTAAGTTAAGCTGGTGTGTGCCGGTCAGGTGTGTTTTCAATTAAAAGACCGTAAATGGAATTAGTCCCGATGGACTAAAGGAATCCGTTACTCGTGGGTAAAGAGTACACCCTCTGCAGAGATTATATCTATTCGAATAGCCGTGTCCATGGGTAAGGACTACAGTCTGGGATGGGTCAAGTGTCGGTCTTAGTGTCGGTCTTCGGAGGAAAAATTGCTAAACTAGAACTTTGATCATGACCTGTGACATATGATGATTATTATTAGTACTATTATTATGGACGAACCATTTATATTATTTGAGTTATTGAGTATCCCTCGGACGGTTCTACCTCCTGGATATTCACTGTGATTATTCTCTTATAAGCCCTTTATGTGGTGTCGCTCAGACGCCCGACTGTGGCATGTTGGTTATTTATTTCACTTATAAGCCCCTTATGCGGTGTCGCTCAGATGCCCGACTATGGCATGCTTGATATTTAAACTATTTAAAAGCCCTTTATGTGGTGTCGCTCAGACGCCCGACTGTGGCATGCTTGTCATTTAAATTACTTATAAGCCCTTTATGCGGTGTTGCTCAGACGCTCGACTGTGGCATTCTTTATATTTTAACTATTTAAAAGCCCTTTATGCGGTGTCGCTCAGATGCCCGACTATGGCATGCTTGTTATTTCTTTTACTTATAAGCCCTTTATGTGGTGTCGCTCAGATGCCCGACTGAGGCATGCTTTATATTATTATCCTTTCGAGGCGTCGCTTCAGACACCCGATCGGTGCATTCTACTTCTACTCCCTTATTGCATATTCATGTTGTATATGAATAACCTGCTTGCGTGCATCATGGATTTTTATTTTGTGAGTGACGTTGTTATCATAAAATATTTCAGAGCATGATTATCATTTGTTATGTTATACCTGTCTTCATAATGTTTGCGAGTACATTCAAAGTACTCGCTGGCTTGTCCCTGGCTATTGTCTTGGCCAGATTTCTTGCATGGAGAGGAGCGTTGCGATGACAGCCCCAGAACCTACGCAATGGTGATAGCAGCCTCGCGAAGATAGGAGTTATCCAGGTCAGCTGTTCCTGTAGGAAATGGAGTCCCATGGACACTGATGGAACACAAACCGCTTCCGCCATCTGCCACTAGAAACCTTGTGTTGTACTCACAGGCCAGAATGGTCTTGTACTACATGTTATGTACTTTGCTTGGAATTTCTGTATCAAGTTGGTGCCTCATCAGCTAACAGTAATCCTGGGGCTGGTGAGCACAAGGGCCATTTTCTGGGAAATTGATAACCCGAAAATCCGGTCCTGACAATCATGTAGTTGACATCGTATTTGTGGCAAAGCCACCATGCATAATTTTTCATACATGTCACTCTTGATTCATTGCACATCACGGTACACTGCCGGAGGCATTCATGTAGAGTCATACTTGTTGTAGTATCGAGTTGTAATTTCGAGTTGTAATAAAAGTGTGATGATCATCATTATTAGAGCATTGTCCCATGTGAGGAAAGGCCAATAAAAAAAGGAGATGGCCCAAAAAAAATAGAGAGCGTCTAATAAAAAAAGAGAAAGCCCCTCCAAAAAAATTGAGAGAAAAGAGAGAAGGGACAATTGCTACTATATTTTTCCACACTTGTGCTTCAAAGTAGCACCATGTTCTTCATTGTAGAGAGTCTCATGCTTAGTCACTTTATATACTAGTGGGAATTTTCATTATAGAACTTGGCTTGTATATTCCAACAATAGGCTTCCTCAAATGCCCTAGGTCTTCGTGAGCAAGCAAGTTGGATGCACACCCACTAGTTTCTTTTGTTGAGCTTTCATACATATTTAGCTCTAGTGCATCCGTTGCATGGCAATCCCTACTCACTCACATTGATAAATATTTATGGGCATCTCCATAGCCCGTTAATACGCCTAGTTGATGTGAGACTATCTTCCTCCTTTTTGTCTTCTCCACAACCACCTCTATTCCACCCATAGTGCTATGTCCATGGCTAAAGCTCATGTATTGCGTGAAAGTTGAAAGGTTTGAAAGAATAGAGTATGAAAACAAGTGTTTGGCTGAAATCGGGGTTGTGCATGATATGAATATTTTGTGTGATGAAGAGGGAGCATAGCCAGACTATATGATTTTGTAGGGATAACTTTCTTTACCCATAGTATTTTGAGAAGACATGATTGCTTTGTTAGTATGCTTGAAGTATTATTATTTCTTATGTCAATACAGACTTTTACCTTGAATCTTTCATATCAGAACATTCATGCCACAATTAAGAGAATTACATTGAAAAACTATATTGGTTAGCATTCCACATCAAAAATTCTTTCTTTATCATTTACCTACTCAAGGACGAGCAGGAATTAAGCTTGGGGATGCTTGATACGTCTCCAACGTATCTATAATTTTTTATTGTTCCATGCTATTATTTATGAAGTCTTGGATGTTTAATGGGATTTATCATACACTTTTATATCATTTTTGGGACTAACCTACTAACCCAAAGGCCCAGTCCAGATTGTTGTTTTTTGCCTGTTTCAGGGTTTTGCAAAAAATAATATCAAACGGAGTCCAAACGGAATGAAACCTTCGCGAGAGACATTTTTGGAGAAAATCACACACAGGGGACTTGAGAACCACGTCAGGGGAGCCTCGGGGTGTCCACGCCAGGGCGCGCCCCCCTGCCTCGTGGGCCCCTCGAGCACGCCCCTGGTGTCCTCCTTCCTCCTATATAAGTCTACGTACCCCGAAACCTTCGACAACAGAGAGAAAACCCTAATTCCACCGCTGTAACCTTCTATTCCCGTAAGATCCCATCTTGGAGCCTATTCCGGAGCTCCACCGGAGGGGGATCCATCACGGAGTTCTTCTTCTTCGTCATCATCATCGCCCTCACCATGAGTTGTGAGTAGTTTACCACAGACCTTCGGGTCCATAGCTAGTATCTAGATAGCTTCTTCTCTCTCTGGATCTCAATACAAAGTTCTCCAAGGTCTTCAAGGAGATCTATTCTATGTAATCTTTTTTTGTGGTGTGTTTGTCGAGATCCAATGAATTGTGAGTTTATGATCAAGATTATCTATGAGAAATATTTGGTTCTTCTCTGAACTTTTTATGTGTTCTCATAATATCCTTGCAAGTCTCTTCGAATTATTGGTTTCGTTTGGCCTACTAGATCTATAGTTCTTGCAATGGGAGAAGTGATTGGCTTTGGGTTCAATCTTGCGGTGTCCTTTCCCACTGACAGTAGGGGCAGCAAGGCACATATTGTATTGTTGCCATCGAGGATAAAAAGATGGGGTTTATATCACATTGCTTGAGTTTATCCCTCTACATCATGTCATCTTGCTTAAGGCGTTACTCTGTTCTTATGAACTCAATACACTAGATGCATGCTGGATAGCAGTCGATGTGTGGAGTAATCGTAGTAGATGCAGAATCGTTTCGGTCTACTTGTCTCGGACGTGATGCCTATATACAATGATCATGCCTAGATAGTCTCATAATTATTCACTTTTCTATCAATTGCTCGACAGTAATTTGTTTACCCGCCGTAGAATATCGCTATCATGAGAGAAGCCACTAGAGAACACTATGGCCCCTGGGTCTATTCTCGACATATCAATCTGCATCTACTTTACTTTCATCGCTTTTATTTTCTGTTCTTATAAACAAAAATACCAAAAATATAAACTATCATCTCTATCAGATCTACTTTCGTAAGTGACAGTAAAGGGATTGACAACCCCTTATCGCGTTGGCTGCGAAGTTCTTATTTGTTTGTGCAGGTGCGAGGGACTCGCGCGTGGTCTCCTACTGGATTGATACCTTGGTTCTCAAAAACTGAGGGAAATACTTATGCTAATGTTTTGCATCTCCCTTTCCTCTTCGAGGGAATACAACGCAAGCTCGAGAAGTAGCAAGACCCTACATCACCTTCTTCTAAATTGTGTGGTGACTCGTGCGGCGTGGTCCAAGATTCTGGGATGATGGCGCCTCACTTCGTGTGTACCAGAGGCGACGACGGAGATCATAAATTGGTGGACCAACCTTGTTGTGGTACAACAATATGGTAAAAGAGGTCTATGGACATGGGTGATTCTTATGTTCTGGTGCACGTGGACACATCACAACAATGTTGTCTTCAACGAAGCCCGGCCTTCAACATGTGCCATCAGAGACGCCGTAACACAAGAAGGTGAGCAATGGGTTAGAGTTGGACTAATCCGGGATGATCGTTTCTCAGTCATGGGCGGTCAGCCACCGTTGCTGGTAGGGGATAGTGAGGAGTAGTCCTTTTTGCTTGGCCAGCTAGAGTCGGTCTAGCGTTGTATGCCTTAAGGGGGTTGGAACCGGCATATTTTCCTTTCTTCTTTGAAAATAGGACTTTCCATGGCGTATTCTCGAAAAAACAAAGCATACCCAAAAAACATTAACACAACATGTGCGTGAGAGACTGATTTTTTTCTATGCCCGATCAACTCACTCGGGCACACCTAGTCGATGACATGCTTGGCCGACAGATCTTCTCAGCGGTGTTTTTTATG
Source organism: Secale cereale (assembly GCA_902687465.1). Lineage (NCBI taxonomy): Eukaryota > Viridiplantae > Streptophyta > Magnoliopsida > Poales > Poaceae > Secale > Secale cereale. Next base: position 462,344,095 of record LR738710.1, read on the forward strand.
TTTTATTTTCCCTTTGATTAATTAGCCACACAACCATTTTCGACTTTATTAATGCATTTTAGTTCGAAGATTTTACGGCTATTAATAATTCTTAGAAGCAGTCGCGCACTTTGCCATGCCGCTTGGGTTGCATCAATTATTTCACAATTTTGAATTATTTTTTTGTGATCAGCAAATCCATCGGTATAAGAAACAGGCATGCTCGCGCACACAGATATGCAAATCGAGAAAGCATGAGCAGTGGTCGGAGACCATCTAACAACGATAAACCTACGATAAAGACACACATGTGACTCGAAGACCATCCGTCGAACTATAGGTAGAACACACGATGTTGTAAAGCAAGTAATACATAATCTCTTGTGATTGTTTGATCACATGTTAAACTCTTGTGCAATGAATCTATTTGTCTTTATGCCTCACTTATATCGTTGCACATGTCTATTACTCTATTGATATAGGGGGAGCTCATTTGTTATTGTAGGATCGAAAGTACGTCTAGAGGGGGTGATTCGACTACTTGACCAAATAAAAATCTATCAATTTCCCAATTTTAGTTGTGGGCAGATTTTAGCTAGTTGTACAAGTGAAGCAATCTTCCTACACATGCAATTCTAAGAGTGTAGCAGCGGAAAGTAGAACATTACACATGAAGGTAAAAGGGAGGGTTTGGAGAGTGCAAACGCAATGGAAACACGGAGATTTTTCATGTAGTTCCGATAGGTGGTACTATCATACGTCCACGTTGATGGAGACTTCAACCCACGAAGGGTAACGGCTGCGCGAGTCCACGGAGGGTCCACAAAGAAGCAACGTTGTCTATCCCACCATGGTCATCGTCCACGAAGGACTTGCCTCACCCGTGTAGATCTTCACGAAGTAGGCGATCTCCTTGCCCTTACAAACTTCTTGGTTCAACTCTACATCTCTTCACGGAGGCTCCCAAATGACACCTAACCAATCGAGGAGACACCACTATCCAAAAGGTAATAGACGGTGTGTTGATGATGAACTCCTTGCTCTTGTGCTTCAAATGATAGTCTCCCCAACACTCAACTCTTTCTCATAGATTTGGATATGGTGGAAGAAGAATTGGATTGGAAAGCAACTTGGGGGGGAGGCTAGAGATCAAGATTCTTGTGGTTGGATTGGAATGTCTTGATCTCAACAAGTGAGTGGGTGGTTCTCTCTCAGAAAATGAATGGTGGAAGTGTAGGCACGTTCTGATGGCTCTCTCCTGAATGAAGAGGGGTGGAGGGGTATATAGCCTCCACACAAAAATCCAACTACTACACACATTTGACTCAACTCGGTGAGACTGAATAGATGAACTCGGTGGCACCGATTGGTTCAAACAGTTGAACGTTAGGAATCTCGGTGGGACCGACTAGAACAATTCGCTGAGATCGATGTGCTAGGGCTTAGGGAAAAATTCATCTCAGTGGGACCGACTAAATCAACTCGGTGAGACTGAAGTGAAGAATGGGTACACAGAGAGTTTGTCAAGCCAACTCGGTGGGACCGATTGCAATAAATGCAACTGATCATAGAGTGTTGGCAAGGCCATCTCGCTGAGACCGAGATCTGTATTGGTTGGACAGAACTGTTAGGGTTTCCGGAAACGACTATGTCATATGAACTCGGTGGGTCTGGGTTGGAAATATCGGTGTGGCCGAGTTGGAGTTTAGGTTTTGGACATATTTGGATGGAGAAAGTAGCTGAGGGTTTTGGAGCAATATCACTAAGCACTTGAGTAACCAGATCATTAAGAAACACCTCATCCCCTATCATTAGTTTGGCTTTCCTATGGACTCAGTGTGATCTTGGATCACCAAAATAAAGATGAAGAGTCTTGAGCTTTTGCCATTCTTTGTCCTTAGCATTTTGAGGGGTCCACATCTCTAATCCATGCCATGACATTCATTGAACATCCTGAAATATATATCTTGAATAGATATTAGTTCAATGAGCTATATGTTGTTATGAATTACGAAGACCACCCAGGGATTAGTTGCACTTTCAATCTTCCCCTTTTTGGCAATTGATGACAACATATAGATCAAAACTTCGACAAATGATTAAATGAATGAATTGCATCGTCGCTTTGAGAAGTATATGATAAGCAAGAGATCCCCCCAAATTTGTGAATTATTAAAGATTTGTGTTTGAATGCAAATGCACAATTGGTTAGGATCATGGGTCACTCTTCCATGTCACATACATCATGGTGGAGCGCACAAAATGATAAGAGTGAAATAACATGCACGCATCACCAAAACATAAATGAATGCTCATACACAAACAAACATAGAGATAAGCAACAATCACACATTAAGCATAGTATGATTATCCAGACAACCAAATGAAGTATCTCACAGGAATAAACAAGCAAGTAGAACGAACCAAACGAATGGGGAACCGACAAAGTAGCAAGGCAATAAAACACCAAAGAGCAAACGAATCTCTCTCTCTCTCTCTCTCTCTCTCTCTCTCTCTGCCTATGATCTATACATTTTACCCCCTTTGGCAACAAGTTACTAAAAAGCTTGAAAACATATAGGACTCTCTAGGCATGATCCTTCGGAGCTTCTGAAGGTGTCTTCTGGCTCGTAGCTCTAGTGTGCGTAGATGGCATTGAGAGAACAACATCTGCAATTGCCTCGGAAGATGTCTGCTGAACAGGTGGAGTTGATCAACATCTGAATGTGTGGTGCACATCCACATGACCTCTTCCGATCTGCAGCCGTCCTCTTGATTGTTTCAACTATCAAGCTCATCACTTTGATTTTCTAGGGAACATCAAACAAATGCAGCAATTTGACGGAATGGCCACATATCATCCCATGATCTCCAGACTTAGGCAATAAGGTATGCCTTAGTATGGTGTTTGTGGTAGCCAAATCTAGCAAGCAGATGATAGATGGAGCCAAGTTTGTGTGTTTCCAAATCTTTGGCAGGGATTTACTTATACATATTTGCCATAGTGTTGTGATCATCCCTGGGCTTGGCATAAACATCTATTTGATCTTCTATTTCCTTAGGTGCATTTATAAGAGCAGCCCACTCAGAGATAGATGACTGATATCTGGAGCCTTTTGTCATCCATACAATTCTACCATCTAGATAAAAGTGTACAGTAGAGTAGAATTGCATTATCAACTCATCATTCCATTTGGTAAACTATTGTCCCACAAAAGCATCTCATTTGGTACGCTCTTGTCCCACAAAAGCATCTCATTTGGTAAGCTCATGTCCCAGAAAAGCATCTGTTCCAGTAAGTCCGAAACTCTCATGAACATGGGGGAAGTAGTCCTCATTTGCATCAATGAACTTCCAATCTACCCCCTTCATGTCACAAACAATGGGATTCTTATCCAACAGCACTGTCTCGTAAAAGTCTTGTTGTTCTTTGATGTGGAACATGTAGTCACATGCAATCCTTCTCCTGGCTGAGTAGGGATCAACTTTCCTCCATTCTCTCAGTCCACTGCCTTTCCTGAGCTTCATATTCTCTGCAAGTAGGTGTGCATTATCATGATCAGGAATCTCGGGCTTCAACCTTCCAAGCACTAGTGGCTCAACTTCTTCTTCAACAATTTCTGGCACTTGGGCCTTGTTCCTCTCAGAAGCTGGGATGTTCCTGGTCGATCTCTTGGGTACTTACACTTTTGGTGCTTTCTTGGGCTTGAAGGGAGCAGCAGATGACTCCATGGCATCTCCCATGAGTTTTTGAGTTTTTGTTGGAGGTGCTTCAGCTTGCACTTCCTCCTCTTCTTCATATTCCCTCATGGAAGGTTTGCCAAGCACTATGGCAGTGGTCTTCCTAGCTCTGTTCTTTTTCTTACAAATACCTTATTCATCACTTGAATCATCAAGTGTGAACTCCATAGTTTCTTGGACAGCTGAAGCTTTTCTGAGTTTTGAACTAGGAACTCTCTTCTTCTGCTTTGGCTTTGAAGAGGCTCCAGAGGCATATTCCTTCCTGACAACAGTCTTTTTCTTTGAAGTGGTCTCATCTGCAACAAAATCCTCATCCTCACTGTCTGAGGTTCTCTTCTTCTTTGTCCTAGTAGCAGCTTTTGGCACATTGCTGGGAGTGCTTCTACTACCCTCATCATAGCTCTCATTTGGACTAGAACCTTCATTAAGATCAACTTCCTCCTCTAACATGTTCTGGCTGTCACTAGCATCAGACATCTTGCAAACGGCCCCTGTGAATAGATACGTATGGATACAGTAGATGAGCATCACAAAAAGCAGCTGGTTTGTAAAACTTTGAATCAAAACTTTAGTTTTAGTTTTCTGCAGAAAGCATTTCGGAGCTACCGATATGAAAATCTCGGTGACACGGAAGCATTAATAGAGTCTAAACACACAACGTCAGTCAGACCGAGTTGTTGTTCGGTGACTCCGAGATGCTAGGGTTTTACTGAGGTTTTGATTTTGGTCTTACTGATTAATACACTTTGGTGGCACCGAGTTGTACTAAGTACAATGTCCAGGGCCATTGGTGGGACCGAAAACTTCATTTCGGTGGGTCCGAGATGACCTTAGCGGAAACCTAACCCTAATTGTTTTTTCATCGAATCTATTCTAAGAATTTTTTCTTGTGGATAGGAAGTTATCAATCATGTCAAGAAAGTAGGCATTAACTTTGTGCATAGAATCGGAAAGGGCGAATAGCACAAAGAGGTCAAATCGTACCCTAACTTGGTGACAATTTGTTGTGGTGACAACTGATAACCCACAAGTGTAGGGGATCGCAACAGTTTTCGAGGGTAAAGTATTCAACCCAAATTTATTGATTCGACACAAGGGGAGCCAAAGAATAATCTTAAGTATTAGCAGCTGAGTTGTCAATTCAACCACACCTGGAAACTTAGTATTTGCAGCAAGGTAATTTTAGTAGCAAAGTAATATGGAAGTGACGGTAGCAGCAATAAAAGTAATTGTAGTATTTTTGTAGTCTTTGTAACAGTAGCAGCGGAAAAGTAAATAAGCAACAAGCAATATATGAAAAGCTCGTAGGCATTGGATCGGTGATGGGAAATTATGTCGGATGCGATTCATCAAGTAAAACTTATAACCTAGGGTGACACAGAACTAACTCCAGTTCATCAATGTAATGTAGGCATGTATTCCGAATATAGTCATACGTGCTTATGGAAAAGAACTTGCATGACATCTTTTGTCCTACCCTCCCGTGGCAGTGGGGTCCTAGTGGAAACTAAGGGATATTAAGGCCTCCTTTTAATAGAGTACCGGACCAAAGCATTAACACATAGTGAATACATGAACTCCACAAACTACGGTCATCATCGGGAGTGGTCCCGATTGTTGTCACTTCGGGGTTGCCGGATCATAACACATAGTAGGTGACTATAGACGTGCAAGATAGGATCAAGAACACACATATATTCATGAAAACATAATAGGTTCAGATCTGAAATCATGGCACTCGGGCCCTAGTGACAAGCATTAAGCATGGCAAAGTCATAGCAACATCAATCTTAGAACATACTGGATACTAGGGATCAAACCCTAACAAAACTAACTCGATTACATGGTAAATCTGATCCAACCCATCACCGTCCAGCAAGCCTACGATGGGATTACTCACGCACAATGGTGAGCATCATGGAATTGGTGATGGAGGAAGGTTGATGATGACGATGGCGACGATCTCCACTCTCTGGAGCCCTGAACGGACTCCAGATCAGCCCCCCCCCCCCCCCCCCC
>LR738710.1:462349920-462415714 GCA_902687465.1 Secale cereale
CCCCCCCCGAGAGAGATTAGGGCTTGGCAACGGCTCCGTATCGTAAAACGTGATAATTCTTTCTCTTTGATTTTTTTCTCCCCGAAAGTGAATATATGGGGTCCAGGGGTACGTCGGTGGAGCATCAGGGGGCCCACAAGGCAGGGGGCGTGCCCCCCACCCTCGTGGACAGGGTGTGGGCCCCCTGACGTGGATCTTTCCACAGATATTTTTTATATTTTCCAAAATAATTCTCCCTGAATTTTCAGGTCATTCCGAGGACTTTTTATTTCTGCACAAAACAACACCATGGCAATTCTGCTGAAAGCAGCGTTAGTCCGGGTTAGTTCCATTCAAATCATGCAAGTTAGAGTCCAAAACAAGGGCAAATGTGTTTGGAAAAGTAGATACGTTGGAGACGTATCAACTCCCCCAAGCTTAAACCTTTGCTTGTCCTCAAGCAATTCAGTTGATAAACTGAAAGTGATAAAGAAAAACTTTAACAAACTCTGTTTTCTCTTGTTGTTCTAAATATGTAAAGCCAGCATTCAAGTTTTCAGCAAAGATCATGAACTAACCACATTCACAATAACTTTCAGGTCTCATGTCTACTCATATCAATGGCATAATCAACTAACGAGCAATAATAATAAACCTTGGATGACAACACTTTCTCAAAACAATCATAATATGATATAACAAGATGGTATCTCGCTAGCCCTTTCTGAGACCGCAAAACATAAATGCAGAGCACCTTTAAAGATCAAGGGCTGGCTAGACATTGTAATTCATGGTAAAAGAGATCCAGTCATGATCATACTCAATGCAAATTAATAGTAATACGTGCAAATGATAGAGGTGCTCTCCAGCTAGTGCTCTTTAATAAGAGGATGATGACTCAGCATAAAAGTAAATAGATAGGCCCTTCGCAGAGGGAAGCAGGGATTTGTAGAGGTGCCAGAGCTCGATTTTTAAATAGAGATGAATAATATTTTGAGCGGTATACTCTCATTTGAAACATAGCCACCAAGAATCTCGATATCTTCCATGCTACGCACATTATAGGCGGTTCCCAAACAGAATGGTAAAGTTTATACTCCCCCAACCACCAACAAGCACACTCCACGGCTAGCCCGAAACAAAGGGTACCATTCAAACCAGCAATAGCCCTGGGGGAGTTTTGTTTATTTATTATGATTTGAGCATGGGACTGGGCATCCCGATTACTAGCCATTTTCTCATGAATGATGAGCGGAGTCCACTCATCGTAAGAATAACTCACCTAGCATGGAAGATATAGACAACCCTAGTTGATACATGAGCTTTTCGAGCATACAAAACATAATTTCATTTGAAGGTTTAGAGTTTGGCACATACAAATTTACTTGGAATGGCAGGTAAATACCGCATATAGGAAGGTATGGTGGACTCATGTGGAATAACTTTGGGGTTTATGGAAGTGGATGCACAAGCAGTATTCCCGCTTAGTACAGGTGAAGGCTAGAAAGAGACTGGGAAGCGACCAACTAGAGAGCGACAACAGTCATGAACATGCATTAAAATTAATCAACAGTGAATGCAAGCATGAGTAGGATATAAATCACCATGAACATAAATATTGCGGAGGCTACGTTGATTTGTTTCAACTACATGTGTGAACATGTGCCAAGTCAGACCACTTGAATCATACAAAGGAGGATACAACCCTATCATACCACATCACAACCATTTTAATATCATGTTGGCACGCAAGATAGACCATTATAAAATCCTAGCTAATTAAGCATGGCATAAGCAGCTATGATCTCTAATTGTCATTGCAAACATGTTTCACTCATAACAAGCTGAATCAGGAACGATGAACTATCATATTTACAAAAACAAGAGAGGTCGAGTTCATACCAGCTTTTCCCATCTCAATTAGTTCATCATATGTCATCCTTATTGCCTTTCACTCGCACGACTGAACGGTGTGGATAATAATAATAGTGCACATGCATTGGACTAAGCTGGAATCTGCAAGCATTTAATACAAGAGAGAAGACAAGGTAATATGGCTCAAGGTTGAATTAACAATAAAGCATATGAGAGCCACTAAGCATTTTCAATCATGGTCTTCTACTCTTAACCCCCAAAGAAAAGAAACTACTTACACGGGAAAGCTCCCAACAAGCAAAAGAAGAATGAGAAAATCTTTTTGGGTTTTCTTTTAATTACTACTACTACAGGCAAGGAAAGTAGACTAGCTAAAAGCAACAACTATTTTTTTTCTTAAGGTTTTTCTAACACACAAGAAAAAGACTAAGAAAAAGAAATGAAACTAAGCATGGATGGTACAATGAAAGAGTCTGAGCACCGACGACTAGAATAAGTGTGTTAACATGAATGTAATGTCGGTGAGAAACACGTACTCCCCCAAGCTTAGGCTTTTGGCCTAAGTTGGTCTATGGCCAATATTGGCCTATCGGATATCCAAAGTTGTAGTTGGGGTTGTACTGAGATGCAGCAGCTACTGCCTGCTGAGCTGCAGCTTGGAGACGGGCTGCCTCCATCGTCTCCTGATACTCATTTGCCTCCTCCTTGGTTATAGTATATCTCCCTTTTGCCTAGAAGTCAAACAAGGTAGGAGCAGGAAGATCAATATGGACGGTGTGACGCCTGTTAAAGATTAGTCGATACTTGAGGGATTGTTCATCCCTCTCTATAAACTGATGACTAACCATAGCATTATAATCCAAATAAGCAGGCGGTAATAGTGCATCATTTTCATGTATAGGCACACCAAGACGACGGGCTAACCGAGTGGCATAGATCCCACCGAAGAAATCTCCATATAAACCATTATGATGTAGCCTACGTGCAACAATAGCACCCAAGTTATATTGTCTATCACCTAACACAACACTCTTGAGAATACTAAGATCTGGGACGCACATATGGCAAGCCTCATCTTTACCGTTTATGCATCTACCAATAAAGAGAGCAAAGTAATGAATAGCAGGAAAATGAATGCTCCATATGGTGGCTCGTGTGATTTCTCTAGATTCCCCTACAGTGACACTAGCAAGGAAGTCCTTATATTCAGATTTGCGAGGGTCACCCATACTGCCCCACTGCAGGAGCTTACAAGCATCATTAAAATCCTCTAGGTCCATGGTGTAAGATTTATCATAAAGATCAAATAGGACAGTGTGAGAATTACGTGTAGATGAAAATTTGAAACTTCTCACAAAGATATATATTAAGTAACGGTGTTGAGGGCACTTATCTTGCATGAAGCCCTCGAGGTCAGCATTAGGCACATATGCGTCAAATTCCTCCTTAATGCCTGCTTGAACCATAAATTCTTCTGACGGCCATTCACAAGGCCGCACTTCATCTTCCCTCGGTAATTCATCGTCCGGCTCACGCATCACGAGCCTTGGTTCTTGCTTCCTTGAAGAACCACCTTGGAAGATTTTCCTATACATTTTTCTGAAATTTTTAGTAACTCGAAATAAAAGTGAACCAAACTCAACAAGATTGATAGCAACAACTCCTACAAGTGCCTAGAGACTATATCATGCATTAGAACTACTTGGAACCAATGAAATTTGACATGCAAGCTCAAGAACAAGGTCACCACAGCAGCAAAAATTTACAATAAATAAAGCACTAGAACAAAAACTAATTGGACCAATGAAGGAGTCACATACCAAGGAACAATCTCCCCAAACAGTTTTGTGAATGGAGCTTTGAGCAAGGAGATCGAAAATGGCTGCAAGATGAGCTAGAACTCGTGCTTGAGCTAGATAGTGATTTTTTTGGGAGGAATAAGAAGTGTGTGGGTGCAGGAATAAGTGGAGGGGGGGCACGTGGGTCCCACGAGGCAGGGGCGCGCCCTGTGAGGGTGGGCGCGCCCTGGACCCTCGTGGCCAGGTGCTGGCTCCCCTCGCTGTGTTTTCTGTGCCAAACGTTCTCAAATATTCTAGAAAAAAACATATTTCATTTTCACAGAATTTGGAGAACTTTTATTTTTGGGGTATTTTTTATTGCACGGATAAGCCTAGAAACACACAGAAAATACTATTTTTGCTTTATTTAGTCTAATTAACAGAAAGTAAAAGAAGGGTACAGAAGGTTGTGATGTCTAGATTCACCCATCTCATGCTCATCAAAAGGAATCCATTAACAAGGTTGATCAAGTCTTGTTAATAAACTCTTTCCGAATAACATGAAACCGAAGAATTTTTGAATAACACTAGGTTACCTCAATGGGGATATGTATGTCCCCAACAATAAGAATATCATATGTCTTCTTGATAGTAGGAAGAGGAAATTCAAAACCTCCAATAGTAATAGTTGAAATTTTTCCAATAGAATTGATACTATGGACCTGAGGTTGTTTCCTCGGAAAGTGTACTGTATGCTCATTACCACTGACATGAAAAGTGGCATTGCCTTTGTTGCAATCAATAACAGCCCATGTAGTATTCGAAAAGGGTCTACCAAGGATAATAGACATACTATCGTCCTCGGGAATATCAAGGATAACAAAGTCCGTCAGAATAGTAACATTTGCAACCACAACAGGAACATCCTCACAAATACCAACAGGTATAGTAGTTGATTTATCGGTCATTTGCAATGATATTTCAGTAGGTGTCAACTTAGTCAAGTCAAGTCTACAATATAAAGAGAGAGGCATAACACTAACACCGGCTCCAAGATCACATAAAGTAGTTTTAACATAGTTCCCTTTAATGGAGCAAGGTATAGTAGGTACTCCTCGATCTCCTAGTTTCTTAGGTATTCCACCCTTAAAAGTGTAGTTGGCAAGCATGGTGGAAATCGCTACTTCAGGAATCTTTCTTTTATTGGTAATAATATCGTTCATATACTTAGCATAAGGATTTGTTTTAAGCATATCAGTCAAACGCATACGCAAAAAGATAGGTCTAATCATTTCAGCAAAGCGCTCAAAATCCTTATCATCCTTTTTCTTGGATGGTTTAGGAGGAAAACGCATGGTTCCTGAACCCATGGTTCTCATTCCTTATCGTGCTTCCTAGCAACAAAGTCCCTCTTATCATAACGTTGATTCTTTGATTGTGGGTTATCAAGATCAATAGCAGGTTCAATATCTACATCATTATCATTGCTAGGTTGAGCATCATCATGAACATCATCATTAGCATTTTCACTAGGTTCATGTTCATTACTAGATTGTGTCTCAGCATCAGAAACAGAGATATCATTGGGATTCTCAGGTGTGTCAGCTACAGGTTCACTAGAAGCATGCAAAGTCCTATCATTTTTCTTTTTCTTCTTCTTAGAAGAACTAGGTGCATCTAAATTAGTTCTCTGAGAATCTTGCTCAATTCTCTTAGGGTGGCCCTCCAGATACAAAGGTTCCTGAGTCATTTTATCACCTCTAGTTGCAACTCTAACAGCATAGTCATTATTCTTACTATTTAATTCATTGAGCAAATCATTCCGAGCCTTAAGTACTTGTTCTATTTGAGTGGTAACCATAGAAGCATGTTTACTAATGAGTTTCAATTCACCTTTAACTCTAGACATGTAATGTAATGCCCAGGATGGGACTATACCTCCTACGTGTCGAGGCACGACTTAAAGGTATAAGCCCATTCTGGAATGATCTCAAGTTTGGTATCTTTGCACGACTCATGTAAAAGAGGGATTAAATTGCAAAAGGAGATAGTTGGCTTACACTCGCCACTTCACACAATACATTATATAAGCAAACATCATTCAAAACATCACAACCCGACTACGGGCGAAGATCCAAAAGAAAGATACCAAAACAACATAAAGCCACAGGTACGAATCGCCCCTAGTAGAAACCATTACTGATCATCGAAAACGTCACAAGCAAACGGCCACTCTCTTCATCGAGCTCCCAGTGTAGAACTTGAACCAGCTCCTGCATCCAACTCGGCTGAACCTGCATCTGGTGTTGTAGTATCTGTGAGCCACGAGGACTCAGCAATCCCATAACCATGGGTATCAAGACTAGCAAAGCTTTATGGGTAGGAAGAGGTAAGTGGTGAGGTCGCAGCAGCGGCTAAGCACAATATGGTGGCTAACTTACGAGTACAAGAATAAGATGAGTATCTACGCAAACGGTCGCAACTAGTAGTGATCGCTAAAGATCCTGAACTACATACGAATCAAACATAACCCCATCGTGTTCTCTTCTCAAAGTGAAAAGAGACAGTCACGGTTACTCACACAGTTATGTGTTTTAACTCGGATCCTCTGTCAAGTTTTCTACAACCGGACATTAACAAATTCCAATCTGCCACATAACCGCGGGCACGGCTTTCGAAAGATTATAACCCTGCAGGGGTGTCCCAACTTAGCCCATCACAAGCTCTCACGATTAGCTGAAGTGATAAATATAATATCATCACTCCTTATCTTAGGGAAATCCGATCAGGCTCGGCATCCCGGTGCACAAGACATTTCGACAATGGTAAAACAAGTCCAGCAAGACCTCCCGGTGTGTCGACACCCTGATAGTAGCCGCGCGTATCTCGTCTCAGGCCACGACCGGATGGGTGATCCTACGAGTAAAACCAAACCTCGAGTTTCCCCGTGGTGGCCCCGCATAACCCCCATTTGGGACCAACACCATCAGCACTGGCCCCCCTGCTATGTAGAATTAAGAACCCGAGGGTGCGACCCCCTATGCAAATTTAATTAAGTTGTTATTATGAGGCAAATTAAAACCAATGTTGGGCCTTGCTGGAGGAGTTTTATTAAAAGTCGAACTGTCAAGGGGTCCCCATCCACCCATCGTGTAAGGAACGCAAAATCAAGGAATATAATGCCGGTTTATCGGCGCCTAAGGTGGCATGAGTGGAACAAAACACCGAGCAAAAGGCCAAGCCTTCCACCCATGCCCAGTATATAGGTGTGTTAATAATAATAATAGATATTGTGATATTCCAACAACAAGTTCCCACCTGGAACGAACTTCATCTTCACCTACAACTAACAACGCTATAAGAGGGGCTGAGCAAGCGGGTAACATAGCCAAACAGTGGTTTTGCTAGGAAGGTTTCAAGGTTAGAGGTTTCATGGCAACAAGGAGAGGCTGACATAAAAATGGGTAGCGCGACATGTAACGATAGCATCGAGACAACTAAGCATGGCAATGGTAGTAAAGGTATCCAAGGGTATGATCATCTTGCCTGGAATTCTGCAAGGGAGAAGAACGGGTCCATGAAGTAGACGGAGCAACAAGACGAGCGAATCCTCACAACTCCGGAACGAAACCGAAGCTAACAAGAGAAGCAACCGGAAAGAAGCAAACAACTCGGTAAACACACAAGCATAGACATGGCATACGATGCACATCCAAGTATGATGCATGTCCGGTTTAATTATGCATGGCATGGCAATGTGCACAAACAAGTACTACAAGTTAAGTGGAGCTCAATATGCAACGAGTTGCATATTGACGAAACACCACATTTTATTATTTAATTGACTCTCGTTTATTTACAAGACAAGATTAAATGTTTGTTAACATGGCAAGAGGTGAAGCAAAAACAAACTACCTATTTAGGCATTTTAAATGAGGCCGGAAAATAACAACAACAATTCCGGAAAATCCCCATGAGCATGTTTAGCAATTTTAAGAAACAACAATTAACACATTTTAATGTTGTTAACATGATGCGGATGACATGATCAAGTTTTATGCAAGTTTATTAAAAGTGAACATGAAGAGATAAGGAGTATATGTCACCGTGGTGGAAGGAAAGGGTGCCACGGCAACGATCCGAAAATGATGCAACGGCAACATCTCGGTTCCGGTAACTCGTTGAGAGACCGGGGCAAAAGAAAGATGGCGTGAGCGAGAGTGAGTCGATCGAGATGAAAGGTGGGGTGATCCCGTCACCGGGTTCCCACGGGTCCGCGACGAGGCAACCGAGGAGCACGACAAAAGGACGAAACGGGCACGGAGCACACAAGGGAAAACATCTCATACAACACAAGCATTCCACGGGTCATCGTCTCGGGGTTATACCTTCGAAGCGTTCGTTCTCGAAGCGGATCGAGTCGTCGAGGGACGTAGTGGAAGTAGTGGTACACGGGTCGTAGAGGAAGTAGTTGTTCACGAGGTCGTCAACGAAGTAGTCGTTCACATTCCATTTCGGAGAGGTACTTGTCGCGGCATCGGACGTCTTCGGGGCGACGGTAGTGGTACACGGTTCGTAGAGGTTCGGGGCCGTCGTGGTACTTGCCGGTCTCGGTCTCGAGTCGTAGTTGAACTTGCGGGTCATCGGCGTCATGGAACTTGGGGGGTCTCTTTCTCGTTCCGTAGATGTTCATGTTCAACGTGTCGTGGAACTTGAGGTCTTGGTCTTCGGCGTCGAGGTACTTGACACATCCGGAAGTCGTACTCGAGGTCGTCATTGACGTAGGGGTACATGAGGGTCGTCGCGGTAGAGGTACTTGGGGTCTTCGGTCTAGCCGGTCTCGACGGTTCAAAGCAAAACAGCAGCAAGAACGGCCATGGCGGGCACGAGGCTGCCGGAGAAGTTGGCGGTGGCGACGCACATGAGGAGGCCGGGGAGGACGGCTCGGGTAGGAGCTGCTGTCGAGCGGGGCGATGGGCGCAGCCCACACGACGAAGCAGAGGAGGGGCGTCGAGGCCATCGGAGTTGGCCCTTCGGTGGTGGCGCAGGGAGGCACTCGGGGAGGTCCAAGGGCAGGCTGGAGCTGCTATTGCTCGGGGAAGGGGGGCTCCTGGCTGGCCAGAAGAGGCAGGGCGCGCTGGAGCTGCGGTGAAGAGACGAGGCAGGGGCGATCGCCGGCGCTGTCGGGGTGGACGGGGCGCTCGGGGCCGCGGCCCTGGCGACGGAGGAAGGGCGCCGAGAAGGGAGCTGCTCGAGGGGGACTCTGGCGCGGTCCTGGCCGGCTCGCGGGGCGATGGAGGATCCTGACCGCGAGGAGGGAGACCACGGCGGGTGACGGGGCGACGCTGGAGATGCGGCTCCCTGGCGAGATCGAGAGGGAGGAGGGGGCGCTGCACATGGAGATTGAAAGGGAGGAGGGGGCGCTGCGTAGGGAGATCGAAGGGAGAGGGGATCGAGATGCGGGGCTCGTGCGATGGAGTCGGGTGGCGGCGGCTCTGTGAGGACGAGGGGAGAGCTGCGTCGGGCTAGGTTTAGGGAGACTTGGGCCGTGGGCCTGGAGGAAGTTGGGCCGGCTGCGGCTGGAGTGGGCCTAGAGGCCTAGCAGGCCGGCTGGTGGGAGGCTGAGGCCCATGGCCTGGGAGGGAGGTAAAAAGGCTGGGAGGTAATTTACCAAAAACTGAATAAAAACAAGGAAGAAAGAGAGATAGAAAAGAAAGAAGGGTTAGGAACAGAATTTGGACAAGAGGTTAATTTTACTGGACTCGTAAAAATGTCCACGGTCCACGAAAAATAGGAGAGGCAAGAATGCAAGAGATAAAATCGAATTCATTTGAATTAAATTCAAATGATTTGAATTAGGGCATGACTTAAACGTGTCCAAAAGTGTTGAGGTTTTTGGAGGAACCTCGATAAACGAGAAAAGAAATATAGGGAAGGTTTTTGACGGTGAAACTAGAATTAAGAGGCATGGGGAAAATATGCAAGTGTGTTACGGTTAATTCCACAAACGGAATATTAAATTATAATAGCTCCATAATATTAGGAGGATATGTTATAAAGAGAAGTCACACTTCCCTCGATTTAAATGGACCGAAGGTCCACACGGTTTATTTAGTTGAGATGCAAAGATTAATGACATGATGGCATGATGACATGATGCAATGCAAAATAAATAACACAAGCACAAAAGAAACACACGGAAGAACCCGGAACATCTGGAATCTTCTGGAATCTTCTGGGACGTCGGTCTTCGGGTGTCACAACTCTCCCACACTAACAGAGGATCTCGACCCGAGATCCTAGAGATGGCACCGGATAGAAACGAAAAAGAAGAGGTAAAACAAAGTTGCTTCTTCGACAAACGAGTGAAACCACGAACCTTGAGAGGTTGAACAAAATGAAAGAAGAATACAACGGAGATGAACGAATATGAAAACTCCGTTAGAAAAAGATGAACAAGGAACATTATGAGAACCTTGGAGGTTGAAAGACATGAAGCAAGAGCTCACGGATGACGAAAGAATTTCAAAACCACTCCGGTTAACCAAGATTGAGAAGGAATAAGAACGAAATAATTTGGACAACACTCCGTCTGAAAATGGAAGGAATTGAACAAGAACTTGAGAAGATGGATGATACTTGATGAAAACAACAACACAATGCCTCTGAAACAATTGAAAGAATGGCACAAGGGGGTAAGAAAGATTTCAGGCAGCACTCCGATTGAAAGAGAGGCAAAACATGAAAAGATGAGAGAACTTGAAAAGAGGACATAACACTCCGGTTAAATAGATAAACAAGGAAAGAACATGATCTCGATAAAAACGAGATGATGGTTAAAGAGAGCAATATCACAATGCCTCCGGAACGAATAATGGAGTGAAAGATCGAAGAAGAAAAACATCTTCAACTAGAAATGATTTTGAAGGCATCCTTACGAAGAAGGGTTGAACGGAGTTGTTGGAAAAATCAACAGCAAAAGAATAAGCTTGAAGTGGGCTTATGGAATTCATCCCAAAATTATGAGGTGACAACCAGCCACTAACGAAAACATTTGATTGGATTGGGATCAACAAGGAGATGAAAAACTTATTTCACCGGAAGGGTAAATGAAGAACTTGGGTCATTTATAAGCACCATAAATAGCAACAATCCTTAGGGAAGGCTTTAGGTGAAATACAACCCAAGATAACTCCAAGAGATAAAAATGAGGGGTTGAAAGGATCTCCTAAAGAGAAAGAAATGATGGTTTTAATTATCTCATTCTTGATAACTCATGAATCATGAAACATTAAGGAATTGTCAAAAATGGCATACCACCATCTCAACAATAAGGTAGAAAGAATTGCACTTGGAAAGCATGATGAAGAATGCTTGAGCTCCAACAAGAATCTTGATGAAGACTTCGAGGATGAATTAATTGATGATGAACCACCACGAAACTCCGGTAGCAAACGAATGAGAAGTGAAGGTAGAAAAGAATAAGATTCAAGACCTGCGATGAATTAGATGAAGCTTTGAAATGATATAATTGAAATAACTTGGAGCTCCGGAAAAACAAGATGAACAACTTAGAACCGAGAATATGATATGATGAACAAGCTCCGAAGGAAGGGATTAACCTCTTGGAAGAAACTAGAATAAGATTTATGTTATGCATATCCTTCACCAATTTAAATTGATGACAAGCAAACGGATTTCGCATACAACTTATTCTCGTTGGAAAGGATTAAGAGAGATCTCGCACAAGCTTGGGTAAATATTCGACGAAGCATCGGTAGGATTATGAAAAGAACGAGTGAATTAATGCGATAACAAGGAAGAGTAATCTTGAACGAACCACCGGAAGGATATGGAGACGAACGAAGAGACATCAATGAAGAATAGTTGGAGGACGAAGTTACAAACAGAGAACGAAGAAATATTCTGAAATGATGGCCTTCGGAGGAACACAAAGAAAAGAATTTAGGAAATGCTTCGGATGGTATAAAAAGATTCCTTATGATCGAAACAATAATGAAGATGGCAAGAAGCTAGAACCATGAATCTTGAAGAGAACGGGCCAAGATTTAAGAGAAACACTTCTTCGGGTCTTCAAACGTTGAAAAATGAAGACGAGAAATGCCATAAGAATTTTTGAGCACTCCGGAATGAAGAATTAAAAGGTTGAAACAACGATGAAAAGAATTGAACGCGAGCTTGGAGAAGGACTGTGACTGATGGAAAATCATTCTTACGTCACACTAAGAAAAGAATTCTCCGGAAAAGGAAGAGTCAGGTAAGATCCTAGAGAAAGACCTGTGGGTTAGGGCCCACTAAAGAAACCACCGTTGGAAAAGATTGCTTAAGAGATATTGCACCGGGTAAATTAAATGGCTTGAATAAGATGATAATCCTCAAAATAGCTTGAACGGATTAAGAATGGAAACACGAATCTCCAGCACTCCGGATATGAATAGCAAGAGGAGAATGATTACTTGGTGCACCGGAATAAGAAAGCATTGTGAAATGAGGAAAAGGATAAGATCAACACCGAAATCTTGAATTACATCCACCGGCAGAATTTGAGAACAAAAGAATGATGAACTTGAAGCTCTTGAGCATCTTCACGATAAATCACCGGATAAGAACATTGAAGGAAAAGAATGAAGAAATATCACATGAATAAAATGGATACTTCATTAGGGACTCTGGTTCCAAGAAGAAAAAGGGTGGGAGGGTGGGAAAAACAAAGACAACTTGGGATGAATGAAACAGACAAATCGTCAGATTTCTCAACGACGTCCGTATGGAATAACTTGAAGAGAAGGCACACCGGTTGGAAAATGATTAACATGAAGATATCGATGGTCAAGAAGAATTAGCACTCCCATAGAAATATGAGAACAACGATTAGGAAAGGTATGGAATCAACACTTGACATCGAAGCAACTCGAATACCAGAATCAAAACAAAAACAAGGATAGATATGTTGCAGCATAATCTTCACAATATCATCCGAACAGAGATTTGAACAAATGAATTCCGTAGGTACATCAACTTGTCGAGAAGCCAATTGGGAGAACAAAAGGTAAATAAAAAGATACAAGGAGCAGATAGAACAAATACAAGATAGAAGCTTCGTTCGACATCTTTGTGTTGAAAGCTCATGGAACGTGTTACAAAAGGGTTTTGCAATCCCCGGATCAGCATAGCCAAGGACCCTTTAAGATGCAACTCCTAATCGGAACAAGCCCATAAAACCACTTCACTCAATGTAGAACCCTGAACTTCATATCGTGCATCCGTTGGAAGAATGCCTAGAACTACTGGATGAACCCACCTATTAATTTCCGAAAGTTTCCAGTTATGCAATCAGGTGTTGGGGATACAGGGGAAGCACCGCGCACTCAACTCTAAACCTACATCCAGCTGTATCCATCCTTCAACACATAACCAGTCTTTCTCGGAAACCGTTTACCTCGGACCTTCGAAACGCATCTACTATACAAGCTATGGCAATACACCCAAACTACCTCCCCAGTATTGGGTGATGTCGGGGTTATCTTGCCACTAACCGTATAGGAGAGTTTTCGATGTCGGCCGTCTTAAGTATTCTAGTACTGCCACGATATGTTTGTGACGACAACACCTCGGAGCTCAACTCCCCGGGACACTGCCAGAACCCCTAATGACAGGAGGCATCGAGAACAATGTTCTCGTCACAAAGACATCGGAACAATCCAAACAATACTCGCGTGATCCTAAAAAAAATTGGTGCATTTTTTTGAGAGTAGAAGAGATAAGAGTAATCGTCAGGAGTCCTCACCAGAGTGAAAAGAGATGAGGAGCAAAAGAAATCCTACTCTCCGATATATATATAGGACTCAAAACATTTTAAGTGTGTGCCTAGACTCAACCGTCAATGATTCGATCAATCAGTGGGGGCTTCTAGGTCGGAGAAGGCTCTGAATACCAACTTGTAATGCCCAGGATGGGACTATACCTCCTACGTGTTGAGGCACGACTTAAAGGTATAAGCCCATTCTGGAATGATCTCAAGTTTGGTATCTTTGCACGACTCGTGTAAAAGAGGGATTAAATTGCAAAAGGAGATAGTTGGCTTACACTCGCCACTTCACAGAATACATTATATAAGAAAACATCATTCAAAACATCACAACCCGACTACGGGCAAAGATCCAAAAGAAAGATACCAAAACAACATAAAGCCACAGGTCCGAATCGCCCCTAGTAGAAACCACTACTGATCGTCGAAAACGTCACAAGCAAACGGCCACTCTCTTCATCGAGCTCCCAGTGTAGAACTTGAACCAGCTCCTGCATCCAACTCGGCTGAACCTGCATCTGGTGTTGTAGTATCTGTGAGCCACGAGGACTCAGCAATCCCATAACCATGGGTATCAAGACTAGCAAAGCTTTATGGGTAGGAAGAGGTAAGTGGTGAGGTTGCAGCAGCGGCTAAGCACACTATGGTGGCTAACTTACGAGTATAGGAATAAGATGAGTATCTACGCAAACGGTCGCAACTAGTAGTGATCGCTAAAGATCCTGAACTACATACGAATCAAACATAACCCCATCGTGTTCTTTTCTCAAAGTGAAAAGAGATAGTCACGGTTACTCACACAGTTGTGTGTTTTAACTCGGATCCTCTATCAAGTTTTCTACAACGGACATTAACAAATTCCAATCTGCCACATAACCGCGGGCACGGCTTTCGAAAGATTATAACCCTGCAGGGGTGTCCCAACTTAGCCCATCACAAGCTCTCATGATTAGCTGAAGTGATAAATATAATATCATCACTCCTTATCTTAGGGAAATCCGATCAGGCTCGGCATCCCGGTGCACAAGACATTTCGACAATGGTAAAACAAGTCCAGCAAGACCTCCCGGTGTGTCGACACCCTGATAGTAGCCGCGCGTATCTCGTCTCAGGCCACGACCGGATGGGTGATCCTACGAGTAAAACCAAACCTCAAATTTCCCCGTGGTGGCCCCGCATAACCCCCGTTTGGGACCAACACCATCAGCACTGGGCCCCCTGCTATGTAGAATTAAGAAGCCGAGGGTGCGACCCCCTATGCAAATTTAATTAAGTTGTTATTATGAGGCAAATTAAAACCAATGTTGGGCCTTGCTGGAGGAGTTTTATTCAAAGTCGAACTGTCAAGGGGTCCCCATCCACCCATCGTGTAAGGAACGCAAAATCAAGGAACAAAATGCCGGTTTATCGGCGCCTAAGGTGGCATGAGTGGAACAAAACACCGAGCAAAAGGCCAAGCCTTCCACCCATGCCCAGTATATAGGTGTGTTAATAATAATAATAGATATTGTGATATTCCAACAATAAGTTCCCACCTGGAACGAACTTCATCTTCACCTGCAACTAACAACGCTATAAGAGGGGCTGAGCAAGCGGGTAACATAGCCAAACAGTGGTTTTGCTAGGAAGGTTTCAAGGTTAGAGGTTTCATGGCAACAAGGAGAGGCTAACATAAAAATGGGTAGCGCGACATGTAACGATAGCATCGAGACAACTAAGCATGGCAATGGTAGTAAAGGTATCCAAGGGTATGATCATCTTGCCTGGAATTTCGCAAGGGAGAAGAACGGGTCCATGAAGTAGACGGAGCAACAAGACAAGCGAATCCTCACAACTCCGGAACAAAACCGAAGCTAACAAGAGAAGCAACCGGAAAGAAGCAAACAACTCGGTAAACACACAAGCATAGACATGGCATACGATGCACATCCAAGTATGATGCATGTTCGGTTTAATTATGCATGGCATGGCAATGTGCACAAACAAGTACTACAAGTTAAGTGGAGCTCAATATGCAACGAGTTGCATATTGACGAAACACCACATTTTATTATTTAATTGACTCTCGTTTATTTACCAGACAAGATTAAATGTTTGTTAACATGGCAAGAGGTGAAGCAAAAACAAACTACCTATTTAGGCATTTTAAATGAGGCCGGAAAATAACAACAACAATTCCGGAAAATCCCCATGAGCATGTTTAGCAATTTTAAGAAACAACAATTAACACATTTTAATGTTGTTAACATGATGCGGATGACATGATCAAGTTTTATGCAAGTTTATTAAAAGTGAACATGAAGAGATAAGGAGTATATGTCACCGTGGTGGAAGGAAAGGGTGCCATGGCAACGATCCGAAAATGATGCAACGGCAACATCTCGGTTCCGGTAACTCGTTGAGAGACCGGGGCAAAAGAAAGATGGCGTGAGCGAGAGTGAGTCGATCGAGATGAAAGGTGGGGTGATCCCGTCACCGGGTTCCCACGGGTCGACGACGAGGCAACCGAGGAGCACGACAAAAGGACGAAACGGGCATGGAGCACACAAGGGAAAACATCTCATACAACACAAGCATTCCACGGGTCATCGTCTCGGGGTTATACCTTCGAAGCGTTCGTTCTCGAAGCGGATCGAGTCGTCGAGGGACGTAGTGGAAGTAGTAGTACACGGGTCGTAGAGGAAGTAGTTGTTCACGAGGTCGTCAACGAAGTAGTCGTTCACATTCCGTTTTGGAGAGGTACTTGTCGCGGCATCGGACGTCTTCGGGGCGACGGTAGTGGTACACGGTTCGTAGAGGTTCGGGGCCGTCTTGGTACTTGCCGGTCTCGGTCTCGAGTCGTAGTTGAACTTGCGGGTCATCGGCGTCGTGGAACTTGGGGGGTCTCGTTCTCGTTCCGTAGATGTTCATGTTCAACGTGTCGTGGAACTTGAGGTCTTGGTCTTCGGCGTCGAGGTACTTGACACATCCGGTAGTCGTACTCGAGGTCGTCGTTGATGTAGGGGTACATGAGGGTCGTCGCGGTAGAGGTACTTGGGGTCTTCGGTCTTGCCGGCCTCGACGGTTCAAAGCAAAACAGCAGCAAGGACGGCCATGGCGGGCACGAGGCTTCCGGAGAAGTTGGCGGTGGCGACGCACATGAGGAGGCCGGGGAGGACGGCTCGGGTAGGAGCTGCTGTCGAGCGGGGCGATGGGCGTAGCCCACACGATGAAGCAGAGGAGGGGTGTCGAGGCCATCGGAGTTGGCCCTTCGGTGGTGGCGCAGGGAGGCACTCGGGGAGGTCCAAGGGCAGGCTGGAGCTGCTACTGCTCGGGGAAGGGGGGCTCCTAGCTGGCCAGAAGAGGCAGGGCGCGCTGGAGCTGCGGTGAAGAGACGAGGCAGGGGCGGTCGCCGGCGCTGTCGGGGTGGACGGGGCGCTCAGGGCTGCGGCCCTGGCGACGGAGGAAGGGCGCCGAGAAGGGAGCTACTCGAGGGGGACTCTGGCGCGGTCCTGGCCGGCTCGCGGGGCGATGGAGGATCCTGGCCGCGAGGAGGGAGACCACGGCGGGTGACGGGGCGACGCTGGAGATGCGGCTCCCTGGCGAGATCGAGAGGGAGGAGGGGGCGCTGCACAGAGAGATTGAAAGGGAGGAGGGGCCGCTGCGTAGGGAGATCGAAGGGAGAGGGGATCGAAATGCGGGGCTCGCGCGATGGAGTCGGGTGGCGGCGGCTCTGTGAGGACGAGGGGAGAGCTGCGTCGGGCTTGGTTTAGGGAGACTTGGGCCGTGGGCCTGGAGGAAGTTGGGCCGGCTGCGGCTGGAGTGGGCCTAGAGGCCTAGCAGGCCGGCTGGTGGGAGGCTGAGGCCCATGGCCTGGGAGGGAGGTAAAAAGGCTGGGAGCTAATTTACCAAAAACTGAATAAAAACAAGGAAGAAAGAGAGAGAGAAAAGAAAGAAGGGTTAGGAACAGAATTTGGACAAGAGGTTAATTTTACTGGACTCGTAAAATGTCCACGGTCCACGAAAAATATGAGAGGCAAGAATGCAAGAGATAAAATCGAACTCATTTGAATTAAATTCAAATGATTTGAATTAGGGCATGACTTAAACGTGGCCAAAAGTGTTGAGGTTTTTGGAGGAACCTCGATAAACGAGAAAAGAAATATAGGGAAGGTTTTTTACGGTGAAACTAGAATTAAGAGGCATGGGGAAAATATGCAAGTGTGTTACGGTTAATTCCACAAACGGAATATTAAATTATAATAGCTCCGTAATATTAGGAGGATATGTTATAAAGAGAAGTCACACTTCCCTCGATTTAAATGGACCGAAGGTCCACACGGTTTATTTAGTTGAGATGCAAAGATTAATGACATGATGGCATGATGACATGATGCAATGCAAAATAAATAACACAAGCACAAAAGAAACACACGGAAGAACCCGGAACATCTGGAATCTTCTGGAATCTTCTGGGACGTCGGTCTTCGGGCGTCACATATAATCACTCAAGCGTTCAATTATATAAGCATTGCGTTGCAATTGTCTACCAACATAAGCATTGAAGTTTTCTTGCTTCACAATAAAATTATCAAATTCATCTAAGCATTGGCTAGCAGACTTATAACGAGGTATATATCCTTCATCAAATCTATAAAGAGAATTTACCTTTACTACTTGTGTCGGGTTATCCAGACCATGTATTTCTTCAATAGGCGGTAAATTCTTGACATCTTCAGCTTTAATACCTTTTTCTTTCATAGATTTATTTGCCTCTTGCATATCTTCAGGACTTCGAAATAGAACACCCCTTTTCTTCGGAGTTGGCTTAGGGGCTGGTTCAGGAAGTGTCCAATTATTTTCATTGGCCAACATATTATTCAATAGTAATTCAGCTTGATCAACTATTCTTTCCCTGAAAACACAACCAGCACAACTATCCAGGTGGTCTCTGGAAGCATCCGTTAGTCCATTATAAAAGACATCAAGTATATCGTTCCTCCAAAGAGGATGATCAGGCAAAGCATTAAGTAATTGGAGAAGCCTCCCCCAAGCTTGTGTTAGACTCTCTTCTTCAATTTGCACAAAGTTATATATTTCCCGTAAGGCAGCTTGTTTATTATGAGCGGGAAAATATTTAGCAGGAAAGTAATGCATCATATCCTGGGGACTACGCACACAACCAGGATCAAGAGAATTAAACCATGTCTTAGCTTCACCCTTTAACGAGAAAGGAAATAACTTAAGGATATAGTAATAATGAATCATTTCATCATTGGTAAATAGGGTGGCTATATCATTCAACTTAGTAAGATGTGCCACAACAGTTTCAGATTCATAGCCATGGAAAGGATTAGATTCAACCAAAGTAATTAACTCAGGATCAATAGAGAAATCATAATCCTTATCAGTAACAAAGATAGGTGAAGTAGCAAAAGCAGGGTCATATTTCATTCTAGCATTCAAAGACTTTTCTTTCAACTTAGCTAATAATTTCTTAAGATCATATATATCATTGCAAGCAAGAAAGTCTCAAGCAGTTTCTTCATCCATAGCATAACCCTCAGGAATAACAGGCAATTCATATCTAGGGGGAGAAGCTTCATCATCACTTTCATAAATATTATCAGTTTCAATATTTGCATTCTCCCTAGCCTTAGCAATTTGTTCATCTAGAAATTCACCTAGTGGCACAGTATTATCAAGCATGGAAGTAGTTTCATCATACATAGCAGAAGTGGCATCATCAAGAACATACAACATATCAGATTCAATAGCATGAGTAGGTGTCGCAAGTTTATTCATAACAGAGGGTGAATCAAGTGCAGAGCTACATGGCAATTCCTTACCCCCCCCCCCTCGTAGTTGAGGGATAAATCTTGGTTTTTGAGTCCTTCAAGTTCTTCATAGTGATCAATAGATATAAATCCCAAGTGAATTAAAGAATATATCTATGCTCCCCGGCAACGGCGCTAGAAAATAGTCTTGATAACCCACAAGTGTAGGGGATCGCAACAGTTTTCGAGGGTAAAGTATTCAACCCAAATTTATTTATTCGACACAAGGGGAGCCAGAGAATACTCTTAAGTATTAGCAGCTGAGTTGTGAATTCAACCACACCTGGAAACTTAGTATCTGCAGCAAGGCAATTTAGTAGCAAAGTAATATGGAAGTGACGGTAGAAGCAATAAAAGTAATTGTAGTATTTTTGTAGTTTTTGTAACAGCAACAGCGAAAAAGTAAATAAGCAACAAGAATATATGAAAAGCTCGTAGGCATTGGATCGGTGATGGGAAATTATGTCGGATGCGATTCATCATGTAAAAGATATAACCTAGGGTGACACAGAACTAGCTCCAGTTCATCAATGTAATGTAGGCAGGTATTCTGAATATAGTCATACGTGCTTATGGAAAAGAACTTGCATGACATCTTTTGTCCTACCCTCCCGTGGCAGTGGGGTCCTAGTGGAAACTAAGGGATATTAAGGCCTCATTTTAATAGAGTACCGGACCAAAGCATTAACACATAGTGAATACATGAACTCCTCAAACTACGATCATCACCAGGAGTGGTCCCGATTGTTGTCACTTCGGGGTTGCCGGATCATAACACATAGTAGGTGACTATAGACTTGCAAGATAGGATCAAGAGCACACATATATTCATGAAAACATAATAGGTTCAGATCTGAAATCATGGCACTCGGGCCCTAGTGACAAGCATTAAGCATGGCAAAGTCATAGCAACATCAATCTTAGAACATAGTGGATACTAGGGATCAAACCCTAACAAAACTAACTCGATTACATGGTAAATCTGATCCAACCCATCACCGTCCAGCAAGCCTACGATGGGATTACTCACGCACAGTGGTGAGCATCATGGAATTGGTGATGGAGGAAGGTTGATGATGACGATGGCGACGATCTCCACTCTCTGGAGCCCTGAACAGACTCCAGATCAGCCCTCCCGAGAGAGATTAGGGCTTGCCGGCGGCTCCATATCGTAAAACGCGATAATTCTTTCTCTCTGATTTTTTTTTCTCCCCGAAAGTGAATATATGAAGTCCGGGGGTACGTTGATGGAGCATCAGTGGGCCCATGAGGTAGGGGGCGCGCCCAGGGGGAGGGGGCACGCCTCCCACCCTCGTGGACAGGGTGTGGGCCCCCTGACGTGGATCTTTCCGCAGATATTTTTTATACTTTCCAAAATAATTCTCCGTGGATTTTCAGGTCATTCCAAGAACTTTTTATTTCTGCACAAAAACAACACCATGGCAATTCTGCTGAAAACAGCGTTAGTCCGGGTTAGTTCCATTCAAATCATGCAAGTTAGAGTCCAAAGAAAGGGCACAAGTGTTTGGAAAAGTAGATACGTTGGAGTATCAACAACAGTGGTTGAGATTTCCATTGACGGCGATTGGAGAACTGCGGCAGAGGCGCACAGGTGAAGACGACGATGATTCGGAGACCAAGGGGGCGGCAGCACTGGGGCGCGGACTCATGTGGTTTGAAGAATTTTTTTATCGTACAGGTACACAGGATATATATACCCAATCGATGGCACCGAATGGAATGGTTCGGTGGCGCCGAGATGTGAAACTGTGTGCAGTTAGTGCAACTCGTGAAACCGAGTCATTCTAATCGATGTCACCAAGATGAAACCTAGATCAGTCTGGTGATTTCGGTGGGACCGAATAGGAGTGTCTTGGTCTAACCAAAATGCACAAGAAGGTTTTGGTAAGCAGTCCTTGTCGGATTGGTGACTCCGAGTGCTCCTCGCTCGGAGGGTCCGAAAATACTTGTTCAAATTTCGTGATGTAGCATGAATAGAATTTGAGACAAGAAAAGCATAGATAGCTGATACATCTCCAACGTACCTATATATTTTTTATTGTTCCATGCTCTTATATTATCAACTTTGGATGTTTTATATGCATTAATTGGCCATTTTATATTATTTTTGGGACTAACTTATTAACCTGGAGCCAGGTGCCAGTTTCTTTTTTTTTCCTTGTTTTTGAGTTTCGCAGAAAAGGAATATCAAATGGAGTCCCAACGGAATAAAACTTTCGCACTTATTTTTTCTGGACAAAAACACACCTACGTGACTTGAATTAGGGGCCAGGGAAGCCACGGAGTGGCCACAAGCCGTAGGGGCACGCCCCTAAGCTTGTGGGCCCCCCGTGACCCCCCTGCACCGCATCTTTGCCCTATATATTCTCAAATATTCCAGAAAGCCTAGAAGCATCCACGAAAATACTTCTCCACTGCAGCATGTCTCTGTTCCTGTGACATCGCATCCGAAGGCCTTTTCCGGTACTCTACCGGAGGGGGATTCTATCACGGAGGGCATCTACATCAACCTTGCTGCCCCTCCAATGATGTGTGAGTAGTTTATCATGGACCTACGGGCCCATAGCTAGTAGCTAGATGGCTTCTTCTCTCTCTTTGATCTTCAATACAATGTTCTCCTCGTTGTTCTTGGAGGTCTATTCGATGTAATCTTCTTTTGTCGTGTGTTTGTCGAGATTCGATGAATTGTGGATTCATGACCATATTATCTATGAATATTAGTTGAGTCTTCTCTGGAATCTTTTATGCATGATTAAGATAGCTTTGTATTTCTTTCTAATCTATCGATTTGGTTTGGCCAACTAGATTGGTTTTTCTTGCAATGGGAGATTTGCTTTGTGATGGGTTCAATCTTGCGGTGTCCTCACCAAGTGACATAGTAGGGGTAGCGAGGCACATATTGTATTGTTGCCATTAAGGATAAAAAGATGGTGTTTATATCATATTGCATGAGTTTATCCCTCTACATCGTGTCATCTTGCTTAAGGTGTTACTCTATTTTTAACTGAATACTCTAGAGGCATGCTCGATAGCGGTCAATGAGTGGAGTAATAGTAGTAGATGCAGGCAGGAGTCGGTCTACTAGTCATAGACATGATGCCTATATTCATGATAATTGCCTTAGATATCATCATAACTTTGCGCTTTTCTATCGATTGCTCAACATTAATTCGTTCACCCACGTTATGCTTTCTTCGAGAGAGAAGCCTCTGGTGAAACCTATGGGCCCCGGGTCTATTTTCCATCTTATATTTTTAGACCTATAAAACCAAAAACCCAATAATATCTTGCTGTAATTTTGTGTTTACTTTATTTATCTTTTTTACTTTAGTTTTAAATCTATATCTATCAGATCTCACTCTTGTTCGTGACAGTGAAGGGATTAACAACCCCTTTTCGTGTTGTGTGCAAGTGTTTGTTAGTTTGTGCAGGTGCATAGATTGGAGACTTGCTTGTGCCTCCTACTGGATTGACACCTTGGTCCTCAACTGAAGGAAATACTTATCTCTACTTTGTTGCATCACCCTTTCCTCTTCAAGGGAAAAATTAACGCAAGCTCAAGAAGTAGCAATAGCTAGAGAAAGTTCTTAGGCATTCTTGTACATCCACTGGGCCAATAAAAACCAAACAATCGGAACAACAAATGGATGTCCTCAGATGAAGAAAATACGCAAGCAACATGATCACACAATAAGATAGCAAATTAATCATGTGTCAAAGCATGCACAAACAATTCTAGCATCTATCAAGCAATTGGTCATGACTAGGTCGTCTATATATGAGTATGTTGACTTAGGAGTCAAATGAGAACATTTGATCATAGGTCATTCTCATCATTTAAGCATAAGTGGGTTTACCACTTTTACATAAAGCATTAATGTGTTCACACCATTAGAGTTGCTTTAGCTCATTTTCTTAGAGTAAAACTCCCCCTAGATGTGATATCCCACCCTAAGAGGGATGAAGTAACCTTGGGTTTTGTCGATGATGACTTCATGTAGATAGTGAATATGTGGATGCTCAATGTTTATGTAGATCATTTAGAGCAATCCTTTGGAGTGTTGCACTTTCAATACCTACATGGGTCAGCCCCACAAGGAACATACAAGGATATCCATGGACACAGAGTGAACTACACATTTGATGATGTCCATGAAAAGCATTTGGTTACCTTGTCCCTTGTCTTACCAACAAGAGGGTTTGTGACTCCATGAACTTGATGCAAGATATGAAAGTTAATTGCATAAGTCCTTGCCAATATGAATATGAGTGAAGTATGTTGGCGGAGTCACCCTCAAGGACACTATAGTACTTCTTCTTTGGGATCCACATCAACTTGATGGGAATCCTTGGAATCGTAGTTGAACTTGAAGACATAGAGCTTGACGTAGTCTTGGGAACCCACTTGACCATGGCCTTAGGAGCATCTTCAAATGAGTCAATCTCTTCTTGAAGCTTGTACTTGCCATTTAGCTTTTGGTCTTGTGGAGGAAGGTCATCTTGAGCTTGTGTTCCCTCAAAAGAAGTGGGGTCATACTTCTCTTGTTGAGGAACAAACTTTGTCTTGGGGTATTTACATTCTTCCCATTCAACTCCATTTCCATTGAACTTTCGTTCAAAACCAACACCTTGATTCTTCCGGTGCCTTCCTTGCTTGCGTACAATTTCCTTAAATTGCTTACTCCCGGCAAGGCTTTTTGTAAACACCTTTCTCTATAATTCCCTTCGATAAGCTATTTTATTGCTCAAGTGTAACTTGGCTATGAGAATCGTTAGTGGAATCAAGAGAATTACCAGAAGCAACTTGGTTATTGTACTTGTTACTAGATTTTACTTGTGGCATGTAATTAGACAAGAGGAGACGTTTGGCAATGTAAGAAGAACTCTTCTTTCAAAGATTATCATTGATAGCTTTTAGAAACCCATGCTCTTGCTCTAATTCTTCTCGAAGCGTAGCTTATCATGAGTTTTTAGGAGCTCTCTATGATCCTCTAGAGTTGTTTCATGAGCTAAATTAAGAGTGGTTAGTTCTTTAGTTAGACATTTAATCTCCTTCTTATCATTGTCATTAGTTTCATATTGACTATTATGATTACTAGCAAGTTCATCACTAGTTTTCTCAACAAGTAACTCATCCTCACCTAGCAAATCATCTTCATCACTATTGAAATCAAGATACTCGGGGTGTGATACCTTGGGGCCTTTAGGCATGAAGCATCTTCCAATTCCTTCATTTTGTGAGTCAAATATGTCATAGGAGTTGACCAATTCCGGCAACACCTTCATCTTGACTATAGTCGGAGCCGGAGTGATAACTTCTTGGAGTGAGTGTCGGAATCGGAACTGGAAATCCATTCACCAATGTGAGCTTGATGTCTTCGTCTTGTATAGCTCTTGGATGACTTATCTTTCCTTTCCGAATCCTTTCTTTTTCGAGAGGGGCTTCATTCATAGCGATCGTCTCTACTCCTTCTCTCTGTAAGGTGATTTGTCTCTTTTACTTATCCTTTTGGGGAATCTTCTCTTTTCTTGTTGGGAGCCTTACACTCATTGGAATAGTGTTCGGGTCTTCCACAATTGTAGCAATTGCGATCACGACTAGAAAATCTTTTGTCATTGTAGGATCTTGACTTGGAGTTTCTATCCTTGCTTCGATTCTAGTAGAACTTGTTGAAGTTCTTCACCATTAGGCCCAATTCTTCATTGAGGATTTGTTTCTCACTTAATGTTGTGGGAGCATCACATGAAGCTTTGTATGCACCACTAGACTTGTTTTGGAGCTCTTCCCTATCCTTGACAGACATCTCATGAGCAACAATTCTTCCAATGACTTTCGTAGGCTTGCTATCTTTGTAACTGGGCATCATTTGGATTGATGTACACACATTATCATATTTTCCATCCAAGGCTCTAAGGATCTTCTTGATGATGAATCTACCGGTCATCTCTTCACGTCCTAAGCCGGCAATCTCATTTGTGATGAGAGCAAGCCTAGAGTACATTTCGGTGACTCCTTCACAATCCTTCATCTTGAACTTGTCAAGTTGAATTTGAAGCACATTGAACTTGGATTTCTTGACGGACTCGGTAGCTTCGTGCATATATATCAACCAAAGTATCCCCAATTTCCTTCGCACTCTCAAGACGGCTGATTTTGTTGAATTCTTTGGGGCATAATCCGTTGAACAGAATATCGCAAGCTTGAGCATTGTATTACAGCATCGTCATTTCTTCTGTTGACGCTTCACGATATGGTTCTCTACCATCCTCAAAGTATTCACCTTGCAACCCAATACAAATAACAGCCCAAACGAAAGGGTTATGACCAAGAATATGCATTCTCATCTTATGCTTCCAACTAGCAAAATTTGTTCCATTAAAGTAAGGACCTCTACGGTGATAATTACCCTCACTAGATGCCATACTCTCCTAGGTTGTGAAACCAAGGCTATGATCACCAAATCTATGGAAATAAAGGCTAACGGAGACCAAAGCTCTGATAGCGCTTGTAGGATCGAAAGTGTGTCTAGAGGGTGGGTGATTAGACTATTTGACCAAATAAAAATATATCATTTTCCCAATTTTAGTTGTGGGCCGATTTTAGCAAGTTGTACAAGTCAAAAAATCCTCCTACACATGCAATTCTAAGAGTATAGCAGCGGAAAGTAGAACATTGCACATGAAGGTAAAAGGGAGGGTTTGGATAGTACAAACACAATGGAGACACATAGATTTTTCGCGTGGTTCCGATAAGTGGTGTTATCGTACGTCCACGTTGATGGATACTACAACCCACGAAGGGTAACGGCTGTGCGAGTCCACGGAGGGTCCACAAAGAAGCAACCTTGTCTATCCCACCATGGCCATCATCCATGAAGGACTTGTCTCACTCGGGTAGATCTTCTCGAAGTGGACGATTTCCTTGCCCTTACAAACTTCTTGGTTCAACTCCACACATCTTGAAGGAGGCTCCTGGCACGTCTCCATCGTATCTACTTTTCCAAACTCTTTTTCCTTGTTTTGGACTCTAATTTGCATGATTTGAATGGAACTAACCCGGACTGGTGTTGTTTTCACCAGAATTGCCATGGTGTTACTTTTGTGCAGAAATCAAAGTTCTTGGACTGACCTGAAAATTTCCGAAGATTTTTTGTGGAATATATAAAAAATACTGGCCCAAGAAGTTACCAGAGGGGGCCACCCATGGGCCACAAGCTAGGGGGTGCGCCTTGCTTGTGGGGGCCCTGGACGTCCTCCAACTCTAATTCCAACTCTATAAGTACCTATTCAGGGAGAAAAATATCAGAGAGAAGAATTCATCGCGTTTTACGATACAGAGCCGCCGTCACCTCCTGTTCTTCCTCGGGAGGGCTGATCTGGAGTCCGTTCGGGGCTCCGGAGAGTGGAATTCGCCGTTGTCATCATCATCAACCTTCCTCCATCACTAATTTCATGATGCCCACCGCCGTGTGTGAGTAATTCCATCGTAGGCTTGCTGGACGGTGATGGGTTGGATGAGATTTATCATGTAATCGAGTTAGTTTTTTTAACTAGCGTGCTTAAGCCTGCACACTGAAGATACATAGCAACATGCATTGTACTGAATGACTAAATATGCAATCCCAGGCTACATAGCAACAAGGAAGAGTGTTACCTTAATATTCTGATGATGTCTAGATATACATGTAATAAAATCTTATATAATGGGATGGAGGGGGTGTTTTACTACATCATTTTGCAATTGTTGTTTAGCTTCTAATATTAACTTGGTGCTTTTAGGTATATATGTCATTGCCAAAGATCCACACTTCGACCCTTTCTGCGTATGGGGCAACGAGATATTCATGAACCAGCATCAAGTGAAGAAACTGATAAAGATTCTTATTAAAATGGGTCAAAAGATGTGAATCGAACTATTTATTTACACTTTATGCAAGACAACAGTGAACTGCAGGATGGTAAGTAAGAACCCCGTAGCCTTCTTTTTACTGCCCGTAATGAGTTGTGTTAGATGACAATGTCTGAATGTTTTTTCCTTTGAAGTGGATCCTGAAGCAGTTTACTAAAGATTACCTGAGTGCTGAAGTGGATCCTGAAGCAGTTTACTAAGTAAGAACTACATGATTGGTGGTCGGCCATGACAAGCACTAGTACAGCGAGGTCCTGGTGCAGTTGTGTAATGTGGTAGCTGAGTGCTGAAGCTATATGATATTGTACTTTGATGTATTTCAATTCTGAGAATGAAATATATTGTGTGCTTAATATGAAATGTCAATTAAATTAATAAATGGATTATTAATAATAGTATAATCAGCCTACTAATTGGGCTTCTCTATTGCAAACGGTTATCGAGAAATCATCGTGTGTGATGCATTCAATCATAGACATAGTTTATAGGAATAAACCGTGTTAGATTAATGAAATATCACACACGACACCCTCTTGAAAATTGTTTGTGTTGGGCCACCTGGTGCAAATGTTTACCACATAAAAACTGTGTGTGATGGACAACCTTTGCCACACAGTTTCTTCTACGCACCGTGTGTCATGCATTCAATAACGCAAACGATAAAATTGTTAATATCGTGTGCAATGGCAACGCTATCACAAACGATTTAACGAGGAAAATTATTTGTGATGTACCTGCGAACGAAAACATTTTCCTTGGAGCGACTTTGTGGGATGTATATACGAACGAAAATGTTTAGCGGGGACTGACTATGTGGGATGTACGATCAGAAACGATTTCGCATGTATAATTGTATTTTTTTAGCACTACTGTATGTATAACTGTATTTAATCGCTCGCGGGTCGCACACGACCTCATTTTGCCGAGCGTGTGTGCGAGGAGGGCATATCCCCAATGGTTTCTGGGTCGTGTGGGAAGGACCGCCCTATCGCCCACTGAGTTGGAGGTGCGGCATTAATAGTTTTGCAAAAAAAATATAGTACTGGCGCACTGAGTTGGAGGTGCGCCATTACTAGTTAAACTAGTAATGGCGCAGTGTGCCATGGTGCGCCATTAGTATTTCTGGAAAAAAAACATTTGTTCCGAATGGCGCACCGAGGGTCTGGTGTGCCATTAGTGTCTACCACTCTAATGACGTACCAACACATGGTGCGCCATTACTATATAGTAGTGGCTCACCACGTGTGTGGGCGCCATTAGAGGCCATATCATCTATAGCCCTTTTCCTAGTAGTGACTCCTGAGAGTACGTACTCCCGCTCCTCATATACCATATAGATGAATCTTTTATACCTCTTTATTATTTTTAATATATTTTTTTAGTAATTATTAGATACCCCAAAATGATTTCATGAAAAAATTCATGCGAGTCTACCTTTTTAAAATGTTTACGTATATACTGATGTGTTTGTACGTGAAAATGTATATTACAAAAATTACGTCGCAGATTATATTTTTTCAACAAAACTCGTATTGGGGTGTCTTAAAATATTTAATGAAGTATATTGAGAATGATAAAGATGTATAATTAATGCGTATATGAGGTATATTGAGGATGGGAGTACATACTCCCAGGAGTACAGAAGTATATATATATATATGGTGGGTCTATTCTCATAACACCCCTTAAGACCTTATTCTCATAACAAAGGCCTTATTCTCATAACACCCCCATCTCTCGCTCCCCTCTCTCTCCACCAGAACGCATCTTCCACCGCCCCACCCTTCCCACCTTCTCCGGCGCGCCATGGCCCACCCGAGACGCTGCCCCAACCCTCCCCACCTTCTTCGGCGCCGTTTGTCCCGCCCCAGGCCGTCGCCCCCACCCTCCCCACCTTCTCCGGCGCGCGACCCCTCCTACCAAGCTGCGCCGCGCCCCTCCCCGTCGGCATTGCAGCCGTGCCGGATTCTTCATTCCCCGAACGTGCAGCCTCCTTGCCTCTCCCGGACCACGCGGTGCCGCTTCGGCCGCCGCGGCCTGAGCAGCTTCGCGCGGCGGCAAGGCCTCGCCGGGCGCCGCATCCCCGTATCCGGCCGCCGCGGCCTGAGCAGCTCCGCGCGGTGGCAAGGCCTCGCCGGGCGCCGCAACCCCGTCTCCGACCGCTGCGGCCTGAGCAGCTCCGCGCGGCGGCAAGGCCTCGCCGGGCGTCGCTACCTGGATCCGCCCTCCTTCTCCTGCCTTGGTCGATCTATAGGGAGGGGTCGATGGCCACCCAAGCACACGCCGCGACAGCCTCCTTTGAAGACGGCGACAACGGGCTCCGGATTCACGACGTCTAGCTCTCCCTCTCACCCCTTTGCAGTGCTCACCATCTGTTTTGCAGTACACGAGAGCACCATGCATCACCAACCCCCTGCTGGATCTACGAGCCCCTGCCGAAACCGCCGCCATCGACCCACCGGTGCTAGATCCAGCGGCCCCATCCACCTCTCCCACCTAATCTGTCGTAGAGCACATCAAGTAGCGCGTCTTTCCTTTCGCTTCATGGAATGGGTGTTGCAGTTCACCGCCTCCCATGAAGCAGCACTCCGATGGGCGACGTGCAGTTCCCTGCTCCACGTGGCCACGGCTGCCTCCCCCGAGCTCATCTTCCCTCTTGGCCACGAGAGAACGGGCGTTGTGCTGCAGTTCTCTCCATGTACAGCTACAGCACAAACCGCGAGCTTCCGGTTCAAAAAGTTCAGCGATTTAGTATGCACTGCCCAGCTATACAATATCATTGTATTTTCTGTCTAGAGGTTTGTTTCATTGTTCTCAAGCGGTTCCATTTGAATGAAAGAATTTAAATAGTTAGAAAAAGAAACTAATGCATTACACTTGCCTCTACTCTCGAGTGCGGACGCGTCAACACAAAAAAGGACAAAATTGAAAAAGCAGTGTACTTGGCTCGTCATTACATTCCTAAACATGTTAATGAAAAACGTTGTCCCAAAAAAACGTGTTACATGAAAACATCAATAGTAACTCATGCGGTTCACTTTCGAAAGTGTTGCGGTTCTTTTTTTGTATAACTGAAATAAACATGACTATACAGATCATTCGAGCATGTGCTTTAGAACAATTGCATGCATTCTAAAGTAGGAGAAACGATCGTCTAGTCATCTAAAGTAGGAGAATGTGCCTCTCTTCTGTGACAATGAGAGTGTCATCGAGATTGCTCACAAACCAGTTCAGCACTCGAAGACAAAGCACATTCAGATTCGTCATCATTTTCTTCATGATCATGTGTTGAAGGGCGACATTTCTATTGAGCATGTGAAGACTAAAGAACAGCTAGCCGACATCTTCACAAAGCCCTTGGATGAGAAGAGATTTAGCAAGTTGCGGTGTGAGCTAAATATCTTAGAATCTTCTAATGTTCTTTAAATAGGACACTCATCCTAACACTTATGCAAAATAGATGACTTAGATGTGCAACACATGAAGAAATGTTTTTCTTCAATCAATGAAGAATAACGCTCTAAGTGTGAAAAAATAAACAAAGAATTTGATTCTCAGAACCCTACGACAATTGTACGCGGTGTCTGAAATCATCATTCTTATATGGTGGGTCACGCCACCACTAAAGTTGAAAATCTTCAATTTGAGTTTTTCTGAAATTCCTCAGTTGTTCATATTCTTCAACTTTGCATTGTCTTCACCTTTTCCGCCATTTTTCTTTCTTCATTGGCTACATATATGAGTTTATGTCCTCTACATCATTCACTTATTGCTAATTCTTCAAGTTGTTTTTCCTGCTAAGTGAATGTGATCGGACCCTTCCCCCTCTATACTAAACTCAACTCATTCTATTCACAAATTCTTCATGTGCGTTCTAGTTGAAACTCGTTCAAAATCTTCACTGTGTCCTTGTCAGCTGAAGAATTTGCGAATGCAACGTTAAAACTTATCTTATCCAAAAAATTCGGTTTTGTCGCTCAAATCGTTCCGCATCCAACGACAATACTTATCTATTCACCCACGATCTCACACGATCTCCACTTCTCAGTACGTGGGTGACACATGTCGAGCGAATAAGAAGGGTCAGGGGCACGTTCATCCAAATTCTTCGGGCGAACGATTATTCATCTCCGCTATAAATACCCCTCCCCTTCCTCACTTCACTTTTTACTCCGCTCGATCTCTCTCTCTCGCTCGAGCTTCTCCAACCCTAGCGCCACTGCTACTTCATTGTCGCCAGTGAGGAAGAGCTTCACTGCCTCGACCTCGTCGCCGTCGTACTCGCGCCGACCGCGGATTTCTTCACTCCACCGCTGCCGTAGCTGTCTTCCTCAGCCAAGTTAGGGCGTGGAAGATCTGCACAGACAAAAATCACTTCTCCATCCCATAGTTCGTCGTGTTCCTCATCCAGGGTAATTAAAAGTTACTTTTACTGCCCTCTTTGATTCGAATGTTTTCTACAAAAATTCTCAAAGGTGTTTTTCTTCAAATCTTCACACACTAAACACCTCATATATCATCTGTTCTTGATTCAATTTCTCTAAGCTATATTTTTCTTCAAGATTCCTCAATTGTGTGGATTTTCAATCTATACAACTCTGGAACCTAAGACAAAGAACGCTTAGTGAAATTCTTCAAGACTCATCTGGTCAAATTCCTCAAACTTGTTCTTTTTGCAAAACCTTCTGAGAACGCATATGACCTCTCCAAATTCCTCGCAACTATACTCTGTTCACAGGTACTCATGTCCGCTGCTGAATCACTAGGTTCTCATCAACTTAACTCATTTGCAGCGTTCCTCGAAAAAAAGTTGCATACTTCTTCAGAGAATTCAATTGTTCAAATTCCTCGTCTGAAGAAAATGGCTGATGAAAGAAGCCACAGAAGGGAGGAAAGAGGGCTGAGGTCAACACTGCTTTCAAAATCCCTGAAGACATATATGCTGACTACTGCACTCCTGATGAGGCAAAGTAAGGAAAAGAGGACAAGAATCAGCGCAAGGTGTGCATATAGAGAATAGAGAGGAGATGGGCAAGAGAGTGGAGGGAGTACATGTATGTAACTCCCAAGTACATGAAGAAATTCGCACTCAATCCTCCATGCCCAAGACCTCCATTGGCACATGGCCAAGTTGCTGATCCCACCAGCCTCAAGCGCGGTGAGGACTATCCTGATGAATGGGCCAAGCGCTAGGCCAAGTTGGCCAAACAAGCAAAAGAAGCAGTGAGGAAATTCAACGAAGACTCTGTTGCTGCTGCTGCCACTGCTGAGGCCTCTGCTTCCAAGCTGAAGAAGGCCATGGCAAAGAAGCCTGCACATAAGCCAAGTGCTTCATCTACAATGCCATCACGGCCAAGTTCCTCGGCAATGCCCTCATGGCCAGATTCCTCAAAGCCCTCACGGCCAACTCCTCAAAATGCTCCTGCTCCTCCAAAGTCCTCAGCTCCTCCGCCAAAGTCTTCGGATGCTCCGACAAAATCCTCTGCACCAGTGCATCTCGCCACGTGTCAAAGGACCGCAGGCATATCTATTGCCTCAGGAGCCTCGGCAAGTTTTTCAGCTGCTCCAAGTTCCTCAGTTGACCCCTCTCTACTGAAGAAAAAGACCACTGCTGGACAAGGTTCTCGCCCAAGTCCTCACAAGAAACAGGTTGCTTTCCAAGTGTCGTATGATGACGAAGCTGATGATGAAGAACTTGTTCAAATCATCAGAAACAGGCAAGAAAGGGCCGCTAGAGCCAAAGGAAGCACTGTGCCACTGCTTTTGGATCCGAAAGTGATCCTTGACTTCATTGATCTCTGGCATCAGGACCCCAACACTCCCATGCCTGACTTCAATCTGACTCCTGGCCAAAGTCACATGCTGACCGCCTTCATCGCCGAAGAAAAATGGAAATTTGAAAAGGCCAGGCAGACGAAGAAAGTGCAGTACAAGAAGGAGCGCTACCTGAAGAAAAACGTTGTCAATATATCACTTGATGAACTAGTGAAGCTTCAAGGTGAAATCAAAACCCTCGATGATGAATTTGACGCATACCGTGCAAACTGGATGGGCGCCAAAGTCAGATTTGTGAATTTGACAAAAGGATTTTCTTCAAATGTTGCACGTACAACGCACATTGAAATTCCTCAGGCCGAAGCATATGTTCAGTCTACTGAAGAACATGCCAGCACCGCTGAAGAATATCAGGCTGTTGAAGAAACTGAGAATACCAGGGCTGATGAGTGCATTCCAGCCGTTGAAGAAATTGCCAGGGCAACCTCTAGTGTTGCGCCTGAAGAAACTGTCAGGACAGCTGAAGCTCCAAAGGCTGTGCCTAAAGAACATGAAGAAGTCAGGGCAACCGCAACAATTGTGCCTGAAGAAATTCAACCAACTTCCTCTGCTCCTCCTGCGCCTACTCAAACTCCGATCCTTCCATCTGCATCAGATGTGAAGAAGACCAAGGCTGCAGAGCGTGCAGCTGTGAAGAAAAGGAAGGCATCAACTTCATCAAATTCTTCAGCTCCGAAGAAGATGAAGCCTTTGACAAGCTCAGTTGACAACCCAATTGATGCCATTCCTATTTCATCCATGCCATCAAAGGACCTTGTTCCGTTTGATGAAGAATATGTGATTCCCAGTGAATCAAACAAAGACATTCCCTTTGTTGCTTCCTCAGAGCAGACGAATGAAGAAATTGAAGTGGATGCAATCCCTTCAACCCCAATCATTTCCTCGCCTATGCCTCAGTTCACTGCTAAAGAGGCCGGCGTTGAAGAATTGGATGAACAAGACTCTGACGTGGACATTGGGAGTGCTACTCCATTGATGAATGATGAATTTTGGGATAGTCAGCATCCAAACTCCCCTTTGTTCACGCCACTGCAACAAATTCCTCAGTCCCCAGCACACACTGTTCCATTAGGCTCTGAAGAAACTCATCCCACACAGTCTGAACATGAAGACATTCCAGCCACTAGTGCTGAAGAAACTGTTGCTGCTAAATCCATGAAGGCTCAGACTGCCACTGAGGAGGAACCAGAAATTCCTCAGCCTGAAGAAACTGAGATTGCAAATCGTGAGGTTGTGATGCAATTGACTGACACTCCTCAACCCAAGCCAAAGGATCCATTCTCACGGAAGCAAACTTTCAAGAAGGCTGATTTCTTCCACGAGCATGTATTCTTCACTGACTACAATCCTTATGACTCTGCTCGCATTGGGAAAAGGCGTTTCTGGACTACCAGCCAGGCAAATTTCTATTCCTCAGTGTTGTTCAACAAAGACAAAGTCTTCGATCATGAGCACATTCCTCACATGGATATGGAATCTCTGCCGTGCTTTGTGCTAGTCCTCAGTGTTCTTCACGATGCTGGACTGTTGGGTTTCTGCACTGATATCTATGATTGGAATGAAGAACTCATTCTTCAATTCTATGCAACGCTGCACATCACCGGAAACTCTGAAGATGTGAATTCATGGGTGCTGGACTGGATGACTGAAAACACTCACTTCAAGGCACCAGCTTCTGAATTACTTCAAGCTTTGCCTCTCAATCCTCCCACTGAAGCTGCTCGTTGCATGAACGAAGAAACTGAACTTATATATCACTACATGCAAGTGCTGATGAAGCCATTGAAGCCAGGTCAGGCCCCAAGTGTTGGAAATATGCCCTAGAGGCAATAATAAAAGTATTATTATTATATTTCCTTGTTCATGATAATTGTCTGTTATTCATGCTTGAATTGTATTGTACGGAAACAGCGATACATGTGTGAATATATAGACCACAATGAGTCCCTGGTAAGCCTCTAGTTACTAGCTCGTTGATCAACAGATGGTCACGGTTTCCTGACCAAGGACATTGGATGTCAGTGATAACGGGATCACATCATTAGGAGAATGATGTGATGGACAAGACCCAATTCTGAGCCTAGCACGAGATCGTATAGTTCGTAATGCGTAAGCTTTTCGGTGTGAAGTATTTATTCCTTAGACCATGAGGTTGTGCAACTCCCGGATGCCGTAGGAATACTTTGGGTGTGCCAAACGTCACAACGTAACTGGGTGGCTATAAAGGTACGCATCAGGTATCTCCGAAAGTGTTTGTTGAGTTGGTACGAACCGAGACTGGGATATTGTCACTCCGTGTGACGGAGAGGTACCTCTGGGCCCACTCGGTAAGACATCATCATAATGAGCTCAAAGTGACTAAGGAGTTAGTTACGGGATGATGGATTACGGAACGAGTAAAGAAACTTGCCATGACGAGATTGAACAAGGTATCGGGCATGCCGACGATCGAATCTCGGGCAAGTACCGTACCAATGGACAAAGGGAATAACGTACGGGATTGAGTGAATCCTTGACACAGTGGTTCATCCGATGAAGATCATCGAGGAACACGTGGGAACCAACATGGGTATCCAGATCCCGCTGTTGGTTATTGACCGGAGAGTAGTCTCGGCCATGTCCACGTGTCTCCCGAACCCGTAGAGTCTACACACTTAAGGTTCGGTAACGCTAGGGTCGTAGAGATACATGCACATGGAAACCAGAATGTTGTTCGGAGTCCCGGATGAGATCTCGGACATCACGAGGAGTTCCGGAATGGTCCGGAGGTAAAGAATGATATATAGGAAGTCCAGTTTCGGCCATCGGGTGAACTCTGGGGGTCACCGGGAGTGTCCCGGGACCACCGGAGGGGTCCCGGGGGTCCACCGGGTGGGGCCACCCATCCCGGTGGGGCCCCTGGTGGGCTGGCGCACCCATATGGGCCCCCCTCCATGCGCCTAGGGTTGAAACCCTAGGGGGAGGGGGCGCCCCCTATGCCTTGGGGGGCAAGTTTCCCCCCTAGGCCGACGCCCCCCCTGGAGATCAGATCTCCTAGGGCCGGCGCCCCCCTGGCCCCTATATATAGTGGGGGGGAGAGGGCAGCCGCACCCCAAGCCTCTGGCGCCTCTCCCCCCTCCCGTCACACTTCCTACTCCTCCGCAGGGCGCCGGCAAAGCCCTGCATGATTTCCTGCTGCATCCACCACCACGCCGTCGTGCTGCTGAATCTCCGATGACCTCTCCTCCCCCCTTGCTGGATCAAGAAGGAGGTGACGTTGCTGTACCATACGTGTGTTGAACGCGGAGGTGCCGTCCGTTCGGCGCTAGGATCATCGATGACGAAGAACGCGAAGAGTACGACTACTTCATCCACGTTACTTCAAACGCTTCCGCACGCGATCTACAAAAGGGTATATAGATGCACTCCAGTATGCTCGTTGCTAGATGACTCCTTAGATTGATCTTGGTGAAAGCGTAGAATTTTTTTGAATTCTGCTACGTTCCCCAACAGTGGCATCTGAGCTAGGTCTTTTGCGTAGCATCTTGCACGAGTAGAACACAAACAAGTTGTGGCGTTGAGTTTGCTCAATTTTCTTTCCGTCACTAGTCCAATCTTGATTTGGCGGCATGGTGGGATGAAGCGGCCCGGACCGACCTTACACGTACGCTTACGTGAGACTGGTTCCACCGACAGACATGCACTAGTTGCATAAGGTGGCTGGCGGGTGTCTGTCTCTCCCACTTTAGTCGGATCGGATTCGATGAACAGGGTCCTTATGATGGGTCAATAGAAATTGACAAATCACGTTGTGGCTTTTGCGTAGGTAAGAAACGTTCTTGCTAGAAAACCTATAGAAGCCACGTAAAACTTGCAACAACAATTAGAGGTCGTCTAACTTGTTCTTGCAGCATGTGCTATGTGATGTGGTATGGCCAAGAAGATGTGATGAATGATATATGTGATGTATGAGATTGATCATGTTCTTGTAATAGGGAATCACGACTTGCATGTCGATGAATTTGACAACCGGCAGGAGCCATAGGAGTTGTCTTACTTATTGTATGACCTGCGTGTCACTGAATAACGCCATGTAATTACTTTACTTTATTGCTAAACGTTAGCCATAGTGGTAGAAGTAATAGTTGACGTGACAACTTCATGAAGACACGATGATGGAGATCATGATGATGGAGATCATGGTGTCAAGCCGGTGACAAAGATGATCATGGTGCCCCGTAGATGGAGATCGAAGGAGCAAGATGATATTGGCCATATCATGTCACTTTAATTGATTGCATGTGATGTTTATCATGTTTTTGCATCTTGTTTACTTAGAACGACGGTAGTAAATAAGATGATCTCTCACTAAAATTTCAAGAATAGTGTTCCCCCTAACTGTGCACCGT
The DNA here is from genome assembly GCA_902687465.1 of Secale cereale. Taxonomy (NCBI): domain Eukaryota; kingdom Viridiplantae; phylum Streptophyta; class Magnoliopsida; order Poales; family Poaceae; genus Secale; species Secale cereale. The sequence continues at coordinate 462,387,351 of LR738710.1, forward strand.
TGCTAAGGATCGTTGTTCCGAAGCACCACGTGATGATCGGGTGTGATAGGTTCTAACGTTCGCATACAACGGGTGTAAGCCAGATTTACACACGCAATACACTTAGGGTTCACTTGACGAGCCTAGAATGTACAGACATGGCCTCGGAACATGGAAGACCGAAAGGTCGAACATGAGTCGTATAGAAGATACGATCAACATGAAGATGTTCACCGTTGATGACTAGTCCGTCTCGCGTGATGATCGGACACGGGTTAGTCGATTCGGATCATGTATCACTTAGATGACTAGAGAGATGTCAATCTAAGTGGGAGTTCATTAAAATTTGATTAAGATGAACTTAAATTATCATGAACTTAGTCTAAATTCTTTACAATATGTCTTGTAGATCAAATGGCCCACGCTCATGTCACCCTCAACTTCAACGTGTTCCTAGAGAAATCCAAGCTGAAAGACGATGGTAGCAACTACACGGACTGGGTCCGTAACCTGAGGATCATCCTCATAGCGGCCAAGAAAACTTATGTCCTAGAAGCACCGCTAGGTGACGCTCCCGCCCCGGCAAACCAAGATGTTATGAACGCTTGGCAGTCGCGTTGTGATGATTACTCCCTGGTTCAGTGCGGCATGCTTTATAGCTTAGAATCGGGGCTCCAAAAGCGTTTTGAGCACCACGGGGCATATGAGATGTTCCAAGAGCTGAAAATGGTTTTCCAAGCTCATGCCCGAGTCGAGAGATATGACGTCTCCGACGCATTCTACAGCTGTAAGATGGAGGAAAACAGTTCTGTCAGTGAGCACATCCTCAAGATTTCTGGGTTGCACAACCGCTTGTCTCAGTTGGGAATGAATCCCCCAGACGAAGCGGTCGTTGACAGAATCCTCCAGTCGCTCCCACCAAGCTACAAGAGCTTCGTGTTGAACTTTAATATGCAGGGGATGGAAAAGTCCATTCCCGAGGTGTATTCAATGCTGAAATCAGCGGATGTGGATATTAAGAAAGAACATCAAGTGTTGATGGTCAATAAAACCACTAAGTTCAAGAAAGGCAAGGGTAAGCAGAACTTCAAGAAGGACGGCAAAGGAGTTGTCGTGCCCGGTAAGCCAGTTGCCGGGAAGAAGCCAAAGTATGGACCCAAGCCTGAAATAGAGTGCTTTTATTGCAAGGGAACGGGTCACTGGAAGCGGAACTGCCCCAAATACTTAGCGGACAATAAGGCCGGCAACGTCAAAGGTATATGTGATATACATGTTATTGATGTGTACCTTATCAGCACTCGTAGTAGCTCCTGGGTATTCGATACCGGTGCAGTTGCTCATATTTGTAACTCTAAGCAAGAGTTGCGGAATAAGCGGAGACAGGCGAAGGACTAGGTGACGATGCGTGTTGGGAATGGTTCAAAGGTCGATGTGATCGCCGTCGGCACGCTGCCTCTACATCTACCCTCGGGATTAGTTTTAAACCTTAATAATTGTTATTTAGTACCAGCTTTGAGCATGAACATTGTATCTGGATCTCGTCTTATGCGAGATGGCTACTCATTTAAATCTGAGAATAATGGTTGTTCTATTTATTTGAGAGATATGTTTTATGGACATGCCCCGCTGGTCAATGGTTTATTTTTGATGAATCTCTATCGTGATGTTACACATATTCATAGTGTGAATGCCAAAAGATGTAAAGTTGACAATGATAGTCCCACATATTTGTGGCATTGCCGCCTTGGTCATATTGGTGTCAAACGTATGAAGAAGCTTCATGCTGATGGACTTCTGGAGTCTCTTGATTATGAATCATTTGACACGTGCGAACCATGCCTCTTGGGCAAGATGACCAAGACTCCGTTCTCTGGAACAATGGAGCGAGCAACCAACTTATTGGAAATCATACATACCGATGTGTGCGGTCCAATGAGTGTTGAGGCTCGCGGAGGCTATCGTTATGTTCTCACCCTCACAGATGACTTGAGTAGATATGGGTATATCTATTTGATGAAGCACAAGTCTGAGACCTTTGAAAAGTTCAAGGAATTTCAGAATGAGGTTGAGAATCAACGTGACAGAAAAATAAAATTCTTGCGATCGGATCGTGGGGTGAATATTTAAGTCATGAATTTGGCACGCACCTTAGGAACTGTGGAATTGTTTCATAGTTGACACCGCCCGGAACACCTCAGCGTAACGGTGTGTCCGAACGTCGAAATCGTACTCTGTTGGACATGGTGCGATCTATGATGTCCCTCACCGATTTACCGCTATCTTTTTGGGGTTATGCTTTAGAGACTACCGCATTCACTTTAAATAGGGCTCCATCAAAATCCGTTGAGACGACACCATATGAACTTTGGTTTGGCAAGAAACCGAAGCTGTCGTTTCTGAAAGTTTGGGGTTGCAATGCTTATGTCAAGAAACTTCAACCTGAAAAGCTCGAACCCAAATCGGAAAAATGCGTCTTCATAGGATACCCAAAGGAAACAATTGGGTACACCTTCTACCACATATCCGAAGGCAAGGTCTTTGTTGCCAAGAATGGATCCTTTCTGGAGAAAGAGTTTCTCTCGAAAGAAGTGAGTGGGAGGAAAGTAGAACTTGATGAGGTGACAGTCACCCCTCCCGAACCGGAAAGTAGCGCAGCACAGGAAATTGTTCCTGAGGTGCCTGCACCGACAAGGGAGGAAGTTAATGATGATGATCATGAAGAAACAGATCAAGTTACTACTGAACTTCGAAGGTCCACAAGGGCACGTTCCGCACCAGAGTGGTACGGCAACCCTGCATTGGAAATTATGTTGTTAGACAATGGTGAACCTTCGAACTATGAAGAAGCGATGGCGGGCCCGAATTCCAATAAATGGCTTGGAGCCATGAAATCCGAGATAGAATCCATGTATGAAAACAAAGTATGGACTTTGGTGGACTTGCCTGATGATAGGCACACCATAGAAAATAAATGGATATTTAAGAAGAAGACAGACGCGGATGGTAATGTGACCATCTATAAGGCTCGGCTTGTCGCTAAGGGTTATCGACAAGTTCAAGGGATTGACTGTGACGAGACTTTCTCTCCCGTAGCAATGCTAAAGTCAGTTAGAATCATGTTAGCTATTGCCGCATTCTATGATTATGAGATATGGCAAATGGACGTCAAAACGGCATTCCTTAATGGCTTCCTCAAGGAAGAGTTGTATATGATGCAGTCGGAAGGTTTTGTCGATCCAAAGAGTGCTAACAAGGTGTGCAAGCTCCAGCGCTCGATTTACGGGCTAGTGCAAGCATCTCGGAGTTGGAATATTCGCTTTAATGATGTGATCAAAGCGTTTGGCTTTATACAGACTTATGGAGAAGCATGTATCTACAAGAAAGTGAGTGGGAGCTCTGTAGCATTTCTCATATTATATGTGGATGACATATTGCTGATGGGAAATGATATAGAATTCTTGAAAAGTGTAAAGGCCTACTTGAATAAGAGTTTTTCAATGAAGGACCTTGGAGAAGTAGCTTACATATTAGGCATCAAAATCTATAGAGATAGATCAAGACGCCTCATCGGTCTTTCACAAAGTACATACCTTGACAAGATATTGAAGAAGTTCAATATGGATCAGTCCAAGAAGGGGTTCTTGCCTGTTTTGCAAGGTATGAGATTGAGCAAGGCTCAGTCGCCGACCACGGCAGAAGATAGAGAAAAGATGAGTGTCATTCCCTATGCCTCAGCCATAGGTTCTATCATGTATGCCATGCTGTGTACCAGACCTGATGTGAACCTTGCCATAAGTTTGGTAGGGAAGGTACCAAAGTGATCCCGGTATGGAACACTGGACAGCGGTCAAGAACATCCTAAAGTACCTGAAGAGGACTGTAATGCCCAGGATGGGACTATATCTCCTACGTGTCGAGGCACTACTTAGAGACATAACCCCATGCTGGAATGATCGCAAGTTTGGTAATCTTTGCACAACTCATGTAGAAGATGGGGATGGAAAACATAAATAGTTGGCTTACACTCGCCACGTCACACAAATACAATACATGTCTCAATCATCATACAATAAAACATCACAGCCCTCTAAGGGTAAAATCCAAATGACAAGATACCAAACATAATTTAAATCCACAGGTCGGATCGAATCCTAGTAGAAGTCTCCACTACTGATCATCAGGATAACGAACATAGTATCGACTACGCTCCTCGTCATACTCCCAGTCTAGCTCGGTGCCATCACCTGGATAGCTCACCATCGGACCTGCATCTGATGTGGTGAAGTAACTGTGAGCCACAGAGGACTCAGCAATCCCGTTCCCGGGTAACAAGACTATTTAAGCCTTGGGAGTGTATAAGGCTGAAGAAAAGAATAAGTGCCTGCAGCAGCAACTAGCACTAGCTTACGTGAGAGAGTGCGAGAAGAGAAGTGCCTCGGATGAGAGATGATCACGAAGTGATCCTAGCTAAAGCTCAACAAACATAACCCCACCGTGTTCAACTCCCGAATCCCTATTCGAAAATTGACAGTCACGGTACACACGCTGGTAGTGTATTAGATCAATGTGTCAAGTTATCTACAACCGGATATTAACAAGCTCCCATCTGCCACATAACCGCGGGCACGGCTTTCGAAAGTTCATAACCCTGCAGGGGTGTTCCAACTTGGCCCATTACAAGCCCACGATCCGCGGAGTCGCAACTCCAAGGTGGGAAGGCCCGAGTATTCTCTGAATCCCGTGCTCAAGATACTCCGAACTAAGGTAAGGCTAATCCAGCAAATCCTCTCGGCGTGTCGACACCCTGATAGTAGCCGCGCGTATCTAGTCTCAGGACACGTCCGGATGGGCGAAGCTACAGGTGTATGTCAGATACCTCGGGTTTCCCCAAGGCGGCCCCGCAGGCTCCCCGTTTCGGACCAACACTCATGTGGAGCACTGGCCCGGGGTTGTTGATTAAGAAAGAGGGTTAATTACTCCCTATGCAAGTTTATTTAGTTATTAGGCAAATAGTACCAATGTTGGGACTTGCTGGAAAAGACTTAGCACTTAGCGGTTTATCGAGGGGGTCCCATACACCCCAACCGTGTTAGGAACACATAATCAAGGAACATAACACCGGTTTAAACGGTTCCTAACGGCATGAGTGGAACAAATCACCAAGCAAAAGGCTTAGCCTTCCACCCTTGCCAATATATAGATGATTTCATTTTGAGCATTTATATAGTGTGATATAACCCAACAAACTTCAACATGAAGCAAGCATCTTCAATCTTCACCTGCAACTAGCAATGCTATAAGAAGGGTTGAGCGAAGCGTACTTAGCCAAGCAACGGTTTGCATAGGTAGGATGGTTAAGCATGGTCATGGTTACAAGTAGGAGGCTGACAGGAAAGACATGGGCATCGAGGCAAAACTAAAGAGCGGAACTACTAGCAATAGGCAAAGATAGTAATGTTATCGGGGTTCGGTCATCTTGCCTGAAGTGTAGTCGTTCGGATCGTAAGAAGGGTCCTCGTGCTCAACCTCGTTGGTAACCTCGTGCTCGTACTCGTACTCGGTCTCAGCTTCCGGCTCTAAACAATACAATCACACAAGGCACGAATCAACAAGATGCAATGCGCACACCAAAATGATGGATGCATGATGGATGCACTAAGGGAGCACACGGAGCACGGAAAATAGCACTCAAGCAAATCACTTCAAAACATGAAAACAATAGGAGATTATGAATCTACACGGAAAATCAATCAAGTTTCATATAAGACTCGCTGAAAACGGAGCTACGGGCTAAAAGTTATGCCCGAAACAAGAAACATGCGAAAGCTGAAAATTACAGCAACATAGCAACTTCGGAGCACTAAATAAATAAGCTACATCACTCAAACTCCATGGCAAAGAGTATGAACATAAACTAGACATATCCTACAGCAAATAAGTCCAAAGGTGCACCCCCAAAGGAGCCACGGATCAATAGCAACAAGCTTGGACATATTGAACTTGACAATAAAATTCTGACAGCAGAATTTTATTGAAACTTTGGAGCAAAAGTTAACTATGCTACAGCCACTTAAATAAGCATGTGAGAACATGAATGGATAGCCAACAATATATACTACAAGGAACCATCAAGAGACACTCCAAAACTATCATGGTTTGTCCTAGAACAGCACGCAAACATGGCATCGGAACATTACAGATTCCAGACTTAGTGAAAATCCACTAAGTGTTAAAACAGCAGTTTTCATCATGGCATCTAAAAGAGCAAGTTTAAGTCACCTCGAAACTAAACATGGCAAGTGGTAAGCACCACATCAAAGTACACATGATGGTGATTCCGAAACATACAAGCATGCATCATGGAGATAAACACAACGATAGCAATGAGCTCAACAAGATGGCATCTCATAACAAGTTAAATAACTAAGCAGCCACATAGCACTTTGCAATGAGGATAACCATGGCAAGAATAAATCTATCATGCAACCTAACACAAGCAACATGTAGAGCATGGCAAGACGAACACGTGGACATGTCATTTGCATCATTCGGATAAACGAGCTAAAAGATATCACTATGCAAAGATGGCATAAAAACATCACATAACAGCAGTTTATATCGGGATGCACTCTTGCAACAGAAAAATAAGCATCTAGATGACCACAAACATGCATGGCACAAAGGAATGAAACGTAGTGCTAGTCATCACGAACGTCTGGACACCTCATTCACCCAAATCGGAGCATCACGCAAAAAGATATCATCCTTTGAATATAGCATCAGCACACACAAAAATCTGGGGGCTTAGAGGGAAAAACTACCTCCTCAGATCTGGATCTGGAAGTCAACGGGCTGATGAGCTCCGGATCGGACCGGATCTGACGAAGTGGCGCGGCTGGGCCCTGGCGGATCTTCGCGCGCGGCGGCCCGAGAGGAGGTCCAGCCGGACCGGGCTTGGCGGCGGCCTACCGGGCGGCTGGGAGGGCCCAGGCGGCTGGCGGCGATGCGGGAGGGCCCGTGGTGGCGAAGACGGCCCAGGCGGGAGAGGCGAGGCAGCCTGGCTGCGGGAGGCCTGGTGACGCGGCTGCGGAAGTGGGCCTCGGGCGGTTTTGGCCCACCGAAGGAGGCAGGAGGCGCGCGGCCCAGGAGATCGGCGGGGAGGCGGCCTCCGATGGCGCCTGTGCGAGCGGGGCCTTGGATCGGGGCCTGCGCCCAGCTGGCGGGGCTGGCGACCGCGGCCTCAGCGAGCGGGAGGGCTAGGTCGATGCGTTGACCCCATCGGATCCAGCGGGACTGGCGGCACGATGCTGGCTTGAGGCTTCGGTGGAAAACGGCGGCGGGGCTTCGATCTGCAGGATTCCTTCGATGGAAGACGGCGGGGCGGCTGCGATCTGCGGGATCTGGCCGGTGGGGACGGTGAGGTGAGAGAGGAGGGTGGATGGGAGGTACTCCGGCGAGGGGGTTGTGATCTCCGGCGAACTCCGGTGAGATTCCGGCGAAGTCTCCGGCGAGGTGGTGGCTGGAGGAAGGGGATGAAGTGGGGGCTAGGGTTTCCTTAATTTGGGGCAAAATTTGGGGGAGTGGACAAATATATAGGCACAAGTAGCTAGGGTTGGCCAAATGGAGTGCGGTTTTCGGTCACAGGATCAGATTTGGATGGCCTAGATGATAGAAGTGGTTAGGAGTGGTTTGGTGGGCTGTTGGAGGGGTGTCTTGGGCCTCAAAGTGGAGGCACTTTGAGCCCACGAGAATAACTGTTGGGGTAGCAAACGGACTCAAAACGCGACGAGATTTGACAGGCGGGTTACACATACCAAAACAACAACACACGACAAGACTCGCGCCAAACCGGTAACGTTATACGGCCAAACAACAAAGTAGGCCTACGGGACACCACGGACACGTGAGGGAGCTCCGGAACGCGAAACGGACAACGGGAAGGAACGCGTGGAACCGGATGCAAACGACAACACAAATGCAATGCAATGCACATGACTATATGATATGAATGAATGCCACACACGCACACAACAAAACGACGAAAACCCGAAAGACAAAGAACCCGGAATGGAATAGATGAAGCCAGAGATATATTATATGCCCAAAAGGGAAAGTATTACATCCGGGGCATTACAAGGACTAAGGATATGTTTCTCGTTTGTGGAGGTGACGAAGAGCTCGTCGTAAAGGGTTACGTCGATGCTAGCTTCGACACAGATCTGGATGACTCGAAGTCACAAACCGGATACGTGTATATTTTGAATGGTGGAGCAGTCAGCTGGTGCAGTTGCAAGCAGAGCGTCGTGGCGCATTCTACATGTGAAGCGGAGTACATAGCTGCTTGTGAAGCAGCACAAGAAGGAGTCTGGATGAAGGAGTTCATCACCGACCTAGGAGTCATTCCAAGCGCGTCAAGCCCGATGACTCTCTTCTGTGACAACACTGGTGCTATTGCCATTACCAAGGAGCCCAGGTTTCACAAGAAGACCAAACACATCAAGCGCCGTTTCAACTCCATCCGGAATTATGTTCAAGATGGAGACATAGATATTTCTAAAGTGCATACGGATCTGAATGTCGCAGACCTGTTGACTAAACCTCTTCCACGGGCAAAACATGATCAACACCAGAACTCTATGGGTGTTCGATTCATCACAATGTAACTAGATTATTGACTCTAGTGCAAGTGGGAGACTGTTGGAAATATGCCCTAGAGGCAATAATAAAAGTATTATTATTATATTTCCTTATTCATGATAATTGTCTGTTATTCATGCTTGAATTGTATTGTACGGAAACGCCGATACATGTGTGAATATATAGACCATAATGAGTCCCTGGTAAGCCTCTAGTTACTAGCTCGTTGATCAACAGATGGTCACGGTTTCCTGACCATGGACATTGGATGTCAGTGATAACGGGATCACATCATTAGGAGAATGATGTGATGGACAAGACCCAATTCTGAGCCTAGCACGAGATCGTATAGTTCGTAATGCGTAAGCTTTTCGGTGTCAAGTATTTATTCCTTAGACCATGAGGTTGTGCAACTCCCGGATGCCGTAGGAATACTTTGGATGTGCCAAACGTCACAACGTAACTGGGTGGCTATAAAGGTACGCATCGGGTATCTCCGAAAGTGTCTGTTGAGTTGGTACGAACCGAGACTGGGATATTGTCACTCCGTGTGACGGAGAGGTACCTCTGGGCCCACTCGATAAGACATCATCATAATGAGCTCAAAGTGACTAAGGAGTTAGTCACGGGATGATGGATTACGGAACGAGTAAATAAACTTGCCATGACGAGATTGAACAAGGTATCGGGCATACCGACGATCGAATCTCGGGCAAGTACCGTACCGATGGACAAAGGGAATAACGTACGAGATTGAGTGAATCCTTGACACAGTGGTTCATCCGATGAACATCATCGAGGAACACGTGGGAACCAACATGGGTATCCAGATCCCGCTGTTGGTTATTGACCGGAGAGTCGTCTCGGTCATGTCCACGTGTCTCCCGAACCCGTAGGGTCTACACACTTAAGGTTCGGTAACGCTAGGGTTGTAGAGATACATGCACATGGAAACCCGAATGTTGTTCGGAGTCCCGGATGAGATCCCGGACGTCACGAGGAGTTCCGGAATGGTCCGGAGGTAAAGAATGATATATAGGAAGTCCAGTTTCGGCCATCGGGTGAACTCCGGGTGTCACCGGGAGTGTCCCGGGACCACCGGAGGGGTCCCGGGGGTCCACCGGGTGGGGCCACCCATCCCGGTGGGGCCCCTAGGCCGCAAGGGGAAGGGGGCCAGCCCCTGGTGGGCTGGCGCACCCATATGGGCCCCCCTCCATGTGCCTAGGGTTGAAACCCTAGGGGGAGGGGGCGCCCCCTATGCCTTGGGGGGCAAGTTTCCCCCCCTAGGCCGCCGCCCCCCCTGGAGATCAGATCTCCCAGGGCCGGCGCCCCCCTGGCCCCTATATATAGTGGGGGGAGAGGGCAGCCGCACCCCAAGCCTCTGGCGCCTCTCCCCCCTCCCGTCACACTTCCTACTCCTCCGCAGGGCGCCGGCGAAGCCCTGCAGGATTTCCTGCTGCATCCACCACCACGCCGTCGTGCTGCTGAATCTCCGACGACCTCTCCTCCCCCCTTGCTGAATCAATAAGGAGGTGACGTTGATGTACCGTATGTGTGTTGAACGCGGAGGTGCCGTCCGTTCGGCGCTAGGATCATCGGTGACGAAGAACGCGAAGAGTACGACTACTTCATACACGTTACTTCGAACGCTTCCGCACGCGATCTACAAAAGGGTATGTAGATGCACTCCAGTATGCTTGTTGCTAGATGACTCCTTAGATTGATCTTGGTGAAAGCGTAGAAAATTTTTGAATTCTGCTACGTTCCCCAACACCAAGGACCAAATTCCTCGTGAAGGAATTGTTGTTTCTGCCTCGGACTGTCTATCGCATTCTGACAAAGACATTGAGTCCTATCAAAGGCCACGACTCGAATGATGAAGAAGTCATTGGCATCATGAAGAATCTGTTGTTCAACATCATCCATGGCGTTCCCGTCAACTTTCATGATTTCTTCATGAGGACTATGGCAAATGTTGCATTGTCCCCTTTCAACCTGAAGCCTTATGCTCCGTGGATTATGAGATTCACCAGGACAAAGTCTTCAGTAAACTACATAGCTGATACACTGAACCATTGCAGCTACTTGCCTCCGATTGAAGTCCTCAAACGAACATATTCCTTAGTTGATGACAAGGGCAAGGCTTCTGATGTTATTGATGAAGGCATTCATCCATTGGATGGTCAATTTCGCAAAGCTGCATCCTAATCCACCAATGATGACTCTGCCACCCATGACTCTGCCGTCAATGCTCCCAAGCAAAATCCTCAAGGCACAGCTCCCAGGGTGATAACTGATCGTGAGCTTCCACTCAGTCTTCACCAGAAGGTTGATCGCAACCAGAAATGGGTCAAGCGTCAGTTTGGTTCAATTCTTCACAACATGACTTCTACACATAATGCACTGAAGAAAAATCATTACTACCTCCATGAAACCCTCAACCGTACCTGGGTTGTTCTGTCTCACCTTTACGGCGAAGAAGATCTGAAGAAAATGGGTCTCAAGGATGACTTTGACTAGTCTGCTCCTCCACCAAAGAAATACAAGAAGGTCAAGGTTCCTCCCTTGGTGGCCAGCTCCTATTCTTCATCGCCGATCAACTAAGTGGGACCGATTGCATGGATTTGTCTAGTTATTTTGTTTTTGTTTTATGCTCTCGTGGAAAGGTTAAGAATTGGTTCGTTCGGTTTGCACGGTGAGTATTCTTTTTTGTTGCACATTCTTACACCTTCCATGTGAAATATTTATGCTAACTATATATATTGCTTGTGCAGGGATTATGAGTTGAGGAAGAAAATTTTATTATATTTCCTCAAGTATCATGCGAATGAAGTTAAAAACAACATTTCAGATATTGTACGAGGCGCGTCAAGCATATCTTAGTTTATATTGCTTGTGCAGGGATTATAAGGGATTACATGTTGGATCATTGCTCTCTCGTATACATCATCAGCTTATTAACTTACATTGCAAGTGAACTGGATTTCAATTATTTTCTGTTATTGTGAAACTTAACATGCATTAGGTTTATAAATAATACCAGCCAAAAATATAAATGCCCGTGGAAACGCACGGGCAGTCTACTAGTTGGAGTGGAAAGCAACTTGAGGAAGGTTAGAGAGCGAGATTCTTATGGTTGGGTTGGAATGTCTTGATCTCAACACCAGAGTAGGTGGTTCTCTCTCTGAAAATGAATGGTGGAAGTGTAGGCACATTCTAATGGCTCTCTCTTGGATGAAGAGGGGGTGGAGGGGTATATATAGCCTCCACACGAAAATCTAACCGTTACACATATTTGACCCAACTCAGTGAGACCAAATAGATGAACTCGGTGGCACCGATTGGTTCAAACAGGTGAACGTTAGGAATCTCGATGGGACCGACTCGAAGAACTCGGTGAGACCGATGTGCTAGGGCTTGGGGCAAACTTCATCTCGGTGGGACCGATTGAATCAACTCGGTGAGACCGAAGTGAACAATGGGTACATAGAGAGTCTGCCAAGCCAACTAAGTGGGGCCGATTGCATGAACTCAGTGAGACCAAAATAAATGCAATTGATCACAGAGTGATGGCAAGGCCATCTCGGTGAGGTCGAGATCCATATCGGTCGGACCAAACCGTTAGGGTTTCTCGCAAGGGCTATGTCATATGAACTTGATGGGTCCGGATTGGAAATATCGGTGTGGCCGAGTTGGAGTTTAGGTTTTGAACATATTTGGATGGAGAAAGTGGCTGAGGGTTTTGGAGCATTATCACTAAGCACTTAAGTGACCAGATCATTAAGCAACACCTCATACCCTTTTAATAGTATTGGCTTTCCTATGGACTCAATGTGATTCTTGAATCACTAAAATAAAGATGAAGAGTATTGAGCTTTTACCAATTTTTGTCCTTAGCATTTTGAGGGGTCCACATCTCTAATCCATCCCATGACATTCATTGAACATCTTGAAATATATATATCTTGAATGGATATTAGTTCAATGAGCTATATGTTGTTATGAATTACCAAAACCACCCGGGGATTAGTTGAACTTTCAGTTATGTGTATATTTGAACATATGCAGACATTAAGGGTGAGACCATTGTACTAGTAGAGTTGCATGGCATCCTATTATCATGCGCTGACCATATTGTCATTAATTCATCAAAAAAAGAAGGGGGTTGAAAGTGCATTTAGTCCCTAATGGTATTTGACATGATGACTGTAAGTGCATCTAGTGCCACCCCTAGTTGGTTTTGGAGTATTGACGACAAACCTGGTTGAGGGACTAATGTGTTTGTGAGAATTGTAGGATAACACAGCTAGTAGTCCCTCATTGATCCAGTTTACCTACCGGAGATGACCCCTGAAAATGTATGAAGACATTGACGACAATGGTGGTACATGAAGATAATCATATTGAAGTCTATGACAAGAGAAGACATTGTGTGAAGACTAAGGAGCGCGAAGACTTAGATGTTTCGTTGTTCCCTTTTCTTCTTTGTTGAGTCGTAGGAACCACCGTACTATTAAGTGGGGTCCAAGTGAACTAAGTCAGAGTGACTGAAGTGATGCTCAACCAAATCCTATGTCTTCGAGCGAAGACAATGAGAGCAAATCTTATCCAGAGCTGGATGAGTCAGTTTTACTTGTATCACAAGTAAAGTTGCCGTGTGTGTTTGAAATCTGACCGTTGGAACACGTGTAAGTTCCCTAGTGACCCAGGGTCACTTCGGACAAATCAGGTCGGGTTGCCCAGTGGCTATAAATAGCCCACCCCTACACCATAAATTGGTGGCTGCTATGAGTTATTACACGGCTTTTGTCGTTTGAGAGCAACCCACCTCCAAAGCATTTGAGATAGAGATCCTTGCGAGGACAAAGCCCAAACACCTAGAGCCAAAGAGTGTTAGGCATCACTGAAGTCTTTCTGTCTGTGTGACCTGAAGACTTGTTACACTTGAGGACTGTGTTTCCTCCAGCCGGTTAGGCGTCGCGTTTTGAGCATCCAAGAGTCATTGTGGATTGCCGATGAACGAAGTCTACGAAGGTTTGGAAGTCTACCTTGAAGACTTACCAGAGTGATTGGGCGAGGACTAGGTGTCCTTAGCTCAAGGGGAATAAGGTGAAGATGCGGTCTTCTGAGTTAAATCTCGGCCTCCCTAACCAGACGTACAGTTGTCACAGCAACTGGAACTGGTCTAACAAATCACTGTCTTCCCCGAGCTACTGGTTCTATCCTTCCCTTCCCTTTACTTACTGTCTTATGTTGTGAAGTCATTGCCTGCTTGCCTTATTTGATTGACTTCACTGTGTGACTACTTGTTCTGATTGGCTTCATTTAATCTTCCATCCTGATCCTTACTGCCTAGCTGCTATTAGTTTTCATGCTTTCACTTCATTGAATACTTGACTATGGCTTGTCTAGTGTAGTCTACCTTCCGCTGCATATAAATAGGATTGGATTTATCATTTGTCTTCGAAACTTCCATGTTTTGAAGCATTTCATAAAAATCGCCTATTCACCACCCCCCTCTAGTCGATATACTGCACTTTTAATTGGTATCAGAGCAAGGTACTCTCTTGTTCTGTGTGATTCGGTTTAACCACCTGGAGTTTTAGTTATGTCGACCACAGGAATGAAGACAGTGTCTTGCCCCATGTTTGACGGTCACGAGTATCCCAAGTGGAAGGCCATGATGAAGAAGCATCTCATGGCGATAAACAATGAGCTCTGGACCGTCACTAAGATTGGTCTTACCGGTATGTGCAAGATGGCAGAAGCTGATGACATTCGCAAGTTCACTCTTCTCAACCTCACAACGAAGGACGTCATCTCCTGCTATCTGTCTCAAAATTAGTTCAGGAACGTCATGCATATCGATCATGCGAAGCTTATCTGGGACCGTCTCTCTGAAGTCTATGAAGGTCATCGAACTCGTGATGATCCCGGGTTTGAGGATTTTAAAGAATCTCTCAAGACGATGACTTTCGATCCAGAACCATCATCCTCAGCACCATGTCTTATGGCAAAAGGTGCCAAGGTAACCGAATGCTACCTATTTGAGTCTAGTGATGATGAATCTGGTGATGAATTTGGACCCAGCTATGTCAAACTTGCTTCCCTTGCCACTAAACAACAAATAGCTTTGGAAAAAGCCAAAAAAATGCTTAATAAGAGCAATGATATGTTGGGGGAAGAAATGGATCAGTCGAAAACCTTGGCTGAGAGTCTTCAGAGACTTCAGACCAAGTTTGACATGCTTCAAAGTCATCATAACGCTCTCTTATCTGATCATGAAAAGCTAAGAGTGTGTTATGAAGACCTTCAGAAGGAGCGCGATTCATTACTTGCTCAACAAATCAGTGCTTCTCAGGAAGAGTTTATTCCACCATGTATAAAGTGCATTGAGCGTGATAACGCTACATCTGTTGCTGAATGTTCTACTGCTTCCACTGTTGCAATATCTTCAACTGCTGATGTGGTAACTAACCCCTCTGCTGAGGATACCACTACCATTACTGATGAAAATGCTAGGTTGAAGACTTTGCTTGAAATAGGGATGTACAAAAGCCTCAAAGGGCATCAGACTTTATGTGGTGTCCTCAAAAAGAAGATACTGAACCGAAACCCTAGGAAAGAGGGTGTAGGGTTCGAGAGGAAAATGAATGTTGATGGTTCATATTGGAAGCCTGAGCAGTACCCCAAAACCACATGGGTTGCTGCAAAGGAACCTTCAGTAGATCCATCTACCTTATCTGGCTTCACTTGTGCTAATCCTATTATCATTGATGAATCCTTTGATGCAAACTATAAACTGTTTAAGAATCAGAATGGTGAAGTGTTTGCCAGGTATATTGGTACTAACTGCAGGAACGGGCCACCTATGAAGAAGATCTGGGTTCCCAAAGGTTGCCTTGAGAAGCTTCCAGCAAATGTCATCATGACATCACCTGGGAAGAAGACAAACCCCAGACCAAAGGCTTCATATGGTCCTAAGGCTTCATACAGACAAAGGACTCACCTGAGTCACCCTAACGCCAATGTTTTGCAGGGAAATTATACTCAGACCCATGAATATGAGCGTGTTTCCTCAAACCGCTATGTTCACAAAACAAAGAATTTTTCTGCTTATTCTTATGAGTATTATTCTCCTCCTGCAAGACTATTTGCTAGGGCTCCAAGACAAAATTCTCAGATGCTGCTCTTAGACTCATTGCTTCTAAGCCACCCCTGAAGATGTGGGTGGTTAAGAAGAACTAACCTTCTCTTGCAGGGAAAGGTCTCCAGCTGAAAACCAAAGGCGTCTGATGCTATTGCTGGGGACCTAAAACACTTGTAGGGCGCAAGATCAAATGCCCAAATGGTCTTACTATCCATTTTGTTCATGAATCGCTTGCTAATCTTCTTATCAGTCCTAACTTGGATCTAAGCTTTCATAATCTACTTGTACGTCAAATGTTTATGCTTCACATTGACTATTGGTGAAGCCTACCCCCCTAACTGCATTGTAGGGAGTGACACCAAAGTCTTCAGAATGGATTATGGACAGCGGATGCACAAATCATATGACTGGAGATCGAAGTATTCTTATGGACTCAACCTTACGTCCATCTAACAAGAGTCACATCACATTTACTGATACTGGTAAAAGCAAAGTGTTGGGTCTAGGTAGAGTTGCAATCTCAAGGGATCAGCACATGGATAAAGCCATGCTTGTTGAATCCCTTGGTTTCAACTTAATGTCTGTCTCAATGCTTTGTGACTTAAACATGATTGTGATATTTGGAAAATTTTGTTGCCTTGTACTAATGGAATCTGACAAGTCTCTAGTATTTGAAGGATACAGAAAAGGTGATCTGTATATGGTAGATTTCTCAGCTGGACCGCAGATGGCCGTATGTCTTCTAGCAAAAGCTTCAGAGTGTTGGCTCTGGCATCGGAGGCTAGGACATGCCGGCATGAGGAACTTGCACACTCTCGCAAAGAAGAAGCACGTTGTAGGCATCGAGGGCGTCAAGTTCAAGAAAGGTCATCTATGTGGTGCCTGTGAAGCTGGGAAGATGACTAGGGCCAAGCATCCCTCGAAGACAATCATGATGACATCCAAACCCTTCGAGCTGCTTCAGATGGACTTATTTGGCCCTACTCACTACTCCACGTTCACTACCACAGCTTGTCTCTACGGCTTCGTCATTGTTGATGATTATTCAAGATACACATGGGTACACATAATTCTCTACAAGACTAAAGTACAAGATGTCTTCAGACGCTTCGCCAACCGTGCCATGAATAACTATGGAGTCAAGATCAAGCATATCAGAAGTGACAATGGCACTGAGTTCAAGAACACCGGCCTTGATCTTTATCTGGATACAATGGGAATTACTCATGAGTTCTTAGCTGCGTACACACCTCGGCAGAATGGCATTGTAGAGCGCAAGAACAGAACCCTAATTGAGATGGCTCGAACGATGCTCGATGAATACAAGACACCAAGAAAGTTTTGGCCCGAAGCTATTGATACAGCATGCCATATCATCAACCGTGTTTATCTTCACAAGCTTCTGAAGAAAACTTCCTATGAACTCCTTACTGGCAAGAAGCCAAATGTCAGTTACTTCAGAGTATTTGGAGCTAGGTGCTGGATCAAGGATCCACATCACAAGTCAAAATTTGCACCAAAAGCACATGAAGGCTTCATGCTCGGCTATGGAAAGGACTCACACTCCTACAGAGTCTTCAACATCTTTCTCTATAAAGTAGTTGAAACTGTGGATGTGCGGTTTGATGAAACGAATGGTTCACAAAGAGAGTTCCTAACAAATGTGCTGGATGAAGCTTCACCTAATGAATCTATCAAGCTAATGGGAACCGGTGAAATCATGCCTTCTGAAGCACAGCCTGACGAGGAACTCATCATTTATGCTCCAAATCAATCTGATGACAATGCTTAGCCTGAAGACAATCCTCCTAATGATGATAATGTGCAGCAAGAGCAAAATCTTCGTCCAGCTCATCCTCGTGTTGCAAATGAAGTACAAGTTGAGAAGATAATTGACAGCATAAATGCACCTGGTCCACTTACTCGTTCAAGAGCAACACAGCTAGCAAATTTCTATGGGCACTTTGCATTTGTCTCAATATCTGAACCCAAGAAAGTTGCTGAAGCATTTATGGAACCCGAATGGATTCAAGCAATGCAAGAAGAGCTTCAACAGTTTGAGCTGAACAATGTATGGGAACTTGTCAAGCGTCCTGGCCCTCGCAAGCACAACATAATAGGCACAAAATGGATATATCGCAACAAGCAAGATGCGCATGGTCAAGTTGTCAGAAACAAAGCTCATCTAGTTGCTCAAGGATACACTCAAGTTGAAGGGATTGACTTCGATGAAACATTTGCTCCTGTGGCTAGGCTTGAAGCTATTCGCATACTGCTAGCCTATGCAAATCATCACAACATACTTCTGTATCAAATGGATGTGAAGAGTGCATTTCTCAATGGAAGGATTGAAGAAGAAGTGTATGTTGCACAACCTCCTGGCTTTGAAGATCCAAAATGTCCTGATATGGTATACAAGCTCAACAAGGCACTGTATGGCATCAAACAAGCCCCTCGTGCTTGGTATGACACACTCAAAGACTTCCTGAAGAGCAAAGGCTTCAAACCTGGTTCCCTGGATCCCACACTCTTCACGAAGACATATGATGATGAACTGTTTGTCTGCCAAATCTATGTGGACGATATTATCTTCGGCTGCACTGATAAAAGATACAGTGATGAGTTTGGTCACATGATGCAAGAGCAATATCAGATGTCCATGATGGGTGAGCTGAAGTTCTTCCTTGGTCTTCAAATTTGTCAGCAAAGCAACGGCATCTTCATATCTCAAGAGAAATGTCTCAAAGATTGCCTGAAGAAGTTTGGAATGCAAGATTGCAAAGGTTACTTGACGCCTATGCCAGCTAAACACCATCTGGGTCCCGACGCCAATGGTAAAGATTTCGATCAAAAGGTATACCGCTCCATGATTGGTTCTTTACTTTATTTATGTGCATCTAGGCCAGATATTATGCTTAGTGTTTGCATGTGTGCTCGATATCTAGCGGTACCAAAGGAGTCGCATCACTTAGCTGTGAAGCGAATACTTCGATATTTGGCTTACACCCCAACACTAGGATTATGGTATCCAAAGGGCTCAGAGTTTGATCTAGTTGGATTCTCAGATGCTGATTATGCTGGTGACAAAGTTGATCGCAAGTCTACATCAGGCACATGTCACTTTCTAGGGCGATCACTTGTCTGTTGGTCTTCAAAGAAGCAGAACTGTGTATCACTCTCCACTGTTGAATCTGAATACATTGCTGCTGGATCTTGTTGCGCTCAGCTTCTCTGGATGAAGCAAATGCTCAAGGACTATGGTGTCCATCTGAAGCATGTGCCACTCTACTGCGACAATGAAAGCGCCATCAAGAACGCCAACAACCCAGTTCAGCACTCGAAGACAAAGCACATCGAAATTCGTCATCACTTTCTCAGAGATCATGTCATGAAGGAAGATATTGATATCATACACGTCAACACTGAAGAGCAACTGGCAGATATCTTCACAAAGCCCTTGGATGAGAAAAGATTTTGCAAGTTGCGGTGTGAGCTAAATATATTAGAATCCTCAAATGTCCTGTAATCAGGCACACATCCTAACACTTATGCATATTGATGACTTAGATGTCCAACACACGAAGCAAAGTATATCTTCAATCAATGAAGACTTACATTCTAAGTGTGAATACATTAACACGGAATTTGACTTCGGAGCGCCACGATAATTGTGCGTCATGTCCGGGTCTAATACTTCCTATACGGTGGGTAACGCCACCACCAAATCTTTGTTTGAAGTGTTTCTCGTGGCGTTACATTTGCAAAGTCTTCGCATTTGGTTTATCTTCATATAGGACATATATAGATTTGTGTTCTATCCTCTACAACATTCACTTATAGCTATGTCTTCTTATTTGAATCTTTTGAACTAAGTGAATGTGATTGGACCCTAACCTCTCTATGCTTTCTCACCTCAAACTCTGTCTATCCAAATCATATGCATTCTGTTGGAACCGTCGAATATCTTCTCTGCATCCTTGTCAGCAGAAGATACAGAGACAAACTTTAAATCTGATTTTAATGCTCAATCCTTTATGCCCGAAATCCGGAGAAGCCGGAACGACCACCCGGGCAGTCCAGACGTGTGTGGGATCGTGGGACAACTCCCAATGTGTTACATGTCCTCCACGTGTCCCTTAGACGTGAACCGCCAGGGGCACCTGCGTAATTGCGTTGTGTCGTCTCCCATCCTTATAAATGCACGTCCCATCACGGTCAAAAATTCTTCTACCACCTCTCCACCTCGACCAACCCTAGCGCCGCCGCTAGCTCTCGACGACGCCGGCGATGAAGTGCTTCGCTGTCGCGACCTCGTCGACGCCGTCTTCACGCCGGCCGCGGACATCGTCTCCTCCGCCGTCGCCGTAGCTATCCTCCGTCGCCAAGTTAGGGCACGGAAGATCGAACTGCTTGGCATCCACTTCTTCTCCGTCTAATCATTTCATCGTGTGGTAAATTAAAACTCTCTTTTTACCATCTTCTTGATCCAATAGATTCATCACTTTTACCATAAGAAGTTTCTGCCTCCTCATGTTTGGATCTATCCTGTCTGCATCTCATATCTTGCCTAGTACATTCACATATGCTTCAAACATAGTTAGATTCCTCACTTGTACCTATTCATGGATTAGTACAAATCTGGAACCAACTCTCAACATATAAGTGAATGTCTTCGCGCCATGAGGTCAAAGTCTTCTAAACTGATTTATCTTCAAAATCTTCTGAGAATGCATATGACCTCTTCCCCTTCCCTCGCATCTCTAATGCTGTCACAGGTACATGTCCGTGGGAGAATCCCTTGGTTCTCATAGTCTGCATTCATTTGCAGAATTCTTGCAGCGTCACATTCATTCTCCCGAAGCCAGTTCCTGTCTGACCAGCAGACCGAAGCATTTGCCAGTGTTGAAGCCTTTCAGTTTGAAGCCTTTCAGATTGAACCCAATGGCAACCGACAAATCAGTTAGGAATGGTGGCAGACAGCGCCGTGGCAACACCTCCAAAGATTTGCCTCCTGACCTCAGTGAAATGTACAAGACTGATCCAGAGGAGGATTACAATCAGAGGAAGACTCGAATCCAATGGATTCAAAGATATTGGGATGAACAGTGGTTCAAGTACAGATTCGTGACCCAAGAGTATGCTGAAAAGAATGACATCAAGCGTCAATGGGGAGACATTATGTACAAGAACCTTCCATCCAGGACACAAGCTGAAGCCATTGCTCAGGGCTTCTTTCCTTGCATGGTCCGTGGGCCACAACCAGCAGATGCCGACCCATCATCACTGCTATGGTGTCGCGACGACAATCTGTTCAACCAAAATTTTCAGTATGCCAAGAACTCGGCCAAAGAGAACAAGAAGACTTGGGGATTGGACTTCAATCCTGGCCCCTCTGTGCCCCGTGCCGATGGCACGCACGAAGCTGAACCTAACCTGGTTGGGCCCTTCTACAACTTAGAAGGTCTCATCAGTCACATAAGGGTTCAAGGGGCGGATGTGGATCAACCTGCAGACGACGCTGATTCTGATGAAGCGCCTGCATCTCCGAAGCCCAAGAAGAAGAAGAAGTCCAAGGCTTCGAAGACCACTCCACCAATTGCTTCGAGAGTGAAGCCGTTGGCCACTGCTCCACCAGCACCAAGTGTGCAATCTGAGGAGCACTCTCGCATTTCCAGAGAGCAGACATCTAAGGAAGAAGCCCATGCACAACCCCAGTCCAACTCTAACTCCTGATGTTGTTCTGAAGAACACAAATGAAGCCATTGATCTCTCAAGTGATGAAGATCTAGCTGATGACGCTCTGGAGCAATTGATCAAGAGCAAGCAAGACGCAGAAATCTTCAATGATTTGCCGCTCTTTGACGTGGAAGTGTTGAACAACTTCATTGATGAATGGTTTGACACCCCCAACCTCAACTTTGATGATCTGCAGCTTCCAGTTGGCCTAAGCGTCTCCTTCAATGGCACCATTGCTTCTGAGCTAGCTCTTACTCAGAGAATTGTTGAGCTGAAGCAAAAGATTGACTATGAAAAGGCTTAGTTCAAGAAGCATATGGCCAAGCTCAGCGTCCAAGAAATCCAGAACTTCCAAGTTATGATGCATGAGCTCAAGGAAGCCTTTCGCAGAAGGCGTGAAGAAGCCAAAGGTTCTCGTGAGCGAATCAAGGCCTTGGCTGCCAAATGCGTCCAAGCTTACAATGAAGCTGAAAAGCGCAAGGCCCTAGGGCGTCCTGGCATTGACCCTAGGATGACTGCCGAGAAAAAGAAGAAGCAAACTGTGACCCATGCTGAAGAATCAAGGCAGGAAATGCCTAGCATTGTCTTCCCTGCCAGCATGATTGGCACGAAGCCCAAGGTCACCCCAGCTACTTCAGAGCTTAAGAAGACAAAGACGGCTGAATCTGAAGCCCGTAAGCGCAAGAACGCAACTGATGATGCTCCACCCACAAAGAAGCGCAAGACCAAGAAGGACAAGGCTGCTCCCACAGAGCCCCTAGTCGTCGAGCCCATTTCAGTTGCTCATCCTGCATCTACCCACCAGGAACATCACATGATTGTTCATGAGCCTGCTCCCACAGAGGCTGAAGACATTCCAGCTGTTGACCCCACCGTAGCTGAAGACATTGGTCCTCATGACAATGTTGAACATGATGAAGTCCTTCCTCAGATCGAATACAATGTGGAATCATCGCCTGTTCTCACGAACAGCGAACGCATCAGCATTGGTCGTCCATTGACGCCAATTGCACATGATGACTCGTGGGCTGATCACCCACAAGATACACCAGCAACTCCCCCAACTCAAGTCACCAGTTCGGTGCTTGAAGATGAAGACTTTGAGGCCCAACCAACTCCATCACCACAGGCGTCGCTAGCATTTCGCAGGCTTCGCAAAGGACCAGGGCCTCAAGTCGTTACCCCAAGTGTTCCAGAAGGAGAAGAGCAACAATCAATTCCTGAAGCTACTCCTACTGTGAACCCCCCAGAGTCTGAAGCCAAAGCGGCTGAAGATATTCCGGCTGCATCAGCCGATGAAGAACAACCCCAAGAAGAAGAAGCACGTGCTGCCACACCCCCTGTTCTCGAGGAGAACGTGTCCGACCCTCCAGCTCCGGAAGTGGAGGTTACAAACTCTGAGGCTGCCACCACCACCACTGAAGGCAATGACGTTGTCATGGCTGAAGCTAATGTGGCACCTGAAGTCAATGTGGTGCCTGAAGAGATGGCGCTTGAAGCAAGTGCTGCACCTGAAGTCACTGCCTCTGCTCCTGTTCCGCCTCCACAACCCCATACAATTGAGCAAGCATACAACAAAGATGATCAGCTCGTCTCTGTAAGATGGCCCATTCTGATTCCTCCGTCTGCTGCTGGACCGCATACTGCTGGTCCCCAATTTGACTACCATGTTGAGCACATGCCTCAAGTTTAGAAGCCTAAGCCAAGACTGCCAAGGTTCCCAGGTACTGCCACCTCTCAAGGGTCCTTCAATGCAAATGGCTTCACTGCGCACAACACGTTCTTTGACAGCGCCAAGAACCCCTATTCCAAGCCAAGGATATCATCAGATAGGTTCCGGAGCCATCAACAATGTAATTATTATTCACGAGTAATCTATGATCAAGGGCGCATTTTCCCTCGTATGCGTCTTGATACTGAAGCCATTACTGGACTGCACTGTCTTGAGGAAGCTCTTGATTGCTTCCGTGATGCTGGCTTGCTGAATTTTGTCACTGACAAAGAGCACTGGAATGAAGAGCTGCTTCTGCAATTCTATGCACCCTCCATATTCGAGGCTACAGCAGGGATCCGAAGACATGGGTCCTTGAGTGGATGACGGACAATGTCCATCATGAAGCCAAAGCCTTTGATCTCATTGAGCTTACTGGCCTGCCCACTCTAGGAGAACTGTATGAACCTGGCTGTCAATTACACAACGAAGCTTTGGAGAGTATCTTTCAGAAGCGCAAGCCCAACATGAGCCAGATGTTGAGCATGACGAAGCCTTTGCCAATCGATGCTGAATATCCAAAGGATTTCTTTGTTGAAGACCTGGAGTATCTGCCATGCACCATCTATCATATCATCCGGCGAACTCTATGGCCTGTCAAAGGACACTCTTCATCCGCCAAGCTTGAAGGCACAATGAAGACATTGGTCTTCTATATCTTCAATGGCATCAGCTTCAATGCTCAAGATCTCTTTATCGGGCAGTTGGCTGTGTCAGGCTCTGATCTTTTTGGTCTCAAGTTCTACGCTCCATGGATTATGCGCCTAATCAAGCTTCATTCTGCTATCAACTATCAACCTTCTGCTCGCAACCATCATATATTCTTGCCAGAAGTTGATATGTCAGCTGAAGCCATATACCAAGAGCCTGCCAAAGAGCATGTTAGTCTTCACAACGCTGATCACCAGAGCTTCACTCAGCAACTTGAAGGAGTTCCAGCAGTCTCTCGCGTTTATCCACTAACTGGCCGTACTCGCCTACCTCGTCATGCAGAGACTGAAGCTACTAAGAGCACCATTGCCCAAAGGCCTCGGAAGCGTTCTTGTGTTCTCAATAACCGAGAGCTTCTCGTTGCCTTACATCAGAAACAGGATAAGCATCACTACTGGCTGAAGCGTCAGATGCAAAGCCTCTTGGTGGACGTCAATCGCATTCGCAACCTTGCCACCAAGAATGCCTTTGTTGCTCATGAAACCTGTCGGGGGTCATGGAAGAGTTTGACTTTGCTGAGTGCTGAAGCAGATCTTCAAGACGATGGCTTCACTGAAAGATTCAAGTTTGACCACACTCCTCCAAGGAATGTTGTTCTGCGTCGAACTCCGTCTCTTGAAGACTCTGACTACTCCTCCTCCGCTGCAACGGTTGACGCCAGGGTGATAGATGATCAAGATGATGCTACCTCATCACCTCCTCCTTCAGCGCATGTCGACACTGCACCAACTACTTCTGCACCGCCAAACACCAACGCCGACCCTGCATCCTCTCCTGCTCCAACTGGGAACGAGTAGAGGCTCTATGTCTTCAAACCTTTTTGGTCCTTACTGACAAAAGGGGGAGAAGCATATGGGTTGATAGTCTTCAAGCGGGTCCATGTGGGAGGGTGCTTTATATTTTGCCTAGTGTTTACAATTCTCGTTTTTGCTACATTTGGTTCTTTGAGTTGTAACACTTAAACTTGATGGTCGTCTGCTACGTTTTTTGGTACTCTGTAATGCGATGATAAATTCCGCATGTGCTACGATATTTTCCGCACTTAGTCATTTTGCAGACGTCCATTTCTCATTATGCATATCATTATATTCGACATATTAAATGTGCATGATGAATTGTCTTCATAAGTCGAAGAGGATCTCCACAAGTACAACCTGCCATGTGCATTTGCATTCAAAAGCAAATCAACTATATGCACATCTTCAGGGGGAGCCTTTTACTACTTATGACGACAATACCTTCATCCTTTACAATTTCACATATTTTATCCCCGTTGAAAACTTCAACCAGTTTGTCATCAATCACCAAAAAGGGGGAGATTGTAAGTGCATCTAGTGCCACCCCTAGTTGGTTTTGGAGTATTGACGACAAACCTGGTTGAGGGACTAATGTGTTTGGGAGAATTGTAGGATAACACAGCTAGTAGTCCCTCATTGATTCGGTTTACCTACCGGAGATGACCCCTAAAAATGTATGAAGACATTGACGACAATGGTGGTACATGAAGATAATCATATTGAAGTCTATGACAAGAGAAGACATTGTGTGAAGACTATGCAGCGCGAAGACTTAGATGTTTCGTTGTTCCCTTTTCTTCTTTGTTGAGTCATAGAAACCACCGTACTGTTAAGTGGGGTCCAAGTGAACTAAGTCAGAGTGACTGAAGTGATGCTCAACCAAATCCTATGTCTTCGAGCGAAGACAATGAGAGCAAATCTTATCTAGAGCTGGATGAGTTAGCTTTACTTGTAGCCCAAGTAAAGTTGCCGTGTGTGTTTGAAATCTGACCGTTGGAACATGTGTCAGTTCCCTAGTGACCCAGGGTCACTTCGGACAAATCAGGTCGGGTTGCCCAGTGGCTATAAATAGCCCACCCCTACACCATAAATTGGTGGCTGCTCAGAGTTATTACACGGCTTTTGTCGTTTGAGAGCAACCCACCTCCGAAGCATTTGAGAGAGAGATCCTTGCGAGGACAAAGCCCAAACACCCAGAGCCAAAGAGTGTTAGGCATCACTGAAGTCTTTCTGTCTGTGTGACCTGAAGACTTGTTACACTTGAGAACTGTGTTTCCTCCAGCCGGTTAGGCGTCGCGTTCTGAGCATCCAAGAGTCATTGTGGATTGCCGGTGAATGAAATCTGTGAAGGTTTGGAAGTCTACCTTGAAGACTTACCAGAGTGATTGGGCGAGGACTAGGTGTCCTTAGCTCAAGGGGAATAAGGTGAAGACGCGGTCTTCTGAGTTAAATCTCAGCCTCCCTAACCAGACGTACAGTTGTCACATCAACTGGAATTGGTCTAACAAATCACTGTCTTCACCGAGCTACTGGTTCTATCCTTTCCTTCCCTTTACTTACTGTCTTATGTTGTGAAGTCATTGCCTGCTTGCCTTTTCTGATTGACTTCACTGTGTGACTACTTGTTCTTATTGGCTTCATTTAATCTTCCATCCTGATCCTTACTGCCTAGCTGCTATTAGTCTTCATACTTTCACTTCATTGAATACTTGACTATGGCTTGTCTAGTGTAGTCTACCTTCTGCTGCATATAAATAGGATTGGATTTATCATTTGTCTTCGAAACTTCCGTGTTTTGAAGCATTTCATAAAAATCGCCTATTCACCCCCCTCTAGTCGATATACTGCACTTTCAATGACAATGTGGTTAATGAGACTAATGACATGTACTAAGTTTATCTCAAGACATTGGACTCTCTAGGATGATTATATGGACATGGTTGACCCCCACTTCAAGAAGGAAAAAGGATGTGGTTTTCCGACGACTTGAGTTTTGTTTTGGTTTCTTTTGAGTTATAGGACAACCACACTATTAATAGGGATCAGGGTGCCTGGATAAGCGTGGGATCATGCAAAACATATACTTAGGCCATCCTACACCTATTAAAGAAAATAGTCTCAAAACCCTCGCTCCTTTGCCAGGGTCTTCTCACCTCGTACCCATGGGGTAAGGAAATTTCTATGGACACCCCATCCGCACGGGCCTCCTAACCTGTGCACACAAGGTCGAGTGGAATACTCTCAAGGCACCCCGTATGCACCAGGTTTTCGATCCTAGTGCCCACATGGTCTAGGTGGGGTATATAAATCCCGTTCCTCCATCTTCCATCTTAACCCTAATGTCTTGAGCTTCTCCATCGTTCCCAATCCTCCAAAAGCCCAAGTACTCTTAGTCCCTCCAATAAAATTTTGTCATATTTCGAGGATTGAAAGAGGAAGACCCGATCTACGTCTCCACTAAACCAATTCGCGATCCCCGCTTGATTTCATCACCATTTCACCAACACTTGTTACTTTTGGAGATTTGGGGCTCCTGGGCGGTAGGAGTCAAGGCTCGAAAGCTTCCTTGCTTGTGGTGTGCATCAGAAAGTTTGTAAACGGTCGATGTTCGCCTTCAAGACCAACCCAGATGATTTGAAACTCACCCGTTGGGAGTGACTCGAAAGGAGAATAAGGTGAGCCATTTGGTGGTTCTCCAACCCCACGGAGATTAGCACTCCCAAAAGAGTGAATTCATGATACATATGTGTCCTCAACTCACATGTGGTTTATCCGTTCTCATCCCTTTATATGATTTGTTTGCTTCCTAATTAGCTCGTCGCTTTGTTTATCGTTGTACTAGCTTGCTTCCATATAGGTTGTTCTCACCGTAGATTGCATATATAGAAAACTTAATTTATCTCCGCTTTGCCATTGAAATTTGGCACTTAAGCTTAAATTTGTAGTTTCTTATTCACCCTCCTCGAGTCTACCTCTCAATCCTTTCACTCGATCAATAAAGTTGAATGAAGGGTATGTTCGGATGTGACCAAAACTCACCTACCATTTTTTGGCACTTTTATGTTTGGTTGACAGCTGCTAATATTTTGACACATAACTATTTTTTGCCCACTCTAGTTAATTTGTTGTAAATGTTAGAAAAAGACTCGTGAACGAGCAAAACAATATGTGAACACGTGGCTACTAAGAGCTTCTTCAACAACAACCCAATAATTTGATGCCCTAACACTGGTTTTACAGGTGTGGAGAGGAGGTTTTTGGTCATCAGAAAAAATTCTGCTTCTCCGCAGACCAAAACATTTGGCCTTCTTCTTCTTCTTCTTCTTCTTCTTATGTACTTCACAATTGCATACATATTCAAACAATTGCATATTCATAAATTTGTATCAGTTGCAGCAATCTTTTGGGCATGATCTAAAATGTTTCGGTCACCATATAGCAATAGGCTGTCGTTGGCGGCAAGCATTTTTTTTTTTTTGCCCTAGTGACTAAACCGATTTGTAGGGTTAGTGTTGGATTTTTTTTAGCTCTACACGCACTATTTGCCTAAAAAAAAAGCTCTACACGCACTATTGCCTAAAAA
>LR738710.1:462420123-462432103 GCA_902687465.1 Secale cereale
ATCGACTCTCCTACATATGATGTTGGGCAAACATCGGCCACTCGTAACAAAAATAAGAAGATACCCAAGGCAATAGGTCTGACATTCTCAATCAAGGAGTGTCGGTGTCAAAACTGGCAGTCCTCTGGGTAGGGGGTCCCGAGCTGTGGATCTCGGATCGATGGTAATAAGAGACAAGGGACACGACGCTTACCCAAGTTCGGACCCTCTCGAAGAGGTAATACCCTACGTCCTGCTTTGATTATATTGATGACGATGTATCGAGTTCAAGCTTGATCCACCACGAGATCGTAAGGAGATATCTAACCCCCTCAAGATCGTAAGGAGATATCTAACTCTAGGGCTAGGTGAAAGTAATTGTAGATGGATCCCCTCTACGGACTAAACCATCTGCCTTATATACACGCCAGGTAGGGCATCTAGGGTTGCATGGTCGGTATCCGGGGTGCGCATGGAGGCGGTAGGAGATGTCTTGGAGTACACGCCAAGTCTTCGGTAGACATAGTCTTGATCATGTGCAACCGTGTAGCTTTCGGAGTCTTGCCATATGAGAATGAGGGCCTGCTGGCCCAACTCGACGACTACGGGCCGACTAGGTTGGTACCCCCTAGTCTAGGACACAGTCAAGGAGGATGTCCTCATCGTATGATGTTGGCTACAAGCATTGACCTTATATATGGAACCGAGCAAAAGGGCAATATTTGCAAAAGATCCACACACCTTACCATGCACACAAGGAATATCTTGACGACTTTTCCTCTTTTGTTATTTTTGGTGAGCTAAGGCTTGTTCATGATGTAATATGTCCAATGTGTAGATGAGTTGGTGTGATTCCTCCTACGAAGAGAAATATGAGTTTGATGAAGTTGATGACATTGCCATGACCATGTTGATTGACATGGAGAAGAACAAGCAGCCAAAAGATGGTGGTTCCATTGTCGATTGTGAGGTGATTCGTCGGAGGAGGTTGCACGGCCACAATAAGCTCGTACTTGATTACTTCTGTGCACATCTGGCGTTTTTAGAGTGATACTTCTAATGCAAATTCAGAATGGCTCCAGATTTATTCCTCCACATTGCTAACTCCGTCAAAGAACATGATCGATTCTTTGTGCAGAGGAGGAATTCTACCAGAGATCTTGGACACATCACTACCCATAAGGTGACTATGGCACTGCATTATGCCATATGGTATTCTTGTAGATTTGATTGATGATCATTTGCAACCCCTGGAGCATGCCATCGCGGCAACCCCTGTACCGGAGTTCCCATCCCAGATTTGGTTGGTCTCGTTATCGCTGAAGATCATGATCCGTGGTCGAGTACCCTCAAGGGTGGAGGTACTCAAGCATAATGGCCATGGCGATGGACCCCGCCCACTGTGCGATTCTACGGAGGACTCGAACCACATTTTGTTCTCATGCATGACGGCCCAATTCCTTTGGAGCTGCTTTTCGGGGAGTCATGGGGAGTGTGGTGCCACACCAACCTCCGGGACCTCTACGAGGAGCTTCAGGATACCCTGGTGGGCTCCGGCCACATTAGGTGGCTTGGGATTGGGGTACTATCTTGGACGTTGTGGATGATTCGCAACAAACTTGGTTTACTATTGTGTGAGGACCGGCTCGGTTTTGGAACCAAGAAATACTTTGATAGATCATGACAGCCGTCGTGATATTGCACAATATGATTAATGAGCATGAGGGTAACCAAAATTTGGATTACTTCTATTATGACTTTGCGGGATGGATGGTGCATCCGCGTAGGAGAGAAGACCGCATCCGACACATTCTTTAAGTTCACCAAGTAATTCGAGATGTGGATACTCATTAAAGTTTTCAACAAGATCTCGTCAAGGAGTGGTAAACATGGAATGGGCAACAAAACCACTCGTTCTATTTGTATGTTTCACATTATGTTCGATGCACTTGGTGTTATGTTTGATGAACATTTGTGTTGAATTTGGAGTTGTGGATTGCTGAACTATGTAATAATTAAGTAATATTTGTATTTTATTTGTCTTAGATTTATTTGACATGAATTTGATATTATTTTATCTACAAATATGTGTGACAGAAGTAGGAGCTGAAATCCAGGTATCCAGTTTTTAGGTCCGCTATAGAAACAGAAGAAAAAAATTGGCTACCTAAATGTTCTCTCTTCACTCCTAAAACTGGATTTAGGTAGCCATTCTTTTTGTGTGATGTTGGATCTCTAAATGTACAAATCCATCGATGTGGTCCGCACATGGTAATGCACTGGTGCAGTGCAGCTGCCATTCTGCCAATCAAGTAAACTCTACAGCGCCTGCTCCCATTTCCTTGTCAGCCAGGACGCAGCCGGCTGAACTCTCCTTCGTTGGTTCCAGAGCTGGAATTGAGCTTGCTGTCCACCGGCGTGGTCATCCGAGACCTCCGCTTGGTGGCGACGAGGTGGGGGTTCTCCTCTTCATCCATGGCCAAGAGCTCATACATGTCACCGCTGCGGAAGACCGGGTGCACGTATGCGTCCTTGAGGTACTCTCTCAGGTTCAGCGTCGGGTCGTTCGCCCGTTGCAGCGTGTCCTTCACCATAGCCTCCTGCAAACATCAAACGCTGTTCTCGCTTAACATTGGAGATGATGTGAATATCATCTGCAGTTATGTATGGAGAAGAGATCCTGCCTGCAAGGGGAATTTTATGTAGGCCGGCTCGAACCGGCCCTTGCAGACGTAGTGGAACCATATGGTCAGGACAGGAAGAGGAAGAAGAGCGACAGTGGACTGCTCTGCTTCCTGTGTGCTCAGCAGTCCTATCAGCAGGATCTGCGATATGACTAACGCGGTGACGATTCGTCCGTGTACGTCTGGCCAGAATTGTGCGGCGCTCTCATATTGCTGGTTATAGACATTGATGATCTTGCAACAAAAGAAACATACCAAGGATTAGTATGTTGGTGAATTGTACTGTGATGACGCAGAAATTTGTGATCTATGCCAATGTGGATGTGATGTCCACATTTGGCGCTGAAAGATTAAACTGGAGGACAGATGTGTACCTGGTGTCTGAAAACAAGATAGGCCAGGCCGAAGAAGACTATGATGAAAGGAAGAATGATGGGCGTCACAACAGCATATACAAGCCCTAGGAGGAAGTAGAGCTGTATCCGCGGTTCGGTGCTTCCAAACTCCAAGCTCCCAGGGTCCATGGCCTGCTCGCGATCTTGCTCGGTTCTGACCAAGAACGTGTTCTTTATGTGGAACATGATCAACGGCTTCAACCTAAGAACTTCAGCAGCAATGCCTGCCCATCCATCCACCATAATGTAGGTGATGAAAAATGTCGCTTTCATGGGAATGGATTCTCCAATGGTCTCTGGAATTCTTTTTCATCAAAACAAAAGTACACGAGTATTTTTAGGTGCATATCGGTTGTAATAACATCATATATTATGGGACGGAGGGAGTAGTAGATATTGAACCCATTGTTACTAGTATATCGAGGTGCAAAAGTTAGCTTACTTGTTAGCGGGCTGATTGAGAAAACTGTGGAGCTGCTGGAACGCTGTTCCTGTTACTACACTTCCCAAGAATACGTTGACGAAAATAAACAGGAAGTATTTTGATGCTGTCCTCCTCTCCAGTCCAGAGAGTGATACGTGGCCTTCAATCTTGCTCATGGCCATGAGAATTGTTGGCAGAAATATAAGGAAGATTTTCAATGCAATTCCTGGCAAGAAACCTTGTATGACTGACCTTGGACCATTTCTGCAGGAAATTGCATTCACCATGAAAATTACATACAGCAATGCAGTACTACCTTGTAAAGAAATCAGTATAATGTGGCTGATTTTTTTATGCAGTTCAAGGTCTAATAAATTGAACAGATTTTGTTTCTGCACTTGATTGTTCATCAAGGAGAATCGTTACTCAAATATGGGAAAAGTAATCTCACATCATGCCACAGATGTTTCTTTTTTGTTCTTCACAATTCAACCGTAAAACACCGAGCAGTTACACTTACCTCTGTATTATAGGTTTCAAGAAAGGAAGCACCCGCTCAATATCGTCGAGATTGGCCACGGATTGGACGAGTGCAATTGGGATCATGAAGAAAAATGTCAGGAAAAAGAGCGCAACAGCCATGATAAGCCTCCTGATGGAGAGCTCGACGAAAGGGATGGCGAGGTTAGGCCAGTAAACATCGCGAGGTTCCGGAGCCCACTCGGTCAACCACACCGTTGGGTTACTGGTCTGCTGTGTTTGTGCACAAACAGCAGCCCCCCACTGACAATTGAAAGACACAAATGCTGCTGGCATTATAGCCTTAGGATCACTAATCACCTTCTGCCTCTCCTCATCCTCCTGCAATTAACAAGTTACATATTTTTAATACTGCTGCTCAGTGTTATGGACCTTATTTCGAGGAACTATGCGGGCGGTACAATGAAAGAAGATATTGGTGCTGCTTGATGACACTATCATATCAAGACGATGAAATGAGAAGTGACTGGCACCTGTTTACATAGCTCCTCGATTGTTGTCTTGTGGTGTTGTATTGCGTCCACCTTTTCCCCCCAAAGACCCCACAGTCCTGTCTACAAGACATGATAAGCCATACCATTTGCAGATTAGAGCATATATTGAAATGGCTTTGTCGCGAATCAGTAGGAGCATGATTTGCAAATGAGGAAGAAGATTACCTTAATAATCAGCTCCTTTTCAGGGTTCTTAGCGTGCTGGTTTTCGTAGTAGACCAGCCAGTTTTGCAAGCCTTTCTTCTTCTCAACCAAACTGGCAAGGGCGTTTGCGTTGTACACAACCTATTGATCAGTTATGCACCCCGAATGAGAAACAGATTTGAACCATTAACAGAGAAAAGAAAGATAGAGGCATATGGGCTTCGGTTGGAAAGTCAACAAATAATTAGGAAAGGAGTATAACCTGGTGGCTGAGATAATGTTCGCGATGATTCACAGCAAAGAAGTGCTCAACATGCTCACCAACTGTTTCGTCTGGGTCAGCTGGTATATTTCTCACAAGTACCTGAGAATAAGCCAGAAAAAGAGTTATGAGCCAAGGAAACTGTACACACTACATTTATCAATCTGGGAAATTCTACACACACACACACACACACTGCTTGTTTTACTGTCGCAGTGATCGTCCTTACTAATTCGTTCCTGATTCTATCCCCTAGCTGGGGCTATAACTTGCAACCCAACACCACAACTCTATATTTTCCCTTTGCTTAATATACTGAATGCAGCGCTGCTGCGATCGCCCTCCCAAAAAAGCAGGCAAAGCGCAATTTCATTTGTACTATTCAAGAAAATAAAAAATCAAAGCAACAACATGAAAATTCATATTCAGATGTAGCGAGGTCCAAACCGCAACAATTAAACTTGCATGGAGAAGATATCTTACCGTGAATTGGTCGGGTCGACGATTTTGATTGGCAAGAAAGTGCAATCTCATAGTTGTTATAACCTTATATTCATGGTACAACACGTAGAATGTCCAGAAGGTAAACACATAGGCCATTCCAATGTGTACCCAAAACCTATGAAAACATACAACAGTTTCAGTAAAATAAGTATGACCCAAAGTGAAGTGACATGAGGAGATCAGAAGGACAGCATCTCTGCATCTATAGCTAATATAGTCAGGCAGGCGCTTGAGGAACGATAAATTCTGTAATTGTCAGGATATCAGAAGTAATACCTTTTTGAACCTTGACCAAGATTCGATATTGAAAGCTTGTCAATTTGATCATAACTTAGACCCTCTTCATCCTCTCCTAAAGTTCCACTAGTCCAATTGACAGGAACTAGGACAGCAAATGCCAGCACAGTAATTGGCACAAATATTTTTAAACTGCAAAGCAAAAAACAACAATGCACCGTCAGTCGGCATAATGTGTTTTGGTCACAAACACAATGATCTACTTGTCCATCTGTTAGCATCACAAAATAGGAATTTTTGAACTCGAGTTCCTGATTTTGGAACTCCGAAGACATGAAGTGTAAGCAACTATTATTATACGTGGTATACTGGTGTGAGAATTGAGATACACTGATAGCATGCTCACCCGAGAAGATAGATGCGGACATATACCGCGGAGTCTAGTCCTGCATGCTCAATTAACTCAGGCTCTGGCATTTTAAGCGCGGCGGGCATCCAGTTGAGAAACCGGAGATATGTTGACACATCAGCATTCACAAATTTTGACAAGACATTTCCGATGTGCCTTGGGCTGCTTCTTGTCCCTTTAAGGTACCATTTTGGGAAGTATACCCGATCATTAATAGGTTGTATCCTAACAACTGCGAACACGAGAAGAAAACCCACTGCGGATAATATGTTTATTCCCGCGGCAACACCAATGTCGTTGAGGGAGCCCATGTCTCTCTAGAGAGACTCACTCCAGAACAAGCGTCACCAAGAAGTAGCCCAACAGTTTAGACAAAATATCTACATAGAAAGAAAAGAAAAGATGGTAAGAAAATTGTCAACTAGAATCAAAATAATAGATTGGTAAGAATGGAAGTAGCTAGGTATGATCATTAGCATTAGAAACTGAGCTTTCCCAGCAGATCATGCATGGAAAATTGAAACGACCAGAAAACAAATGTTGGGCAGCAGCTTAGATGGCTTACGCCGATGATTTACTCCTGCAAATTCTGACGAATGTAGCAAAAAACTGTCTTAATCTTGCATTTTTTCTAATTAAAGCTGTGGAGCTCTATAGCAGATATCAGTTTATGTGCACGTACACGAGTAATGAAGGGGTTCATCGATCAGAATGAACTGAGTACTGAGAATGGCATCGTTCAAGGATGTACTGAAATTGCAATAAAGTCAACCTCCACAATGTCCCATATAACCTATCGTCTTCGTCTCAACTAAAGCTAGCGGATACGTTCAGGTGATATCGATCGACCTATGTTAGCGGCGGCTGGAATGGATTCGCTACAGGCAGGAAACAGGAGAAGTTAATTAACATAACATACCGCGCGCGGTTATCGCCGCCAGTCGACCAGGCAATGGCCGAGCGCTGCCGCTTGGACGGTCACCGCCGTGCCGCCATTGAAGTCGTCGTCGAGGAAACGCAGGAGTGCGGTGCACGAGAGGAGTGAAGGAGCAGCAGAGGGAGGCGGCGCCGGGTGCCCTGAGAGGAGCTGGAGCAGGGGACGACGGTAAAGTGAAAAAAAAAAAATAGCAAGAGAGGTTACAACGCCAACGCCGTTGCCGCTTTTGTTGCCGCTTTTGTCTATGGGGACGATCAGAACGAGGACGGCGACGGGCCGGCACGACGCGTTCGCCTTGGTCTCGGCGGAAATAACGACGTGAGGAGGGACGACCGTTCTCCAACGGCCTGCCACTGGTGTTTCTTTTTTTCAAAAAAAATATAACTTTGCTATATGGACACAACTGTTAGGGAAAGTGATGACATGGCATTGTGGGATCAGTTTTTGCTGAGATGGCATAATTGATGATGCGGAAAGTGTGTATCGGGAGAGCAACTTCTTAAGAATGGTAGATGTCTTTTTGCCGGATTAGAATAATGATATCCCATTGTGGTATGCTTCTTCGTAACTTGTATTTAGATATAGCATTTTCGCATCTGAGGCACCGGTGATAAGGACATTCTGCCATATCTATGTCCATATGCCCCACCGATCAGTATATTTTTCAGTTTTATTCAAGGATGTCTCTCATCAAAAGATCAAAGCAGAGCAACTCCAACGCGCCGATCCAAACGAACAACGTTCGTTTGGGTAGGCTGCCCGCTTGACGTCCGCTCAATTTGAGATTTGGATCAACAGTACGCCCAACACGCCGACCCATCTATGCTGACGTGGCTGGCTGGCCGCCCTTTTCCACAAATTTTGCATTATTTCATACACAAAATTTGCATTATTTTAAAAGCAAACATATAGTAAATAGTATAGTTTCAACCAAATAAATAGCATAATTTTACGAACCGAATAAAAGTAAAATAGTCTTACATAGTTTTGCAAGCCAAATAAAAAAGATACGTCTATTGGTTGCCAATATGAGCCCACATATGCTCAACCAAATCATTTTGCAGTTGTATGTGAGTTTTTCGATCAAGCATGTCATGATGAAATTAGGTGAACTGTTCAAATGTTGCCGCTCCTCCATGCTCAGGCACAACATTCTCACCCTGAAACTGAAACCCTTGATCGTAGAGACGTTCGGGCGCTCATCTTCTAAGATCATATTGTGCATGATCACACAAGCAGTCATCACCTCCCACAGTTTCTTCGTGCTCCAAGTCTTAGCATGATACCGAACGATGCCCCATCGAGATTGCAAAACACCAAAGGCACGCTCGACGTCCTTCCTAGCACTCTCTTGCTCTTGGGCAAATCTTTTCCTCTTCTCTCCGACAGAGTTGGGGATTGTCTTCACAATAGTGGTCCATTGAGGATATATATCGTGACCCAGGTAGTATCTTTTGTCGTAATTGTGGCCGTTGATGGTAAAATTAACTAGTGGGTTGTTGCCTTTGGCAAGCCTAGCAAACACCGACGAGCGCTGAAGCACGTTACTATCATTGTGTGATCCGGCGATGTCAAAGAAAAAGTGCAAGATCTTGAGATGCCACGACCTCAAGTATGATGGTGTAAGCCCTCACATGGCCCTTATACTGCCCTTGCCAAGCAGAAGAGCAGTTTTTCCACTCATGTGACGTCCCCGATTTGTCCGTACACTAATCATGCACGCAAAATATGTACGGCCAAGATTAGGGTCTCACTGGTAGATATCACAACACAACTCTAAAAGTAAAATAAGTCATACAAGCTTCATATTATAAGCGAGGGGCCTCGAGGGCTCGAATACAAGTGCTCGATCATAGACGAGTCAGCGGAAGCACCAAATATCAGATTACAAGCCATAAGATGGCTAGTACAAACTGGGATACAGATCGAAAGAGGAACATGCCTCCTGCTTGGGATCCTCCTAAACTACTCCTGGTCGTCGTCGGCAGACTGCACGTAGTAGTAGGCGCCTCCGGGGTAGTAGGAGTCGTCATAGGTGGTGTCTAGCTCCTGGGCTCCACCATCTGGTTGCATCATCCGAGAAGAAGGAAAGAAAGGGAGAAAAGCGGGAGCAAATCAACCGTGAGTACTCATCCAAAGTACTTGCAAGCAAGGATCTATACTACAAATGCAATGGTAACAATGATATGGGTAGTATTGGTGGACTGAACTGTAGCAAGCCAGAATAAGAGGGGGATAGCTAATCCAAACGAAGACTACGCTTCTGGCAGCCTCCATCTTGTAGCAGTAGAAGAGAACAGACGGTAAGTTCACCAAGTAACATCGAATAGCATAATCCTACTCGGCGATCCTCCCGCACATCACCCTATGAGAGAGCAATCACCGAGTTATATCTGGATCTCATCTGGGTGTGTTTTATCAAGTGTCCGGTTCTAGTTGTCATGAGGTCGGAATACAACTCTGGGTCGTCCTTTTACCGAGGGACACGACTATTCGAATAGATTAACTTCCCTGCAGGGGTGCACCACATAACCCAGCACGCTTGATCCCATTTGGCCGGACACACTTTCCAGGGTCATGCCCGGCCTCGGAAGATCAACACGTCGCAGCCCTACCTAAGCACAACAGAGAGGTCAGCACGCCGGTCCAAGTCCTAAGCACGCAGGGGTCCGGGCCCATCGCCCATTGCACACCTGCACGTTGCGTATGCGGCCGGTGAGCAGACCTAGCAACCTCCATTACTAAGGAAATTACATTACGCGGTCCAACCCGGCGCGCGCCGCTAAGTCGCTGACGTCAAGAAGGCTTCGGCTGATACCACGACGTCGAGTGCCCATAACTATTCCCACGTAGCTGGTTAGTGCGTATAGGCCAACAGCCAGACTCAGATCAAATATCCAAACTCGTTAAGCGTGTTATTATGAAATAATCGCGGACAACGACCAGGGCCAGGCCACCTCTCGACTGGGTGTCTCAACCGGCCCTGTCGCTCCGCCACAAAGATCCACACAGAGGGCCGTCGGAAAAGTATGTCCTTCCAGCCCCCAATCCATGAATCAACCGCGGGTACTCAATGAGCCGACCCGACTTTAGTCACAACATGTATCATGTATAAGTGTATGTAGTATATACCCGTGATCACACCCAAGTGATCACGGCCCGATAGAATAGCAGGGCAGACGGACAAGGGTGTAGGGCCACTGATGGAATACTAGCATCCTATACTAAGCATTTAGGATTGCAGGTAAAGGTGTCAACAGTTGTAGCAACAATGACAGGCTATGCAGCAGAATAGGAATATCGAAAACAGTAACATGCTACACTACTCTAATGCAAGCAGTAGAGAGAAGAATAGGCGATATCAAGTTGATCGAAGGGGGGGGGCTTGCCTGGAAGCTCGGCAGCAAAGGTGGGGTCGTCAACACCGTAGTCAATCGGGGCAGCAGCAGCGTCGGTCTCGTAGTCTACCGGAGAGAAGAGATGGAAGAAACAATGAATACAATGCAAACAGATGCATGCCGATGCATGACATGACATGTAACGGTGCTAGGTGTGCCCTAACGCAGTACCGGGTGATATTGGCGAAGGGGGGAAACATTCGGGAAAGTATTCCCGGTGTTTCGTGTTTTCGAGCGGATGAAACGGAGGGGGAAAGTTGCGGGTTCAGTATGCTAGGGACGTGTGGTTGACGAACGGTCTGCGTATTCGGATGCGTCTCGAAATTCTGAGCAACTTTCATATATAAAGTATTTTCATCCGAGTTACGGATTATTTTATATTAATTTTTAAAGTTTTAAATCATTTTCTAATTTATTACTTATTAAATAAATCAACATTATCCAGAATAGTGTATGCTGACGTTGACGTCAGCATGACGTCAGCAGTCAACAGGGGGTTGACTGGGTCAAACTGACGTGTGGGTCCCGCATGCCATTGCCAGCCTAATTAACTAACAGTTTAATTAGGTTAATTAGTGATTAAGTGAAGCCAATGATGATTAATTAGATTAATTAATGCCTTAATTAATTAATTTACTAATATTTTAATTATTAATTATTAATATTTATTTTATTCTTTTTTTAAACGTTCTCTATATTGCGGGCCCCGGCTGTCATAGGCCAGGGCCTTAACGGGCAAGCAGGCGGGGGCGCGATGCGGGCGTAGCCGCAACGGGCACACCGCAGCTCCACACTGCGGGGCGCCGACGGCCATGGCGCCGGCGAGCAGTTGCGGAGGGGCGGCGGTTGGCGGAGCCGGGCGAGCGGGTGACACGGCCGAGCAGGCGCGGCGCGCCGGCGCGCTGTCAGGGCTCGGCCCGGGGCATGCTAGGCGGCGGTCCGCAGGGGTGCGGTGGAGGCGGGCGCCGACGCCCGGCGATGGGCGTGCGGAACGGCGTGCAGCAATGGTTCGACGGCAGTGAGCAGCAGCGGTCAGTGGGCAGCGAAAGTCGGATGGCCACGCACGGGCGAAAGGCGAGGCAACGGCGGGCGGCAAGGAGCAGGGTGAGCGCGGGCGATAGAAGAATGCCCTGGCGCGGCGGTTCCATGGGCGGGGATGTGCGGCATTCGCACTGGGCGGCCATGGGCGCGAGCGTCGGTAGGAGATGTGGCCGAGGCGGGGGGAGAGGGCGCGTGCGTGCGCGGTGGCACACCTCGTGGGACGAGTACGGTGCGAAGCACGAGCTCCGACGCACGGGCGCGTTCGCTGGCGAGCGAGCATAGGAGGATGGGGAAGATGCTCACGAGCGTTGGAGGGAAGGGAGTCGGCGTGGCTCGGGGAAGCCATCGAGGAGGGGACGATGACGACGACGGGGGAGCTCCGGCGTGGTCCTTCTAGCGGAGGGTGACAGCGTAGTCCAGCGGCGTCGCGCGGTTCTTGCCCCGATCCCGATCCATATCGGGGGGAAGAAAGGAGGGAGATATTTCGGGGAGGGAGAGTGGGGTGTCGGTGGGGTTCGGGGCCCCCGGGGGG
>LR738710.1:462432195-462489684 GCA_902687465.1 Secale cereale
GGGGGGGGGGGGTTATAGTGTGACGCCCGAAGACCGACGTCCCAGAAGATCCTAGAAGATTCCAGAAGATTCCAGATGTTCCGGGTTCTCCCGTGTGTTTTATTTTGCTTGTGTTTTTATTTTCCATTGCATCATGTCATCATGCCATCATGTCATTTTTATCTTTGCATCTCAACCTAAATAAATCATGTGGACCTTCGGTCCATTTAAATCGAGGGAAGTGTGACTTCTCTTTATAACATATCCTCCTAATATTATGGAGCTATTATAAATAAATATTCCATTGTTTTGGAACCACCGAAACACACTTGCAAATATTCCTCATGCCTCTTAATTCTAGTTTCACCATCAAAAACCTTCCCCATATTCTTTTCTCAATTATCGAGGCTCCTCCAAAAATCTAGACTCCTTTTGAACTCCTTTAAGGCAAGCTAATTAGTTTAGTTTGCTTTTCCCTATTTTGTTGGAACTATTTTTGTGGGGTTGGTTTTATTCCATAAAGCCTTTCAAAAATGTTCCCTCTTTTATTCCTTGTTCGTGGCCTTTTCCTTAATATTTTGACTATCTCTATTTCTTTTCTGCTAAAGATTAAATAGAGAGCCCAGCCGCAGTGGGCCTTGTCCTCCTCCTGGCCCATCAGCCAACCGGCTCAGGCCCATCTCCTAGCCCAACCGGCGCTCCTAACCCTAGCGCGACCCTCTTCTCTCTCCCGATCCTTCCTCCGTTCCTTCTAGCGCCGCCAGAGGCCTCGATCTCGATCCCCTCATCGCTCCTCCCTCTGTTTTCCCGAGCCGCCGCCACTCTCCTCGCACAGTCCCCTGGCTCCTCCCTTCGATCTCGCCCCAAGCCCCGCTCTCCCAGCCGCCAAACCCAGTCCCGCATCCCTCGCTCTTGCCCGACCCCGAGAGCCCCCATCGCTCCTCCTCCGCCTCGCCTTGAGCCTCGCCGTGGCCACTCCTCCCGCATCGTCCCGTCGTCGCCACCAGGGCGCAGCCCACGCCACCGGCCCTCTGGATCCGCGAGGCCGCCCCGAGGCCGCGAGCCTCCTGCCTCCTTCGCCCCGCGGGCCACCGTTGTCGCCGTGCCCTCCGTCTCCAGCACCAGGAGCCGCGTCCCTTAGCCCCTCATCCTGCTGCCTCGCCCATCCGCCGCGCCTCGCGCCGGCCTCCGTCGCCAGGATCGCGGGCCTCCTCTGCGCCGAGCCTGCGGCTCCCTCCGTTCCAGCTCTCCGTCGCCTGGCTGCCTCCGCTCTCCAGCATGGCCACCAGCGCCTCGCGCCGCGCGTGGGCCTCTTCTCCAGCCTCCGATGCACCTGCCTCGTCTCCAGGCCAGCAAGGTCGCAGCTCCCTCGAGCCCGAGCCCTCCTCCCGTCAAGGCCGAACCCTTCGCCTCCAGGCCGCCGGCTGGATCCCGTGGCCGCGTCGCCCTCCCGTGCTGTTTTTGTTTGTTTTGTTGTGTTGCCTTGTGCTGTTGCAAGTGTCTAGGGACCGTTTATTTTGCCAAGTGGAGACCGAAGACCGGGGATGCATCAAGTTCCTCTACGATCCGCGTACGACTATCGTCATCGTGACCCCGAATGACTACTCGGATCAAGTACCACTACCGTCGCGAGATCGAGAACCCCCAAGTACCACGACAAGGCGACCCGACCAAGTACCCCTTCGGATATGTCAAGTTCGACTACGCGACAAGTACCCCTCCGATGCAAGTACAACTACGGACGGGAACAACTACATGTGTGATGCGCCAAGTACCACTACCGTCGCGAGAACGAGAACCCCAAGTACCACGTCCGACGATGCGACATGAACCCCTACGACAAGTACCTCTCCGAACGGGATGTGAACGACTACACGTGTACCTCTACGGAACAACTACTTCCTCTTCGGAAACGTGAACCACTACTTCCCACGACGACCACGAGAACAACTACTTCCTCTACGATCTCGAGCCGCCCCGAAACGATCGCTCCGAAGGTATACCGAGACGATGACCCGTGAGATGCTTGTGTTGTATGAAATGTTTCCCTTGTGTGCACCGTGCGCGTTTCGTCCTTTTGTCATGTTCCTCGGTTGCCTCGTCGCCGACCCGTGGGAACCCGGCAACGGGATCACCCCACCTTCATCTTGTTTCACTCGCTCTCCGTTACCTTTTGCACCAGTCTCTCAACGAGTTGCCGGAACCGAGATGTTGCGTTGCATCACTTTCGGATCGTTGCCGTGGCACCCTTTCTTTCCACCACGGTGAAAAATGCTTCATATCTCTCATGTTAACCTTTAACAAAAATTGCACAAACTTAATCATGTCATCCGCATCATGTTAACAACACTAAAATGTTTAATTGTTGTTGCTTTATAATTATTAAACATGCTCATGGGGATTTTCCGGATATGTTGTTGTTATTTCCGGCCTCATTTAAAATGTCTTAATAGGTAGTTTGTTTTTGCTTCACCTCTTGCCATGTTAACAAACACTTTAACTTGTCTTGTAAATAACGAGAGTCAACTAAATAATTAACATGTGGTGTTTCGTCAATATGCAACTCGTTGCATATTGAGCTCCACTTAACTTGTAGTTTTGTTTGTGCACTTTGCCATGCCATGCATATTTAAACCGGACATGCATCATGCTTGCTTGTGCATCGTATGCCATGTTTATGCTTGTGTGTTTACCGTGTTGTTTCTTCCTTTCCGGTTGCTTCTCTTGTTAGCTTCGGTTTCGTTCCGGAGTTGTGAGGTTTTGCTCGACTATGTGGCTCCGTCTACTTCATGTATCCGTTCTTCTCCCTTGTGGAATCCCAGGCAAGATGACCGAACCCGGATACCATTACTATCTTTGCCCATTGCTAGTAGTCTCGCTCTTTAGTATATTGCCTCGATGCCCATGTTTTCCAGTCAGCCTCCTATTGTAACCATGAACCTGTCTAACCACCCTACCTATGCAAACCGTTGAATGGCTAAGTACGCTTCGCTCAGTCCCTCTTATAGCATTGTTAGTTGCAGGTGAAGATTGAAGATGCTTGCTTCATGTTGAAGTTTGGTTGGGTTATATCACACTATATAAATGCTTAAATGAAATCATCCATATATTGGCAAGGGTGGAAGGCTAAGCCTTTTGCTTGGTGATTTGTTCCACTCATGCCGTTAGGAACCGTATAAACCGGTGTTATGTTCCTTGATTATGCGTTCCTAACACGGTTGGGGTGTATGGGACCCCCTCGATAAACCGCTAAGTGCTAAGTCTTTTCCAGCAAGTCCCAACATTGGTACTATTCGCCTAATAACTAATAAAACTTGCATAAGGGTCTTGCAAACCCTCTTTTATTTTAATTCAACAACCCTGGGCCAGTGCTCCACATGAGTGTTGGTCCGAAACGGGGAGCCTGCGGGGCCACCACGAGGAAACTCGAGGTTTGGTAAAAACCCGTAGCTTCACCCATCCGGTCGTGTCCTGAGACTTAGATACGCGCGGCTACTATCAGGGTGTCGACACGCCGGGAGGATTTGCTGGATTAGCCTTACCTTAGTTCGGAGTATCTTGAGCACGGGATTCCGAGAATACTCGGGTCTTCCCACCTATGGAGTTGCGACTCCGCGGATCGTGGGCTTGTAATGGGTCAAGTTGGAACACCCCTGCAGGGTTTGAACTTTCGAAAGCCGTGCCTGCGGTTATGTGGCAGATGGGAGCTTGTTAATATCCGGTTGTAGATAACTTGACACAATGTTCCAATACACTACCAGCGTGTGTACCGTGACTGTCAATTTCCGAATAGGGCTTTCGGGAGATGAACACGGTGGGGTTATGTTTGTTGAGCTTTAGCTAGGATCACTTCGTGATCATCTTTCGACCGAGGCATTTCTCTTCTCGCTCTCTATTACGTAAGCTAGTGCTAGTTGCTGCTGCAGACTCTTGTTGTTCCTTCACCTCTCGTTCTTTCTTCAGCCTTGTCCTCACCCAAGGCTTAAATAGTCGTGTTACCCGGGAACAGGATTGCTGAGTCCTCTGTGGCTCACAGTTACTTCACCAACACCAGATGCAGGTTCAGCCGAGTTTGATGCAGGAGATGGATCAGAACTTCCAGGAGCTCGATGAAGAGCGTGGCCGTTT
Organism: Secale cereale; assembly: GCA_902687465.1. Classification (NCBI taxonomy): domain Eukaryota; kingdom Viridiplantae; phylum Streptophyta; class Magnoliopsida; order Poales; family Poaceae; genus Secale; species Secale cereale. The sequence continues at coordinate 462,436,303 of LR738710.1, forward strand.
GCTTGTGACGTTTCGACGATCAGTAGTGGTTTCTACTAGGATTCGATCCTGACCTGTGGCTTTATGTTGTTTTGGTATCTTTCTTTTGGATCTTCACCCGTAGTCGGGTTGTGATGTTTTGAATGATGATTGCTTATGTAATGTATTGCGTGAAGTGGCGAGTGTAAGCCAACTATCTCCTGTTGCAATTTAATCCCTCTTTTACATGAGTCGTGCAAAGATACCGAACTTGAGATCATTCTAGGATGGGCTTATACCTTTAAGTCGTGCCTCGACACGTAGAAGGCATAGTCCCATCCTGGGCATTACAAGTTGGTATTCAGAGCCTTCTCCGACCTAGAAGCCCCCACTGATTGATCGAATCGTTGACGGTTGAGTCTAGGCACACACTTGAAAATGTTTTGAGTCCTATATTTATATCGGAGAGTAGGAATTCTTTGCTCCTCATCTTTTTCATTCTGGTGAGGACTCCTGACGATTACTCTTATCTCTTCTACTTTCAAAAATTGCACCAATTTTTTTTAGGATCTCGCGAGTATTGTTTGGATTGTTTCGATGCCTTTGTGACGAGAACATTGTTCTCATGCCTCCTGTCATTAGGGGTTGTGGCAGTGTCCCGGGGAGTTGAGCTCCGAGGTGTTGTCGTCACAAATCCATCGCGGCAGTACTAGAATACTTAAGACGGCCGAGATCGAAAACTCTCCTATGCGGTTAGTGGCAAGATAACCCCGACATCACCCAGTACTGGGGAGGTAGTTCGGGAGTATTGCCATAGCTTGTATAGTGGATGCATTTCGAAGGTCCGAGGTAAACGGTTTCCGAGAACAACTGGTTATGTGTTGAAGGATGGATACAGCTGGATGTAGGTTTAGAGTTGATTGCGCGGTGCTTCCCCTGTATCCCCAACACCTGATTACATAACTGGAAACTTTCGGAAATTAATAGGTGGGTTCATCCAGTAGTTCTAGGCATTCTTCCAACGGATGCATGATATGAAGTTCGGGGTTCTACATTGAGTGAAGTGGTTTTATGGACTTGTTCCGATCGGGAGTTGCATCTTAAAGGGTCCTTGGCTATGCTGATACGGGGATTGCAAAACCCTTTTGTAACACGTTCCATGAGCTTTCAGCACGAAGATGTCGAACGAAACTTCTATCTTGTATTTGTTCTATCTGTTCCTTGTTCCTTTTTATTTATCTTTTTCTTCTTCCAAGTGGCTTCTCGTCAAGTTGATGTACCTACGGAATTCATTCGTTCAATTCTCTGTTCGGATAGATATGTTGCAACATAATCTTCTTCATAAACATATCCATCTTTGTTTTGTTTTGATTCTGGTATTCGAGTTGCTTCGATGTCAAGTATAGATTCCATACCTTTCTTAATCGGTGTTCTCATATTTCTATGGGAGTGCTAGTCCTTCTTGATCATCAAGATGGTCATGTTAAATTCTTTTCAACCGGTGTGCCTTCTCTTCAAGTTACTCCATACGGACGTCGTTGAGAAATCTGACGATTTGTCTGTTTCATTCATTCCAAGTTGTCTTTGTTTTTCCCACCCTCCCACCCTTCTTCTCTTGGAACCAGCAATTCTTAAATGGAATATCCATTTTATTCATGTGATATTTCTTCATTCTTTTCCTTCAATGTTCTTATCCGGTGATTTCTCAGGAAGATGCTCAAGAACTCCAAGTTCATCATTCTTTTGTTCTCAAATTCTGCGGTGGATGTAATTCAAGATTTCGGTGTTGATCTTATCCTTTTCCTCATTTCATATTGTTTTTCTTATTCCGGTGCACCAATTAATCATTCTCCGCTTGCTACTAATATCCGGAGTGCCGAAGATTCATAATTACACTCTTAATCCGTTCAAATTATTTTTGAGGATTATCATCTTATTCAAGCCATTTAATTCAACCGGTGCAATATCTCTTAAGCAATCTTTTCTAACGGTGATTTCTTTGAGTGGGCCTTAACCCACAGGTCTTTTCCAGGATCTTACCTGACTCTTCTAATTTCTTCTGGAGTTATACTCAAATTCTTTTAAAGTGTGACGTAAGAATGATTTCCATCCGTCACATGCCTTCTCCAAGATCGCTTTCAAATTCTTTCCATCGTTGGTTCAACCTTTTTAATTCTTCATTCCGGAGTATCTCGAAATTCTTCATGGCATTTCTCGTCTTCATTCTCAACATTGGAGATGGGAGAAGTGTTTCTCTTAAATCTTGGCCCGTTCTCTTCAAGATTCGTGGTTCTAGCTTCATGCCATCCTCTTATTGTTCCGTTTGTAAGGAATTCTTTTCATACCCATCTGAAGCTTTTCATGAATTCTTTCCATTGTGATCCTCCGAAGGCCATCATTTCAGAATATTTCTTCGTTCTCAGTTTTCAACTTCGTTCTCCAAATATTCTTCATTGATGCCTCTTCGTTCGTCTCCATTTTTTTTACGGTGGTTCTTCAGGATTACTCTTCCAATGTTATCGTTTCAATCCGTTTGTTCTTTTCATAATCCTACCGGTGGGTCGTTGAAGACTTTTCTCAAGCTTGTGCTAGATCTCTCTTTAATTCTTTGCAACGAGAATAAGTTGTATGCCAAATCCATTGGTTGTCATCAATTTAAATTGGTGAAGGATATGCATAACATAAATCTTATTCTAGTTTCTTCCAAGTGATTAATCTCTTTTTCCGGAGCTTGTTCATCATATATATTCTCGGTTCTAATTCTTCATCTTGTTTTCCGGAGCTTCAAGTTATTTCGATTATATCATTTCAAACCTCCATCTAATTCATCGCAGGCCTTGAATCTTATTCTTTTCATCTTTCACTTCTCATGCTTTCATTACCGGAGTTCTCATGGTGGTTCATCATCATTTAATTCATCCTCGAAGTTTTCATCAAGATTCTTGTTGGAGCTCAAGCATTCTTCATCACGCATTTCAATCGCAATCCTTTCTACCTCATCTTTTCAGATGGTGTTATGTCATTCTTGACAATTCCGTCATGTTTTATGATTCACGAGTTATCAAGAATGGAATATTTAAAACCATCATTTTCCTTGTTCAGGAGATCTTTTCAGCTCTTCAAATTATATGTTGAAGTATTCTTGGGTTGTATTTCACCTAAAAGTTTTCCCTAAGGATTGTTGTTATTATGGTGGTTGTAAATGACCCAAGTTTTTCATTTATCATTCCGGTGAAATAAGTTTTTCATCTCCTTGTTGATCTCAATACAATCAATTGTTTTCCGTTAGTGGCTGGTTGTCACCTCTTAATTTTGAGATGTTTTCCATAAGCCCACATCAAGCTTATTCTTTTCGTTGTTGAATTCCCAACAAATCCGTTCAGCCCTTCTTCGTAAGGATGTTTTTCATATTCTTTCATGGGAGAAGTTGTCTTTTCCTCTCCATTCATTTCTTTCATTGATTTATATGCTATTCTTTCATTCCGGAGGCATTGTGATATTGCCCTCTTTGTCCCGTAATCTCGTTTTGTCAAGATCTTATTCTTCCCTTGCTTGTCTATTTAACTGGAATGTTGTCGCCTACATTATAGTTCTCTCATCTTATCAAATTTTGCCTGTCTTTTAACCGGAGTGCTGTCTGAAGTCTTTCTTAACCTTGTGCCATTCTTTTAATTGTTCCGGAGGCTGTGTGTTGTTCATTTCATCAAGTATCATTCCATCTCCTCAAATTCTTGTTAATTCCTTCCATTTTCAGACGGAGTGCTGCCCAAATTTTGTCATTCTTATTCCTTGGCCATACCATTTCGGTTTCATATTCTTTTGGTTCGTAAGCTCTCGTCTAATGTCTTTCAACCTACAAGGCTCTCGTGATGTTCCTTGTTCCTCTTTTCTAACGGAGTTTTCATCTTCGTTCATCTCCGTTGTATTCTTCTTTCATTTTGCTCAACCTCTCAAGGTTCTTGGTTTCACTCGTCTGTCGAATAAGCAACTTTGTTTTACCTCTTCCTCTTCCGTTTTTACCCGGAGCCATCTCTAGGATCTCGGGTCGAGATCCTCTATTAGTGTGGGAGAGTTGTGACGCCCGAAGACCGACGTCCCAGAAGATCCCAGAAGATTCCAGAAGATTCCAGATGTTCCGGGTTCTCCCGTGTGTTTTATTTTGCTTGTGTTTTTATTTTGCATTGCATCATGTCATCATGCCATCATGTCATTTTTATCTTTGCATCTCAACCTAAATAAATCGTGTGGACCTTCGGTCCATTTAAATCGAGGGAAGTGTGACTTCTCTTTATAACATATCCTCCTAATATTATGGAGCTATTATAAATAAATATTCCATTGTTTTGGAACCACCGAAACACACTTGCAAATATTCCCCATGCCTCTTAATTCTAGTTTCACCATCAAAAACCTTCCCCATATTCTTTTCTCAATTACCGAGGCTCCTCCAAAAATCTAGACTCCTTCTGAACTCCTTTAAGGCAAGCTAATTAGTTTAGTTTGCTTTTCCCTATTTTGTTGGAACTATTTTTGTGGGGTTGGTTTTATTCCATAAAGCCTTTCAAAAATATTCCCTCTTTTATTCCTTGTTCGTGGCCTTTTCCTTAATATTTTGACTATCTCTATTTCTTTTCTGCTAAAGATTAAATAGAGAGCCCAGCCGCAGTGGGCCTTGTCCTCCTCCTGGCCCATCAGCCAACCGGCTCAGGCCCATCTCCTGGCCCAACCGGCGCTCCTAACCCTAGCGCGACCCTCTCCTCTCTCCCGATCCTCCCTCCGTTCCTTCTAGCGCCGCCAGAGGCCTCGATCTCGATCCCCTCATCGCTCCTCCCTCTGTTTTCCCGAGCCGCCGCCACTCTCCACGCGCAGTCCCCTGGCTCCTCCCTTCGATCTCGCCCCAAGCCCCGCTCTCCCAGCCGCCGAACCCAGTCCCGCATCCCTCGCTCTTGCCCGACCCCGAGAGCCCCCATCGCTCCTCCTCCGCCTCGCCTTGAGCCTCGCCGTGGCCACTCCTCCAGCGTCGTCCCGTCGTCGCCACCAGGGCGCAGCCCGCGCCACCGGCCCTCTGGATCCGCGAGGCCGCCCCGAGGCCGCGACCCTCCTGCCTCCTTCGCCCCGCGGGCCACCGTCGTCGTCGTGCCCTCCGTCTCCAGCACCAGGAGCCGCGTCCCTCAGCCCCTCGTCCTGCTGCCTCGCCCATCCGCCGCGCCTCGCGCCGGCCTCCGTCGCCAGGATCGCGGGCCTCCTCTGCGCCGAGCCTGCGGCTCCCTCCGTTCCAGCTCTCCGTCGCCTGGCTGCCTCCGCTCTCCAGCATGGCCACCAGCGCCTTGCGCCGCGCGCGGGCCTCTTCTCCAGCCTCCGATGCACCTGCCTCGTCTCCAGGCCAGCAAGGTCGCAGCTCCCTCGAGCCCGAGCCCTCCTCCCGTCGAGGCCTAACCCTTCGCCTCCAGGCCGCCGGCCGGATCCCGTGGCTGCGTCGCCCTCCCGTGCTGTTTTTGTTTGTTTTGTTGTGTTGCCTTGTGCTGTTGCAAGTGTCCAGGGACCGTTTCTTTTGCCAAGTGGAGACCGAAGACCGGGGATGCATCAAGTTCCTCTACGATCCGCGTACGACTATCGTCATCGTGACCCCGAACGACTACTCGGATCAAGTACCACTACCGTCGCGAGATCGAGAACCCCCAAGTACCACGACAAGGCGACCCGACCAAGTACCCCTTCGGATATGTCAAGTTCGACTACGCGACAAGTACCCCTCCGATGCAAGTACAACTACGTATGGGAACAACTACATGTGTGATGCGCCAAGTACCACTACCGTCGCGAGAACGAGAACCCCCAAGTACCACGTCCGACGATGCGACATGAACCCCTACGACAAGTACCTCTCCGAACGGGATGTGAACGACTACACGTGTACCTCTACGGAACAACTACTTCCTCTTCGGAAATGTGAACCACTACTTCCCACGACGACCACGAGAACAACTACTTCCTCTACGATCTCGAGCCGCCCCGAAACGATCGCTCCGAAGGTATACCGAGACGATGACCCGTGAGATGCTTGTGTTGTATGAAATGTTTCCCTTGTGTGCACCGTGCGCGTTTCGTCCTTTTGTCATGTTCCTCGATTGCCTCGTAGCCGACCCATGGGAACCCGGCAACGGGATCACCCCACCTTCATCTTGTTTCACTCGCTCTCCGTTACCTTTTGCACCGGTCTCTCAACGAGTTGCCGGAACCGAGATGTTGCGTTGCATCACTTTCGGATCGTTGCCGTGGCACCCTTTCTTTCCACCACGGTGACAAATGCTTCATATCTCTCATGCTAACCTTTAACAAAAATTGCATAAACTTAATCATGTCATCCGCATCATGTTAACAACACTAAAATGTTTAATTGTTGTTGCTTTATAATTATTAAACATGCTCATGGGGATTTTCCGGATATGTTGTTGTTATTTCCGGCCTCATTTAAAATGTCTTAATAGGTAGTTTGTTTTTGCTTCACCTCTTGCCATGTTAACAAACACTTTAACTTGTCTTGTAAATAACGAGAGTCAACTAAATAAGTTACATGTGGTGTTTCGTCAATATGCAACTCGTTGCATATTGAGCTCCACTTAACTTGTAGTTTTGTTTGTGCACTTTGCCATGCCATGCATATTTAAACCGGACATGCATCATGCTTGCTTGTGCATCGTATGCCATGTTTATGCTTGTGTGTTTACCGTGTTGTTTCTTCCTTTCCGGTTGCTTCTCTTGTTAGCTTCGGTTTCGTTCCGGAGTTGTGAGGCTTTGCTCGACTATGTGGCTCCGTCTACTTCATGGATCCGTTCTTCTCCCTTGTGGAATCCCAGGCAAGATGACCGAATCCGGATACCATTACTATCTTTGCCCATTGCTAGTAGTCTCGCTCTTTAGTATATTGCCTCGATGCCCATGTTTTCCTGTCAGCCTCCTATTGTAACCATGAACCTGTCTAACCACCCTACCTATGCAAACCGGTGAATGGCTAAGTACGCTTTGCTCAGCCCCTCTTATAGCATTGTTAGTTGCAGGTGAAGATTGAAGATGCTTGCTTCATGTTGAAGTTTGGTTGGGTTATATCACACTATATAAATGCTTAAATGAAATCATCTATATATTGGCAAGGGTGGAAGGCTAAGCCTTTTGCTTGGTGATTTGTTCCACTCATGCCGTTAGGAACCGTATAAACCGGTGTTATGTTCCTTGATTATGTGTTCCTAACGCGGTTGGGGTGTATGGGACCCCCTCGATAAACCGCTAAGTGCTAAGTATTTTCCAGCAAGTCCCAACATTGGTACTATTCGCCTAATAACTAATAAAACTTGCATAAGGGTCTTGCAAACCCTCTTTTATTTTAATTCAACAACCCCGGGCCAGTGCTCCACATGAGTGTTGGTCCGAAACGGGGAGCCTGCGGGGCCACCACGAGGAAACTCGAGGTTTGGTAAAAACCCGTAGCTTCACCCATCCGGTCGTGTCCTGAGACTTAGATACGCGCGGCTACTATCAAGGTGTCGACACGCCGGGAGGATTGGCTGGATTAGCCTTACCTTAGTTCGGAGTATCTTGAGCACGGGATTCCGAGAATACTCGGGTCTTCCCACCTATGGAGTTGCGACTCCGCGGATCGTGGGCTTGTAATGGGTCAAGTTGGAACACCCCTGCAGGGTTTGAACTTTCGAAAGCCGTGCCCGCGGTTATGTGGCAGATGGGAGCTTGTTAATATCCGGTTATAGATAACTTGACACAATGTTCCAATACACTACCAGCGTGTGTACCGTGACTGTCAATTTCCGAATAGGGCTTTCGGGAGATGAACACGATGGGGTTATGTTTGTTGAGCTTTAGCTAGGATCACTTCGTGATCATCTTTCGACCGAGGCATTTCTCTTCTCGCTCTCTATTACGTAAGCTAGTGCTAGTTGCTGCTGCAGACTCTTGTTGTTCCTTCACCTCTCGTTCTTTCTTCAGCCTTGTCCTCACCCAAGGCTTAAATAGTCGTGTTACCCGGGAACGGGATTGCTGAGTCCTCTGTGGCTCACAGTTACTTCACCAACACCAGATGCAGGTTCAGCCGAGTTTGATGCAGGAGATGGATCAGAACTTCCAGGAGCTCGATGAAGAGCGTGGCCGTTTGCTTGTGACGTTTCGACGATCAGTAGTGGTTTCTACTAGGATTCGATCCTGACCTGTGGCTTTATGTTGTTTTGGTATCTTTCTTTTGGATCTTCACCCGTAGTCGGGTTGTGATGTTTTGAATGATGATTGCTTATGTAATGTATTGCGTGAAGTGGCGAGTGTAAGCCAACTATCTCCTGTTGCAATTTAATCCCTCTTTTACATGAGTCGTGCAAAGATACCGAACTTGAGATCATTCTAGGATGGGCTTATACCTTTAAGTCGTGCCTCGACACGTAGAAGGCATAGTCCCATCCTGGGCATTACAAGTTGGTATTCAGAGCCTTCTCCGACCTAGAAGCCCCCACTGATTGATCGAATCGTTGACGGTTGAGTTTAGGCACACACTTGAAAATATTTTGAGTCCTATATTTATATCGGAGAGTAGGAATTCTTTGCTCCTCATCTTTATCATTCTGGTGAGGACTCCTGACGATTACTCTTATCTCTTCTACTTTCAAAAATTGCACCAATTTTTTTTTAGGATCTCACGAGTATTGTTTGGATTGTTTCAATGTCTTTGTGACGAGAACATTGTTCTCGATGCCTCCTGTCATTAGGGGTTGTTGCAGTGTCCCGTGGAGTTGAGCTCCGAGGTGTTGTCGTCACAAATCCATCGCGGCAGTACTAGAATACTTAAGACGGCCGACATCGAAAACTCTCCTATGCGGTTAGTGGCAAGATAACCCCGACATCACCCAGTACTGGGGAGGTAGTTCGGGAGTATTGCCATAGCTTGTATAGTGGATGCGTTTCGAAGGTCCGAGGTAAACGGTTTCCGAGAACAACTGGTTATGTGTTGAAGGATGGATACAGCTGGATGTAGGTTTAGAGTTGATTGCGCGGTGCTTCCCCTGTATCCCCAACACCTGATTACATAACTGGAAACTTTCGGAAATTAATAGGTGGGTTCATCCAGTAATTCTCGGCATTCTTCCAACGGATGCATGATATGAAGTTCGGGGTTCTACATTGAGTGAAGTGGTTTTATGGACTTGTTCCGATCGGGAGTTGCATCTTAGAGGGTCCTTGGCTATGCTGATCCGGGGATTGCAAAACCCTTTTGTAACACGTTCCATGAGCTTTCAGCACGAAGATGTCGAACGAAACTTCTATCTTGTATTTGTTCTATCTGTTCCTTGTTCCTTTTTATTTATCTTTTTCTTCTTCCAAGTGGCTTCTCGTCAAGTTGATGTACCTACGGAATTCATTCGTTCAATTCTCTGTTCGGATAGATATGTTGCAACATAATCTTCTTCATAAACATATCCATCTTTGTTTGGTTTTGATTCTGGTATTCGAGTTGCTTCGATGTCAAGTATAGATTCCATACCTTTCTTAATCGGTGTTCTCATATTTCTATGGGAGTGCTAGTCCTTCTTGATCATCAAGATGGTCATGTTAAATTCTTTTCAACCGGTGTGCCTTCTTTTCAAGTTACTCCATACGGACGTCGTTGAGAAATCTGACGATTTGTCTGTTTCATTCATTCCAAGTTGTCTTTGTTTTTCCCACCCTCCCACCTTTCTTCTTCTTGGAACCAGCAATTCTTAAATGGAATATCCATTTTATTCATGTGATATTTCTTCATTCTTTTCCTTTAATGTTCTTATCCGGTGATTTCTCAGGAAGATGCTCAAGAACTCCAAGTTCATCATTCTTTTGTTCTCAAATTCTGTGGTGGATGTAATTCAAGATTTCGGTGTTGATCTTATCCTTTTCCTCATTTCATATTGTTTTTCTTATTCCGGTGCACCAATTAATCATTCTCCGCTTGCTACTCATATCCGGAGTGCCGAAGATTCATAATTCCACTCTTAATCCGTTCAAATTATTTTTGAGGATTATCATCTTATTCAAGCCATTTAATTCAACCGGTGCAATATCTCTTAAGCAATCTTTTCTAACGGTGATTTCTTTGAGTGGGCCTTAACCCACAGGTCTTTTCCAGGATCTTACCTGACTCTTCTAATTTTTTCTGGAGTTATACTCAAATTCTTTTAAAGTGTGACGTAAGAATGATTTCCATCCGTCACATGCCTTCTCCAAGATCGCTTTCAAATTCTTTCCATCGTTGGTTCAACCTTTTTAATTCTTCATTCCGGAGTATCTCGAAATTCTTCATGGCATTTCTCGTCTTCATTCTCAACATTGGAGATGGGGGAAGTGTTTCTCTTAAATCTTGGCCCATTCTCTCGAAGATTTGTGGTTCTAGCTTCATGCCATCCTCTTATTGTTCCGTTTGTAAGGAATTCTTTTCATACCCATCTGAAGCTTTTCATGAATTCTTTCCATTGTGATCCTCCGAAGGCCATCATTTCAGAATATTTCTTCGTTCTCAGTTTTCAACTTTGTTCTCCAAATATTCTTCATTGATGCCTCTTCGTTCGTCTCCATTTTTTTTACGGTGGTTCTTCAGGATTACTCTTCCAATGTTATCGTTTCAATCCGTTTGTTCTTTTCATAATCCTACCGGTGGGTCGTTGAAGACTTTTCTCAAGCTTGTGCTAGATCTCTCTTTAATTCTTTGCAACGAGAATAAGTTGTATGCCAAATCCATTGGTTGTCATCAATTTAAATTGGTGAAGGATATGCATAACATAAATCTTATTCTAGTTTCTTCCAAGTGATTAATCTCTTTTTCCGGAGCTTGTTCATCATATATATTCTCGGTTCTAATTCTTCATCTTGTTTTCCGGAGCTTCAAGTTATTTCAATTATATCATTTCAAACCTCCATCTAATTCATCGCAGGCCTTGAATCTTATTCTTTTCATCTTTCACTTCTCATGCTTTCATTACCGGAGTTCTCATGGTGGTTCATCATCATTTAATTCATCCTCGAAGTTTTCATCAAGATTCTTGTTGGAGCTCAAGCATTCTTCATCATGCATTTCAATCGCAATCCTTTCTACCTCATCTTTTCAGATGGTGTTATGTCATTCTTGACAATTCCGTCATGTTTTATGATTCACGAGTTATCAAGAATGGAATATTTAAAACCATCATTTTCCTTGTTCAGGAGATCTTTTCAGCTCTTCAAATTATATGTTGAAGTATTCTTGGGTTGTATTTCACCTAAAAGCTTTCCCTAAGGATTGTTGTTATTGTGGTGTTTGTAAATGACCCAAGTTTTTCATTTATCATTCCGGTGAAATAAGTTTTTCATCTCCTTGTTGATCTCAATACAATCAATTGTTTTCCGTTAGTGGCTGGTTGTCACCTCTTAATTTTGAGATGTTTTCCATAAGCCCACATCAAGCTTATTCTTTTCGTTGTTGAATTCCCAACAACTCCGTTCAGCCCTTCTTCGTAAGGATGTTTTTCATATTCTTTCGTGGGAGAAGTTGTCTTTTCCTCTCCATTCATTTCTTTCATTGATTTATATGCTATTCTTTCATTCCGGAGGCATTGTGATATTGCCCTCTTTGTCCCGTAATCTCGTTTTGTCAAGATCTTATTCTTCCCTTGCTTGTCTATTTAACTGGAATGTTGTCGCCTACATTATAGTTCTCTCATCTTATCAAATTTTGCCTGTCTTTTAACCGGAGTGCTGTCTGAAGTCTTTCTTAACCTTGTGCCATTCTTTTAATTGTTCCGGAGGCTGTGTGCTGTTCATTTCATCAAGTATCATTCCATCTCCTCAAATTCTTGTTAATTCCTTCCATTTTCAGACGGAGTGCTGCCCAAATTTTGTCATTCTTATTCCTTGGCCATACCATTTCGGTTTCATATTCTTTTGGTTCGTAAGCTCTCGTCTAATGTCTTTCAACCTACAAGGCTCTCGTGATGTTCCTTGTTCCTCTTTTCTAACGGAGTTTTCATCTTCGTTCATCTCCGTTGTATTCTTCTTTCATTTTGCTCAACCTCTCAAGGTTCTTGGTTTCACTCGTCTGTCGAAGAAGCAACTTTGTTTTACCTCTTCCTCTTCCGTTTTTACCCGGAGCCATCTCTAGGATCTCGGGTCGAGATCCTCTGTTAGTGTGGGAGAGTTGTGACGCCCGAAGACCGACGTCCCAGAAGATCCCAGAAGATTCCAGAAGATTCCAGATGTTCCGGGTTCTCTCGTGTGTTTTATTTTGCTTGTGTTTTTATTTTGCATTGCATCATGTCATCATGCCATCATGTCATTTTTATCTTTGCATCTCAACCTAAATAAATCGTGTGGACCTTCGGTCCATTTAAATCGAGGGAAGTGTGACTTCTCTTTATAACATATCCTCCTAATATTATGGAGCTATTATAAATAAATATTCTATTGTTTTGGAACCACCGAAACACACTTGCAAATATTCCCCATGCCTCTTAATTCTAGTTTCACCATCAAAAACCTTCCCCGTATTCTTTTCTCAATTATCGAGGCTCCTCCGAAAATCTAGACTCCTTTTGAACTCCTTTAAGGCAAGCTAATTAGTTTAGTTTGCTTTTCCCTATTTTGTTGGAACTATTTTTGTGGGGTTGGTTTTATTCCATAAAGCCTTTCAAAAATGTTCCCTCTTTTATTCCTTGTTCGTGGCCTTTTCCTTAATATTTTGACTATCTCTATTTCTTTTCTGCTAAAGATTAAATTGAGAGCCCAGCCGCAGTGGGCCTTGTCCTCCTCCTGGCCCATCAGCCAACCGGCTCAGGCCCATCTCCTGGCCCAACCGGCGCTCCTAACCCTAGTGCGACCCTCTCCTCTCTCCCGATCCTCCCTCCGTTCCTTCTAGCGCCGCCAGAGGCCTCGATCTCGATCCCCTCATCGCTCCTCCCTCTGTTTTCCCGAGCCGCCGCCACTCTCCTCGCACAGTCCCCTGGCTCCTCCCTTCGAACTCGCCCCAAGCCCCGCTCTCCCAGCCGCCGAACCCAGTCCCGCATCCCTCGCTCTTGCCCGACCCCGAGAGCCCCCATCGCTCCTCCTCCGCCTTGCCTTGAGCCTCGCTGTGGCCACTCCTCCAGCGTCGTCCCGTCGTCGCCACCAGGGCGCAGCCCGCGCCACCGGCCCTCTGGATCCGCGAGGCCGCCCCGAGGCCGCGACCCTCCTGCCTCCTTCGCCCCGCGGGCCACCGTCGTCGCCGTGCCCTCCGTCTCCAGCACCAGGAGCCGCGTCCCTCAGCCCCTCGTCCTGCTGCCTCGCCCATCCGCCGCGCCTCGCGCCGGCCTCCGTCGCCAGGATCGCGGGCCTCCTCTGCGCCGAGCCTGCGGCTCCCTCCGTTTCAGGTCTCCGTCGCCTGGCTGCCTCCGCTCTCCAGCATGGCCACCAGCGCCTCGCGCCGCGCGCGGGCCTCTTCTCCAGCCTCCGATGCACCTGCCTCGTCTCCAGGCCAGCAAGGTCGCAGCTCCCTCGAGCCCGAGCCCTCCTCCCGTCGAGGCCGAACCCTTCGCCTCCAGGCCGCCGGCCGGATCCCGTGGCCGCGTCGCCCTCCCGTGCTGTTTCTGTTTGTTTTGTTGTGTTGCCTTGTGCTATTGCAAGTGTCTAGGGACCGTTTCTTTTGCCAAGTGGAGACCAAAGACCGGGGATGCATCAAGTTCCGGAGTTGTGAGGTTTTGCTCGACTATGTGGCTCCGTCTACTTCATGGATCCGTTCTTCTCCCTTGTGGAATCCCAGGCTAGATGACCGAACCCGGATACCATTACTATCTTTGCCCATTGCTAGTAGTCTCGCTCTTTAGTATATTGCCTCGATGCCCATGTTTTCCTGTCAGCCTCCTATTGTAACCATGAACCTGTATAACCACCCTACCTATGCAAACCGTTGAATGGCTAAGTACGCTTTGCTCAGCCCCTCTTATAGCATTGTTAGTTGCAGGTGAAGATTGAAGATGCTTGCTTCATGTTGAAGTTTGGTTGGGTTATATCACACTATATAAATGCTTAAATTAAATCATCTATATATTGGCAAGGGTGGAAGGCTAAGCCTTTTGCTTGGTGATTTGTTCCACTCATGCCGTTAGGAACCGTATAAACCGGTGTTATGTTCCTTGATTATGCGTTCCTAACACGGTTGGGGTGTATGGGACCCCCTCGATAAACCGCTAAGTGCTAAGTCTTTTCCAGCAAGTCCCAACATTGGTACTATTCGCCTAATAACTAATAAAACTTGCATAAGGGTCTTGCAAACCCTCTTTTATTTTAATTCAACAACCCCGGGCCAGTGCTCCACATGAGTGTTGGTCCGAAACGGGGAGCCTGCGGGGCCACCACGAGGAAACTCGAGGTTTGGTAAAAACCCGTAGCTTCACCCATCCGGTCGCGTCCTGAGACTTAGATACGCGCGGCTACTATCAGGGTGTCGACACGCCGGGAGGATTTGCTGGATTAGCCTTACCTTAGTTCGGAGTATCTTGAGCACGGGATTCCGAGAATACTCGGGTCTTCCCACCTATGGAGTTGCGACTCCGCGGATCGTGGGCTTGTAATGGGTCAAGTTGGAACACCCCTGCAGGGTTTGAACTTTCGAAAGTCGTGCCCGCGGTTATGTGGCAGATGGGAGCTTGTTAATATCCGGTTGTAGATAACTTGACGCAATGTTCCAATACACTACCAGCGTGTGTACCGTGACTGTCAATTTCCGAATAGGGCTTTCGGGAGATGAACACGGTGGGGTTATGTTTGTTGAGCTTTAGCTAGGATCACTTCGTGATCATCTTTCGACAGAGGCACTTCTCTTCTCGCTCTCTATTACATAAGCTAGTGCTAGTTGCTGCTGCAGACTCTTGTTGTTCCTTCACCTCTCGTTCTTTCTTCAGCCTTGTCCTCACCCAAGGCTTAAATAGTCGTGTTACCCGGGAACGGGATTGCTGAGTCCTCTGTGGCTCACAGTTACTTCACCAACACCAGATGCAGGTTCAGCCGAGTTTGATGCAGGAGATGGATCAGAACTTCCAGGAGCTCGATGAAGAGCGTGGCCGTTTGCTTGTGACGTTTCGACGATCGGTGGTGGTTTCTACTAGGATTCGATCCTGACCTGTGGCTTTATGTTGTTTTGGTATCTTTCTTTTGGATCTTCACCTGTAGTCGGGTTGTGATGTTTTGAATGATGATTGCTTATGTAATGTATTGCGTGAAGTGGCGAGTGTAAGCCAACTATCTCCTGTTGCAATTTAATCCCTCTTTTACATGAGTCGTGCAAAGATACCGAACTTGAGATCATTCTAGGATGGGCTTATACCTTTAAGTCGTGCCTCGACAAGTAGGAGGCATAGTCCCATCCTGGGCATTACATATAGGCCAGGGGGAGTGGGCCTGCCTGGCAGGCCACTGACTGGGCCGAGGCCCAATAAGCCTCGGGGGTTTCTTTTTTCTTTCTTTTGTTTTTGTTTTGTTTGTTTTTCTTTTCTTTTATTTATTTCTCTTTTCTGTTTTATTTAGTTTAAAGCACTTAGGCACTTTGTAAAATTATGTTTTCTTTACTATAATTACCATAGCAATATTTGCCACGCACCAAACATTTTTATTTAATATTTTGAAAACTTTTATTATTTGCCACATTTTGAATTTGAATTTTAATCGGTTTCGAACTAACGCGAGATTAGCAAAAGTAATCGAAGTGATGTGGCATCATTAGCGAAGTTTTACTGTAGCCAAATTATCCGGGCATTACAATTCTCCTCCACTACAAGAAATCTCGTCCCGAGATTTAGGAGGTAGAAGGAAACAGTGCGGGGTATTCTTCCCGAAGTCGATCCTCGCGTTCCCAAGTGGCTTCGTCTTCAGACTGATGCGACCACTTGACTTTGAGGAACTTGATCACCTTCTGATGTGTCCGACGTTCAGCTTGGTCGAGAATGCAGACCGGATGCTCTTTATAGGAGAGGTCCTATTGCAACTCGAGCACTTCGTGATCCACTGCGCGGACTCGGTCCTTGAAGCAGCGGTGGAGTTGAGACACGTGGAACACATCGTGTACCTGAGAAAGGTTTGGCGGTAGCTCCAGTTGATATGCCACCTTTCCACTGTTGGGGAACGTTGCATGGGAAACAAAAATTTTCCTACGCTCACCAAGATCAATCTAGGAGATGCATCTACGAGAGGAGAGTTGGATCCACATACCCTTGTAGATCGCTAAGCGGAAGCGTTCAAGAACGCGGTTGATGGAGTCGTACTCGCCGCGATTCAGATCGCCGAAGATCCTAGCACCGAACGGACGGTGCCTCCGCGTTCTTCACACGTGCAGCCCGGTGACGTCTCCCACGCCTTGATCCAGCAAGGAGAGAGGGAGAGGTTGGGGAAGACTCCATCCAACAGCAGCACGACGGCGTGGTGGTGGCGGAGGAGCGCGGGACTCCAGCAGGGCTTCGCCAAGCGCTGCAAGAGACGAGGAGGGAGAGGGGTAGGGCTGCGCCAAGAGGGAGACGTTCTCATGTGTCTAGCAGCCCCAAAACCTCACATATATATAGGGGGGAGGGAGGGCTGCGCCCCCTTTAGGGTTTCCCACCCCTAGGGGTGCGGCCAGCCCTAGAAAACCCATCTAGGGTGCGGCCAAGGGGGAGAGAGAGAGGGGGCGCCCTAGGGTGGGCCTTAAGGCCCATCTGGACCTAGGGTTTGCCCCCCTCCCCTCTCCATGCGCCTAGGGACTTGGTGGGGGGGCGCACCAGCCCCCTTGGGGCTGGTCCCCTCCCACACTTAGCCCACGCAGCCACCTGGGGCTGGTGGCCCCACCTGGTGGACCTCCGGGACCCTCCCGGTGGTCCCGGTACATTACCGATATCGCCCGAAACTTTTCCGGTGACCAAAACAGGACTTCCCATATATGAATCTTTACCTCCGGACCATTCCGGAACTCCTCGTGACGTCCGGGATCTCATCCGGGACTCCGAACAACATTCGGTAACCGCGTACATACTTTCCCTATAACCCTAGCGTCATCGAACCTTAAGTGTGTAGACCCTACGGGCTCGGGAACCATGTAGACATGACCGAGACAACTCTCCGGCCAATAACCAACAACGGGATCTGGATACCCATGTTGGCTCCCACATGTTCCACGATGATCTCATCGGATGAACCACGATGTCAAGGATTCAATCAATCCCGTATACGATTCCCTTTGTCTATCGGTATAGCACTTGCCCGAGATTCGATCGTCGGTATACCGATACCTTGCTCAATCTCGTTACCAGCAAGTCTCTTTACTCGTTCCGTAACACATCATCCCGTGATCAACTCCTTGATCACATATTGTGCACATTATGATGATGTCCTACCGAGTGGGCCCAGAGATACCTCTCCATCATACGGAGTGACAAATCCCAGTCTCGATTCGTGCCAACCCAACAGACACTTTCGGAGATACCTGTAGTGCACCTTTATAGCCACCCAGTTACGTTGTGACGTTTGGTACACCCAAAGCATTCCTACGGTATCCGTTATTTGCACAATCTCATGGTCTAAGGAAAAGATACTTGACATATAGAAAAGCTTTAGCATACGAACTATACGATCTGTGCTAGGCTTAGGATTGGGTCTTGTCCATCACATCATTCTCCTAATGATGTGATCCCGTTATCAACGACATCCAATGTCCATGGTTAGGAAACCGTAACCATCTATTGATCAACGAGCTAGTCGTCTAGAGGCTCACTAGGGACATGGTGTTTGTCTATGTATCCACACATGTATCTGAGTTTCCTTTCAATACAATTCTAGCATGGATAATAAACGATTATCGTGAACAAGGAAATATAATAATAACCAATTTATTATTGCCTCTAGGGCATATTTCCAACAGTCTCCCACTTGCACTAGAGTCAATAATCTAGTTCACATCGCCATGTGATTAACACTCACAGGTCACATCGCCATGTGACCAACATCCAAAGAGTTCACTAGAGTCAGTAATCTAGTTCACATCAATATGTGATTAACACTCAATGAGTTCTGTGTTTGATCATGTTATGCTTGTGAGAGAGGTTGTAGTCAACGGGTCTGCTACATTCAGATCCCTATGTACTTCGCGAAACTTTATGTCATATCGTAGATGCTGCTACCACGTTCCACTTGGAGCTATTCCAAACTGTTGCTCCATTATACGTATCCGGTATCTCCACTTAGAGTTATCCGGATAGGTGTTAAGCTTGCATCGACGTAACTCTTTACGTCGAACTCTTTATCACCTCCATAACCGAGAAACATTTCCTTATTCCTCTAAGGATAATTCTGACCACTATCTAGTAATCCACTCCTGGATCACCTTTGTACCCTCTTGCCAGACATGTGGCAAGGCACACATCAGGTGCGGTACTTAGCATGGCATATCGTATAGAGCCTATGACAAAACCATAGGGGACGACCTTCGTCCTTCCTCTTTCTTCTGCCGTGGTCAAGCTTTGAGTCTTACTCAACTTCACACCTTACAACTCAGGTAAGAACTCCTTCTTTGACTGATCTATTTTGAACTCCTTCAAAATCATGTCAAAGGTGTGTGTTCTTTTGAAAGTATCATCAGGCGTCTTGATCTATCTGTATAGATCCTGATGCCCAATATGTAAGCAGCTTTATCCAGGTCTTCCTTTGAAAAACTCATTTCAAACAACCCTTTATGCTTTCCAGAAATTCTACATCATTTCGGATCAACAATATGTCATTCACATATACTTATCAGAGATGTTGTAGTGCTCCCACTCACTTTATTGCAAATACAAGTTTCCACCAAACTTTGTATACCCAAAAACTTTGATCACTCCATCAAAGTGTATATTCCGACTCCGAGATGCTTGCTCTAGTCCATGGAAGGATCGCTGGAGCTAGCATATCCTTTTAGCATTCTTAGGATCGACAAAACCTTTCTGATTGTATCACATACAACCTTTCCTTACGAAAACTGGTAAGGAAACTTGTTTTGTCATCCATCTGCCAGATTTCATAAATGTAGCTAATGCTAACATGATTCCGACGGACTTAAGCATCGCTACGGGTGAGAAAATCTCATCGTAGTCAACTCCTTGAACTTGTGGAAAACTCTTCACCACAAGTCGAGCTTCATAGACGGTGACATTACCGTCCACGTCCGTCTTAGTCTTAAAGATCCATTTGTCTCAATGGCTTGCCGATCATAGGGCAAGTCCACCAAAGTCCATACTTTGTTTTGATACATGGATCCTATCTCGGATTTATCAGCTTCTAACCATTTGTCGGAATATGGGCCCACCATCGCTTCTCCATAGTTCGTAGGTTCATCGTTGTCCAACAACATGACCTCTAAGACAGGATCACCGTACCACTCAGGAGTAGTACACATCCTTGTCGACCCACGAGGTTCGATAGCAACTTGATCTGGAGCTTCATGATCACTATCATCAGTATCCTCTTCAACTGTCGTAGGCTCCACAGAAACATCTTTCTGTGTTGCACTACTCTCCGGTTGAAGTGAGGGTTCGACAACCTCATCAAGTTCTATCTTCCTCCCACTCAATTCTTTCGAGAGAAACTCCTTCTCGAGAAAGGACCCATTCTTAGCGACAAACATTTTTGTCCTTGGATCTGAGATAGAAGGTATACCCAACCGTTACCAGTGGGTATTCCATGAAGATGTATTTGTCCGCTTTGGGTTCGAGCTTTTCCTGGCTGAAGCCATAAGCATCGCAGCCCCAAACATTTAAGAAAACGACAACTCTGGTTTCTTGCCAAACCACACGACGTCGTCTCAACGGACTTAGACGGTGCTCTATATAAAGTGAATGCAGCTGTCTCTAATGCATAACCTCAAAATAATAGCGGTAGATCGGTAAGACACACCATAGATCGCACCATATCTCATAAGGTTCGATTACGATGTCCGGACACACCATTACGCTGTGGTGTTCCAGGGGACTTCAACTGCGAAACAATTCCACAATGTCTTAAGTGATTGCCAAACTCATAATTCAGATAATATCCCCTTGATCAGATCGTAGGAACATGATCTTCTTGTTATGATGATTCTTAATCTTCACTCTGAAATTTTTGAACCTTTCAAACGTTTCAGACTTTTGCTTCATTAAGTAAATATACCATATCTACTCAAATCGTCAGCGAAGATGAGAAAATAACGATATCCACCACACGCCTTAATTCTCACTGGATCACATACATCAGCATGTATGATTTCCAATAAGTCACTTACCCGTTTCATTGTACCTGAAAACGAGATCTCAGTCATCCTGCCCATGAGGCATGGCTCGCATGTGTCAAGCGATTCAAAATCAAGTGACTCCAAACGTCCATCAGCATGGAGTTTCTTCATGCATTTTATGCCAAAATGACCTAAGCGGCAGTGCCACAAGAAAGTGGTACTATCATTATTAACTCTACATCTTTTGGCATTAATATTATCATTATGTGTATTACCATGATCGAGATTCAACGAACCATTGGGTGCATGACCATAAAGGTATTATTCATGTAAACAGAATAACCATTATTCTCTAACTTAAATGAATAACCGTATTGCGATGAACATGATCTAATCATTTTCATGCTCAACGTAGACACCTGATAACATTTATCTAGGTTCAACACTAATCTCGAAAATAGAGGAAGTGTGCGATGGTGATCTCATCAACCTTGGAAACATTTCCAACACACATCGTCACCTCGCCTTTAGCTAGTCTCCGTTCAGTCCGTAGCTTTTGCTTCAAGTCACTAATAGTAGCAACTGAACCGGTATCCAATACCCAGGTGCTACAAGGAGTACTACTAAGGTACACATCAATAACACGTATATCAAATATACTTTGTTGAAGTTGCCAGCTATTATATCTACCATGTATTCGGGGTGGTTCCGCTACCATGTGACTGTTCCCCTTACAATAGAAGCACTTAGTCTCGAGGTTTGGGTTCAACCATGGGTTCCTTCATCAGAGCGACAACAGGTTTACCATTCATGAAGTTTCCCTTCTAGCCCTTACCTTTTTGAAACCAGTGGTCTTGTTAAACCATCAACACTTGATGCTCCTTCTTGATCTCTACTTTTGCGGTACTAAGAACCGCTGACAGCACCGGGATCATCTCCATCCTTTGCATGTCATAGTTCATCACGAAGTTCTAGTAGCTTGGTGATAGTGTCTAGAGAATTCTGTCAACCACTATCTCACCTGGAAGATTAACTCCCACTTGGTTCAAGTGGTTTTAGCACCCAGACATTCTGGGCACGTGCTCACTAGTTGAGCTATTCTCCTCCATCTTTTTGGCAAAGGAACTTGTCAGAGGTCTCATACCTCTCAACACGGGCATGAGCCTGAAATCCCAATTTCAGCTCTTAGAACATCTCATATGTTCCATGGCGTTCAAAACGTCATTGGAATCCCGATTCTAAGCCGTAAAGTATGGTGCACTAAACTATCAAGTAGTCATCAGGACGTGTCTCTCAGGTGTTCACAACATCCACAGACAACGTTGTAGGGGTTTGCACATTGAGCGATGCATCAAAGACGTAAGCTTTCTGTGCAGCAGTGAGGACACTCCTCGGACTACGGACCTAGTCCGCATCCTTGCTTACAATATCTTTCAACTTAGTCTTTCTCTAGGATCGTATTAAACAGGGAGCTACAACGCAAGCTATTGATCTACAACATAATTTGCAAAGGCAACTTAGACTATTGTTCATGATAAGTGAGTTTAACCAATCAAATTACTTATAACTCCCACTCAAATTGACATCCCTCAGGTCATCCGAGCGTGACATGATCCAAATCTACCAACCCAAGTCCGATCATCACGTGAGATGAGGTGGTGTCAATGGTGAACATCTTCATGTTGATCATATCTACTATATGACTCATGCTCGACCTTTCGGTCTTCCGTGTTCCGAGGCCATGTCTGTACATGCTAGGCTCGTCAAGTCTAACCTGAGTGTTCTGCATGTGCAAAACTGGCTTGCACCCGTTGTATGCGAACGTAGAGTCTATCACACCCGATCATCACGTGGTGCTTCGAAACGACGAACCTTCGCAACGGCGCACACTCGGGGGGAACACAATTTTATCTTGAAATTTTAGTGAGGGATCATCTTATAATGCTACCGTCGTCCTAAGCAAAATAAGATGCATAAAAGGATTAACATCACATGCAAATCATAAGTGACATGATATGGCCATCAACTCGTGCTTTTGATCTCCATCTCCAAAGCACCGGCATGATCTCCATCGTCACCGGCGTAACACCATGATCCCCATCATCATGATCTCCATCATCGTGTCGCCATCGGGGTTGTCGCGCGCCCACCATGCTCTTACTACTATTGCCACCGTTTAGCGATAAAGTAAAGCATTACATAGCGCTTAATGATTGACATGCAGGTCATACAAAAATTAAAGACAACCCTATGGCTCCTGCCGGTTGCCGTATACATCGACATGCAAGTCGATATTAACTATTACAACATGATCATCTCATACATCAAATATATCTCATCATGTCATTGGCCATATCATATCACAAACATACCCTGCAAAAACAAGTTAGACGTCCTCTAATTTGTTGTTGCATGTTTTACGTGGCTGCTATGGGTATCTAGCAAGAACGCTTCTTACCTACGCAAAGCCACAACGGTGATATTTAAGTTGCTATTTAACCTTCTACAAGGACCGCCTTTGTCTATTCCGATTCAACTAAGATAGGAGAGACAGACACCCGCCAGCCATCTTATGCAACAAAAGTCGCATGTCTGTCGATGGAACCGGTCTCATGTACGTGGACATGTAAAGTTGGTCCGGGCCGCTTCATCCCATAATACCGCTGAATCAAGAAAGACCAAGGAGGGAAGCAATCTAAACATCAACGCCCACAAACTCCTTTGTGTTCTACTCGTGATTGCATCTACGCAAAGACCTAGCTCATGATGCCACTGTTGGGGAACGTTGCATGGGAAACAAAAAATTTCCTACGCTCACCAAGATCAATCTAGGAGATGCATCTACGAGAGGAGAGTTGGATCCACATACCCTTGTAGATCGCTAAGCGGAAGCGTTCAAGAACGCGGTTGATGGAGTCGTACTCGCCGCGATTCAGATCGCCGAAGATCCTAGCACCGAACGGACGGTGCCTCCGCGTTCTTCACACGTGCAGCCCGGTGACGTCTCCCACGCCTTGATCCAGCAAGGAGAGAGGGAGAGGTTGGGGAAGACTCCATCCAACAGCAGCACGACGGCGTGGTGGTGGCGGAGGAGCGCGGGACTCCAACAGGGCTTCGCCAAGCGCTGCAAGAGACGAGGAGGGAGAGGGGTAGGGCTGCGCCAAGAGGGAGACGTTCTCATGTGTCTAGCAGCCCCAAAACCTCACATATATATAGGGGGAAGGGAGGGTTGCGCCCCCTTTAGGGTTTCCCACCCCTAGGGGTGCGTCCAGCCCTAGAAAACCCATCTAGGGTGCGGCCAAGGGGGGGGGGAGAGAGAGGGGGCGCCCTAGGGTGGGCCTTAAGGCCCATCTGGACCTAGGGTTTGCCCCCCTCCCCTCTCCATGCGCCTAGGGACTTGGTGGGGGGGCGCACCAGCCCCCTTGGGGCTGGTCCCCTCCCACACTTAGCCCACGCAGCCACCTGGGGCTGGTGGCCCCACCTGGTGGACCTCCGGGACCCTCCCGGTGGTCCCGGTACATTACCGATATCGCCCGAAACTTTTCCGGTGACCAAAACAGGACTTCCCATATATGAATCTTTACCTCCGGACCATTCCGGAACTCCTCGTGACGTCCGGGATCTCATCCGGGACTCCGAACAACATTCGGTAACCGCGTACATACTTTCCCTATAACCCTAGCGTCATCGAACCTTAAGTGTGTAGACCCTACGGGCTCGGGAACCATGTAGACATGACCGAGACAACTCTCCGGCCAATAACCAACAGCGGGATCTGGATACCCATGTTGGCTCCCACATGTTCCACGATGATCTCATCGGATGAACCACGATGTCAAGGATTCAATCAATCCAGTATACGATTCCCTTTGTCTATCGGTATAGCACTTGCCCGAGATTCGATCGTCGGTATACCGATACCTTGCTCAATCTCGTTACCGGCAAGTCTCTTTACTCGTTCCGTAACACATCATCCCGTGATCAACTCCTTGATCACATATTGTGCACATTATGATGATGTCCTACCGAGTGGGCCCAGAGATACCTCTCCGTCATACGGAGTGACAAATCCCAGTCTCGATTCGTGCCAACCCAACAGACACTTTCAGAGATACCTGTTGTGCACCTTTATAGCCACCCAGTTACGTTGTGACGTTTGGTACACCCAAAGCATTCCTACGGTATCTGGGAGTTGCACAATCTCATGGTCTAAGGAAAAGATACTTGACATATAGAAAAGCTTTAGCATACGAACTACACGATCTGTGCTAGGCTTAGGATTGGGTCTTGTCCATCACATCATTCTCCTAATGATGTGATCCCGTTATCAACGACATCCAATGTCCATGGTTAGGAAACCGTAACCATCTATTGATCAACGAGCTAGTCGTCTAGAGGCTCACTAGGGACATGGTGTTTGTCTATGTATCCATACATGTATCTGAGTTTCCTATCAATACAATTCTAGCATGGATAATAAACGATTATCGTGAACAAGGAAATATAATAATAACCAATTTATTATTGCCTCTAGGGCATATTTCCAACAGCTGTTGGGGAACGTCGCATGGGAAACAAAAATTTTCCTACGTTCACCAAGATCAATCTAGGAGATGCATCTACGAGGGGAGAGTTGGATCCACATACCCTTGTAGATCGCTAAGCGGAAGCGTTCAAGAACGCGGTTGATGGAGTCGTACTCGCCGCGATTCAGATCGCCGAAGATCCTAGCACCGAACGGACGGTGCCTCCGCGTTCTTCACACGTGCAGCCCGGTGACGTCTCCCACGCCTTGATCCAGCAAGGAGAGAGGGAGAGGTTGGGGAAGACTCCATCCAACAGCAGCACAACGGCGTGGTGGTGGTGGAGGAGCGCGGGACTCCAGCAGGGCTTCGCCAAGCGCTGCGGGAGACGAGGAGGGAGAGAGGTAGGGCTGCGCCAATCGACCGAGGTCAAAACTTGTTCTGGGCAGCCCTAAACTTCACATATATATAGGGGGGAGGTAGGGGCTGCGCCCCCATCTAGGGTTTCCTCCCTAGGGGTGGCGGCAGCCCCCCAGAACCCATCTAGGGTGCGGCCAAGGGGGGGAGAGAGAGGGGGCGCCCTAGGGTGGGCCTTAAGGCCCATCTGGACCTAGGGTTTGCCCCCCTCCACACTCCATGCGCCTAGGGACTTGGTGGGGGGGCGCACCAGCCCCCTTGGGGCTGGTCCCCTCCCACACTTAGCCCACGCAGCCACCTGGGGCTGGTGGCCCCACCTGGTGGACCCCCGGGACCCTCCCGGTGGTCCCGGTACATTACCGATATCGCCCGAAACTTTTCCGGTGACCAAAACAGGACTTCCCATATATGAATCTTTACCTCCGGACCATTCCGGAACTCCTCGTGACGTCCGGGATCTCATCCGGGACTCCGAGCAACATTCGGTAACCGCGTACATACTTTCCCTATAACCCTAGCGTCATCGAACCTTAAGTGTGTAGACCCTACGGGCTCGGGAACCATGTAGACATGACCGAGACAACTCTCCGGCCAATAACCAACAGCGGGATCTGGATACCCATGTTGGCTCCCACATGTTCCACGATGATCTCATCGGATGAACCACGATGTCAAGGATTCAATCAATCCCGTATACGATTCCCTTTGTCTATCGGTATAGCACTTGCCCGAGATTCGATCGTCGGTATACCGATACCTTGCTCAATCTCGTTACCGGCAAGTCTCTTTACTCGTTCCGTAACACATCATCCCGTGATCAACTCCTTGATCACATATTGTGCACATTATGATGATGTCCTACCGAGTGGGCCCAGAGATACCTCTCCGTCATACGGAGTGACAAATCCCAGTCTCGATTCATGCCAACCCAACAGACACTTTCGGAGATACCTGTAGTGCACCTTTATAGCCACCCAGTTACGTTGTGACGTTTGGTACACCCAAAGCATTCCTACGGTATCCGGGATTTGCACAATCTCATGGTCTAAGGAAAAGATACTTGACATATAGAAAAGCTTTAGCATACGAACTATACGATCTGTGCTAGGCTTAGGATTGGGTCTTGTCCATCACATCATTCTCCTAATGATGTGATCCCGTTATCAACGACATCCAATGTCCATGGTTAGGAAACCGTAACCATCTATTGATCAACGAGCTAGTCGTCTAGAGGCTCACTAGGGACATGGTGTTTGTCTATGTATCCACACATGTATCTGAGTTTCCTTTCAATACAATTCTAGCATGGATAATAAACAATTATCGTGAACAAGGAAATATAATAATAACCAATTTATTATTGCCTCTAGGGCATATTTCCAACATCCACGCCTTTCAAGAATAGTGAATGGACCAATATAGCGAGGAGCTAATTTGCCCTTGATCCGGAAGCGGTGAGCACCCTTCATTGGTGTAACTCGAAGATAAGCCTTTTCGCCAGGTTGATAGACCATGTCTTGATGATGACGGTCATACTGACTTTTCTGATGTGACTGAGAAGTCTTCAGATTCTCGCGGATAACGCGGACTTGCTCTTCAGCGTGTTGAATAATATCCGGACCGAAGAGTGAACGTTCCCCAGTTTCTGACCAGTTCAGAGGGGTTCGACACTTTCGTCCATATAGCACTTCGAAGGGAGCCATCTTCAGACTAGCTTGATAGCTATTATTATAAGAGAACTCAGCATACGGGAGAGATTCCTCCCATCTCTTGCCGAAGGAAATTACACAAGCTCGAAGCATGTCTTTGAGAACTTGGTTGACGCGTTCAACTTGCCCTTGCGACTGAGGATGAAAGGCAGTACTGAATGACAGATGTGTTCCCATAGCTTCTTGGAAACTTGCCCAGAATCTTGAAGTGAATAAACTGCCACGGTCTAAACTGATAACCAGTGGAATACCGTGAAGTGAAACAATTCTGGACATGTAGAGAGTTGCCAGCTGACTAGCAGTAATCGTTTCTTTGACAGCTAGAAAATGTGCAACTTTAGAAAGCCGGTCAATGACGACAAGAATGGCATCATTACCTTTCTGCGATTTGGGAAATCCAGTGACGAAGTCCATTTCAACATGGTCCCATTTCCATTCAGGAATAG
The DNA here is from genome assembly GCA_902687465.1 of Secale cereale. Lineage (NCBI taxonomy): Eukaryota > Viridiplantae > Streptophyta > Magnoliopsida > Poales > Poaceae > Secale > Secale cereale. Next base: position 462,463,592 of record LR738710.1, read on the forward strand.
AGATAGGTTGCAAGGTTCCAGCAGGCCTTTGATGTTCTGCTTTGATACAACGGCAAACGTCACACTCAGCAACATAACGAGCAATGTCTTGCTTCATATTAGACCACCAGAATCTCTGACGAATGTCTTGGTACATCTTGGTACTACCAGGATGAATAGACAGAGGTGTATCATGAGCTTCTTCCATAACCTCCTGAGTCTTGTCCAGGTTTTCTCTCTTACTCGGAACCACTAGGCGGCCTTTGAAGTACAAGGCGCCATCATCAGCAATAGCGAAGAATGAGGCCTTTCCTTCTGCGAGATAGCGTTTAATCTTATCGACTTCAGGGTCAAATTGCTGAATATTTTTGATACTGCTCACGAGATCGGGTACGACAGCCAGGGTATTAAGGGGACCCTGGGAAACAACACAAAGATTCATCTTCTGAAATTCTGGAGCACGGGGAGTGAGTGCTCCAGGAGGAACAATATGGAGGTTCAGCTTTCTGAATTCTTCAACAAGCGAGGACTGAACCTTGTGAACTTGGAGGTGGTTGCAATATCACTTGCGGCTTAAGGCATCAGCCATCACATTAGCCTTGCCTGTTGGAAATATGCCCTAGAGGCAATAATAAAATGGTTATTATTATATTTCCTTGTTCATGATAATTGTCTGTTATTCATGCTTGAATTGTATTATTCGGAAACAGTGATACATGTGTGAATACATGGACCACAACATGTCCCTGGTAAACCTCTAGTTACTAGCTCGTTGATAAACAGATGGTTACGGTTTCCTGACCATGTACATTGGATGTCATTGATAACGAGATCACATCATTAGGAGAATGATGTGATGGACAAGACCCAATCCTAAGCCTAGCACAAGATCGTGTAGTTCGTAATGCTAAAGCTTTTCCAATGTCAAGTATCTTTTCCTTAGACCATGAGGTTGTGCAACTCCCGGATACCGTAGGAATACTTTGGGTGTGCCAAACGTCACAACGTAACTGGGTGGCTATAAAGGTACACAACGGGTTGGCCCGAACCGAGACTGGGATTTGTCACTCCGTATGACGGAGAGGTATCTCTGGGCCCACTCGGTAAGACATCATCATAATGAGCTCAATGTGACTAAGGATTTGGTCACGGGATGATGTATTACGGAACTAGTAAAGAGACTTGCCGTGACGAGATTGAACAAGGTATCGGTATACCAACGATCGAATCTTGGGCAAGTACCATACCGATAGACAAAGGGAATTGTATACGTGATTGATTGAATCATTGACATCGTGGTTCATCCAATGAGATCATCGAGGAGCATGCAGGAACCAACATGGGTATCCAGATCCCACTGTTGGTTATTGACCGGAGAGTGGTCTCGGTCATGTCTACGTGTCTCCCGAACCCTTAGGGTCTACACACTTAAGGTTTAGTGATGCTAGGGTTGTAGAGATATATGCATGCGGTAACCCGAATGTTGTTCGGAGTCCCGGATGAGACCCCGGACATCACGAGGAGTTCCGGAATGGTCTGGAGGTAAAGACTTATATATAGGAAGTCCAGTTTCGGCCACCGGGAGAGTTTCGGGGGTCACCGGTATTGTACCGGGACCACCGGAAGGGTCCCGGGGGTCCATCGGGTGGGGCCACCTATCCCGGAGGGCCCCATGGGCTGAAAGGGAAGGGAACCAGCCCATAGTGGGCTGGTGCGCCCCCTTGGGCCTTCCCCCTTTGCCTAGGGTTGGGAACCCTAGGGGTGGGGGGCGCCCACATGACTTGGGGGGCAAGCCCCCCCCCTAGGCCGCCGCCCCCTAGAGATCCCATCTCTAGGGCCGGCGCACCCCCTAGGACCCCTATATATAGTGGGGGAGGGAGGGCAGCTGCACCCCATGCCCTGGCGTCTCCCTCTCCCTCCCATGACACCTCTCCCTCCTCCAGCACTGCTTGGCGAAGCCCTGCTGGAATACCGCTGCATTCACCACCACGCCGTCGTGCTGCTGGATCTCCATCAACCTCTCCTCCCCCTTGTTGGATCAAGAAGGAGGAGACGTCGCTGCTCCGTACGTGTGTTGAACGCGGACGTGCCGTCCGTTCGACACTAGGATCATCGGTGATTTGGATCACGACGAGTACGACTCCATCATCCATGTTCTCTTGAACGCTTCCGCTCGCGATCTACAAGGGTATGTAGATGCACTCCCCTCTCCCTCGTTGCTAGATGACTCCATAGATTGATCTTGGTGAAGCGTAGAAAATTTTGATTTCTGCTACATTCCCCAACAGTGGCATCTGAGCTAGGTCTATGCGTAGTATCTTGCACGAGTAGAACACAAAGCAGTTGTGGGCGTAGATTTGTTCAATTATCTTGCCGCTACTAGTCTAATCTTGATTCGGCGGCATCGTGGGATGAAGCGGCCTGGACCGACCTTACACGTACGCTTACGTGAGACAGGTTCCACCGACTGACATGCACTAGTTGCATAAGGTGGCTAGCGGGTGTCTGTCTCTCACACTTTAGTCGGATCGGATTCGATGAAAAGGGTCCTTATGAAGGGTAAATAGAAATTGGCATATCACGTTGTGGTTTTGGCGTAGGTAAGAAACGTTCTTGCTAGAAACCTATAGCAGCCACGTAAAAACTTGCAACAACAATTAGAGGACGTCTAATTTGTTATTGCAGCATGTGTCGTGTGATGTGATATGGCCAAAGAGGATGTGATGAATGATATATATGTGATGTATGAGATTGATCATGTTCATGTAATAGGAATCACGACTTGCATGTCGATGAGTATGACAACCGGCAGGAGCCATAGGAGTTGTCTTGTTTTATTGTATGACATGTGTGTCACTGAATAAACGCCATGTAATTAATTTACTTTATTGCTAACCGTTAGCCATAGTAGTAGAAGTAATGTTTGGTGAGACAACTTCATGAAGACACGATGATGGAGATCATGGTGTCATGTCGGTGACGATGATGATCATGGAGCCCTGAAGATGAAGATCAAAGGAGCAAAAATGATATTGGCCATATCATGTCACTATTTGATTGCATGTGATGTTTATCATGTTTTTACATCTTATTTTCTTAGAACGACGGTAGTAAATAAGATGATCTCTCACTAAAATTTCAAGAATTGTGTTCCCCCTAACTGTGCACCGTTGCTAAGGTTCGTTGTTCCGAAGCACCACGTGATGATCGGGTGTGATAGGCTCTAACGTTTGCATACAACGGGTGTAAGCCAGATTTATACATGCAATACACTTAGGGTTCACTTGACGAGCCTAGCATGTACAGACATGGCCTCGGAACACGGAAGACCGAAAGGTCGAACATGAGTCGTATAGAATATACGATCAACATGAAGATGTTCACCGTTGATGACTAGTCCGTCTCACGTGATGATCGGACACGGCCTAGTCGATTCGGATCATGTATCACTTAGATGACTAGAGAGATGTCTATCTGAGTGGGAGTTTATTAAATTTGTTTAGATGAACTTAATTGTCATGAACTTAGTCTAAAATCTTTACAATATGTCTTGTAGATCCAATGGCCCACGCTCATGTTACCCTCAACTTCAACGCGTTCCTAGAGAAATCCAAGCTGAAAGACGATGGTAGCAACTATACGGACTGGGTCCGTAACTCGAGGATCATCCACATAGCTGCCAAGAAAACATATGTTCTTGAAGCACCGCTAGGTGACGCTCCCGCCCCAGCGAACCAAGACGTTATGAACGCTTGGCAGTCGCGTTGTGATGATTACCCCCTGGTTCAGTGCGGCATGCTTTACAGCTTAGAATCGGGGCTCCAAAAGTGTTTTGAGCACCACGGAGCATATGAGATGTTCCAAGAGCTGAAAATGGTTTTCCAAGCTCATGCCCGAGTCGAGAGATATGACGTCTCCGACGCATTCTATAGTTGTAAGATGGAGGAGAATAGTTCTGTCAGCGAGCACATACTCAAATTGTCTGGGTTGCACAATCGCTTGTCTCAGTTGGGAATGAATCTCCCAGACGAAGCGGTCGTTGACAGAATCCTTCAGTCGCTCCCACCTAGCTACAAGAGCTTCGTGATAAACTTCAATATGCAAGGGATGGAGAAGTCCATTCCCGAGGTGTATTCAATGTTGAAATCAGCGGAGGTGGAGATCAAGAAAGAGCATCAAGTGTTGATGGTGAATAAAACCACTAAGTTCAAGAAAGGCAAGGGTAAGAAGAACTTCAAGAAGGACGGCAAAGGAGTTGTCGCGCCCGGTAAGCCAGTTGCCGGGAAGAAGCCAAAGAATGGACCCAAGCCTGAGACTGAGTGCTTTTATTGCAAGGGAACGGGTCACTGGAAGCGGAACTGCCCCAAATACTTAGCAGATAAGAAGGCCGGCAACGTCAAAGGTATATGTGATATACATGTTATTGATGTGTACCTTACCAGCGCTCGTAGTAGCTCCTGGGTATTTGATACCGGTGTAGTTGCTCACATTTGTAACTCAAAGCAGGAGCTGCGGAATAAGCGGAGACTGGCGAAGGACGAGGTGACGATGCGCGTCGGGAATGGTTCTAAGGTCGATGTGATCGCCGTCGGCACGCTACCTCTACATCTACCTTTGGGATTAGTTTTAAACCTAAATAATTGTTATTTAGTACCAGCTTTGAGCATGAATATTGTATCTGGATCTCGTTTAATGCGAGATGGCTACTCAATTAAATCCGAGAATAATGGTTGCTCTATTTATATGAGAGATATGTTTTATGGTCATGCCCCGCTGGTCAATGGTTTATTCTTAATGAATCTCGAACGTAATGTTACACATATTCATAGTGTGAATGCCAAGAGATGTAAGGTTGATAATGATAGTCCCACATACTTGTGGCATTGCCGCCTTGGTCATATTGGTGTCAAACGTATGAAGAAGCTCCATGCAGATGGAATTTTAGAGTCTCTTGATTATGAATCATTTGACACGTGCGAACCATGCCTCTTGGGCAAGATGACCAAGACTCCATTCTCCGGAACAATGGAGCGAGCGACCAACTTATTGGAAATCATGCATACCGATGTGTGCGGTCCAATGAGTGTTGAAGCTCACGGAGGCTATCATTATGTTCTCACCCTCACGTATGACTTAAGTAGATATGGGTATGCCTACTTGATGAAACACAAGTCTGAGACCTTTGAAAAGTTCAAGGAATTTCAGAATGAGGTCGAGAATCAACGTGATAGAAAAATAAAGTTCTTACGATCGGATCGTGGAGGTGAATATTTAAGTCACGAATTTGGCACGCACCTAAGAAACTGTGAAATTGTTTCACAATTGACACCGACCGGAACACCTCAGCGTAATGGTGTGTCCGAACGTCGTAATCGTACTCTGTTGGACATGGTGCGATCTATGATGTCTCTTACCGACTTACCGCTATCATTTTGGGGTTATGCTTTAGAGACTGCCGCATTCACTTTAAATAGGGCTCCGTCTAAATCCGTTGAGACGACACCGTATGAACTTTGGTTTGGCAAGAAACCTAAGTTGTCGTTTCTGAAAGTTTGGGGTTGCGATGCTTATGTCAAGAAACTTCAACCTAAAAAGCTCGAACACAAATCGGAAAAATGTGTTTTCATAGGATACCCAATGGAACCTATTGGGTACGCCTTCTACCTCCGATCCGAAGGCAAGGTCTTCGTTGCCAAGAATGGATCCTTTCTGGAGAAAGAGTTTCTCTCGAAAGAAGTGAGTGGGAGGAAAGTGGAACTTGATGAGGTGACAGTCATGTAATGCCCCGGATGTAATACTTTCCCTTTTGGGCAACATATATATCTTTGGCTTCATCAATTCCATTCCGGGTTCTTCGTCTTTCGGGTTTTTCGTCGTTTTGTTGTGTGCGTGTGTGGCATTCATCCATATCATGTTGTCATGTGCATTGCATTGCATTTGTATTGTCGTTTGCATACAGACCCACTCGTTTCTTTCTGTTGTCCGTTTCGAGTTCCGGAGCTCTCTCACGTGTCCGTGGCATCTCCTAGGCCTACTTTGGTGTTTGGACGTGTAACGATTCCGTTTTGGCGTGAGACTTGTCGTGTGTTGTTGTTTTGGTGTGTGTAACCCGCCTGTCAAATCTCGTTGCGTTTGGAGTTCGTTTGCTACTCCAACAGTTATTCTCGTGGGCTCAAAGTACCCCCTCTTTGAGGCCCAAGACACCCCTCCAACAGCCTACCAAACCAACCCAAACCCCTCCCTTCATCTAGGCCATCCAATTGTGATCGTATGGCCGAAAACCTCACCTCATTTGGACAACCCTAGCTCCTTGTGCCTATATAAACGTCCATCTCCCCCAAAATTTGCATCCAGGAAACCCTATGCTTCCACAGTGCGCCGCCGGTGCTTCCACCGTTGAAAATTCGTGCTTCCGACGTCCCAGGAAACCATGCTTCCGTAGTGCTGCGGTCGCGCTTCCGAACCGCCGCCGGTGCTTCCGACCCGACGAGTGGACCCCGCGCCGTCATCTTCAACCTCACCGCGCCGCCCCTTCTTCCTCGCCGCCGGCCACCTCGCCACCTCGCCGCCGCCGGATCTTCCTCCGCCGCCGTCGCCTCCTCCCGCCGGCGCCCCTCCTCGCCGACCCCGCCGCCACTTCCCCGCCAGGCGCCACCGCGCCGCCTCCGACCACCGCCGCCGCCGCCGCGCCAGCCGCTCCCACCGGCCACCTCGCCCGACCGCGGCCCCCTGCGCCCCTCCATCGCGGCCGCCCACCTCGCCCCTCGAGGGCCCTCGAGCCAGCGCCGCTGCTCGGGAGGGAGCTCCCCTCGACCGACGCCTCCCTAGATCCGATCTCCTGTCGGCCGAACCCTAGCGGGCCGCGGGGCCCTTTAGTCTGGTGGACCGGCCCGTTCCGCCTCCGAAGCCCAGTTGACCCCGTTGACTTCGAGGAGGTTATTTTTTTCGAAGTCCTAGGTATTTTTCTTGTCTGATGCTATTTTGTTTTAGTGATAACTTTTTGTGTGATGGTCTGTTTTGAGCAAATGATATGTCAAAATGATCGTGGAGACATGTACTACGTTTTGTTCCATTGTGCCATGCATGTTTGAGGTCATCTAGATGTCTTAATCTTCATGAGAAGAGTGCTACTTGTTATAAACTGCTGTTTGTAGTTGTTTTCATGCCATCTTTGCAATGTGATAACTTGGTGCATGTTTATCCAAATGATGCAAATGATATGTCCACGTGTTCATCATGAGATGCTCTACATGTTGGGTGCTTAAGTTTGCATGATAGATTTCATTTTGCCATGTTTATCTCCTTTGAAAAGTGCTATGTGGCTGTTATGTCGTTAAACTTGTTACGAGATGCCTCGTTGAGGAGCTCGTTGCTATTGATGTGTTTGTCCACTTGATGCATGCTTAGATGTTTTGGATTCACCATCATGGGTACTTTGCTGTGGTGCTTACCACTTGCCATGCTTTGCTTTGAGGTGACTTAAACTTGCTCTCAAAGATGCCATGATGAAACTGCTGTTTTAAGACTTAGTGAAATTTCACTAAGTCTGGAATCTGTAATATCCAGATGCCATGTTTGCTTGTTGTTCTAGGCTAATCCATGATAGTTTTGGGGTGACTCTTGATGATTCCTTGTTGTATATATTGTTGGCTATCCATTCATGCTCTCACATGCTTATTTGAGTGGCTGTAGCATATTTAACTATTGCTCCCAAGTTGCAACAAATTACTGTTGTCAGGTTTTTGTTGTCAAGTTCAATATGTCATAGCTTGTTGCTATTGATCCATGGCTCCTTTGGGGATGCTCCAATGGATTTGTTTGTTGTAGGATATGTCTAGTTGATGTCCATGCTCATTGCCATGATGTTTGAGTGCTGTAGACCATTTATCTCTTGCTCCGAAATTGCTATGTGGCTGTTATTTTCAGCTTGTGCATGTTTATTGTCTCGGGTGTAACTTTTAGCACGTTGCTCCGTTTTGAGCAAGTCCTATATGTAGCTTGTGTGTTTGTGCATGTAGATTCATAATATCCTATTGTTATCATGTTTTGAAGCATTTTGCTTGATGCATATTGTTGTGCTGTAACACTGTGCTTCCTAAGTATACTTTCTGTGCTTCCATAGTGCATCTGTTTTGCTTCCATAGTGCATCAGTCATGCATCCAGTATTTTTTCTGCGCATTGCATCTTGTTTGATTCGTTGCCTTGTGTTCTTGTGTTTGAGTAGAGCCGGAAGCTGAGTACGAGTACGAGAACGAGGTTACTACCGAGGTTGAGAACGAGGACCCCTCTTATGATCCCATCGAGAACTCTTCAGGCAAGATGACCGAACCCCGATAACATTACTATCTTTGCCTATTGCTAGAAGTCTCGATCTATAGTTTTGCCTCGATGCCCATGTTTTCCTGTCAGCCTCCTATTTGTAACCCTGAACCTGTTTAACCACCCTACCTATGCAAACCGTTGAATGGCTAAGTACGCTTCGCTCAGCCCCTCTTATAGCATTGTTAGCTGCAGGTGAAGATTGAAGATTCTTGCTTCTTGTTGAAGCTTGTTGGGATATCACACTATATTAATTATTAAATGAACTCATCTATATATTGGCAATGGGTGGAAGGCTAAGCCTTTTGCTTGGTGTTTTGTTCCACTCATGCCGCTAGGAACCGTATAAACCGGTGTTATGTTCCTTGATTATGCGTTCCTCACACGGTTGGGGTTATGGGACCCCCTCGATAAACCGCTAAGTGTTAAGTCTTTTCCAGCAAGTCCCAACATTGGTACTATTTGCCTAATAACTAAAACTTGCATAGGGACTAGCTATCCCTTTTATTTTTAATCAACAACCCGGGCCAGTGCTCCTCATGTGTGTTGGTCCAAACCGGGGGTTTTGCGGGGCCGCCTTGGGGAAACCCGAGGTATCTGGTATACACCTGTAGAATCGCCCATCCGGTCGTGGCCTGAGACTAGATACGCGCGGCTACTGTCAGGGTGTCGGCACGCCGGGAGGATTTGCTGGATTAGCCTTACCTTAGTCGGAGTATCTTGAGCACGGGATTCCGAGAATACTCGGGCCTTCCCACCTTGGAGTTGCGACTCCGCGGATCGTGGGCTTGTCATGGGCCAAGTTGGAACACCCCTGCAGGGTTATGAACTTTCGAAAGTCGTGCCCGCGGTTATGTGGCAGATGGGAGCTTGTTAATATCCGGTTGTAGAAAACTTGACACCATGTTCCAATACACTACCAGCGTGAGTACCATGACGGTCATTTTCCGAAAGGGTTTCGGGAAGTGAACACGGTGGGGTTATGTTTGACTTGCTTTAGTTAGGATCACTTCGTGATCATCTTTCGACCGAGGCACCTTCTCTTCTCGCTCTCTTTTACGTAAGCTAGTGCTAGTGCTGCTGCAACCTCTTGTTCTTTCTTCAGCCTTGTTCCACACCCAAGGCTTGAATAGTCGTGTTACCCGGGAACGGGATTGCTGAGTCCTCTGTGGCTCACAGTTACTTCAACACACCAGATGCAGGTACGATGGTGAGCTACACAGGCGATGGTACTGAGCTAGACTGGGAGTACGACGAGGAGCGTAGCCGTTACTATGTGAACTATCCGGTTGATCAGTAGAGCTTCTACTAGGATTCGATCTAGACCTGTGGTTTAATGTTATGTTTGGTATCTTGTCATTTGGATCTTTACCCTTAGATGGGTTGTGATGTTTATTTGAATGATGATTGGTTATGTAATGAATTTGTGTGACATGGCGAGTGTAAGCCAACTATCATTTTCAGTTTTCCATCCCTATTTTTACATGAGATGTGCAAAGGTACCAAACTTGCGATCACTCCAGAATGGGCTTATATCTTTAAGTCGTGCCTCGACACGTAGGAGATATAGTGCCATCCTGGGCATTACAAGTCACCCCTTCCGAACCGGAAAGTAGCGCAGCGCAGGAAGATGTTCCTGTGGTGCCTGCACCGACTAGGGAGGAAATTAATGATGATGATCATGAAGCTTCAGATCAAGTTACTACTGAACTTCGAAGGTCCACAAGGACACGTTCCGCACCAGAGTGGTACAGCAACCCTGTCATGGAAATCATTTTGTTAGACAACTATGAACCTTTGAACTATGAAGAAGCGATGGCGGGCCCGGATTCCAACAAATGGCTTGAAGCCATGAAATCCGAGATAGGATCCATGTATGAAAACAAAGTATGGACTTTGGTGGACTTGCCCGATGATCGGCACGCCATAGAAAATAAATGGATCTTTAAGAAGAAAACTGACGCGGATGGTAATGTGACCATCTATAAGGCTCGACTTGTCGCTAAAGGTTATCGACAAGTTCAAGGGATTGACTATGATGAGACTTTCTCTCCCTTAGCGATGCTGAAGTCCATCCGAATCATGTTAGCAATTGCTGCATTCTATGATTATGAGATATGGCAAATGGACGTCAAAACGACATTCCTTAATGGCTTCCTCAAGGAAGAACTGTATATGATGCAGCCAGAAGGTTTTGTCGATCCTGAGAATGCTAACAAGGTATGCAAGCTCCAGCGCTCAATCTATGGGCTGGTGCAAGCATCTCGGAGTTGGAACATTCGCTTTAATGATGTGATCAAAGCGTTTAGGTTTATACAGACTTGGGGAGAAGCCTGTATTTACAAGAAAGTGAGTGGAAGCTCTGTAGCATTTCTCATATTATATGTGGATGATATATTGTTGATGGGAAATGATGTAGAATTCTTGAAAAGCATAAAGGCCTACTTGAATAAGAGTTTTTCAATGAAGGACCTTGGAGAAGCTACTTACATATTAGGCATCAAGATCTATAGAGATAGATCGAGACGCCTCATTGGTCTTTCACAAAGCACATACCTTGATAAGATATTGAAGAAGTTCAATATGGATCAGTCCAAAAAAGGGTTCTTGCCTGTATTGCAAGGTATGAGATTGAGCACGGCTCAATCCCCGACCACGGCAGAAGATAGAGAAAAGATGAGTGTCATCCCCTATGCCTCAGCCATAGGTTCTATTATGTATGCCATGCTGTGTACCAGACCTGATGTGAACCTTGCCATAAGTTTGGTAGGGAGGTACCAAAGTGATCCCGGTATGGAACACTGGACAATAGTCAAGAACATCCTGAAGTACCTGAAAAGGACTAAGGATATGTTTCTCGTTTATGGAGGTGACGAAGAACTCGTCGTAAAGGGTTACGTCGATGCTAGCTTCGACACAGATCTGGATGACTACAAGTCACAAACCGGATACGTGTATATTCTGAATGGTGGGGCAGTCAGCTGGTGTAGTTGCAAGCAAAGCGTCGTGGCACATTCTACATGTGAAGCGGAGTACATAGCTGCTTGTGAAGCAGCGCAGGAAGGAGTCTGGATTAAGGAGTTCATCACCGACCTAGGAGTTATTCCAAGCGCGTCGGGCCCGATGACTCTCTTCTGTGACAACACTGGAGCTATTGGCATTGTCAAGGAGCCCAGGTTTCACAAGAAGACCAAGCACATCAAGCATCGTTTCAACTCCATCCGGAATTATATTCAAGATGGTGACATAGATATTTGTAAAGTGCATACGGATCTGAATGTCGCAGATCCTTGACTAAACCTCTTCCACGAGCAAAACATGATCAACATCAGAACTCTATGGGTGTTCGATTCATCACAATGTAACTAGATTATTGACTCTAGTGCAAGTGGGAGACTGTTGGAAATATGCCCTAGTGGCAATAATAAAATGGTTATTATTATATTACGTTGTTCATGATAATTGTCTGTTATTCATGCTTGAATTGTATTATCCGGAAACAGTGATACATGTGTGAATACATAGACCACAACATGTCCCTGGTAAACCTCTAGTTATTAGCTCGTTGATCAACAGATGGTTACAGTTTCCTGACCATGGACATTGGATGTCATTGATAACGAGATCACATCATTAGGAGAATGATGTGATGGACAAGACCCAATCCTAAGCCAGCACAAGATCGTGTAGTTCGTAATGCTAAAGATTTTCCAATGTCAAGTATCTTTTCCTTAGACCATGAGGTTGTGCAACTCCCGGATACCGTAGGAATGCTTTGGGTATGCCAAACATCACAACGTAACTGGGTGGCTATAAAGGTACACAATGGGTATCTCCGAAAGTATCTGTTGGGTTGGCCCGAACCGAGACTGGGATTTGTCACTCCGTATGACGGAGAGGTATCTCTGGGCCCACTCGGTAAGACATCATCATAATGAGCTCAATGTGACTAAGGAGTTGGTCACGGGATGATGTATTATGGAACGAGTAAAGAGACTTGCCATGACGAGATTGAACAAGGTATCTGTATACCGACGATCGAATCTCGGGCAAGTACCATACCGATAGACAAAGGGAATTGTATACGGGATTGATTGAATCCTTGACATCGTGGTTCATCCGATGAGATCATCGAGGAGCATGTAGGAACCAACATGGGTATCCAGATCCTGCTGTTGGTTATTGACCGGAGAGTGGTCTCGGTCATGTCTACGTGTCTACCGAACCCGTAGGGTCTACACACTTAAGGTTCGGTGACGCTAGGGTTGTAGAGATATATGCATGCGGTAACCCGAATGTTGTTCGGAGTCCCGGATGAGATCCCGGACGTCACGAGGAGTTCCGGAATGGTCCGGAGGTAAAGAATTATATATAGGAAGTCCAATTTCGGCCACCGGGAGAGTTTCGGGGGTCACCGGTATTGTATCGGGACCATCGGAAGGGTCCCGGGGGTCCACTGGGTGGGGCCACCTATCCCGGAGGGCCCCATGGGCTGAAAGGGGAAGGGAACCAGCCCATAGTGGGCTAGTGCGCCCCCCTTGGGCCTTCCCCCTGCGCCTAGGGTTGGGAACCCTAGGGGTGGGGGGCGCCCACATGACTTGGGGGGCAAGCCCCCCCTAGGCCGCCCCCCCCTAGAGATCCCATCTCTAGGGCCGGCGCACCCCCTAGGCCCCCTATATATAGTGGGGGGAGGGAGGGCAGCTGCACCCCATGCCCTGGCGCCTCCCTCTCCCTCCCGTGACACCTCTCCCTCCTCCAGCGCTGCTTGGCGAAGCCCTGCTGGAATACCGCTGCATCCACCACCACGTCGTCGTGCTGCTGGACCTCCATCAACCTCTCCTCCCCCTTGCTGGATCAAGAAGGAGGAGACATCGCTGCTCCATACGTGTGTTGAACGCGGAGGTGCCGTCCGTTCAGCGCTAGGATCATCGGTGATTTGGATCACAACGAGTACGACTCCATCATCCACGTTCTCTTGAACGCTTCCGCTCGAGATCTACAAGGGTATGTAGATGCACTCCCCTCTCCCTCGTTGCTAGATGACTCCATAGATTGATCTTGGTGAAGCGTAGAAAATTTTGATTTCTGCTACGTTCCCCAACATTGCCCGGGGTATAGGAAATACCCAAGTCGAAATCTGCTACGGTCTCCATCCATCTTTGCTGACGGAGGTTCAGGTCTGGTTGAGTAAACAAGTACTTCAGACTTTGGTGGTCGGTGAATATCTCGCAACGATTACCGAGAAGGTAATGTCGCCACTGTTTAAGAGCATATATGACAGCAGTTAGCTCAAGGTCATGAACTGGGTAGTTCTCTTCATGAGGTCGCAATTGACGAGAAGCATAAGCAATTACTCTGCGCTCTTGCATTAGGACACAGCCTAATCCTTGACGGGAAGCGTCACAGTATATGACGAAGTCCTTCTTAGTATCAGGTGGACCAAGCACTGGAGCAGAAGTCAGCTTGTCCTTGAGCGCCTGAAAACTTTCATGGCATTTGTCTGTCCACTCGAACTTGACGCCCTTGTGAAGTAGACCAGTTAGAGGCTTGGCGATCTTGGAGAAGTTCTCGACGAATCGACGGCAATAGCTGGCGAGATCGAGAAAACTTCTGACTTGCTTGACATTCTTCGGAGGAGTCCAATCGAGAATGGCCTGAACTCGTTCAGGGTTGACGACAATACCATCCTTGGAGATGACATGCCCAAGGTAGGTTACTTCAGGAAGCGAGAACTCGCACTTGGAAAACTTAGCATAAAGTTGATGCTCTCGAAGCTTTTCCAATACAAGGCGAAGATGTTCAGCATGCTCTTCCTTATTCTTGGAAAATACAAGGATATCGTCCAGATAAACCACGACGAATTTGTCGAGGTATTCCATGAATATGTAATTCATCAAGCGAGAGAATGTAGCTGGAGCATTTGTCAAGCCGAATGACATGACGGTGTACTCGAATGAACCATATCGAGTCACAAAGGCGGTCTTTGGAATATCCTCTTCACGAACATGGATCTGGTGGTAACCCAACCTCAAGTCGAGCTTAGAGAACACTGATGAACCAGCCAGTTGATCATACAGATCATTGATCCGAGGAAGCGGATATTTGTTCTGAATAGTTGCTTGGTTGATAGGACGGTAATCTTGGACCAATCGGTTTGTCCCATCCTTCTTCCTGACAAAGAGGGAAGGTGCTCCCCAAGGAGAGCAGCTCGGGCGAATGAAACCACTAGCAAGAGATTTGTCGATTTCCTCCTTAAGCTCAGTGAGTTCATGAGGCGGCATCTTGTAGGGTCGTTTGGCTATAGGAGTGGTGCCTGGTTTCAAGTCAATGATAAACTCGACAGCTCTAGCAGGGGGAATCCCTGGAAGTTCCTCAGGAAAGACGTCCTAGAACTCGCGTACGATTGGAATGTTTTCGATGCCCTCGAGTGGTGAAGCGTTCAATGGATTCAATGTATAAAGACGTGCTTCAACATTTTGAACCAGACAAGCTTGATAGCTTACTATCTCATTGGAAGGGTGTAACAGATGGTCTGTCTTGGTGACGCAAACTATAGAAGTAGCATGGGCTTTTAGCCAATCGATTCCTAGAATGAGGTCGATGTTGGACGACTTCAGGATAATGGGAGAGGCATAGAACTCCAACCCTTCGATTTCAACTGGAACGTCGTGACAACCCATGGAGGTTTGACATTGGCCGGCCGGGTTTTTTACCACTACCGAAGTGTTCATTTCTTCACATCTAATGTCGTGCTTATATGCAAAATCTTCTGACGTGAATGAATGCGATGCTCCTGAATCAAATAAAACAGATGCAGGTACTGAATTAACAAGGAGAGTACCCATCACAGTAGCAGGTTGGTCTTGAGCTTCGTTGAGATCGACGTGGTTGGCCTGAGCACGACCATAAGGCTTGGCATTGTTGTTGCGGGGCTGATTGTTCCCACGACCAGCTGTAGGCAGTGCAAGCTGGTTCTGATTCTGAAAGCAGTTCCTGGCAAGGTGCCTTGGCTGACCACACTTGTAGCACAGACCATCATTTGGGGCAGAAGCAGGAGCTGGGAGTGGTGCAGCTGGAAGTCTTGGCTGCCTAGGTGGTGGAGGCAGACGAGGTGCAGCATAGGACGGCCTTGGAGCAGGTGTAGCTCGACGGTACACATTGTTGGGAATCTAGACCCTACGCTTCTGTGAGGGAGGGCCCGAGGATGAGCCCGGTTCACGGTTACGCCTGAGAGTGCTCTGGTGTTCCTACACACTAGTTTCAACCTGGATGGCTTTGTTCACCAAGGAGGTGAAATCTCCAAAGTCATGCACAAGGAGTGCGAGCTTGATGTCAGCATGAAGTACGTCTCCGAACTTTTCCTGTCTACGAGCATCAGTGGCAATGTCTTCTTCAGCATAGCGGGATAAGTCCAGAAACTCCCGCTGATAAGCATCCACAGTCTTGTTGTCCTGGGTGAGGTTGCGGAACTCACGCTTCTTCCTATCCATGATTCCCTGAGGAATGAAGCGGGCACGAAAGGCAGCTTGGAATTCCGGCCAAGTGATGATTGTTCCAGCAGGCAGTGTACGCCTGTGGCTGTCCCACCATTGAGCAGCGGGACCCTTCAGATAGTATGCCGCAAAGGTGACATAGTTGGCAGCGGCAACTCCAGCAGACTCCAGTTCAAAGGCAATGTCACGGAGCCAGTCATCGGCATCAAGAGGCTGAGTTGAGCTGTAGTAGATGGATGGGTTGAGGCGAGCAAAGTCATTCAGTGTTACTGCGCCATGCTGCTGATCCATGTTGGGGCGAGGGAACTGAGCCATGACAGTCTCCATGAACTGGCGATTCAGCTCAAACTGTTGGATCATACCGGCCATGTATTCGGGCGGTGGTGGGGCGTTGCCACCACGACCACGGCCAGCTGGTCTAACCATCCTGCTAATATATAACAGGGGTAGTTCAACATTGAGAAATTTGCAAACACAAGAATCATTCATGAATGAAACACGCATAATGAAAGGAGCACATAAAATACCACATAGTAGTCGGCATATATTACAAAAGGGGTGCATGCATAGATTTCAGTAAACAGAGTTCAGTACATAAACTAAGGGCATCATAGGCGGCACGCAGGCTCACGGCGAATGCATCTAGTACTAGTAAGTAAGACTACATCAGTCCTAGGCGGAACTGTGGAGGTAGAGGTAGTCTGACAGCTGAGAGTGATGCAACGAAAAGTCCTCCACGCCAGCAACCTGAGGGCCGTGGATACTCTGGTGCAGAACCCGACGTCCAGGTGGCAACAGAGGACCAAGTGCGGGAGTGTCGCCTCCCACATCTGGCCAACCGACACCAGGAGGCATCACGGTCCTAGATGGGTAGATCACAGTAGGCGGCAGCTATCTAGATAGGACAAAGGGGTGCAACAGCGTCAAGGCGCGGTACAGGTGCTGACGGGTGGTGTACAACTCGTGGCGAAGAGCTCGGTTAGCTCGATCCAGCCCATCAGCATGCAGAACAAGGTTCTGATGATGGAAGGGCTCTCGGGTGACGGTGGAGTAGGCAGCAGTGTAGTAACCCTCCGCTCCATCGTCGGAGGCAATAGCAACGTGCCTGAAAGGGGAAGTGTCCAACGCCCGATACTCTCCACGAATGCGTGTCAGAGCAGCGTAAGCAGCATCATGAACTGCCATATCGATGGTCACTCCAACACCATGAGCGGTGTGCAGTACAGTAGAGGAGTTCTCTGCACGAGAGTAGAGGCGGACGGTGGCACGATACTGCTCCTGGTTAAAGTCTTGGTACTGCTCGTACACGGTATACTCAGGATGCCAGCGATAACCCAGATAGGTCATCATCTCAGCTAGCACAACAGGTGATCCCGAGGCACCAATGGCCTGCGTGTGGCGCACGACCTGCCTCGTGGGTTCCATCTAAAAACAAAGATGTTTCAAAGGAGTCAAATGACAGTGCGGGGATTATGCAAAATACTATTCTAAGCAATAAATATGGCTTATCCAACTTTGGGGTGAGGGGTCTCGGGGATCCTAATGTTAGAGTTAGTAAAATCGTTTTACCCGAAATAGGAGAGTGTTCAGAATCCCGGAGTAAAGATCGAGGAGTAAAAGAACCTAGTACCACCCAAATGGCGACGTGGGCCCGTAAGCCACACAACCATGTTGGTAAAAGTTTTGCAATGTGTAGACTCGACTTCGGCCAATGAGTGTGGAAGGGGATTCCTATAGGCAATCGGCTCTGATACTAACTTGTGACGCCCCCGATTTGTCCGTACACTAATCATGCACGCAAATGTGTATGGCCAAGATCAGGGACTCACTGGTAGATATCACAACACAACTCTAAAAGTAAAATAAGTCATACAAGCTTCATATTACAACCCAGGGGCCTCGAGGGCTCGAATACAAGTGCTCGATCATAGACGAGTCAGCGGAAGCAACAAATATCTGAGTACAGACATAAAGTTAAACAAGGTGCCATAAGATGGCTAGTACAAACTGGGATACAGATCGAAAGAGGAACATGCCTCCTGCGTGGGATCCTCCTAAACTACTCCTGGTCGTCGTCGGCGGACTGCACTTAGTAGTAGGTGCCTCCGGGGTAGTAGGAGTCATCGTAGGTGGCGTCTGGCTCCTGGGCTCCACCATATGGTTGCATCATCCGAGAAGAAGGAACAGAAGGGGGAAAGGGGGAGCAAAGCAACCGTGAGTACTCATCCAAAGTACTCGCAAGCAAGGATCTATACTACAAATGCAATGGTAACAATGATATGGGTAGTATCGGTGGACTGAACTGCAGCAAGCCAGAATAAGAGGGGGGTATCTAATCCAAACGAAGACTACGCTTCTGGCAGCCTCCATCTTGCAGCAGTAGAAGAGAACAGACGGTAAGTTCACCAAGTAACATCGAATAGCATAATCCTACTCGGCTATCCTCCCGCACATCACCATGTGAGAGAGCAACCACCGAGTTATATCTGGAACTCATCTGGGTGTGTTTTATCAAGTGTCCGGTTCTAGTTGTCATGAGGTCGGAATACAACTCCGGGTCGTCCTTTTACCGAGGGACACGACTATTCGAATAGATTAACTTCCCTGCAGGGGTGCACCACATAACCCAGCACGCTTGATCCCATTCGGCCGGACACACTTTCCAGGGTCATGCCCGGCCTTGGAAGATCAACACGTCGCAGCCCTACCTAAGCACAACAGAGAGGCCAGCACGTCGGTCTAAGTCCTAAGCGCGCAGGGGTCCGGGCCCATCGCCCATTGCACACCTGCACATTGCGTACGCGGCCGGTGAGCAGACCTAGCAACCTCCATTACTAAGGAAGTTACGTTACGCGGTCCAACCCGGCGCGCGCCGCTAAGTCGCTGACGTCAAGAAGGCTTCGGCTGATACCACGACGTCGAGTGCCCATAACTATTCCCACGTAGCTGGTTAGTGCGTATAGGCCAACGGCCAGACTCAGATCAAATATCCAAACTCGTTAAGCGTGTTATTATGAAATAACCGCGGACAACGACCAGGGCCAGGCCACCTCTCGTCTGGGTGTCTCAACCTGCCATGTCGCTCCACTGACGAGGTTACAGACCTAGGGTATAGTCATAGGCCTGACCAAAGTACCCCACCCAAGGTCACTACCCTAGAAGATCAAAAGACAAGGCCCATGGTGGTGGAGACAGTCGACTGAGACGGTCCAAAGAGACACTTCACTCGACCGACCCACGTACGCAGGACGACCCAATTCCACTCGACCGGACCGAGCACTCGACCTCCGAAGACCAAGCACCTCTTGGAACGGCAACGGTCCTATATTTACTCTCTGTAGTGAATATCTTAATTATCCTTTACTGCAGGCGTTATCAGTAACGCCTGCCTTAATGTACCTTTAAACCCTTGGTAACGTGGAGCATGGCTGGGGTCCAGGCGCACTATATAAGCCACCCCCTCCTCCAGAACAAGGGTTCGCACCTCTGTAACACACGTATACACACATCAGTCGACCAAGCCTCCGGGCACCGAGACGTAGGGCTATTACTTCCTCCGAGAAGGGCCTGAACTCGCTAACACCCTGTGTAAAACCTCGCCATAGCTAGAACATTGCCTCTCCATTCGTACCCCCCTACCCTTACTGTCAGACTTAGAACCACGACAGTTGGCGCCCACCGTGGGGCGAGGCGTCTTAGCAACATTTAGTGAAGTTGCGATCTCTTCCCCGGCCACTTTCATCATGATGTCGGGCGGCGTTTTGGCGTCGGGCCACGAGATCCAGCTCGGCGCGTTGATCTTCGTCGTCGACGACTCCGTGTGGCTCCAAGAAGCCCCTCTCGACGTCAAGGCGCTGCCCGCCCGCGGAACTACGCACTTTCGCGCCGGAGCCGGCGGCATCCTCCTGCTGCAGCCGTCGACCCGGTACTCATCGTCCCCCATCCCCGCTGGTCGCCGCCGTAAGCGATCCGGTCATTCGCGGCTCCAGCGGTGGGTGAAACATGCGGTGGCCCGTCAAACGGCCACCCCTCAAGTCGCGGCCATTGAGCCCGACGGTTACCTTTACGGGCCGGCCGATCAGTCGACCAGGCTCGAGGATTCCGTTTCCGAGTGCGGGAGCAGTGATCCCACGGCGGAAATTCTCATGGTCGATTCGCGCCGCAGACCGCCAGGCTTTCCCCGTGGTGAGAACGGCGGCAGCGGTGGCGATCGGGTGCACGACAACGATGGTTACATCCCTCAGCCCCTCACCTCCGAGCAAAGAGCTGAGCTTTGTCGCCGCAACGGAGATGCACTCTTCACCCCCATCGTGGGGGATTCCCCAGAAGCTTTGGCTCTCGAAGCCACGCGCGTGGCGACCTTGGCCGAGCGCGCGCGCCTGGAAAACATCCAACGTTCACTCGACGAACAGGCCCGCCGACTGGCCCCCGAGTCCAGTCGACGACCGCGGCAATCGCGTCTGCGCGAGACTCGGGTGTTCCGCACACTAGTCCAAAACCTCGAAGCCGCGGCTCGTATCGCGGAGTCGATTCAACCCTCTCAGTCGGAAGCTGGGAGAGGCCTTCAGCAGATCCGAGCTTTGCCCCGAACGGCTGAAGAGCAAAACGTGGCTGTCTCTCAGTCGCGCAACAGGATTCACATCAGATCGGTGGCTGCAGACACCGTATGGTCGGCCCACAGTCCAAGATCGCCCCCGAGGCGTGAGGAACATGGTCCGCGGCATGACCGGCATTTGGGTCGGAACGACGATCCACTCGACCGTCGACACGGACGCTACGACCGCCGTCGGGCGCCTACCCCTCCTCCGGGGAGTGGGTCGCACTCGCCACAGCGGCACGTGGGCAGGCGCCTGCGAGACGACGAGCGTAGGATTCCCCCGGATCCCCGGCGGCCAGGTTTCGATGCGAGGTCCATCCTTGTGCAGGGTCGAGTCGACCGTAACCGGGCATCCAAGGACGAGCGAGGCGGAGACCAACCCAGCGGCAGCCGAGCGCCGGCCTCCGGGCCTGAATGCTTCTGCGACGCAATCAGGGCCGCGGAGATCCCCCCGAACTTCAGGCTGGCGGCAGGAGTGAGCAAGTTCACCGGTGAGTCGAAGCCGGACACTTGGCTGGAAGACTACCGAGTGGCCGTGCAGATCGGGGGCGGCAACGACGACGTGGCCATGAAACACCTCCCCTTAATGCTGGGAGGCTCCGCTCGGGCGTGGCTCAACTAGTTAGCTCCCAGGAGCATATACAGTTGGGAAGAGCTCGCTCGAGTTTTCGTTCGGACCTTCGAAGGCACCTGCAAGAGACCTGCTGGACTCGCGGAGCTTCAGCACTGCACGCAGAAGCCGAGTGAAACTTTGAGGGACTACATTCAGCGGTGGACCACTTTGCATCACACGGTGGAAAAATTTTCCGAGCACCAGGCGGTGTGCACTTTCAAGGAAGGCGTGCGCAACCGAGAGTTGAATCTGAAGTTCGGCCGAACATGCGACATATCCCTGTCGCGGATGATGGAGATTGCCAGTCGGTACGCCAACGGCGAAGAGGCCGATCGGCTCCGTAGCGGCAAGAAACCAGTCGGGCAGGACGACCAGAATCACAATCGAAAGAATAAGCGCAAGGCCGACCCAGCCGCTCAGGGAGAGGCTGCGGTGGTTAATCAAGGGAATGGCAAAGGGAAGCCCAAAGGCTCCTAGGCCCCCAAGAAAGGTAAGGGTCAGGCTGGAGATGATATGCTCGACCAGCCGTGTCACATACACACAAAGAAAGATGAGGAGGGAAACTTGGTGTACCCAAAGCACACCACTCGGCAGTGTCGACTCTTGATCCAGAGTTTCCAGAAGGATCAGTCGACTAAGAAAGAGAAGGAATCAGAAGAGTCCGAAGACAAGGAAGGGGATGGAGGATACCCCCGCATCAACTCCACCTTGGTGATTTTCACACACATCGAGAGCAAAAGTCGACTGAAAATCATCAACAGAGAAGTAAACATGGTTGCTCCGGCGACCCCCACGTTCCTGAAATGGTCGAAGACCCCCATCACATTTGACCAGTCTGATCATCCAGCGCACATCGCCACCCCTGGGCGGCAGGCGTTGGTGGTCGACCCAGTAGTCGAAGGCACGCGCCTGACCAGAGTTCTGATGGATGGAGGCAGTGGCTTGAATATCTTGTATGCAGCAACCCTCCGGGATATGGGCATTCCGATGTCCAAGCTAAGGGAAAGTTACATGAGGTTCCACGGGGTAATCCCCGGGAAGAAAGCCGACTCACTTGGCCAGATATCACTCGACGTCGTCTTTGGTGAGTCCAGGAACTACCGAAAGGAGAAGCTGACGTTCGAAGTAGTGGACTTCAACAGCGCCTATCACGCCATCCTGGGTAGGCCCGCCTACGCCAGGTTCATGGCTTGACCATGTTACGTCTACCTCAAGCTGACGATGCCGGGACCCAACGGCGTCATAACCATCACTGGGAACCGGCAGAAAGCAGAAGAATGCTTCCAGAAAGGCTCGAAGATCGCCGACGAGCAAATGGCAGCAGTAGAGATGGAGGAGTACCAAAAGCAAGTGGATCCGGGCGACCTGCTAAGGGCGAAGAAGCCGGCTTCCGAGTCAGCTTTTCAGTCAGCAAGAGACACAAAACCTGTGCACATCCACCCCACCGACCCCAACGCAGCGCCGACCCACATCTCCACCACACTCGACAGCAAATAGGAAGAAGCGCTCATCCAGTTCCTCCGTGAGAACTGGGACATCTTTGCATGGAAACCTTTAGACATGTCGGGTGTACCCAGGGGGCTGGCTGAGCACCATTTGCGAGTCGACCCGAAGGTGAAACCTGTGAAGGAACATCTCCGTCGATCCGCTGCGGAGAAGCGAAAGGCGATTGGCGAAGAAGTGGCTCGACTCCTAGCAGCAGAGTTTATCCGCGAAATATACCACTCTGAGTGGCTCGCCAACGTCGTCATGGTCCCCAAGAAGGACAAGTCTCTTCGCATGTGCATCGATTTCAAGCACATCAATCGGGCCTGCCCGAAAGATCATTTTCCTCTTCCCCGCATCGATCAGATAGTCGACTCGACTGCGGGATGTGAGCGTTTGTCCTTTCCGAACGCGTATTTCGGGTACCATCAGATCCGTCTGTATGGGCCCGATGAGATAAAGACAGCTTTCATCACCCCTTTCGAGTGTTTTTGTTATGTCACCATGCCTTTCGGTCTCAAAAATGCCGGCGCCACCTTCATGCGCATGATCTAGAAGTGCTTAATAAAGCAAATCAGTCGGAACGTCGAGGCGTACATGGATGACATCGTGGTCAAGTCACGGAAAGGTTCCGACCTGCTGACTGACCTCGCTGAGACATTCGCGAACCTCAGAAGCTACGATATCAAGCTCAACCCGTCGAAGTGTACATTTGGAGTTCCTGGTGGCAAGTTGCTCAGTTTTCTCGTTTCCGAACGGGGAATCGACACCAACCCAGAGAAGGTCAGCGCCATCCTCCGAATGAAACGCCCCGAGCGTATACACGACGTCCAGAAGCTTACTGGTTGCTTGGTCGCATTGAGTCGATTCATTTCTCGTCTTGGGGAGAAGGCACTGCCTCTCTATCGACTCATGAAGAAATCCGACAAGTTCGAGTGGAATCCCGAGGCCAAAGCAGCGTTTGAAGAGCTCAAAGCCCTGCTGTCCACCCAGCCGGTGCTCGCTGCCCCAGTCAGCGAAGAGCCTCTTCTGCTGTACATTGCTGCCACCGGACAAGTTGTCAGTACTGTACTCACGGTCGAGCGGGAAGAAGATGGCAAGGCATACAAAGTCCAACGCCCGGTCTATTACATATCTGAAGTTTTGACTCCCTCCAAGCAAAGGTATCCACATTACCAAAAGCTTTTGTACGGGATTTACTTGACTGCAAAAAAGGTTGCCCATTATTTCTCGGATCATTCAATCTCAGTCGTCAGCGACGCCCCATTATCAAAGATACTAAACAACCGAGATGCAACCGGTCGAGTGGCAAAATGGGCGATTGAACTTCTTCCATTAGATATCAAGTTCGAAGCGAAGAAAGCCATCAAGTCTCAGGCCATAGCGGATTTTGTGGCTGAGTGGATAGAACAAGAGCTTCCGACTCAAGCCCAGTCGGACCATTGGACTATGTTCTTCGATGGGTCCAAGATGCTGAACGGATCCGGCGCAGGCGTGGTCCTGATCTCTCCCAGGGGCGACAAGCTCAGCTACGTCCTTCAGATCCATTTTGATTCATCAAACAACGAGGCTGAATACGAAGCGCTTTTGTATGGGTTGCGTATGGCCATCTCGCTCGGCGTCCGTCGCCTGATGGTCTACGGCGATTCCGACCTAGTGGTGAACCAAGTGATGAAAGAATGGGACGTCAGGAGCCCGACAATGACCAGTTATTGCAGTGCGGTGCGGAAACTCAAAAAAAAGTTCGAAGGCTTAGAGCTCCATCATGTGCCCAGGGCAAAGAATCAGCTAGCCAACGATCTCGCAAAAATTGGGTCGACTCGGAGGTCCATACCCAAGAATGTATTCCTGGAGCATCTGTACACTCCCTCTGTCAAGGAAGACCCCTTCACGGAAGAGCCCCCGCAGCCAGTCAGCGCGACAGATCCGACTGAGGTCGAAGTGCCTGCCGTGGTCGACTTGATCATGGAGGTCCTAGTGATCACACCTGATTGGACTGTGCCATATATATCATATTTGCTCAGACAAGAACTCCCAGAAGACGAAGAAGAAGCGCGCCAGATCGTCCGCCGATCCAAAGCGTTCATAGTCATTCAAGGTCAGCTCTACAGAGAAAGCGTCACCGGAGTCGCCCAGCGCTGCATCGATCCAGAGGAAGGTCGACTGATCTTGGATGAAATCCACTCGGGGACTTGCGGCCACCACGCGTCTTCTCGGACTATCGTGGCCAAAGCGTACCGGGTCGGGTTTTACTGGCCCCGCGCCAATGAGATGGCCAAGGATATTGTGGATAAATGCGCAGGTTGCCAGTTCTACTCCAAAATGTCACACAAGCCAGCATCCGCCCTGAAAACCATCCCACTAGCCTGGCCCTTCGCTGTTTGGGGCTTGGATATGGTCGGCCCCTTCAGGACAGGCAGAAGCGGATTCACCCACCTTCTGGTGGCAGTCGACAAGTTCACCAAGTGGATTGAGGCCAAACCCATCAAGAACCTCGAGTCGAGCACCGCCATCAGCTTCATCAAAGAGCTTATATTCAGATATGGGGTCCCCCACAGCATCATCATGGACAACGGCTCCAACTTCGACTCGGATGAATTTAGAGCTTTCTGTGCTTCCCAAGGAACACGAGTCGACTACGCCTCCGTGGCGCATCCGCAGTCGAATGGACAGGCGGAAAGAGCAAATGGTTTGATTCTCCAAGGCCTAAAGCCACGGCTCATGCGTGACCTTAAGCATGCCGTCGGAGCTTGGGTAACTGAGCCGCCCTCTGTCCTATGGGGTCAGAGGACGACACCGAATCGGTCGACTGGCCGTACCCCTTTCTTCTTGGTCTATGGAGCCGAAGCTGTGCTGCCGAGCGACTTGTTACACAACGCCCCCAGAGTAGAACTCTTCTCCGAAGCCGAGGCAGAGCAAGCTCGTCAAGATGCAGTCGACCTTCTGGAAGAAGAAAGAGAGATGGCCCTGATCCGGTCGACCATCTATCAACAGGACCTGCGTCGATTCCATGCTCGCAACGTAAGAAGCCGAGCATTCCAGGAAGGAGACCTGGTCCTGCAAGTGCATCAGAAGCGCCCACACAAGCTCGCCCCGGCCTGGGAAGGGCCGTTCATCATCACCAAAGTACTGCGCAACGGAGCGTACCACCTCTACAATGTAGCCCAGAAGAAAGACGAACCTCATTCGTGGAGTGCGGACCTGCTCCGCCGCTTTTACACTTGAAACGCTCGACGGTCGAGCTGTAATAAAGATTTCCCAGTTTGTTTTAAAGACAAGATAGCAATGATCCCCTAACAATTGGTGTCCTCTGAATCCCCCAGTGGGTGCTTAGCTGCGGTCCTCCGAGCTACGTCACAAGTACAAAGCGGCTCGGTCCTCCGAACTCCGCCACAAGTACAACGTAGCTTGGAATCGCCTAAGTTATAAACATTCTACTCCGAGTGAAGAGCGACCCTCTCACTCGGGGGCTTAGCTGCGACCCCGTGACTCGCCTAAGTTACAACCATCTACTCCGAGTGAAGAGCAACCCACTCACTCGGGGGCTTAGCTGCGGTCCTCCGAGCTACGCCACAAGTACAAAGCGGCTCGGTCCTCCGAACTCCG
>LR738710.1:462490104-462503631 GCA_902687465.1 Secale cereale
CTGCGACCCCGTGACTCGCCTAAGTTACAACCATCTACTCCGAGTGAAGAGCAACCCTCTCACTCGGGGGCTTAGCTGCGGTCCTCCGAGCTACGTCACAAGTACAAAGCGGCTCGGTCCTCCGAACTCCGCCACAAGTACAACGTAGCTTGGAATCGCCTAAGTTATAAACATTCTACTCCGAGTGAAGAAGCGACCCTCTCACTCAGGGGGCTTAGCTGCGACCTCGTGACTCGCCTAAGTTACAACCATCTACTCCGAGTGAAGAGCAACCCTCTCACTCGGAGGCTTAGCTGCGGCCTCGTGACTTGCCTAAGTTACACACACTCTACTCCGAGTAAAGAGCGACCCTCTCACTCAAGGACATAGCTGAAGACGTCGACTCAAAGATTCAGATGATCAGAAGAAGAGCGACGAACCAAAGGATCAAAATCAAATAAAAGCCCCGCAAAGATCGGGCAAGAGTACTTGGGCCATAGACCCACCAGAGTTTAACGAGTACAAATCCACGCGGCATTCCGCGGCAAATAAGATTAATGTATCAAAGTCATGGCTCGGGAGGAGGCGAGCTTGCAGGCGCAACGAATTCGTCCAGATCAATCCCATCGGCGATACGAGTGGCGGCTTCCAAGAAAGTCTCCATGAACGACTGGAATTGGAGCTCCTTCGTGTTTGCGACCTTCAGCGCAGCAAGCTTCCTCTCCTTCACCTCCCTGCAGTGCACACGGACTAAAGACAGCGCCACGTCAGCTCCTCCCCGGGCCGCCGACTTCTTCCATTCCTGCACTCGGTTGGGGATCTCATTGAGTCGAGTCATCAAGGACTCGAGGTCGTTCTCCCGCACAATCCCCCTCCAGAGCGTAGCGTCGATTTGGTCCATCACTGCCTTCAGTCGTCCCAGGTAATCCGTGGCCGCAGTGGGGCGTGACTCCAGCCTCAGTATATTCATGGACACCTCGTCCTTCACGATGGAGTTGGTTGGGTCCAAGCCAGGCTCGACCCGTCCAGTCTCCTCTTCGAAGTTGTGATAGAACTCTGCACCAAGAACAGCAAGTCGAGTCAAAAGATAAGATGCGGGTCGACCGATCCAATTTTAACCAAGCCAAAGGAGGCATACCTTCGAGCACGAGGTACCATTTCTTGGTGATGTCGCCCAGATACGCCTCAAGATCAACCCTCTTCCGAAAGAGACCCTCGTACTTGTCGTTCACGACAGCCTTGGACTTCTTCAGTTGAGTCACCTCTTGGTTGGCCGCGTCAAGTGAGCCCCTCAGTCGGATGATCTCCGCCTCGAGCGCGCCCACGGAAGCCAGCTTCTTCGCCGCCAATTCCGACTTCTCCTGAGCCGCCTGCTGTGCCGCCGCCAGGTCGAGATCCTTTTGCTCCAGGGCCGCCCTCAGATGACCTACCAAAACCGCCACTGGACAGATGAACATGAAGGAACAGATGGCACATCTAGCAAAAAGTCAGTCGGCAGGAGACAGGAGTAAGTTACCAGCCGCATCGTCCTGCGTCTTCTTCAGGTGGTCCCGAGCCAACTGCAAGTCAAGATTAAGCTGGATTTGCTTCTGCTCAAGATCTGCAAACTTGGCCCCGAACTCGCAAGATTTCTGCATCAACACAACAAAGCAAGATTATAAGACTACAGTCGAGTCAGAACACTCAACCGCAGCCTCGGGGACTACACCCAGTGGGTGCACTAAGCGTGCCCCCACTGGTTTCACTCGGCCAAGATCAGTCCGGCGCGAGCCAAAAAAAAACAACCAAGAGCATGGAAGTTCTATAGTAAGACCATGGCCGACCGCCAGCAGTCGACCACGGTCTCGGGGACTACACCCAGTGGGTGCACTGAGCGTGCCCCCACTGGTTTCACTCGGCCGACGACAGCCCGGCGCGAGCTCAAAGAAGACAGGAAAGGAAGAACACCCAGTGGGTGTGGTACCTCACGAAACAAAACAAGCAGATTCTCTCGAAGTCAAAGACTACTCCAATAAAGACAACGTACCTGGACGTTGGCCCGAAGAGCAGAGTTGGCATCGTAAGCCGCCATGCTGGCCTCATACGCCGCCTTCGTCCTCCCCATCATCACCTCCGCCTGGCGAACGGCTTCTTGAGCCGCCCCCACAGGGTCCTCCGGGAGGCGGTAGGTAGAGAAGAGGACAGATGAAGCGGCGGGCGTCGAGCCGGCCGCGGGCGCAGGCGCTGGATCGACGGCACGAACCGGCGCTGAGTCGGCGGCTGGAGTGGACGCTGGGTCGACAACCGAGGCGGGCGCTGGGTCGACGTTCGGCGCAGACGATGGGTCGGCAGCGTGCACGGTCCACACAGGGACGGCGAAAGAGACCGCGGCTCGGGCCGCGTCCTCCTGTCGCTGGGCCTCCGAGCCAGAAGGCGCCTTCCAGCCCTTCTTCCTTGTGCACCGGCGGTCCTCTCCCAACTGCTCCTCGTCTTCGTCGTCGTCCGACAGCTCTATGACGAGGCGTGGCGCTTCAGGTCAAGCAGGGAACCAAGTCAGTCGACCATCACCCGCGAAAGAGAAGAAGGATAAGACAAGTCTCATAGAGCCCATACCTACACGAGATGTCGCGGCATCCGCGATCTCCTCGTCGTCTCGACCCCGGTCGATGTCCATCGAGGTCGTGGAAGCGGCAGCTCTGAAAGATTCAGTTAAGAGATGAGTCGACCGAAACTGCAGTCGACCCCCGAGAAACAGAAAGAAGCAAGTCCAAGTGGCACTTACGTGGAGGCGATGGGTACATCCACCTTAATCCTTGGCAGGGCCTTCCGGGGCTTGGTGGTGGTGACCTTAGGCTGCTTGGGCGTCTTCTCGGCCGGCTCGGGGGTGGTCGTGCGAGTACGTTTGGGCGTCCGGGACCCCGAGGGACCCACTTGGGGTCGTGCGGCCCCTGGGTCGTTCTTCTCTATGGATAGGCGCTCGACACGGGGAGGTGACTCGACCTCCTCCCCGCTGCTGTAATCCTCGCTCTCCTCCGTCTCCTCCTCCGACTTCCATTTGGCGGCGTCGCCCGTGCCCTCCTCGCCCTCCTGGCCCAAGTCCCCGTTGGGCAGCGAGTACATCTCTGTATAGATCTGCAAAGAAAAGAAGTTTGATCAAATACCAGTCAGAACCATCAATAAAGACCATAAACCAGTCGACGGATACGTCACTCGGAAGCAGAAGGCTAACCTTGTCTGGCAGGTGGTCAGCGTCGAATGGGATGATCCTCCCAGACCCCCTGGGGTTGTCCTTATTCCGGGTGATGCTCTTCAAACACCGCACTACGTACTCCGGGTGGGCCGCCTCCGGGTGGACTCGCGACGAGTCATCAGTGCCGGAGTACAGCCACATCGGGTGGTCCCGGGCTTGAAGCGGCTGGATCCTCCGCGTGAGGTACACCTCGAATAGGTCCATCCCCGTGACCCCCTCACGGACTAGCTAGACGACCCTCTCCATCAACATGTCTACCTCGGCCCTCTCGGCCTTACTCACTACCATCGAAGGAGGTAAGCTGGCTCGACCTAGAGTAAATGGAGGAAGGCCAGTCGACTGACCCGGAGTCGGACTGTCCTTGTAATAAAACCAGGTCGACTGCCAGCCCCGAATCGACTCTGGAAGGTTCATGGGAGGGAAGGCGCTCCTATTCCTAAGCTGAATCCCGAGCCCGCCGCACGCCTGGAGGACGTGCGTCTTGCCGTCACTCGGGTTCACCCTCTTGACGGTCTATGAGCGGCAGGTGAAGATGTGCTTGAACAAGCCCCAGTGCGGTCGGCAACCGAGGAAGTTCTCGCACATAGAAACGAAAGCGGAGAGGAAGGCGATGGAGTTGGGCGTAAAGTAATGCAACTGGGCACCGAAGAAGATCAGAAACGCACGGAAGAAAGGGTGCGGGGCGTAGAGAAACCTCGGTCAACGTGGGTGGCGTGAAGTACACACTCGCCTTCCTGCGGCCGAGGCTCGAGCTCTCCTCCCGGCGCCCGCCAGGAGCCGCCGGTGATCAGCCCCTCCTCCTCCAGCTCCTCCAGATCCTCCACTACGACGGTGGACCGGATCCAATCCCCCTGGATCCATCCAACGGGGAGTCCGGACCTCGACGACAAACCAATCCGGCCAGCTCGCCTCCCCTTCCCCGACGCCGCCTTCTTGGAGCGCTCCATGGCCACAGTCTTGTTTTTGACCATGGCTCGCGAGACGGCGGTTGCTGCGGAGAGAAGCAGGAAGGAGCAGGGGCGCAGCGGAGAAACAAGAACGCTGCAGAGAAGCCAAGGCGAACGGGAGAAGACTAGGCGCACAGTGCCCCCTGCAGCAGACTCGGCGCGCCTTTATAATGGCTCGGTCGAGTGGCTGACCGGTGGCCCCAAGCAATCCTATCCGATCCCGTAACAGACGCTGACGCGATACATGGCGAAAAAGGAGGTGCGGGAATCGAGGCGTTTGAACCGCACCCCTCCGATTGATGCGGCACGTCCCGTCCCGCGCACTTCCCCAAATTTCGAAAGCCCCGCCGAATCCGGCGGCTAGAAGGCAACCGATCCTGTCGAAAACGGCACACGCTCATGGCGCCCGACGCCCAGCGCAAAACCCAGTCGACACAAGGAGCTCAATCGACGCAAGACATCGAGTCGACACGAGAAGCAACTAATTCATTGATGCCTTCAGAATCGATCGAGGCGACCAAGACACAACTGAGGGAGCCTGCTCAAGTCATGAGCTCCGAAGCAATATGCCCCAAGGACGTCGAGTCAAGACCAGAGCTTCCCTCGGCATCCCCTTGCTCAAGCCCCAATCCTTTCGGGGGCTACTGACGAGGTTACAGACCTAGGGTATGGTCATAGGCCTGACCAAAGTACCCCACCCAAGGTCACTACCCTAGAAGATCAAAAGACAAGGCCCATGGCGGTGGAGACAGTCGACTGAAACGGTCCAAAGAGACACTTCACTCGACCGACCCACGTACGCAGGACGACCCAATTCCACTCGACCGGACCGAGCACTCGACCTCCGAAGACCAAGCACCTCTTGGAACGGCAACGGTCCTATATTTACTCTCTGTAGTGAATATCTTAATTATCCTTTACTGCAGGCGTTATCAATAACGTCTGCCTTAATGTACTTTTAAGCCCTTGGTAACGTGGAGCATGGCTGGGGTTCAGGCGCACTATATAAGCCACCCCCCCTCCTCCAAAACAAGGGTTCGCACCTCTGTAACACACGTATACACACATCAGTCGACCAAGCCTCCGGGCACCGAGACGTAGGGCTATTACTTCCTCCGAGAAGGGCCTGAACTCGCTAACACCCTGTGTACAACCTCGCCATAGCTAGAACCTTGCCTCTCCATTCGTACCCCCTACCCTTACTGTCAGACTTAGAACCACGACATCCGCCACAAAGATCCACACAGAGGGCCGTCGCGAAAGTATGTCCTTTCAGCCCCCAATCCGTGAATCAACCGCGGGTACTCAACGAGCCGACCTGACTTTAGTCACAACATGTATCATGTATAAGTGTATGTAGTATATACCCGTGATCACACCCAAGTGATCACGGCCCGATAGAATAGCAGGGCAGACGGACAAGGGTGTAGGGCCACTGATGGAATACTAGCATCCTATACTAAGCATTTAGGATTGCAGATAAAGGTGTCAACAGTTGTAGCAACAATGACAGGCTATGCAGCAGAATAGGAATATCGAAAACAGTAACATGTACACTACTCTAATGCAAGCAGTAGAGAGAAGAATAGGCGATATCAAGTTGATCAAAGGGGGGGGCTTGCCTGGAAGCTCAGCAGCAAAGGTGGGGTCGTCAACACCGTAGTCGATCGGGGCAGCAGCAGCGTCGGTCTCGTAGTGTACCGGAGAGAAGAGGGGGAAGAAACAATGAATACAATGCAAACAGATGCATGACGATGCATGACATGACATGTAACGGTGCTAGGTGTGCCCTAACACAGTACCGGGTGATACTGGCGAAGGGGGGAAACATTCGGGAAAGTATTCCCGGTGTTTCGCGTTTTCGGGCGGATGAAATGGAGGGGGAAAGTTGCGGGTTCAGTATGCTAGGGATGTGTGCTTGATGAACGGTCTGCGTATTCGGATGCGTCTCGAAATTCTGAGCAACTTTCATATATAAAGTATTTTCATCCGCGTTACGGATTATTTTATATTAATTTTTAAAGTTTTAAATCAATTTCTAATTTATTAATTATTAAATAAATCAACATTATCCAGAATAGTGTATGCTGACGTCATCATCACGTCAGCAGTCAACAGGGGGTTGACTGGGTCAAACTGACGTGTGGGTCCCGCATGCCATTGACAGCCTAATTAACTAACAGTTTAATTAGGTTAATTAGTGATTAAGTGAAGCTAATGATGATTAATTAGATTAATTAATTCCATAATTAATTAATTCATTAATATTTTAGTTATTAATATTTATTTTATTCTTTTTTTAAACGTTCTCTATGTTGCGGGCCCCGGCTGTCATAGGCCAGGGCCTTAACGGGCAAGCGGGCGGGGGCGCGATGCGGGCATAGCCGCAACGGGCACAGCGCAACTCCATACTGCGGGGCGCCGGCGGCCATGGCGCCGGCAGGCGGCCGAAGCAGTGGCCGACGAGCAGTTGCGGAGGGGCGGCGGTTGGCGGAGCCGGGCGAGCGAGTGACACGGCCGAGCAGGCGCGGCGCGCCGGTGCGCTGTCAGGGCTCGGCCCGGGGCATGCTAGGCGGCGGTCCGCAGGGGCGCGGCGGAGGCGGGCGCCGACGCCCGGCGATGGGCGTGCGGAACGGCGTGCAGCAGCGGTTCGACGGCAGTGAGCAGCAGCGGTCAGCGGGCAGCGCGAGTCGGATATCCACGCACGGGCGAAAGGCGAGGCAACGGCGGGGGGCGAGGAGCAGGGCGAGCGCGGGAGGTAGAAGCATGCCCTGGCGCGGCGGTTCCACGGGCGGGGACGTGCGGGCATTCGCACTGGGCGGCCATGGGCGCGAGCGTCGGTAGGAGATGTGGCCGAGGCGGGGGAGAGGGCGCGTGCGTGCGCGGTGGCACACCTCGTGGGGCGAGTGCGGTGTGAAGCACGAGCTCCGACGCACGGGCGCGTTCGCTGGCGAGCGAGCAGAGGAGGATGGGGGAAGATGCTCACGAGCGTTGGAGGGAAGGGGGTCGGCGTGGCTCGAGGAAGCCGTCGAGGAGGGGATGATGACGACGGCGGGGGAGCTCTGACGGGGTCCTTCCAGCGGAGGGTGACGGCGTAGTCCAGCGGCGTCGCGCGGTTCTTGCCCCGATCTCGATCCATATCGGGGGGAAGATAGGAGGGAGATATTTCGGGGAGGGGGAGTGGGGTGTCGGTGGGGTTCGGGCCCCCAGGGGGGTTATAGGCCAGGGGGAGTGGGCCTGCCTGGCAGGCCACTGACTGGGCCGAGGCCCAGTAGGCCTGGGGGTTTTCTTTTTTCTTTCTTTTGTTTTTGTTCTGTTTGTTTTTCTTTTCTTTTATTTATTTCTCTTTTCTATTTTATTTAGTTTAAAGCACTTAGGCACTTTGTAAAATTATGTTTTCTGTACTATAATTACCATAGCAATATTTGCCACACACCGAACATTTTTATTTAATATTTTGAAAACATTTTGAATTTGCCACATTTTGAATTTGAATTTTAATTGGTTTCGAACTAACGCGAGATTAGCAACAGTAATCGAAGTGACGTGGCATCATTAGCAAAGTTTTATTGTAGCCAAATTATCCGGGCGTTACACTGTGCATGTAGTCTATACTGCCAAGCATCCCTGGGAAGCCTCTGCTGGCATTCATCGCCAACAAGCAGGTTGTATCTTCAGAAGTCGGCTCTCTCAAGTACTCAACACCAAACACAACAATAACAACCCTGCTGAACTTGTACAATGAGTCTAGGTATGTAGAATCGCTCATACGGACGTACTCGTCAATGAGATCACCGGGCACTCCGTATACAAGCATTCAAATGGCTGCAGTGCATTTTTGGTAAGAGGAGAAGCCAATCTTGCATTTTTGGTAAGTGGAGAAGCCAATCTTTCCAAGGGCATCCTCTTTACTTCGAAATAGTCATCGTACCCGACCACCCCCTCTCTAATACGGTTGAAAAGATGCCTACTCATACGGAAACGGTGGCGGAATTTTTTATGTTTGAACAACGGGTTTGTTGTGTCAAAGTGGTCCTTCCAAAGAAGAAAATGCCCGTTCTCTCGGTTGCAATTCAACGCCGCAAGGTACCCCGGAATGGAGCCCCGGAACAACGGCCGCTGGCTATTGAGGTGGTGATGGACCAACACAACAGCCAAGATCTCCCCATCGTCATCGGACGAGGAATCGTCGGAGTCATGAAGAAATTTATGGAAAAATAACTCGTCGACGGAGTCCATTTTGTACCTTGACAAACTGTCGAACAGCTTGCGGGCGTCGATGAAGGAGTCGGCCGACGAAGGGAGTCGCGCCGCCCTCGGACCAGCAACCTGCCCTGGCGGCGTCCGACAAGTGTGCCGGTGTCAGGACGAAGGAGCTGGTCAGGGCGGCGAGGCAGCTTCTTGGTCGCGGCTGTGCCGGGGGAGTGGGGGTGGGAAGCTTTTAGA
The DNA here is from genome assembly GCA_902687465.1 of Secale cereale. NCBI lineage: Eukaryota > Viridiplantae > Streptophyta > Magnoliopsida > Poales > Poaceae > Secale > Secale cereale. Next base: position 462,498,706 of record LR738710.1, read on the forward strand.
TCCCCGGCGGCAAGACGGCGGTGGCGGCGATGTGGGAGGTGACGGCATCGCACAGGTGGATGTTGCGGCACCGGCAGCTGGCAGAGGCAACAGAAAAATGGGCGGCGGTGTCGGCGACGAATGAGGTGGGCGCGGGTTTGCTGTGGGAAAGGATAGCCAATGTGCCACCGACTGGCGGGCCAGGGGGAGGAGTAGGCGGGCGAAGCACGCGTCTGCCTCATGTCCTCGCCGACGCAAATAAGGCTCAAAAATAGGCCGAGAATGGGTTGGCACGCGGACTAAAAGCGGACGTGCGTCCGTTTGAGTCGGCACGTGGGCCGACTTTTCTGTCCGTGTCGACCATACCTGGCCAGATGGGCCGGCCCGGCCCGGCACGGCACGGCCTGAGTTATACGGGCCAGGCACGGCACGGCCCAGCCAGGCACGCTAACTACACGGGCCGTGCCGGGCCGGCACGCGTGCTGGACTCCCTGGCCCAGGCACGGCACAGTAAGGAAACGGGCCGGCCCATCGGCACGTTTAGCCCATCAGCACGTTTATTTTGGCTATTTTGAGCCTATTTTAGCTGTTTTTAGGGCTAATATATATTAAAAAATCTGTAAAAATAAATAAAAAATTAAATGGGCCGTGCCGGGCCGGCACGCGTGCCCAGCCTCCAGGCCCAGGCACGGCCCTAGGTGGGCCACGTGCCGGGCACGGCCCGATTAACCACGTGCCGGGCCGGCCCACCACGGGCCGGGCACGCGTGCTAATGGGCCGGCCTGCCAGGCACGGCCCATTTGGCCAGGTATAGTGTCGACCTAAACGGACGTGCGCGGACGAAATGGGTCGGCGCGTTGGAGTTGCTCTTAGAGCTCAGGGTACTCACTGAGATTTTTCAGTTTCCCATACAAATGGGCATATGATTTTGCGAAACGACTTTGATGATCAGTCCTCAGCACTATTTGCTATAGAAGAACAAGATGACTCCATTTCAGATCAAGACAAGGAAATAGTGGGAGCGGAAGGCGCCGATCAATACAAGAGTTCTGTTGCACACCATGTTTTGAGCATGCCATTGAGCGGCACAATCTGTTCCAAACAACAGGGGTTGTAAAACTGCATGTTGTCCGTATCTTCATTGATGGTGGGAGTTGCAATAATTTGACCGGTATCTAGTTTTTTTTTTTTTGAGAGAGAGACCGGTATCTAGTTAGCGGAGAAGCTTGCTCTCACCAGCAGGCCACACCCACATCCACACTGCATCCAATAGTTTTTTGTTTAATAGTAGTATGACGTGCCATAGTTGAACCGGCTGACATAAAAGAGCAACAACGATCACACTATTGACAAATGGATCGTGTTACATTATGATACAGGTCAACCATTCTCACTAACCAACACTACTATAATGTGAAGATCGTACGTGCCGCTTATTTTGGATGACTATTGTACACTGGAGGGAGAAAGCTGTGTTGCCCAGGCCTGGCATATACAAACGCAGCAACACCACACCTAAACACTGTATCTGCTAAGAAACAGGCGCTACGTACAGAACCTAAAAAATGTTGAGAAATGACATTACTGTGTTGATGCGCGGTCTGATTTGTGTCAGACGGTATCTGAAGGCGAAGGGACAATATCTGTGATCCTTAGGATTCCTCGATCTTCACCGGAGTCCATTGTGCCGCTTCTCTCTTCTTCCTGAGGAGAAATCCCAAGGCAAAACCAAGCATCAGGGCCAACATCACACTACCCCCGATTTCCAAGTACAATGGGGAAATCTTCAGCTTGGCGCTGGCTCCTGAGCTGAGCTTTGTTTGATTGACCGCCTCGGTAGCGCTAGCTTCAGTAGATGTTTGTCCAGAGAATATCTCCACCATGTCATGGACTTGTCCGTCGTGGTTCCCGACGTATATCAGCGTTAGCTTCTCCCTCGTAGCTACCAGTTTTGTGTACCCGAACTCACCACCACGGTACATAGAGATCCCAGGCTGTGGAAAGATGGGAACATCTGGATGATCACGCCTTGGTTGCCAGATCGGTTGCCAATCTTGTCCGGCCATCCCGATCACAACATGAACAGGGGCACCAGGGTATACGAAGCTTGATGATGTGTTCAGACACTGTGAATTCTTCATGGGGCAGAACCTCTCATACCTATGGACATGTCCCCACAGGGCAAGGGTCACATTGTACATCACCAAGAGCGGTTCAAGATGCTGGACCATCTGCTGTCTCATGGCAGAATCCCTGGCTTCGTTGCTCGAGGTATACATGGGCCGGTGGCCCTGAAACACAACAAACGGGGTTCTACTTCGGTTCACCTTCTCCAGGTCAGCTTTTAGGAAATTGTGTTGGTCACTGCCCTGAACAAAATTAGTTTCAGTCGACATGTATACAAAATGCACGACACCTGAATCAAAAGAGTAATAGAGATTCCGTGTGTCCGGAGCTCCATTGCCAGTAGGTAGAACAGAATTCCCTGGCATCCTGAACTTGACACTGTACGGTATTCCACATTCACCCCCGCCATCTTTTCCATATGTAGACCACGAAGGTTTCCAAGGTTGTGAAGGCCAATCATACTCATGATTTCCTATGCAGACATGGTATGGAGTATTGGCTGCAATAGGCTCAATCTGGCTGAAGAAATGGTCCCACACCCAAGCATAGCCTCTGGCATAACTGATGTCCCCAATGTGCGAAATAAAGGCAGGCTTATCTCCAAGGGCTTCAATATCACGGAGGATCCACTTCACCGTTGACAAGCTCTCATCTTGTGTGCGGATGTAGGTGTTATATGGTACATAAGTGCCCATATCACCGAAGAGAAAAGCAATGGTTTCATTGGCCTCACTGTCACGTGAAATAAAGCTGTATGTCTCGCTCCATCCTCCCGGGTCACTACCGACCTACCAAAAATAGCTCAGTTAGCTAAAGAGAAAATACATGCTGAGCAAGTGAACATGTAGATAACAATTGTTTGCTGCTGTTGGGCTAGCTTAGCTTGCCCCACGGCCCTAATATTTATGAGAGGACTGAGCATGCACATTTGAATTTCGTTCCAAGCTAAATTCCATGTTTAAATTGTCTTAGGGTTTGAGTAAAAATCTTAATAAAAGCTACAAGTCCTTGAGGAATTTGTTTCCTCGTGAACACATAGTAATGCAACAATGTACGAATTTTAGTCAGTTCTGAGACGATAACCAATCTTGCTTGCTTCTGCACTCTTAAGTGGCATGCAAAAGAATGCAAAAAATTCAGATACTTGAATGAATGAGCCATTAGGTATTTGCTTCTATGAAGATTCTTTTGCTTTGCTGCTACTTTTGGAGTAATAATCTTTGTATTACTGTAGGGTCTTACTCTTTCAGCAGTTGGAGAGTACAAACGTGCTGAAGACGAGCATCTCCTTGGCATAAAATACGATGGGAGTTTTCTGGACAGCTGGGCTCACCTTTCTCAGGTTTATTCCGTGATCCTAGAGATCCGTGTGCAATTTCCATGCCCTCTATATTCATTTTGTAGGGGTTATAGCTATACTGTTTAAGATTGCTAATTCACCCTCTATAAAGAAATATAAGACCTTTTAGATCACTACTTGCAGAGGGAGTAGTTTGTAATTTCTTTACTGCATGTGGCAAATTCAGCTGTTGACGTAACCCTACTTATGTTAAAACTACTTGCACACGATAATTTAACTTACATGTAGATTACTTGGTTTGCATTATTCTGATAAATTGCCAAATTACTGATATAACACTGGTCTTCTCTGTAACTTAGCAACTACATGAAATAATTCATCATGCTATAGGTAAGTGTTATCAAAGAGTCTGGCAGTTGTCCTAGGTAAAATCCAGTGAGCAGTAGTGTTACTCAAGAATCTAGTCTATGCAGGGCTCTTGTTTTAGAAGAGGGGTCACATATACAGTCTTCAGGTACCTTAAATGGGCTTTAGTATAGCCATTTAACTTTCTGTAACAAAGCTTATGTTTGTGTTCTGTATTATACCAAAGCGGGGGTGTCTGTGACGCCCGAGACCGACGTCCCAGAAGATTCCAGAAGCTTCCCGAAGCTTCCAGATGTTCCGGGTTGTCCGTGTGTCCTTTTGTGCTTGTGTTATTTAATTTTTGCATTGCATCATGTCATCATGCCATCATGTCATATTTTATTTTTTGCATCTCAACCTAAATAAATCGTGTGGACCTTCGGTCCATTTAAATCGAGGGAAGATGTCTTCTCTTTATAACATATAAAAGCCTCCTAATAAATATGGAGCTATATTAATAATATTCCATTTGTTGGAAATCACCGTAACACACTTGCAATATTTCTCCATGCATTTCTATCTCAATTCTTTGCCTCAAACCTTGCTATAATTCTTTTCTCGTTGCTCGAGGTTCCTCTAAAAACCTCCTTCTATTTTTATTTAAATCCCTGACATTTTCGTGAGCCAGGGGATTTTGACCTCGTGTGCTAATTCTTGTCCTCCTCCTTCTTCTTTCTTTTCTTCCTTTTTTTTTATTTTCTGCCAGTCAGTGTTTTAAAAGAGTGCAGCCAGGCAGGCCTCCCCTCCTTCCTCCTAGGCCCACTTCGGCCCAGGCCACCTCAAGGCCCATCTGGTCGACCACCCCGCAACCCTAGCGAGGCAGCCCCGGTTCGCTCCCTCGTTCCCCCGAGCCGCCGCCACTCACCCATCGCTGCCCCTCTTCTTCGCAGAGCCCGACCTCTCCCTCTCTCTTCGCCCGGTCCCTCGACCCCGCACCCCTTCTCGCTCGCCCCGCACCTCACCCCTCGATCTCCTTCCCTCGCGCGCCCTCGCCCCGTCCTTCGACGCGCCCTCGTCGGGGCTCCCTCTGCTCTGCGCTGGCCCGCGTCCCGGCCCCGAGCGCCGTTGCCAGGGCGCCCGCTCAGATCCCCCGCGGCCCGAGCGTTGCCTCGCCT